>OX940792.1:6214330-7473973 GCA_954870985.1 Trifolium fragiferum
CTGGATAGTTAGAGCTGAAGTATCTAAAAATTATTTAAAATATCTAAAAATTATTTAAAATGGCATCAATAATATATGTTTATGTTTGAAAGTGTAATTTAATGGTTTTTTTTATTAAAATTATGACTTAATTGACACCAATTTAATTAAAACAACATATAATAAATATATAACTCGTAGTGAATTGACGTTAATACTGTCGGTTTTTTTAGTCGTAAAAATAAGAAGAGTCGTACATTTTACTCTTATAAAGTATTATCGATAATCGTTAAAATTTATAATAATTTTAAGCATTATTCCACAATAAACCTCTTTTTAATTTGGCTAGCCAACATATATTTTAAACTAAAAACTAAAATACAAATATTTTAATTGATGAAAAATACCAATATTGATCCTGTAATATTGGAATCATGAAAATTTTTAATTAAATTTTCAAATACATATATTATTACTAGAATATTCCACAATTTATTCATAAAAAAAAAAATTTCCACAAAATGGCGTTTTCTTTTTTTGGTGCTTAATGCTGTTTTTTTCTCCCCTCCTACCGTAGGAGACTCATTCAGCTCGCCTACAGTAGCCTTGGCCCACACTCTTATAAGAACTCCAAATGAAATCCGGTGTGACTCATGAGTGTGATGCACATGGTTAATGATAAAAGCCATATTGTAAATGTTTCTTACAAAAAATAAAAATCTTGGCATTTTCGTTTTATGGCCAATTTTAGAATGGGTAAGTGGTATATGTCCCCCATGATGGGAGATCAATTTCCACCATTAGATCACAAAGGTATACAATGGACCATAATAAAGTTTATATACCATACTTTATTCTCTTTCATTTCTTCTTGTTTTTGCAACAACACCACCCAATTTTTTTAAAATAAATATATTTTAAAAATAATTTCTAGTAATTATATATAGATATTCCTACAAATATTTAATGTAAATATCACTGTAGTTTAAAGTTTATTATCATTAGACTGTAAGTCTCTCGATACACATATTAATTTAAATATTAGTGTAAATATTAGTTCATAGTCTATTATTGATGATTTTAAATCTTTCGTTATACGTATAATACCATTTTAAGTTTTATAGTTTAATTTTATAATAATCAACTTTGATTTTGTTTATAAAAAAAATAATGGATAACTAATTGAATTTGTAATATTGAGTAAAATTAGTAATTGAACTAGCGTATAAATATAAAATTTGATATTTAGTTTTTTCAAGTAAGATAATATAGGTGAAATTTTTTTGGGTTAAAATTTGCTTTTAGTCCCTATAAATTGGTGACCTTTGAAATTTAGTCCCTATTTAATTTTTATTATATTTTTACTCCCTATAAAAAAAATTTCTCATATAGTTTTAGTCCCTACTAAAACTAAATTTGTTTAATTATCATTAAATTCTTAAATTTTTGAATGATTTTTTTTGCAGGTATGTTTAAAATATCATATAAAGCTTATTTACAAAAATTTAAATTTTTTTAATATGAGATGAATTAAATATAAATTTTTTAAATTGCACAAATTCAAGATAAAAATAACGAAAATCGCGATCAAAAAATCAAATTTTGAGCTCATTTTTTTTGGAATAAATTTATATAATGTTCTAAACATACCTGCGAAAAAATTATTCAAAAAATACACATTGAATTTGTAACAGGGACCAAAGCTGAGTGCATGATAATTTTTCAGGGGCTAAAAATATAATAAAAATTTTTTAGGGACTAAACTTAGAAGCTGACCACTTTGTCGGGACTAAAAACATATTTAACATTTTTTTTATAAGCAAAGAAAACAGCTCAGTTGAAAAGGTAAAGACATCACAACTAGGTTGACACCCTTTTACTATCCCAACAAACAAGCTAAAACTCTATCAAATTATTAAAAAGAAAAGGAAGAAAAAACAAACAAATTGGGTTTCATATTTATATGTTAGTTCAGGTACTAATTTTTCCCAATATTACTAATTCAATTAATTATCCACTATTTTTTGGCAAATAAAATCAAAGTTAATGATTATAAGATTAAATTATATAACTTAAAATAATATTTTACATATAACGAAAGATTTAAAATTATAAATAATATACTATGAACTAGTATTTGCACTAATAGTTAAACTAATATGTGTACAGAGAGACTTACAGTCATCAATAATAAACTCTAAATTAATATTCACATTAACATTTGCACCAATATATATACTGAATGACTAGAAATTATTGATAAAGAAATTTGGATTGGTGTCGCAATGCTCATCCATGTGTACAGATCAGCCCGTGTTGTTGCAGAAACATGAATTTTTTTTTTTCCGCCCTACCGACTTCTCGCGCGCCCTACGTGTTTCCATTTTTAGTCTTTCGCTACTTAAGTAGCGAACATTATAAAATTGAGGGGTATTTTTATAAATTTGTTGGGCGCACAAGAAAATGAGTAAGGTGGCAAAAGAAAATCTCCGAATATTTAAATATGAAATCCAAAAGTATATGCTAGTTCAATTGGTCCACAATATATATATAACCCAAAATTATACTAACTAATAATTTATTTGATTTAGTCAAAAAAAATAAAAAATTATTTGCTAAGCTAATACAATTTTTTCCATATTATCTTACTTGAAAAACTAAATATCAAATTTTATATTTATATGCTAGTTCAATTGTTAATTTTACTCAATATTACAAATTGAATTAGTTATCAATTATTTTTTGACAAACAAAGTAAAAGTTGGGTATTATAAAATTAAACTGCATAACTTAAAATAATATTTCACGTATAACAAAATATTTAAAATCATCAATAATAGACTATGAACTAATATTTAAACTAATGTTTATCGAAAGACTTACCGTCTTCAACAATAAACTTTAAACTACAGTAATATTTACATTAAATATTTGTAGGGATATCTATATATAATTACTAGAAATTATTTTTAAAATATATTTATTTTAAAAAAAATTGGGTTGTGTTGTTGCAAAAACAAGAAGAAATGAAAGAGAATAAAGTATGGTATATAAACTTTATTATGGTCCATTCTACACCTTTGTGATCTAATGGTGGAAATTGATCTCTCATCATGGAAGACATATACCACTTACCCACCCTAAAATTGGCCTCGTTTTATTATATATTGAAATTGAAACTAGTATCTAACAAAAAAAAAAAAAATAGAAATATGATAATACGATGAGAAGTTATAAAGGAGAAGAAAACAAGGCAGCAGCAACAACAAGAACAGTAATTAAACACGTACTACTCCAAAAAAAAAAAAAAACCCACCCCTTAATAGAAACTAAAACAAACCACACTACACAACTAATTAATACTCCCCTAAAATACAGTACCAAAAAATAAGCCCCCACTAATAGAAACTGGGATCAACTTGATGAACTCTTTTTAGGGTGAAATCGTTCAGAAAAATTCAAGTTTGATTCTTAATAAAAATAAAAAATTGGATGGCTCTTGATAGGAACTCTGAATTATTATGAGGTATTTCCCTTGAAAATTTTTATTTGAGGGTAAACTTTCAAAGAATGCATATATATTTGGTAATTTGGTTGGGATAAGATTCAGTAACTTTTAAATGTTTGTTTCGGGACAAACTTCAAAAATCGTTATAGAGCATTCGTTTGAAAAAGTATTAAATTTATTAATCTTCAAATTAAGCTCCTGCATATATAATGTATAGTTTGGTGCTTTTGCATTGAAGTTGTAGATATATTTATAATGAATTAGACAAAAGGTGTATCATATATGCCTTTTTATATATATATATATATATATTTTTTTTTTTTTTTTTTTTTTTTGGAGCAGTTAAAGAGAGAAACTTTTATTAAATCACTCTACAAAGCATAAGGCATATATGCCTTTATATTGTGTTTTGACTTGCTGAATTTGGTGAATTTGATGATTTCATTTTTTATGCGTTTAGTGAATTTGTTTTCACTTACAAAAGGTATATTATATATGTCTTTATATTGTGTTTTCTCTTTATTGAATTTGGTGATTTGATTTTTCATATGTTTTTCGAAGTATAATATGATTATATATATATATATATATATATATATATATATATATATATTTTTTTTTTTCCTTTTTCTTTTCTGCTTAATAACTAGAAATTCACCTTAAAAGGTGAATAATTGAAGGACCTTGAATTCAAATTTCAATCTTTGATGCAATGTTCGTACCAACCGACTTCTACTCATGAAGTAATATATGTTTATATATTTTAAAAACTAAATTAATCACATATTTTTTGTTAAATTATAATTTATTTAACTAATAAGTTTGTTTTTACGATTTTATTTAACTATTAGCTCAATAATCAAATGCACCAAAAACCATGGATTTGTCAAAAGTACCATTGAATTCCCCATTTTGAAAATTACTTTTTGTGCCCTATCATTTTTCACACCCGTGCTACGAATTTATCAAAATACTTCTTCTGTTACTTAATACTTAAGTAGTGTGGTCACCTCCTAAAAACACTCTATCATATTTTATTTTGAATTCGTTACTTAACTAACGAAAGAATAAAATGATCATTTCATAGGACGCGCGAGTAATCCGTAGGATGCCAAAATAATTTTCCCTACTTTTAATTACAGCAGAGCAGCCATATTTGAAGGAATCTTTCCCAACAAATAATCTAATTTTGCTCTGGCCCATTTAATTGTGACATCAATGTGTAGGATTGAAGTGAGTTTGGCTTATAGGCTTAGTCCATGAATATTTGCCGGTGCATGGAATGGTGTTTTATATGTATACAAGTCTTCAAGTTGTATATTAATTTGTCTATATACGTGATGCAATCATATATACGTCATCTTTGCTACGTCTGGTGTTTAGGTCAGCTACAGATACATAACAAGAAAAAGATAAAGAAGAATAGGACAATGGTTTCACATAAATTTTAGTGTGTATCATATTAAACCAGATGAAAATGGGTTAATCTGCTAATTCTCTTATGATACTATGAAAATCATAACATAAATTGCATACTTATAAGTTATAAGTTATAAAAAATATGGAAAATGCTAAACAGTACATCGGATACATTAGTTAAACATATTAAGATAGAAATATTTTCTTGGAACTTGTGCATTTAATGTGAAAATTTATTTTTTAGCATTAAATTTATCTTTTTATTTCTTCTTTTAATATGTTTAACTAATACACCGGGTGCACTGTTTAGCATGACCCTAATATATCAATCCTTATAGAATAAAGTTTCTTCAACTACACTCCTACACTAAAAAAATAATTTAGAAATATTTAAGGCAGAGTTTTAATTCATACAAATATAAAACTAGTGTGTTTTTTTTTCCTAATTTCAAACACAGTGTTAATTATTATTAAGTATAATATTTCCTTGGCTAAATTACATATTAGGTGTGCTTTAACTTATTACACATATTTGTACTCTAATCATATAAACATGTCCCTCTTTGTTGTAAACACCAAAACAAGCATATTCAATTTCTTTTAGATTAAGTGTCTCATGAAAATTCCCAATATTCTCTCTTTTCCACCATTGAAGAAACGGGTTGAAGAAAATAGGAAGAAAAAAAAAGCTGTTGCAAAAAAAAAAAAACATAAAACAACCTCACATGTAACAAGAAATTAGAAGAAAAAGAATTTAAAACAACATCCATTGATTTGAGGGTATTTAGCTTCAATACATGTTCACCGATCTTCTTATCAATACAAATTTTATTACTTGTAAATAATATGGTTTTAGCAAACATGACCAATATTTCCAAGTTAATTTGGATGAATATTTGGATAGAGATTATTAAAGGAAAGGAAAAATATCAGGAGAAAGAAGAGATATTTTTTTGTCCCGTGGAAGGTGAGTGATAAGAGCCTCCACGAGTTTGGGTCATTTAGGGCCTGTTTGAAATTATTTTGGTTTTTAGTTTTTAAAATGTGTCTTATAAAAGTGTTTTAGAAAACTGTTTTTAAGAAGAGAAAAACAAAACTTCTTGAATCTGTTTTACTTTTTTAGATTTGAAAACTGATAAACAGAAAACAGTTTTTGAAATCACTTTTTTAAAATTGTATTACAAATCAATTTTTTTAGTTTTTAATTTGTAAAAACTAAAAAACTGTTTTTGAGAAGGGAGTCAAACAAACTCTTAGTCTTTTTTTTTTTTGGGTTCATTAAGAGATTCTTATGAGTTATATGAAATGGTGATGAAGTTAAAGAAGAAGAAAAGTTATAAATAATTAGTTGATGTTGGTTCACTAACAGATTTAGTAGGCATGAAAGATCTAAGAAAGTTGCTATCTAGGCCCTCTTATTTAATACTTCTGAGATAGTGGTTAAAAAATTCGTCGTTTACTTAACAAAATTCGTTGTTGGCATAAGATTTCGTCAGGTAGACAACGAACTTATAATGTTGGCACCAAATTTCGTCAAGTAGACAACGAAACCGTGGTTCGATAGTTTCGAGACGAGAGTAGTGATTCTTGCACAGGAACCAAGTTTGGTCAATGTTTAGACGTATTTTTGTCGTGTACTCAGCGAAATTGATTATCAAGGGCATTTTCGTCACTTTGAGAAACCTGGGAGTAACCATGGGGAACTAGATAGCAATTTTCAAGATCTAATGGATACATTCATGGGTGGAGCCAAGGCCCAGCAAACTTGACCACTTGTTCGGGATTTGGCCAAAATTATTGGTGATTGTAGGGGTTAGTTTATGACAAAATTTAGATTTTGAGGAATTAGTTTAAGATAAAACTGAGATTTTTTGTTGAACTTATGTCACATGTAAAATTTTGCCCAAACTCTATAATAAAACCAACAAATTAATTAAGAAATTAAAAGAGTAATTTAGCCTATTTTCTTCGTCCAATTTGGTGAGTTCCTCTTTTTTTTTTTTTTTTTTCAATGTGAACTTATATATATATTGATTCAAGCAAAAGAGTTGAGCTGAGAGTTGTCTGCGAGCTTTAATCGGGGTAGAGTTTGATCTTAGTTTTAAAAAAATATTTTTGTATTATGCTATTTGAGTTAATGCAGTTGTGCCTAGTTGTTCACGAGTTTTATCAAGTCGATTTTTAGTTGAAAAAAGTTCATATCAACCTTGACTCAACTTTCAATCTGAACCAATTCTTAACAAGTTAATATAAACTTAAGCAAAGTTCAACTCAACTAGATGCATTTACGATCCTACTTGACGTGTTTGTTTTGTGTTGCTACGCTATGTGAAATAATCAATTATCCCAAAAGTTTAAGCTGTTAGGATTTGGCACATCAATGGTTTTATATTATTTCTAACACGCCCCCTCACGCAAGAGTCCACTTGGGCTTGAACCGTGGATAATGCATAGGCCCACCTACCATATGCTTAAATTCCACTTTTAATTAGAAAGTGAGGGGAGCGGGAATCGAACCCTAGACCACATAATCATAGAGGCTCTGATACCATGTGAAATAACCAATCAAATAACCGATTATCCCAAAAGCTTAAGCTATTAGGATTTGGCACATCAATGGTTTTATATTATTTTTAACACGTCCCCTCACGCAAGAGCCCACTTGGGCTTGAAGCGTGGATAATGCATAGGCCCACCTACCATATGCTTAAATTCCACTTTTAATTAGAAAGTGAGGAGAGTGGGAATCGAACCCTAGACCACATAGTCATAGAGGCTCTGATACCATGTGAAATAACCAATTATCTCAAAAACTTAAGCTGTTAGGATTTGACACATCAATGATTTTATATTATTTCTAACACGCTACATTGCTGTCTTTCCTACAGGGAGGGTATCCGGTTTTTCAGTAGGTGCTTGTAGCAGTTTCTGTTCTTTTTCCCTTTTCTGTCTTGGTGCTTTCCCCCCCTCTTTTTTTTTTTTTGTCGTTGCTTGCTTTATACTTTGGAGAACTTTGGTACACCTTGTACTAATTCTCTTCATTTTGTTTATAAATATATAATTTAGCCTCTTTCAAATGAAATAAAAAAGCAGGCCACAAGCCTCCAAAACCACCAGGAGTTAGTACCAACACCTCTCTTTTGTTGCGAATAGTGCCTCGACGATTGACTAATGAATTGGTTAGCTTGACGGTTGGAAAGTGAAAAAAAGGCTAATCATTAATTATTTCTATTTAATATTTATATTAGTGCAAATTAAATTGATCCTTAATTATTTTTCAAGGGATATGGAATGCTTAATTAATTAGCTACACTTAATATTGAAAAGTTATGAAGATTCGGTCTTTTATTCTACCAAAGTACATAATAAAACACATATTATTATTGAAAATACTAAATAGTACACCCAGTGCCTTTTATTATAAACAAACTGAATTAACAAAATTACAAGTAATATTTCAACTCAATACAAAAATCAAATTACAATAAAATACAATTACATGTAATTGATACTTATTTTGACGAATGTACACAATTGATTTGTGATACATTAATTATTGATTGCTACAAATAAGTTACATGATCATTTTTTCCAGGATTTATAATAAAGCCTCACAAAGAAGCGAACAATGTGAAAACCATGAACAATTACAACTATGGAAGTCCAAACAATAAGAGCAATGGCAAACACATTCTCATAAGAACTCCAAATGGAATTTGGTGTGATCATTATTGCAGCAAACATGTAAGTAAGAGCTAGGAATGTGAGAGTGAAGGACATGCATGTTGATAAAAGCCATATTGTAAATGTATTGTCCATAGGAATTCCACTAACAAGCAAGAAAATAACACTAAGTGCTGAAATGAAACAAGCTGTATTGCATACCAAAAATGGTAAATAATCACCTTTGTCGATAGAACCTAAGACCGCTTGTGCGAGGCATAAACGAGTACCATTTGCCGCCTGTAAACAATGTTTGTCTTTTTCATAATGTCGGTCTACATCATCAAGACTAGCTTGCACGACGCCGCCGGGCGGATTAGTGGCGAGTGAAAATGTCATGGTTGCTATTATGGAAGCCGTTAAACTTATGCTAGCTCTCATATCTTCTATCCATTTACCTTTATTATTGTATTCAAACCACTCATCTAAAGATTCAAAGAACTTTCTAAAACTAGACTTGGGGTTATTCTCTTGAACAAAACTCATTTTTTGTTTATTTGATTGTTGATGATCAATATTGCAAATTGTACCATATATATAGACGATTTTGTTCTGTAGATAAGAGTAAGTGTGCAAATTGTTTCAAAGATTTTGGAATTATGTGACAAATCCATAGTAATTATTATTCCATTAGTGTTTACCGTATATCTTGGCATTTTCATTGTATTATTATATTGAAATTAAATTATATGATAATATTATGCGACAAATTGGCAATTATATATTATATTTATGTGACAAATTGTTCTCAAAGTTTTTACTATATGGCGCATGCATGGACAGTCCAACTTTATTTTCTTGTTTAGTTATATATTATAATTTTATAGTGGTCCATCCCAATATTATTTTCTGACTCCGCCACTATCATGCAGTCAACTATGTGTATATATAAAAATAAATATAATATTTTGTAATATAATTTATTTATTTTTATGTATTTCAATTGAAAGCTTCTATTTTATATGGTAGTATTATTATTTTTTTTTTAAAAAGGATGATTTTAAAAAATAAAATAAAAAGTTATATTATTTTTTTAGTTTAGTTTTGTTCACCCAATTTAAAGTGGTTAAATCCATTAATTGTCTTATCTCAGGCACAAACAAAAATATGTGTATTTTTTCCTTCTCCATCTTACTACTAAAAAGGATTGCTTTTTTAAGTAGCTAGATATTTTGTTGTTATTAATTAAAATATAATTATCTTACATATTAATTACAAAGAAGATTATTTTTTATATTGTTGATATTATTTATAATTTATATGATCTGTATTATTTTTTGAATCTTTTACATTTTTCTATTAAGTGATTTATTTTTACTTTTTGGTGTCGGACCTCCAAACTGTCGGGTCTGGCCCTGATTTTATTTCTTTTGTAAACCAAGGTGCAAAAAGTAATTCTACAATGTAATTGAGAACTACTTAAATGTCGACATCTTTTAAAAAATTCTTTTTTTTAATCAGGAATCAAAATTTTCACCAAATGGCTGGTTATAAATTCTAGAGAAACACTTATTTGGACATAACATTTAGACACATATACATAAATAAATAAAAATTTGAAAAAAAATTGTCACATCATATTATATTATTTTAATCATTTTTCTTTAATTTTGATATTTTTTATAAGTGTGTAGCTAACAAATATTATTTATGTTTGTACCTATAAAAGAATTGCTCTAGAAGTATATATAATTCTCTTTTTTTATGTCTAATTAATAGTTAAAAATTTACCTTAAAAGATGAATAATTGGAAAACCATGAATTCAAATTTTAATTTTTGATGCAATGTTCTTACCAATTGAATTTTACTCACGAAGTAGTGTATTAATCACATATTTTTTGTTAAATTATAATTTATTTAACTAATAAGTTTGTTATTACGATTTTATTTAACTATTAGTTCAAAAACCAAATACACCAAAAACCATGGATTTGTCAAAAGTACCATTGAAATCCTCATTTTAATTACTTCCTCCGTCTCATATTATAAGCAAAAAAATATTTTTTTACACTTATTAAGAAAAATAAAATATTATAATTTGAAGTATGACTTTTTGTGTTTTTCTTGAAATAAATTTCATGGGAAGATGTAAAATGAATTTTTATCGGTTATTGATTATGAAAAAAAGAAGAGAGATAGTAAATTAAATGCATTTTTCATTAAATTTCATGGGAATAGTAAAAGTAAATTTTGAAAATGATAAAAGCTAGTTACCTTTACTTATAATTTAGAATGAAAATGATTTTTTTTTCTTTTACTTATAATACTATGTATTAAACCCGTGCGTTGCACGGACTTGATTAAATTTTTTATTTTATAATTTACTTATTCAAGAAAATAACATGGTATTCAATTTTTTAAAATTTAATATGCGCATTAATAAATAATTATTTTTTGGTTCTTAAATCTTGAAATATAGTTTAAAATTGTGTTTAGTCCTATTTTTTTAAGACTTAATAGCTACTTGATTGCATATGAAATCTATAGAATTGCAATAGATTTAGAAATTGATTATTATCAAGAATAACAAATTTGATAGATGTGTTGAACTATTCTTTGAGTTTTTAAACAATAACTTTTAAAAAAATTTATCTCGTCAAGTGAATGTATAATACAGAGAGTCGGATAAAAAATGTTTTTAATATAAATAACGGGTCGTTGACCTGTAAAAATAAGTGTAATAAAATAGTGAAATATAATAAAAAATTATTTTGTTAATTTTTTTTTTTAATTTGACTTACATCTCTTTAAATTTTTGCATATTAGATTTTAATATTGTTTTAGTTTTTAGAATGAAAAAAATAGCAGATAATAAATAAATATTATCAAAATTTGATTTTAATTTGAGTCAACGAAATTATGTTAGTTAAGAGAATAAATAAAATCAAATAACAATTTAATCATTATTGCACGTGTTTGATTATAATTTTTTTTTAAAAAAAAAAACTTAAAAAATACTCTATTGGAAATATAATTTTAATAGGTGCGTTGAATATAGTCTTTTAAATTCAATTTAAAATATTTGAATAAAAATATTTTGAACTTCTTCAATATGTTTCATGTTAGTATCATTATATATATATATGTAAAAACTATATTAGTAGACTATTTAAATATAAGACAATTTTGATAAAAAAAAAAAAAAGACATTCAAAGAGCTTTAGAATCAACTTTGTCAAATTTTATATTAGAGCTAGACTTTAAAAGAATAATACAAAGCATTTACGGACTTGATTAAAATGTTTTAAGAAAGGTTGTGTTCTATAAAAAGTGATGTTTAATATATTTTTAAATTTTTATTTCGTCAAGTGAATCTCTTATATAGGAGAAATGATCTTAATTGTTTTCTTTCAGATTTTCTCAATTGTTAAATTTTAACCATTGACGATTTTTTTTTCTAATTAAAATATTATCACATGCTTTTGATCCAATAGTTTAGATGCACGCATTATTTTCTCAATTTTTTCCGATGAAAATAATCCATTCTCATAATATAGAGAGGTAGATAAAAGTTACTATTATCATAGAAAATATGTCATTCATGTGTGTGCATAAATCAATTCTCTTTATCTTAATTATACTTCAATCTCTTTATTTTTAAAATTGACTTATATAAGTAAGTTAATTTTTTAAAACAAATTATTAGCATAAAATTTTAAAGAAAGAGGTTGGTGTTTTGTAAACTTGCTTAATTCGGTTGTAAATCTATAATTTTTATTTTCTAATTCAAAGAGTTGCATAGTTTAATGAATAGCCAATTAAATTGTGTGTGTGTATATATATATTATTAAAATTCATATATAAATTTATTCAACCTCTAAGTCAAATTAATATAAAAGAAATGACACTGCTAAATAGTAAGTTCCTTATATTAAGAATTTCTTACAAATCCATTAATTAATTAAAGTTTGGTGATACCAACTAAGCCTATCAACAATACACACATGAAGATTATAAAGATTACCATTATATAAAACACACATGTGCATACAAAATAAGAAAAAAAATAATTAAAAAATTTCCGAACAGTCATCTTTCTCCAATCTCATTTTGCGCACACTCATATTACCTCTAATATAACCTCCAAATATTTGGTCATTAATTTTTAATAATTTCTTTGTTGTTAATTATCCTTGGGTACTCACAATATTGAATAGAGTTGCTATGTCATGAAAAGGAGAATAGAGAGGTTGATGGGTCAAACAATTTTTTTTTTGATAATTTGGGTCAAATAAACTTTAATAATAGCTTTCTTTTATTTTCTATTTTTATATAAAATATAATCGCAAATTCACAACAAAAAAAAAACGATCAGGTGATTTTGAAATTCTACTTTTAATGAGGTTATGTGTGGAACAAAGTGAGAAAAGTGATTTTGAAGAGAATGGATCGATTAAATTTTGGAGAGATCGAGTGATTAAATTTTGAGCAATGAACAAAAGAGAAAGAGGAGCGTTGGATGAATAATAATCTACCGTATAAAAAGTTTACAATATATGATTCAAGTGTGTGAATTTATAGCTATTAGTAAATAGATTCGATCAATTAACAAATATTCCAAAATACATGGGAAATAAAATAATTAATGGATTATCTTTACTCAATTAACCGTCACACTACATGATTATCTCAATAGTGATAATGGGTATGTATGAAGTTCTACCGTTGAATTTTGAAAAAAATAAAACAAACTACTATTTTTTTAATCCAAATAAACTTAATTTAATTAATCTACTTCTAATAATATATTAAAATTGATAACTACTATGTTTACTAATTTATCCTTATCAATTTTAATAATTTTTTAAAGTTTGTATCCTTCATTGTAATTTTACTCTATTAACAATATTTGTATAAAAATAGGAAGAGAAAAAAATAGAGGAAGTTTAGTAAAACAATTATAGAAAAAAAAAACAAACAATAAAAGATTATATATGAATCTATGCATAAAAGTAGGAATAAAACACTAAAATTTTGGTAGTTTATTTTATGCGTAAAAAAAATTATGTATATTAAAATTGCTCAAAAATAAATTTAATTTTTTAATATATTCATTGACAAGTTATGTTGTTGGTATAATTATAAGATTTACTAACAACGTTATAATGTTGTTGTCAAAAAGGAGATACAAAACATAAAAATAAAGGAAAAAATATTTAGTTAAAAGAAATTTACACAAAAAAATATAAACAAAAACTACAGTAAAAGATATGCATCAATAAAATAGTAATTGTGTGGTTTCCCAGTGACTTTACAAAGTTGTTGCAAATAATCTATAATATTAAAAATATAAAAATAGAAAAGAAAAAAGAAAAAAAAAAGATAATAATTTTAAGTTAAAACAAATCTACGCATAAATATAGGAAAAAAAATCATGATAAAAGATACGTATAAAACAATAATAATGTTGGTTTCTCAGCGATTTTGCAAGGTTTGTTGCAAAAAACTATACTATTAGCGACAACAACAATTATTGTTTGGATAAGTAATTTTTCCCAGCAATAATTTAATTCTTGAGAAAAAAACTAACTTACAACAACAACTTAAATGAGTTGCTGCCATATATATATTTTTGTCAATAATTTAAATGTCACTGCGAAAAAGTCGCTGCAAAAAATCTTATTTCTTGTAGTGTAACAACAATTTTCACATTTCAATATACTAAGATAATAATATTACTTTCTCACTAAACCTTTAAAACATCATGATATCCCGCAGCATGAAGTTAAAAAGGTTCTACATTTAAATAAAGGATAAGGAGAAGAAGAAAAAAATACTAATAATTTTATGATTCTTGTCATTTTTTTTTTTATCAATTTAGTTTAGTTATGTACCATGACCATCTATCTCCTTTGTAACTTTTTAGGTTATATGCATGTTATAGGGGTGTTAATGGTTTGGAACACACACCATATCAAAACCATTTTAACTATAAATCGATTATTTTATCAAACCAATTTGGATATGGTTCATAATTGGTTTGAAATCAATTCATAACAGGTTTATAATAAAAATTGAATTATTCATTTGAATCAAATTTTTTTGAGTCGGGAATTTTTTCCCAAAAAAAAAAAAGAAAATTTTATCTCGAAAAAGATCGAAAACTATTTTCCAATAAAAATTAAGAACTTTATTTTGAATAAAATATCATAACTTTTTTCACGAAAAAAAATGGAAAACTTTTTTCGGAAAAACTCTGAAATTGTATTTATTTGAAATTGAAACTTTTTTTTCGAAAAAAATAAAAAAAATTTCCCCAAAAAGATCGGAAAGCTTTTTTCGGAAAAAGTCAAGAACTTTCGGGGAAAAAAGATTGGAAACTTTTTCTTCCGAAAATAACTCTATAATTGTTTTTATCTGAAATCGAAATTTTTTCCACAAAAAAAGTTAGGAACTTTTTTCCGAATAAAATATCGGAACTTTTTTCGGAAAAAACTCAAGAACTTTCGCGAAAAAAGATCGAAAACTTTTTTCGGAAAAAACTCTGAAATAGTATTTATTAGAAATCGAAACTTTTTTTTCATAAAAAAAAAAAATCGAAATTTTTCCCCAAAAAAGATCAAAAAAAATTTTTCCCGAAAAAAATCAAGAACTTTCGAGAAAAAATCTGGAGTTTTTTTTTCGAAAAAACTCCAAAATTATTTTTATCTGAAATCGAAACTTTTTTCTGAAAAAGATTAAAAGGTTTTTTTTCAGAAAAAACTGGAATTATTTTTATTCGAAATCGAAATAATTTTTCCGCAAAAAAATAGGAACATTTTTTCCAAAACAAGACACCCCGTTTTTCAAAGACCAAAAAGGGGCATTATTATTATTTTTTGAAAAACAAAACAGAGCGCGCAAAGATTTTGTGACGAGCCGGCATTAATCATACAACAGGACTAATTATATATATTAGTACAACCAAAGCATCGGCATGGTACTAATTATACATGAAAGTGCTTTCCATAAGCAAAGTGTGTTCCTGAATATTTACAATCCAAAAGACAACCGTCTAAACTAAAAGTATAAGTACTCAGATACAGTTATCCAAAAGAGTCTCAATACTACGCCTAACCTAAAGCACGGTGTACAAGACACACTGGCACACAATCTAATTAGATCAGCCACGCCACTCGATCACTAAGGGCTCAAGAAGCCACCGTCGTCCTCACGCCCCACGGTCTCGGACAGGAATCCATCGTCTAGGTGGGGGTAACCCGTTCATGTTTCATTGTAAGGGTCACCACAAGTAACACATAATACAAATAAAAAATATGGAAAAAAGCGAGTAAACACTTAGCAATTTCACATTTCGTGCATAATATAATTAAATGCACACACAGCATATCAATGCAGACTCTACAATGATCGTGGCACCAATCACTGGCTGCCACATGCATGAATTCCGGAATTTAACCTCTCTGCAGAGAGTCGTAGGTCCAACCCCTACTATACCCCGCGGGGCGAATCAATAAAATCCCGAAGGATTAAGGTGGATCCACTCACGCAATCACACCTCGTGGTCCACTCACGCAACCACGTATTGGACTCAATAAAATCCCGCAGGATTAAGGTGGGTCCACTCCCGCAACCTCACTTCGTGGTCCACTCCCGCAACCACGTACTATGAATGCATGAGCATACGATTCCCCATATATGCTAATGCAACAATTACATACCTTCTAAGCATATGTAATTCAATCACAACAATTATACATATATTTCCAATCATATGTAAACAACTACAACAATCATACATATATTTCCAATCATATGTAAACAACACACGTATTATAAACAATTTCTCATCCCGAGAATACATCACACATACATGCCAAGCACTCAAACACACCACAAACAAAGCATACATACATGCTATCAACGGAAATAATACAAAAAGAAAGGTGCCCTTACCTCGGCAAGCTTCCACTAACTTTTCTCGTACAACTCTACAATTCGCGCTACCTAAAATTAAGTAGCGTACAATCAATAAAATACTCCCATCACATCCTAACCAAACGAAACCTATTCTCAAAGTTCTAGAGGGGTTTTGGGTACTTTCTAAAACTCTTGGATAGTGATTTCGAGTCCTCCCCATAGTGATAAAAAATTCATGAAGTTAAATGCATTTTTTTCGCTATATGAAAATATTTTTCGTTTCATAACAACTACGAAACACTTTTGTTCCCAACACCAAAGCAATCAATTACATACCCTAAAACCATTTGAAGACAAATCAAAAACTCTTCAAAAATAATTCAAAGAAAATAAGAGTTTTCTTGCGTCGCAAGTTACAAGTTTTCTTTTCAACTACAAACCCTATAATCATTCTTTTAAAAACCTATGATCATTCACCAATGTCATGATCATTTTCTTATCATTGTGGACTTAGAAAATTTTGAAATCCCTCACCCATTTTTCCTTTATTGCCTCGGCCAAAACCCACAAAACATACTATCACTCAATTTTTTTCATTTTTAAAAGCATAGTAATATCTCATAATACCCCAAAATCATTTACCCTAGCAATCAAAACCAATTCAATCAAAACCACACTTTTGACAATTTTTAAATTTGTTTTCTTAAGACAAAATCCATTAATTTTCTTCCCCAACCAAGACCCTATTTGATCATCTTTTAAAAACCATGAATATGTCCTCCTAAATCATGTCTTAAAGAAATTGAAACTCTTCCTCCCTATACAAAGGTAGGGATGGCAATGGGTAGGGTATGGGTAGGGTACTATAGTCCCCATCCCCATACCCGCAGTTTGAAAAAAATACCCGTACCCATCCCCATACCCGCGTGGGTGACAGTTTTTGTCCCCGTACCCATGCCCTATGGGTACCTAAGTAACCATACCCGTACCCGTTACCCGCATTTTTATTAAAAATAAATTGATCAATTATAAAATATCATATCATTTTAATAAAATTTTAAAAAATTCAAAGATTTTAATGTTGATTCATGAAAAATTGAAAAATTATAAACAAAATTATTAGTAAAATCATCCTAAAGTTCATTTCTCTATTGACATATTTACATTATGTTATAAATAAACATTTTTTTATTCAAAATGTGTAATAATATAATAATGTTGTATTTTATAAAAATAATTATATATATTATTATATAATAATATAATTAAAAAAAATAAATATATACTATATGGGTATATGGGGTGGGTACCTAAGGTACCCGTACCCGCACCCATACCCGCTCAATTTTGTGGGTAATTACCCATACCCATGCCCATACCCAAAATGCGGGTTTTTACCCTACCCATCGTGGGTATTTTTTGTGGGTACCCACTGGGTATGGGTAAATTGCCATCCCTATACAAAGGTGGTGCCACGGCCAACATCACAAACAAGGCCAACACTCAATTTTTTTTTTCTTTTTTCATTTCAACACCTTAATGATAATCTATCAATTTTCTAAATCATTTTAATTGGTCAATCAAACCACTTTAGAAACCAAAACAAAATTCCTATGAATGTTCATCAATTTCTCAAGAACACAAAAAATATATTTTTTCTTGTTTCACAAAATAAAACCCTTATTCTAACATCCATTTTCATAAAAGTTCCAAAAGCAACATCAATTTCACATTCACAAAACCCTAACTCATGTTTTTGATCAATATATATTTTCATCAAACCCTAACTCACAAATCTCTTAAGAACCTAATCAATCTAGGGAAATCAACACATATAAGCCTAAACATGTTAGTTCATCACTTAAGAACAACTTCTAAGCAATCCTAACAAACATTATACAACTTTCTAGCAAAAATCTCTCAAGAACATAATCTAAAAATCCACTAAAATTCATGATTTTGGCTAGTAAAGAGAAAGGAATGGATCAAGTTACCTTAGAAAAAACTTCTATGTAACTTCCCCTTGATGTTCCAAGCTTGAAATGAGATCAAAAGGTGAAGAAATGAAAATTTGTGAAGGATTGGAAATGGAAAAGAACTCACGGCAATGAGAAGAGAATGAGAGAGTTGTGTGATATTTTTCTAAGTCAACAAAAGCCTAACCTCCTTACTATTAACTTGTCTTGTTGCCTAATGGCCTTTGGATCAAATACTAAAATGCCATGATCAACCCTAGCCCTTGGATCAAATGAGTGTAATGATTACCTTTTTGAAAATATCTAGATATTTTTCACTTTACGTTACTCAGCTCTTGCTTTCGGTCGCAGGCGAGTCGTACTTTGCTAACGGTCTAACTTGTGAAAAATAGAAAATCTACGAAGTAAAAGTTCGCCGTAAACCATTTCTAAAAATTACCGCTAAACTTGATTCTCCGACTGAAATTTATATCCCAAGCTCTCAAAAATATTATGAATCCAGATTCTAACTCGTGCCGATATATAATGTCTCCCATTAAAATTCGACGGAAAACAGAAACCGTAAATTTTCCAACAGCGGGTACGATTTTCTACTCGTTTTTCCAAAAAGCAGAGAAAGTCGAATTTCAAAATTCTGAAAACATAGAAACGTTCTCATAGATAATTAAAGACTAAGGAACAAAAGTCTGTGCATTTCCAGCACACGAGGACAAGACAGGCTCCAACTCAGCAAAAAATGGTTGTATTACGACGATACTCACAAAAACACTTAACAAAAACCTTAAAGTGCTTAGCCGTTACTTATTTCCCTCACACAAAAGGTACTGTGGAATTACGGGTCTTACATTACTACCCTCCAAAAAGAAGTTTCGTCCTCGAAATTAAAGATAAGAGTAACAACTCAACTAGTTATTACTATTACCAACATAAGAAAACCCCATCAGATTAGGTGTAGCCACACAGACGCTAACACCAGGTGATGCCACACAGATACTATCACCAACACACCGACACAACCGTGCACCAACCGCAACCCTCAACAAGGTCGTATTGGTTTCAAACTCTAGACACAAAGCTAGACATCACACCACAAAGAGTTCACCACTCAAAATTACCTTCACTATGAAGGTTCACAACCTCTAGTTCCTCAAAAGTCCTAGGGCCCACACACAAAATTTTCAAAGTCACCCCTTACGCCTCCGCTACACAGCCAATTACACTAGGCCCACACGAAGTGGTGACAACTACCCTCCAAAAAGAAACACTGAAACTCTCTGCGCACCACCAAAGCTAGCAAAAACTTGTCAATTCCAGTCAACACGATTTCGTCTATTATTAACAAGAGATTAAGGATGATCAGTTCCTCAATTTGTCAATAGATAGCCAACATTCATGATGGTGGCTTAGAGCATCTCCAATGCAAGAATCAATTTTGGTTGCTTGAAGCATTTTTTGTGGGTCCAAATTGCCACATTGCACTTAAGCAACCTTTAAGCAATTTCATCTCACTTTACTCCAATGGTAATTATAATAAGCAACATGTACATGACCCACCAATTATTTTTTCATCCAATATCAACTCAATTATTTAATTATTTTTGTTTATATGTAAAAGTAAAGGATAACTATAAAAAAAATTAAAAAGATAAGTTATAGCTCTGGAGACACACGAACCACACATTTCTTTTCTCTTGAAAACTCCAGTGACACAAATCTTCACAACACAACACTCTCAAACTCCATTAATAAAAACAACACACACTTTTACTCTTTTACCTTCTCCTTAATCAATTTTCAAAATCTCACATACTCACCATAAAACTACACTCTCAAACTTTCATTTCTGCTTTAATTGGTCTCACCACAACCTCACAACAAAATGAGATCTGACGGGACAACACCGAAAATGCAACGGGATGATGCCGGAGATGCGACGGGACGACAAAGATTAAAACAAATTTGGATCTATGATTCTTTTCATCTTTTAGCTATTTAAGTTAATTTATATTGTGATTTTTCACTGATATTGGGTTGATCTGATTTTTTCTCCCTTTTATATGTGAATTTCTGTTAAGATTATGAAGTTTTACTATTTTATATTGATAAGCAACACATCGCTTTCGTTGCTTTCTGAAGCAACACTGACACAACAGTGAAGCAATTGGAACTCCACCTGGATTCACTCCAATGCTGGGAAAGTTGAGAAACAGAACTTATACATCCACGTGGGCACTAGGCAACTAGCATTGGAGTTGCTCTTAAACCATCTTTACCTAACTTTTATAATGCTCCCTTCCACTTGTGCTCCAAGTCATCTGAGGCACAAGGGTCTAACAATTTCTTCAAGGTTTTCTACACATTTCCTCAATTCCTACTACCTCGATCTCCCCAATGAGTCCCAATACTCAAAACACAACACTTAAACCCTCATGCTTCCACTCTTGAAACATCTGTTAAGTATCGCCCAACAGTAATACAGTGCTACCACGGCAAGTACCAGCCAAACCATTACACTCAGAAAGAAGTTTCCATCTCATTAAAAGAACTTCACAACTTCACTAACATCCATAAGTCCTTAATTTAATAAATACGTCTAATCGTATGTTTACATTCGGATCTCGTTCCAATCACGATTTTAATAATATCATCCCAACATCTGGTTGGTGATCCAAACTCCTCATTTTTCTTGACACTTGTCAAACTATAACATCTAATCCTTTTGGACTCCCTTTATTCAAATCTCACATTTCAAAAAAAAAATTAATTTCTTATGCATCCACATATTTCCCAAATTAATACTTAGCTTATCCTTGTCTGCCTTAGCATAAAACATTTCTCCTCGTTGACTGCCATCGTCGGCTTAAACCATTCCACGTCGTATTCTCATTCTATTTCTAAACTCCTTTGAGTTTCTTCCTCTTATCATTAAATTCTCTTTTACTCAAAAGAGCTTCTCACCCTGACCATTCTTAATTGTTCCAACATCTTATCCTTAGAGTAAATTCCTACATCCAATCATATCTTGAGATATTTCTCATCTCAACCGTCGTCAACCGCTTCTACTGTCAACGACCAAAATCATTTGTTTTCTCAATGTGCATTTTCCTCTATGCTACGCCTATCCTCATTGTAACAACTACCATGAATCAATTTCTATTAGTTTCCACCAAACTTTGCCCTTAGACAATTGCTTATCGTTCTTACAACACACACACCTCCATGACATCCATTCAGGTGATGCTTTCGAATTCCTTTCGCCAATCATAATTTTCCAAATTATGTGTGAGGTAATTCCTTTCGCCAATCCTCAATTGACATAAGCCATATTCTCATGTGCTTCCCTCTTACTTATTTTTAACATGTCTTTCCAACGACTAACTTCCTTTGCGACTATCTCATCGATGTGATAAACTCTACAAAACTCCAATTAGGCTTGTCTCATCAATCTACTAATTTGCAACTTTCAAGTTCAACAACTTCCTAGAGTTGGTTCACAAACCACCATGACCCATAAATTGTTGATTCCAAACAACACCTTTAGTTCGCCGCTCACAAACCAATTACTCCCTCATTCCACATAATTTTGAATCACAACAAGCCTATCCTTCTCCGTTCGACAAATCCCAAAGCTTCATAACTATCTAAAGTTATAGTATTCTCCAATATCAATAAACAACTTCACACATACGTTCTCGCTACCCATCCTGACACATCCATTCACTAACTGGATTCTTATTCATCTCTAACTTCCCTTACGGTGTCAACTATTGTACTTATCATAATCAAACGCTCCAATTAATTAATTCCTCAAGTTCCTATTAAGTATCTCTTTAGGAACGGCTATTTCTAAACTCGTTCTTATAAGGTCACTGTAATTCACCTACAAATCGACTCATCCATCTAGCGATTGAATAATTATTCCAAAGCTTAATGCTCAACTTCTCAAGAACAACTACCAAAGCATAACACTTTGCTATGATTTCAACCTTAATACGTTCGATACCCAAATCAAAATTTTGAATCTACTCCTCAAAAACTACAATTACTTGTCTTACCATCTAGATTCATCCATTAAATCCTAATATATAGTACAGGGCCTTTCTTTATAGTAATTCTCACCATCTCAATACTCTTACGAATGAATTCTTGTCTAATCGCAACTTGATATTTCTAGAAAATTTCCAAACATTGTCGTCCATGACGTGAATTTCTTAACGTTTGGTTGTATCAACTCCTATGATTCCATAATTTCAAGGTACTACTTGGTTCTTCAACCCTCTTGGTCGATCAAAATCATTAACTTAAATGCACATCTGCACAGGATCTCTACTCAATCTTGACTAATCTCTTCAAACTACTCAATAATTTTTTACTAATCCCTAAGAATTACGCAATATGTTCACTTCCTCTTAAGGTTTACCTGCCGATTACTAACAATTCTAGCTTACACTGCTACAATTCTCTAGGTATTTCCATACTACACACATCTAGTATCACCTATCCGTGATATGTAACTTACTTTCCACGGTTGAACTCCTCGTTCTTACCTAAACATCTCTCCAAAACCATAATTATCCAACCAATGATTACCTATAGTTTTGTCTCACATCGACATCTATACTTACTATCTCCTTAACTACGTATAGATTGTCACTTATCCATGTGATATTTGGTCTCTTACCCTTAATCATCACGAGATTCATCCATAATAATCTCATTTTCGAATCTAGTTTATCTCAAACTCTTTACTTAAACCTTTAAGGTACCCATCGTTCATGCAACCGTCTTCTAACACCACTAAGTTCACTGACTCTTGACGTGCAACACACTTTAATTGCAATACGAATCACCCAAATAATTATCCAATCATCGTAATTAAATCCAACTGACATCTCTGCCTGGTCCACAATTCCACAGTGGCCGCATCCCCTTGTCACCCGACGGACTTCATCAAGTCCCGCCCTAACTCACCCGACGGACATCCAATACCTTCTTCAAAAGGTCGTCCCAATCCGATCCTTACTTACAATCCTTTACCAGTTGACGTTCACTCGTCCATAAACAGCACATCCGAGTTACAACGACCAATGCTACTTCCAATTCATTATATTATTACCAAGAATCCCTTGTAGTTCTTATTTGCCTCAAGTCCATCCTAATCGGACCACTCCGTCTAAGGAATTCAAAGACACTGTTCGACTAAATTCGACCAATGCTCGGGGGTTTTCAACAATTCTGCTTACCGAAGCATCACTCCATAAAGTACTTCAGTAAGAAACAGTCCAGTTCCTGAGCATATCATATGCTAGACTCAAGACAAATAACCACATAACCCACAACACAACAAAAACCGATCGCTAGAACTAACCCAACACTAGCTATATTCTGACTGACTTTGGACAAACAACTCTACGACACACTTTCCCTTTAATGATCTAAAGCCGAGCTCTGATACCACAATGTAACACCCCGTTTTTCAAAGACCAAAAAGGGGCATTATTATTTTTTTTTAAAAACAAAACAGAGCGCGCAAAGATTTTGTGACGAGCCGGCATTAATCATACAACAGGACTAATTATATATATTAGTACAATGAAAGCATTGGCATGGTACTAATTATACATGAAAGTGCTTTCCATAAGCAAAGTGTGTTCCTGAATATGTACAATCCAAAAGACAACCGTTTAAACCAAAAGTATAAATACTCAGATATAGTTATCCAAAAGAGTCTCAATACTACGCCTAACCTAAAGTACGGTGTACAAGACACACTGGCACACAATCTAATTAGATCAGCCACGCCACTCGATCACTAAGGGCTCAAGAAGCCACCGTCGTCCTCACGTCCCACGGTCTCAGACAGGAATCCATCGTCTAGGTGGGGGTAACCCGTTCATGTTTCATTGTAAGGGTCACCACAAGTAACACATAATACAAATAACAAATATGGAAAAAAGCGAGTAAACACTTAGCAATTTCACATTTCGTGCATAATATAATTAAATGCACACACAACCTATCAATGCAGACTCTACAATGATCGTGGCACCAATCACTGGCTGCCACATGCATGAATTCCGGAATTTAACCTCTCTGCAGAGAGTCGTAGGTCCAACTCCTACTATACCCCGCGCGGCGAATCAATAAAATCCCGAAGGATTAAGGTGGATCCACTCACGCAATCACACCTCGTGGTCCACTCACGCAACCACGTATTGGACTCAATAAAATCCCGCAGGATTAAGGTGGGTCCACTCCCGCAACCTCACCCCGTGGTCCACTCCCGCAACCACGTACTATGAATGCATGAGCATACGATTCCCCATATATGCTAATGCAACAATTACATACCTTCCAAGCATATGTAATTCAATCACAACAATTATACATATATTTCCAATCATATGTAAACAACTACAACAATCATACATATATTTCCAATCATATGTAAACAACACACGTATTGTAAACAATTTCTCATCCCGAGAATACATCACACATACATGCCAAGCACTCAAACACACCACAAACAAAGCATACATACATGCTATCAACGGAAATAATACAAAAAGAAAGGTGCCCTTACCTCGGCAAGCTTCCACTAACTTTTCTCGTACAACTCTACAATTCGCGCTACCTAAAATTAAGTAGCGTACAATCAATAAAATACTCCCATCACATCCTAACCAAACGAAACTTATTCTCAAAGTTCTAGAGGGGTTTTGGGTACTTTCTAAAACTCTCGGATAGTGATTACGAGTCCTCCCCATAGTGATAAAAAATTCATGAAGTTAAATGCATTATTTTCGCTATATGAAAATATTTTTCGTTTCATAACAACTACGAAACACTTTTGTTCCCAACACCAAAGCAATCAATTACACACCCTAAAACCATTTGAAAACAAATCAAAAACTCTTCAAAAATAATTCAAAGAAAATAAGAGTTTTCTTGGGTCGCAAGTTACAAGTTTTCTTTTCAACTACAAACCCTATAATCATTCTTTTAAAAACCTATGATCATTCACCAATGTCATGATCATTTTCTTATCATTGTGGACTTAGAAAATTTTGAAATCCCTCACCCATTTTTCCTTTATTGCCTCGGCCAAAACCCACAAAACATACTATCACTCAATTTTTTTCATTTTTAAAAGCATAGTAATATCTCATAATACCCCAAAATCATTTACCCTAGCAATCAAAACCAATTCAATCAAAACCACACTTTTGACAATTTTTAAATTTGTTTTCTTAAGACAAAATCCATTAATTTTCTTCCCCAACCAAGACCCTATTTGATCATCTTTTAAAAACCATGAATATGTCCTCCTAAATCATGACTTAAAGAAATTGAAACTCTTCCTCCCTATACAAAGAGGGTGCCACGGCCAATATCACAAACAAGGCCAACACTCAATTTTTTTTTTTCTTTTTTCATTTCAACACCTTAATGATAATCTATCAATTTTCTAAATCATTTTAATTGGTCAATCAAACCACTTTAGAAACCAAAACAAAATTCCTATGAATGTTCATCAATTTCTCAAGAACACAAAAAATATTTTTTTTTTCTTGTTTCACAAAATAAAACCCTTATTCTAACATCCATTTTCATAAAAGTTCCAAAAGCAACATCAATTTCACATTCACAAAACCCTAACTCATGTTTTTGATCAATATATATTTTCATCAAACCCTAACTCACAAATCTCTTGAGAACCTAATCAATCTAGGGAAATCAACACATATAAGCCTAAACATGTTAGTTCATCACTTAAGAACAACTTCTAAGCAATCCTAACAAACATTATACAACTTTCTAGCAAAAATCTCTCAAGAACATAATCTAAAATTCCACTAAAATTCATGATTTTGGCTAGTAAAGAGAAAGGAATGGATCAAGTTACCTTAGAAAAAACTTCTATGTAACTTCCCCTTGATGTTCCAAGCTTGAAATGAGATCAAAAGGTGAAGAAATGAAAATTTGTGAAGGATTGGAAATGGAAAAGAACTCACGGCAATGAGAAGAGAATGAGAGAGTTGTGTGATATTTTTCTAAGTCAACAAAAGCCTAACCTCCTTACTATTAACTTGTCTTGTTGCCTAATGGCCTTTGGATCAAATACTAAAATGCCATGATCAACCCTAGCCCTTGGATCAAATGAGTGTAATGATTACCTTTTTGAAAATATCTAGATATTTTTCACTTTACGTTACTCAGCTCTTGCTTTCAGTCGCAGGCGAGTCGTACTTTGCTAACAGTCTAACTTGTGAAAAACAGAAAATCTACGAAGTAAAAGTTCGCCGTAAACCATTTCTAAAAATTACCGCTAAACTTGATTCTCCGACTGAAATTTATATCCCAAGCTCTCAAAAATATTATGAATCCAGATTCTAACTCGTGCCGATATATAATGTCTCCCATTAAAATTCGACGGAAAACAGAAACCGTAAATTTTCCAACAGCGGGTACGATTTTCTACTCGTTTTTCCAAAAAGCGGAGAAAGTTGAATTTCAAAATTCTGAAAACATAGAAACGTTCTCATAGATAATTAAAGACTAAGGAACAAAAGTCTGTGCATTTCCAGCACACGAGGACAAGACAGGCTCCAACTCAGCAAAAAAGGTTTTATTTTGAGCTGTTTCCTATGAAGCACCGACACCTCGCAGTGTTCGACACGTGTCGGTGTTCGACATTCGTATGACACCCGTACGACACTCCTACAAACGTGTATGAGAGGTGTCCAAGAAAATAATTTTTTCTTTATTCCGATACTTCTTAAATCGGTGTCCGACACCTATAAGACACTCGTACAAACGTGTCGGGGTAAGTGTCCAAATTTTATTTTTTTTATTTGCTTCTACTTTTCTCAGACATATATACAACGATTAAAAATATGTCGAAATAATAATATTGATCAATGAGGGATTAAAGATATTACATTTTGATTACATTATTTTTAGTTTATCGATAGTAGATGGATGAGTAAATGTCAAATGTATTATCATATATTCTTTTAAAACTTTTTTTATTGAAAAATTTGTTCAACTTAGATGTATATGAATGTATTTTTAATTCTAAACTTATATTTTTTATAAATATGTAGCGGTGTCGGTGTCGTATATTTTTTACATTAGCGGTATCGGAGTGTCCGTGTCGTGTCGCGGTGTCCGTATCAGAATTCGTGCTTCATAGCTTGTTTCTGCCTATATTTATTAGTAGTTTTTTTTTTATTCTTTGTACTTTGCTAATTATATTCATAATTTATTTACACTTATTTTGTCTTGTTCGATACATTTTTTTTTGTTCATTTTAATCATCATATTTATGGATTCAATTAAAAAAATGCTTCCTACAAAATGGTTTATATGAATATTAAATTTATGAGAAAATTAGAATTAAAAATTAGTGAGGAAATTTGAAAACTGCCAGAGAATTTGAAAATTGTCACAAATTAGTGAAGGAATTTGAATTGAATTACATTAAATTTAGTAAAATAATTTCCAATATGTCACAAATTTTAGTGAGGTAATTTGAAGTCTGTCATAAATTAGAGAGGGAATTAAAATTCATCTCTAATTACCGACGGAATATTAAGAATGGACGTTGTGTGTTTGGACATTCATTAGTGACGGTAATATTGCAGTTGCGACGACTTTACTCTGTCGCAACTTGTGCTGAATGATAAATTCTCTCACTAATAATTTCCGATGTTGAAATTGGTTATGGATTCTAGGTTGACGTTAAATATGTCGCTAAACGAGAAAACGTGTTGAAAAATGCTCTTTAGGCCCCTTTATTTGCTACTCAGACCCCCCATGTTGACGAAAATGCCCTACAAACAAGTTTTTTAACTTAAATTTCAAAACTAACTAGTTTTGGAACCTATATTCCAAAATAGACTAATATGTATTATTTTCGATCAAAATAGTTATACAAATTGAATTTGGAACTTACAAACCGTATTGTGTTTTATTTTTGAAACTTTTTTACGCTTTGGAACTTACTATCCAAAGTTTTTTCTACTTCGGAATTTAACATCGGAATTGTGTTTTTTTAAAAATAAAATAAAATTACACTTCGAAAATTATGAACCGAAAACGAACACTGACATTTCCTCGTTGTTGTGTCTTCTTTCTTTGACTTTGTTTTCATTTCTTTTACTCACCGCATCTTTCACAACCCAATACAAAATATTTTTTCCTTTAGCCATAACCGTTATCTGAGCTATGTCGAATTCATCAATGTTTGGTTTCAATTCAACCGGAGGTTCCGTCATCCTAACACGTACCTATATAAACCAATATAATAACCACATATCAGAAATGTGCACTACAAAACCGATAAACCAAAATTCTGCCAAGTTTGAATTTTATCTTTCAAAATTATTTCGTAATGCAAGTTCCAAAATTTACGTTTACAAATAACACTTGAAAACTCCAAAAATAAATCGATTAAAGCATATATTACCTGTTGAATGACACCAAATATATGTAGGAAGGAAAATGCTATTTAGTAAGAATTTCTTGATGCAAAAAAGAGAAGAATCTTTTGTGTCGGTTTTTTATTGTCAAATTAATATCACTTTCTCTCCCATGTATATGGTTATCCAATTTTTAATTGGTCAAATTCCCTTATTTTATGGATTCTTCTTTTTCTTGTGTATATTTTTTTTACTAAATAGCATTACTCAATGTAGGAACCCTCTATGAGTGAATAAATGTTGTTTTCAAGGCTTCAAAACGTAAAAAAAATCAACTTGTATAACCATTGATCAGAAAAGTGCACTACAAATCCGAAAAACCAAAATTCTGCCAAGTTTGAATTTTATCTTCCAAAATAATTTTAGAATGCACGTTCCAAAACTTACGTTTACAGATAACACTTGGAAACTCAAAAAATAAACTGATAGGTGTAGGAATCCTCTATGAGTGAATAAACATTGTTTTCAAGGCTCTAAAACGAAAAAAAATCAACTTGTCTAGCTATTAATCGAAAATAATTCATATTAATGTATTTTGGAATATAGGTTCCAAAACTAATTTGTTTTGGAATTTAAGTTCCAAAACATACCTTAAGGACAATTTCGTCAATATGGGGGTCTGGATAGCAAATAAGGGGGTCTAAAGAGCATTTTTCAAACGTGTTTGTGATGAAAATTTGGCCCATTAGCGACAAATTTCTTCCCTCTCTAAATATAAGTTTTTTAGTAGTGAAGTAGGGCATTTATTTTAATTTTTGGCAGGGTTAATTATTTTAAGAAGAAATTCTTATTTTGTTTGTTTCATTTTCTTAATCAACAATAATATGTTAGATTGAAGTCAGCTATACTTACAATAAATTTTGAAAACTCGATTTTAATTTTATGAGTTTAGGACAAAATTTTTTTGGTTGAAACTGGCTTGTTATGGACTCTATTTTTTTTCCAAAATTATATATATTATATAATAAAATCATGAATCAACTTAGTCCAAAAAAAAATCTAAATCAATAATAGAAATTAAAATTAGATGAATTCTCTTGTGGATCTTTTTTTTTTTTTAATGGCCATTCTCTTGTGGATCTGATGATACCGGTGATGAGCTCAAGTGCAATGGATAAGAATATCTGCAAGAATGTTATCATTTTAAGACTTAAGTTAGTAACAACTCAAGATTAATGTATATGAAATAGGTAAAATGTGTATACCTAGATAACGAGTGCATGTGCATGTATATATAAGAGATGAGTGAATCGTCTTGAGGATTTCACTGTGTGAGTTAAATGAGGAATAAATATCTCATGACATGGATCATTATCTGATATGAGTAATGTAGCATGGGAATACAGTGAATCTGTAAAGGGGTCATTTATATGTTGTGGGTGTGGCACCATAAGGACGATACGCCTTAGTGAAGATAATGAAGAGCGTTGTTGGGCCTAAGACGTAAATGGGTTACCAACTTTATGAGTTTTGGCCAGTTTGAGACATTATAATTAATTTCTATTTAATTTTAAGAAAAATGTTAACAACTATTCTAAAAGTGCACAAATTAATGAAACTAATTAATATAAAAATATTTTTATGAAAAATGTGTATTCAACTTTTTTTATAAGTTTATAAGGATTGTTCTTTTCACTAATTTTTTAAAAAAACAATTGTTCTTTTCACTAATTTTTTTTAAAAAAATAACTAGTGCCTTTAACTAGTGAATTTAAAACACTTCTTAAAATGTTTTCGTTTCAAAATGAATGCCATTTTACTATAAAGTGATTTGTTTCAAAAATTATACCCAAAAAAGTATTTGTTTCAAAATGAATGTAAGTTAATGTTTTTCTTTTAATTTTGCCCTCTACTATAATAATTATTATGTATACTACTTCCAAGATCATAGTTTACTTTCATCAATAGTTAATTTAATAATAATTGTCTTTTCTTTTAACAACATTTTAATGAAAAATATTTTTTCTTTTAACAACATAACTACATTTCTTTACTTATATATATATGCTTTAACATATTGTGATTTTAAAACAAATGGAGTAGACATTTTTAAAAGATGAGATAGGTATTTTTAAAGGGTTTTGTTAATTAGTGCATTCGACAGTGATGGATCCACAACTCGGTTTGTTCGGACACTTATTCAAAGCTCTGGTAAAATGATTTGATACTTTATGATTTGTCTAATGCAAAATTGAGAATATTTAGTACAAAATTGTAATTTTACCTAAATTTTTTTACTGCACCATCGACATTGATGTAATAGTTAAAAAACTAAAAGATAAAAATATACATTTAAAAAATCAAAATTTAAAATTTTAAGATGTTTAACTATATAATTTAAGAAAAAAATTAAAAAAAAATTATACATTTAACTAGTGCATTCGATATTAGCATTTGCCTATTTTAAAAATGAGAACAGTGTGGTTCAAACATGGAGCTGTGTATTTTGTCTACATGCGATGACAAGGAACATTCTTGATGAAGAAAATATCACAATTACTGAAGGAAATTATAAAAATGGGGCAACGTGTTGCGCGTGGAAGAATTTTATAATAATATATTTTCTTCAATGCTGATAAGGATAATGATATTATAAATATATATATATATATTATTATGATAGTGATGATAATATGATAGAACTATAGCAGCAACGGCAAAGGTTTTTTTTCCCTTACTGTGAAATTTTAGGAGTGAGCATGATGGGTTTCACTTTTCTTCATTTATTATCTCTCTATTTATATTTTATTTGAAGAGAAATAAACGTATTAAAAATTAGTGGGATCCATTAAAAAGTGAGTTCCACTAATTTGTAGATCCCGCTAATTTTTAATATGTCTATCTCTCTCCAAATAAAAAATAAATGGAGGAAATTCAAACTCAAGCAAGACCTAATCAAATATCAGTCATTTGATATGAGTCTCGATTAGTGTCCTATGCAAAAAAAATTAATAATAAAAGAGGTGCAAATAACATATACTTATTCTTATTCTTATGACTCACGCTATTATCGTGGACTCGTAATGAAGGGAGATGATTTACACAAATAAAAATCGTAAAAGGGTAGAAAATGAAAAGCGAAAAATATGTGTTTTCTTGTATTTCTTTTGACAAAGTAAATTAATGGTTAAAAATTTCACCTTAAAATGAAATATATAAGTAGAATGTTTGGAATTTGAATACCAACTACTGTATAAATCATGCGGTGTATTTATTGATTGAGTTAAGCTCACATAGAAAAAATTTCGTAACAAATTAATCTCAGGATTATATAGTTTTTGCTATGTATATAATTCAAACATTAGTTTGAACATAAGTGATAAAGTTTTTAGATTAGTTTGTTAGTAAGTGATAAAATTTATGAACAAAATTGTCTTTTAAAATCTTAATCCAATACATTCCTATAAAAATATTGAAATTAAATTAGATACAAGTTACAAGAAACACACTACTAGACATCTGTTGTTTTTTTTACGATTTTTTTTGCGAAGATTTGAATCACAAAAGGAATTGTATCCTGTGGATAAAATTTTTTGCAGATATCAAACTACACCGTTATATCTTTCTAAATGATAAAATTAATCTTGCGAAAAACCACATTCATATAGCACATATTGACATTTTTATGTATCCAATGTCTTTGTTTTGATTTACAATAAAGTCAATAACAATCGAATCTACATTCTCATGCATACTATCCAATTCTTTTAGCATTATATCAAACCTATCGCGACTTTCCGGTGTGGCTTTATTACCTTTCGAGTCATTTTCACATCCAAACAAGCTTGTGGGTAGGGATGTCAACGGGACGGGGATTGAGCGGAGGATACTTTATCACTTCTTGCCCCACCATCTAAAGTATTCCCCATCCCCGTCTCCATTCCCCACTTCGGGGAGTATTCTCCCTCCATTCTCATCCCCACGGATCCCCACAGTTTTCGCGGAGATCCATCAATCTTAAAAAAATACCAAATTTATATTATTTTTAATCAAACTAATTATCAAAAAATAGCAAAGTTTAATTATAAAAAATAAAAATATTATTGTAAGTCTTGTAATAGTAATAAACATCATATATAAAGAAATATATACACATATTGTGCGAAAATATAATTAAAAATAATTTATAAAGTACTTAAATATACATTTATAAATATTATTTTAATAAAATTTTCGGGGACGGAGTCTCCGTGGGGTGGGGGGTAAATTACCATCCCCAAACCTCTTTCGGGGAAATTTTTTCCTCCATCCCCATCCCCATCCCCACGAGGAAAAATTCCACATATTCGAATCTCCAAACGAGATAATTCCCGCGGGGATCCACATTTACAGATCACCATTGAGATCCCTACTTGTGGGCTAAACCACGTATAGTCTGTGGGCTAAACCACGTATAGTCACATACTCACATTGATGACCCAATAGTAAATACAAAGAAAACAAAACAATAATGATATCCAAGCAATGATTTATAAATGGAAAAAATCATTTTAGCCTATCAAAATGAGTCACGTAGGATTGTCTTTTTTAGATGTATATTATTGTATTGTATTGTATATTGGGGAGAAAGCAGGGATGGCAAAACGGGTCAAGTCCATCGGATCGGCCCGTTTAACCGGCCATTTTTGGCGGGGTGGGTTGAGATTTTCAATCCGCAAAAAGAGCGGAGCCCGTCCCGCCTAACCCGCAAAAACACGGGACAAAGACGGGACAGGGCGGGTTGACCGGTCGGGTCTAACCAATTTTTTATTTTAAAAAAAATCTTAGCCCATTATTAATGAGTTCTCTTTTTTTGACCCATATTATAAAATAAACTCAACTCAATTGACCTAATAAGGTTAATATATATATTGATGATGAGGATGATGGAAAGGAAGTTTCACCGTCAACATCGAAGCAGACATCAATCAATGATCTTGTTAATTTGGATTGAAGATTAATTATTTTTTATTGTTTATTTTTATTGGTGTGAATTTAAACATTGAATCCAAGTTTTGTTTGTGTTGATGGACTACTAAACCTTAGCATTTTTGTGGATTTAAATGGAATCCAAGTTTTGTTTGTTTTGGATTTAAACTAAGCACTTCTTCAGATTTTATTATAAGTACGGTTTGTTTGGTTTTATAATCATGGATGTTTTGAAGTTTGAATGACAATTTTATTTTTTTTATCGTCTTGTTAGTTTATATTTTGATTTACTCGAGTGATTTTTTATTTTACTTTTTTTTATAATTCTTTATGATATTTTTGGGAATTTATAAAAAAATTAAAACTTTATTGACGGAGCACTCCCGCCAGCCCGTCATCCGCCATGAAACGGGGCGGTTTGAGTTTTTCAATCCACCATCACTAGTTAGCCCGCCCCGTTCCATCCCTTTTTAGACGGGTTAATGACGGGGCGGGTTGGTCCGCTTTTGCCATCCCTAGGAGAAAGGAGCTGATTATTGTATTATCTCCATTTTTAAAATCTGAAAATTGTAGCCACGAGGAAAACGAGGGGAGCCCATCCAACTAAAATAATCAATTATAATTATATAACACAAAGTATATACCAAAATATTTATTTAAATAACAAATTAATAGTACTTATATTATATTAAAAACTTATTAATTATTATAGATAGATAAGACCTACAAATCTTTTTTTTTTTTGACAAAGACCTACAAATCTTAGTTATCATGACTTTCTGACCCATCTATCAAGTCATTTTTATATCCCATATTGTACTAATTAGAGAGGACAAGACATAAACTTAAACCAGGACTTTGTGATAACTTATAAAATACTTGCAAATAAATTCTTAATAATTTAAATTTAGAAAAGCTTCTTTTAGGAGATGGAGATGCAACATACTAATTGAAATAATTAGTAATATTTATTAGTCATATTATTTTATAAAGGCAATTGATAGTTGAAGTATTTCTGGAAACTTTTATTTAAATAGAAGTTCATCATCAACTCTTAAAAATAATGATGTTTTAGATTAATTAGTGTTTCAAGATATTATTTCCAACATAATTACAAAATTCTTTTTATAGAATGATTAAAGAAAAATCCAAATTTTTTTCATATGTTTTATATTACAAATATTCTATTACGTTATCTAATTGTTTGATATATATAAACATATAAGAAATAAAAAGTTACATCAAGCGTCCTTATCTATAAATAAGATAAAGATCTTTGGTACTATTTTGCTTATAAACTATTAGTCATAAAAATCACATTGTAACAAACTCTGAAATTTTATTAATCAAATAATAGAACGCAAGTAGTTTATAAATTTTTCTTAAACACAAATTGTTTAGAAAATTTGAGTCTAATTCTTAGAGTTCAATTAATAACTCTGAAACTTTACTTTAGTATTCTTGACAAAACTTTAATTATTAGTTTCCAACCTTTAAAAGGGATGATTCTTACAATATCTTGAACTATACTCTCTCCGTGTCAAAATGTAAGTCATTTTAAGAAAAAAATTCATACCAAATTGGATGTCACTTTACATGGCAAATGAAATATTTAATGTTTTTTTTCTTATTATACCTTTAACTATTTATTTCTTTTTTTAAAAAAAAATTCTTCAATTTATCTTTCTCTTACCATTAATGAAAGACAATTTTGTAAACTAACTTATAATTTTTCTTTTACATACAACAATTGTTGTTTTTTTTTAATTTATGTAAAATGATTAAAATAACTTACATTTTAATAGGAATTGAGTAAATTTCTAGATCATTCATCCTATAGTTCAATACCTTTACTCTGAGAAAAGATCCTCTCAATTTATTTTTTCTCAATTTTTTTCAATTTTCACATCTCAACCATTAATTAACTTTTTTTCATTTCTTTTCAATTTAAATATTATTTTATATTTATAATCCAATGGTTTAAAACCCCACTTTATTTCCTCAATTTTTTTTTTAAATTTAGAGGATCATTTCTCCTTTACTCTGTATGTGATGTGATATAAATATTGACGGAGTCAGGGAGCCACATAACATTATTGAGTGAGCTACCAATCCTTCTCCGGTTCTCCCCACATCACATGCTGTGCTTGTGTTTTATCCGTCCACTTGCATGCAATTAATTGGACGTCAAAAGAGATAATAATATTATAAAAAACAGTAAATAAAAAATAAATACACGTCCCTTTCAAAACCAACCTATATCTATAAAAAGATTTCAAATTTATTTTTGTAGCTATAAATAAATTATTCATTAGGTGTTTGTAAAATCTAGCTCAAATTAATAAATTAGTATTCGTGGCACGGGCACAATGCATGTTTCGAATTATTTCAGTATTAATTTTATATTTTGGTTCAGTAATTTTTTTATCCAATTTTTACCACCTATTATAAAGAATTTAGACATGTAATTCATCTTTTTATTTAACTTGTAATTTTGATAATAATAACTTGACATTTTTTTAAAGAGTTCAAATGACATGCATTATCAGTGTAAACTAACTTTGCACCTACAACAACTAAGAATAGAATGCTTCCACTTTCTTATGTCATAAGAAAGTGAGGTTAAGTGAAGTTACGTGGCGGAAAACATAGTTGTGATTTGTTGACAGTGTAAAACTATTTTACATTGTCTGTGCATATATCTTTTTCTCTTTTTTAAATGTGACGACACATAATATGTGTTTATGGCCACTTCATATTTAAAATTTAATTTATTATTTTTAAAATAAAAAACATGATTTTGTAAAAAAAAAGCTAAAAACCTGATTATTACCAACAAAAATTAGATCTTTTAAGAAACATATCATATCTTAATATCTCCTCACAATTATTATCATTAAGGTCAAATATAATTTTTTGTCCTTTTAAATACTTAACTTTTCAGGTTTATTCCTTATAAAATCTTTCTTAAAATTTTGGCCTTTTAAATAACTATATCAATTTCTAATTTTAGTCGGCGTTTTTTCTTTATATAAAAGATCATGTTTCATTTTTGAAATGATTTTTTTTAATAATATCTCGTTGTTAAGTCATTAAAATATCATTAGTTTAATAGTTAATCATTTTAATACCTAATCTTCATAAATTTATCTATAACTTTAAATTAAAAAATTAATCGTTTAAATTGAAGATTAAATAATCAAGTTATTGAGTTTACAATATAAGTTTGTATTTTTAAAAGAACTAAAATTATAGAGAACAGTTTAAAAGAACTAAAAATCAATATTTTAGTTTTTTTTTTACTGCACAATAAATATTTTACCCGTGCTAAGTACGGGTTAGTTTTTACCCATAAAAATATAAATATATTTTTTTGTTGAATAAAATATAAATATTTTAAAATAAGATATGCAGAATTTTGTTTTTGATAGAAATGTGATGTATAGTTATATACTATGTTACATGGGTATATGATATGAAAGTCTGTATTAGTTTTTAATATTAAATGTTCATCCCCGTGTGTAATTAAGATATATATTAAATATTTATTTCTTTTTTTTGTAAAATGTTAATCCCCGTATATTATTTATGTTAAACATTCATTTCTTTAGCTACTTATAAAATGTTCATCCCCGTGTATAAGATTATTTTTTTGAAAATGGTATAAGATTTTATGTTAATATTTACCTCTACTAAAATATTAATTCACAAAAATTAAAATACTACATTCGTCGAAAAGTATTTAAGTCTTTTGATAGAGTCAAGTCATTTATAACATACTCTTACGGTCCTTTTTATAAGAAACAATCAATATTTTAGGTTCATTGAATAACTAATATATTTGGTCTATAATATAAACCAAACACATCAATTATTGAATGAACTTAAAAAGTCAAAGTTTCTTATAAAAAATATCGGATGGAATAACAAATTCAACTTTAAATTTTGAAGTGAATTAATTTTTCAAATGTTTTTTTTAGTCTTCGTTCCAAAGTTCGAGCGCAGGTAAGTATAGTCTAGCAAAAGATTGTTTCCACCAGAAATTCACTTGATTCTAATGTCTTGATAATTTTTTCAAATCTTTTTTTAATATAATACTTAAATAATAATGATATTTTTTTAAAATAAACAAAAATTATGTTAATATATCATTTATATCAAACATTTATTATTTCATGTAAAATCGTCATCATCAGGGTCCCAAAGTATAACTTAGTTAATCGAAAAGACATTATAAGGGGGACCATACTTTTTGAACTAAAATTCACTATTTATCCACATTTAAAAGTGTGCTAGTCTAGCCACTAATATAACTTTTTTAGCGGTGTCAATTTTCTGTCAAGAAACATGTTAAAGATTGAATTGATTTGTTTTATTTTTTAATATAATTTATTTGTTTTATTTTTTTAGTATTTTATGTAAATTTCTATTTTTTTTTGTTACACCACGATGAAGTTTAAAATAATTTTTATTTTATATATTTCTTTGCTTATATTTATGGAAAAAAATTAAATGAAATTTCTTTTAAATTTTTGCAAAAGAAATTGTTAAATAATTTTATTTTATTTGTTTGTTGTTTATTATTCGTTACTAAAGAATTGAGAAAATATTATAAAAATATATATTTCTTTATTCTTTCATATTTTTTGCTACGATACAATAATCTAATTAGCAAAAATGTCATATAATTTAGGACATCACGTCTCTCTCTTCCTATTTTTTTTTTATTTTTTTTAAAAAAAAATCTCATATAAAAGGTGTATATATTCTCTTTCAACTTTTTAATATGATCATAAAATCATTTATAATTTTACAATTATAAAAATATAAGTTTATTAAGAAAAATAATAATATACGTATGTAAGTTAGTAATGAAAAAGTAAATCATAATAAAGCAATAACATAATCATTCAAGCTAAGCAACACCATTGCTTAATTTGTGAAATATCACTTTCAATATTAATTACACTTATTCTCTAAAACAATACAATACTTCTTCTAAATTAATTTACATTCATACGCGTGAGGAAGAATAACAATCACTTAAAAAAGGGTAACATTAAACTTGAATTTGTGTAAATAATATGATTCAAGAATTTAATAAAGCATTGTAATATTTTGTCATAAACTGAGTAAGATTAAAAACATATGTGATACTAACCCATCATAGTTCAAGTGAATTGCAACCATTTTGATCTTCAAACCATTGCGTTCATACTCATTTTGAGCTCCAATGCTGGTTAACATTCTCATAATGTCTACAAAATATAATTATACACACGATTATTGATATCACATGTCTACAATATTATAACGACAAAAACAACAAATAATACATAACATACTAATATTTCTTACCATAAAGATAATTTGTATCATAGCCAGGAACAAATGCTGGAACAGGACTTTCAATCAAATATATATTGGAAGGAACTTTTTTCAAGTTGCAAACTTTAACCTTCGTGTGGAATTGAAAGGTTAATTTATACTCGTGCTTAGTAGTGCGGTATGATCCACCGTTTGCAACAACTTCAAAATTTGTAATCGAATAAACAACACTTTCCTTAAGGTCTTTTTCAACCTTATAAATTAGAGTGCGACACAATGTACCGAGTATTTTGTTTCCCTAAATAATAAGACGGTAGAATAATATATTACAACAAAAAATATATCAAAAATTAGTGTAAACGAAAGTTAAACATATAGAAGAGTTCTTACAGTTGAATCCATTAGTACCATATCCAAAGAAAATGGCTCATTGTTGCTGGATACATTACAAACCAATCACATCCGCATTACACGAACAACAATATTCAAACTCTCATTAGCTTAGTTGATTTCAGATAACATGTTAATTTTTTGAGTCATTGTTTAGTAACTTACCAAATGAATTTGTAAGTTGGTTGTGGAAAAAGCTACATATATTTAAAGTTAGCTTTAGAAATATAAAATTTAAATTAATTTTATGACAAAATATCGGTTACAACTTTTGCTATGTAACGTTCAAATAAATATAAAAAATATTTATTATAATAATTTTAAATTATACATAACGGAAATATATTTATTATCATAAAAAAAAAGGGTTAATGTATTAATTATATTTTGTATTAATATAAATGTTTTTAATTTTCATTATTAATAAAAAATGTAACGTCGTCAATTATTAAATAAAATTAAATGTAATAAATAATAATATTTTTTTTTTTGCATTTTCGTATTTAATTTAAAATGTAACATTATAAAATATTAAATAAAAATTAATGTAATAAATAATTTAATACAAAGGACACGTGTCAGCTCCTTATGAGTCACCTCTCATTTGTTTATAATATAGATATAGATATAGATGTCATTATCACTTTTTAATGTAATATTTTCTAATTGTACTCTATAATAACCACTATATGCATTATTCCCAGGAAATAAACCTATAGATAGATAGATAGGGGAGAAAAAATATATTAGATACATATAAAAATAATTTATTTACATGTACACAATTTATAAATACATTGTACATAAAATTATATGTTTAAATGATAATTTCCCAAATAATTTGTTATTTTATTACATACCATGACAACATTAACATTATTAAGATCTTTCATTATTGAGGCTTGTGGGGTTTTAGGAGTTGTTTCCAAGAAATTCCTTATTGCATCCTATCATCACAAATTCAAGTTGACGCATATATTAATCAAAGTTATATGAAAAAAATAATCCATAAACACTTAGATAAATACGATGATTAAATACCTGAGCTGCATAAAATTCTTAAAATTTTTTAATAACGTCTACATCTTTTGTAAGTTTATTAACACAGTAACATCTTTCAATCAGATAGTTGACTCCAGAATTCACATCAATCTTAAATAAAAACTTTTGACCAGCCAATTGTCTAGTCTAATTAGATAGCTGATATGATGAATTCTTCTGAAAAAATATGTAATTAGAATACAAATGTTAGCAATAACCTTGAGACATGCTTTATTGTTTCGAAGGGATTCATAATATACGAATTATAAAATAAAATTTATATCATTGTAATTTTTATTGACAATTATCATACACCATGTAGATTGCCTCAATAACACTGCGAAATGGTTTATTGAGCAATGACGAAACAACTGGATCACAGATGACAAACATTATACTGCCATAATCATCAGATACTTGACATTTTATTTTGAATCTATGTAAAATGTGTTGATCAGTTAGTAAAATATATTGATTTTGACGTGTTGTATGCTAAGAAACTATAAAAGCATAAATAGATACATAGGTGTGAAGTGAAGAACATGACGGTTGCACTTTTTACAAAAGTACTTATTTGAATCACTATATATATTTTCGTTGCATGAGCATGCAGTATACCATCAATCGCCGTCATGAATAACCTCGTCTATTTTTCCTAAAACAATAAAAGAGGTATTTTGTGTGTCAAATAACAGGTAAATATTATCAATGGCGGAGCAACCCAAAAATATTGGGGGGGGGGGGGGGGGGCGCTATAGTTATAAATCGAATGTCAAAAAAATACTTTAAAAAAAAAATTAAGAATGTGTTTAATTTGGATTTTATTTCAATCTCTCAAACAAAAATTAAATTTTTTTAACAAATAATTGATCAAACATGAATTTTTATACACTAAAACTCTATTTCAAATAAAAATTTGAATTTTTTTTCTCAAAAAAATATATTTGAATACTTTGAGAAAATAAATTATACATTTTAAAATAGATATAAATTATTAACAATAAAACATTTGAAGAAATGCTTCAAAAAGTAAATTAGAAATGATATTTGAATGATTAATAATAAAGAATGTTTTTTAGAACAAATTTAAAGGAGGTTTATAACTCTAGAAGTTAGAAATGTGTAATTCCAAATAGAGGGGGTTTGAAACCCCCACAAACTGAAAAGCATTAAAAAACTGAAAAGTACAAAAGTAATCTAGGTCCAAATAGAGGGGGTTTAAAACCCCCGCAAAACAGGAAATAGTGAAACTACACAGACTATTTAGCAGGGGTTCAAAACCGCCGCTAAATAATATACCTATGAAAAAAAAAAAATTGTAGCGGGCCATGTCCCTACCCCGCCCACAAAGGGCTCCGCCCCTGAATATTATGTTATATATATACATATTGAATATTAAAATTATGCTAACATTACTTATAACATTATATGAAATTTGAAAAGAACCTGATTAATACTCATAAGCTCTTGAATGATAATCATTGGAGTAATATTTAAAAACTCTGCAAAAATGTTATTGTGTGAAGAATCAATCAACATGGATGATTGTTTTTTTTTTAGATAATTGAGAGATGAAATCATGTTTATGAGACATTGTTTTCATGCAATATATTGTGAGTTGGTTTGTGGAGAAAAAGAAACAATATTTATAGTTAGCTTTAGAAATATAAAAATTAAAAGCAAATTTATGATAAAATATCGGTTACAACTTTTACAATGTAACGTTAAACTAAATATAAAAAATATTTATTAAAATAATTTAAAATTATACGTAACGGAAATATATTTATGATAATTAAAAAATATATAGAAACGGTTAATTATAATATTTAAAAATTATACGTAACGGAAATATATTTATGATCATTAAAAAATATATAGAAACAGTTAATGTATTAATTATATTTTATATTAATATAAATGTTTTTAATTTTCATTATTATTAAAAATTGTAACTTCTTCAATTATTAAATAAAATTGAATATAATAAATGATAATAATTTTTTTCATTTTCGTATTTAATTAAAAATGTAACGTTATAAAATATTAAATAAAAATTCATGCAATAAATATTTTAATAAAAATTACACGTGTCGTGTTCTTATCAACCACCCTTGCTTTGTATATAATATAGATATAGATGATAATAATATTATAAGATTCAATATTTCATTCAAATTTGAATATCAAATTGTATAGTTATGTGTCTTTTAGCCACGGTTTGCAATGTAGCTAAACATAGTATAGACCGTGGCTAATAAAATTTATCATAGTAAATTATGGACTATATAGGAGCGTCGCTATAAATTTCGCCACAATTAAATATATTTTTCCCACGCCAATATAAAATATGGAAACAAATTTGCAACCACGGTTATTTATCTATTAGCCAGAGTCAAACCATGACAAAGGAAGATTGAGAAAAATGATTTGGTTATTGTTGAAACTGTGGCTAAATAACTGCTCTTCTTTCTTGCTTTGTTTTGTTCTTTCTTTTCTTACCCTATTCAAACTCAACAAATAGATGAATTTATCTAATCCTCTCATATGACAAAGAGATGAAGTTCATATTAAAATGATACCTAATTTAATAGAAAATATCACGATCATAGTTATCAGGAATAGTCTTCAACTTCAATAAGACTAGTTTGTTTTGTTTTTTCATTAACCTAGAACAACTATAGATGAAAATTCTATAAACAATCATACATTAGAGAGGCACATTACAGCCCTATGAAAATTATAACAAGTGAGATCGACAACATCTGCTTATAATATGAATTAATAAATCCATTCGGAAAATGTGATTCTCTCAACTTTTTTATATCGATACACCTGTTTCTGAAGATTAAGCCAAGTTAGTATTTCTCTTCTTAGTTCCAGATGCTCTACACAAACAACTTTTGTTGGAATCCTTGGTTTCAAATTGACCTGAAATCACATAACCAAATTCAAATGAAATATGCATCATGAACATATGTTGCAACTCATTACAAACATTTAAGCATTGACATATATATAAGACTCTTTTACCTAATCCATATGGGTATTAAGAAAGATGGTTAATTAGCTAATAGCAATAAACATAAATATTAATTCTCTTGCTAAAAGGCTCTTTGTAAACTATCAGTTACGCAAGTATTTTATTATCATGTTATTTTCACGTGTGAACTAAAAGAACAATTCACTGAAAAAGGAAGGGTAAAACACAAAGGACCAAGATATATCTTATAGGTTCCTTCGTGTTGGATATTAAATTTTATTCGTCACATATGATCTTTTCCGTGAGATCTAAATCCTTAGATTGATCTTCTTAAAGCCTCTTTATTTTTTTCAAATTTTTTGTGTTTACTCTATAGCAGCAAAATCCATTTCCTCACATGTGTCCGTTGCAACGGTTGTTAATTGTTGTTTGGATTAGTAAAAAGGTGGTCTAGTTGTAGAGCACTAGAGGCATGTGTGAATTTACGTCATTAACGTGTTTTAATAGTAAATTCAAGGCGTATTAGTATGTTTTTCGCGTTCAATTATGCTACCTGCACACGGCGCAGCCCAGTTGGCGCAGGCATGCAACTCTAGGTCTATAAATTTAAAATCTTTCTCATAATAAGGACATACCGTACCAGTTGGTTTAACGATTACAACAATAAATCTTAATTTTGTAGCTTCTTCACAGAGCCAATTAATAAATTCATATCACGCTCCTTATATGTTTTAATTTATCCGGCCGTTACGTAATTGAGCACATGTATCTACAATGTGCATCTCTGGTTACGATATGTTAGCCAAAGAAGGAACCGCCACATCCGGTTTCAATTCATCCAACAGTTTTGATTCATCACCCATAACTACAATTAAACAATCAAACATACAAATCAAGTATAAAAAGCACCAAAGAATCAGTTGGAAATGCATATTACCTTGTCGATGACACAAAATAAGCGTCAAAACCCCTTGCCAATTTTCAATGTTGATTGTAGATCCCAAAACCACCAAAAAAATGCTAAAAAATCTGATAAGGGTTGAGATTGAGTGAGGATGAAGAAGTGATAGTACAATGGGTAAAGCTTGTATGTATAAAATAACAATTTGAAAAACGTTTTTCGAAAGACAACGAGTGGAAAACATTTTTTGAAATCCCTTGTGCATCGAAAAACGTTTTCCAAAATGTGTTTTAATTTGCGGGAAAAACGTCAACTTGGGGGGTATGATAGAAATAGGGGGTAAAGAGAAAAAATTGACTTTTTTCACTGTGAACAGGTTGAAAATAAATTAGTCCCATTCTATTGCTATCATCAAACCATTTAGGAAACAAATTCCTTTTTGCACCCCTAGTTTTTTTTTGCGCATCCCGTGCACTTTTATTTTTAATTCTATACCTTTACAGATTAAATAGTTAGTATGTAAAAACGTAAAATATAAAAAATGTAATTTGTTACTTAAAGTGTGAATTAAATTTACACTTTAACTAACAAATCTTATAAAAAATTAATTATTTTGTCCCTCCTTCCCCCACCCCCATTAATTTTATATTTTTTAACTTTTTTTTTAGTTTTATATAATACCCCCATGAAAATGTTTTGTATGAACCACCTTGCAAGTTAATATGTGAAGTGTGAACTTTTCCCTTATACCCCCATGAATTTTTTTTAAAGAAACAACGTATGAGCAAGTGATTAAAAAAATGAAAAAAAAGGTTTCAATTTATAAGATTTTAGTGTGCGTGCTAAATCACTACATCAGTCACCAATCAATAAAGGATCCCTGTCCAAGACCATATTTTCACTGGCTTCTGAAACTGTTATAACATAGTTACATTGAACCCAAGAAATCGCGGTGGTAAAGTCACATATTGTGTGTTGGCCGGAGTTACAATAGTCACATTGAACCCTTGAATATATTTGTTTGAAGATCTCAAAATGACCTTCCAGTTCCGGGGAGAATTCCCAAAACTCCGTTTTCCATTGAGAATTGAATGGAGTTTTCCTATATTTTGACCGGAGAATCTAACAGATACATTACTATTGATATTCTGACAGAAAAATAAGATATTCCATGCCCTTGGAGAGTGCTTTGTCGTGCTAGGTTACTGACATGTCCTTTGTCTTTTTTTGACTCCAAGAATGGGTTGGATCGAGACGACTTTCCTATTGAACCCCTTTGTGTCTATATGAATGTATGACTGTGCGGAATTTCTAAAGTCAATTTTCTATTTTTAATTATTAAATCACATGGTGCCTTAGAAACTCGACCTATCATGTGCACCCTATTCTTCAATCAATCACTTACTCATACTTTATTTTATTCAAAATATGTGGTTTAAACACTAATTAAATTCTTAATCAAGTGTACAAATTAGTTTTTACAAAATAAACCAATAAACCTGTAACATCCTTATTTTATTTTATTTTTTAACTAATTCTTTGGTTCTTAGGAGAAGAGGTTTTCGGTAATTCAATGTTTGACCGTGAGCAAATAAAGTTTGGCTAAGAAGTAAGTAACGTGTGACTAAAAGTTATTTTCACTATGAATCGAAATTCATTTTTCCAAATAATTTGTCCTAGGAATAGTTCATTATTCATTTGAGTCCAAGTAAAAAAAAAATTGCCTATCTCCCGAGAGGTCACTTGGTTGGGGTTTGGATCCACAATCTCGAGAAACTCGGTTCGAGACTCGGCACCGAAAGACTCCAAATTTTTATATTATTTTGGTAAATATAAAAAAGATTTACTGTAATTTTATGTAATATAAAACAAATTATTGTAATTAAATAGTAGTAAATAGATGTGCAGCGTTAATATTGATTGCTAAGCTAATCTAATTTCACTACTGCATTTGTGACTTTTAGTAACATCACCTTGCAACATTTATAAAATATGTTACTACATATAGTGATTTTGTAACATTTTATAATAAATGTTACATACTCAGTAGTCAGTAACACTTTTTATACTAGCTACTTATATTAGTAACATGCATTTTTTAAAAATTGTTACATAACACACCCTAAGCAGTATTCATCTAGTAACATTTGTGGAGATTCACAACTTTCATTCCAACACATCCAAAACACTCACTTTCAGTATTCGTCTTGCTCATCTTTCTCTCACACTCACGCAAAACTCACCGCAAATTCTCAATCTCATCGCAAAATTCCTCAATCGCAAGGTCTCATCGCAAAATTTCTCAATCGCAAATTCTCAATTTGAATTTTTCGTTCCTGCAACCAGGGTTTTCATTTGTTTCAAACGAGGTAAAATTCGAATTTCTCTATCAACATTCTGAAGCTCGATCTCTTCCATTAGTAATATTATGTGCTTTTGTTTTTTCTGAATTGTGTTCTTAATCCTAGCAATTCGGTTCTTTTTGTTCTGAATTTTGCTATGAATTTTTGTTCTAAATAAATTATTTCCCTTTTCTACATCGATTAGCAATTTTGTTCTGTTTTGGTTGTTGCAAAACCCTTATTATGTTATTTTGATTTGGATATGTTTAAAAATTTTAGTTTGTGATTTTCGTACTCCAAGTGTTTGATTAAATGTCTAAATGAACAAACGTTCATTTTTTTGGTGTGTTTGCTTGTTTTAGATATGACAGATAACACAGGCAGGAAAAGACTTGGCATCCTTATAATCCTAAGTGGTATTTGGTGTGGGCTGATGACATCAATAAACGAATACTCCCTGTTTCTGTTGTCACCCGCAAAATCAAGGGTGAAATCGCCGTCATGTTGTGATTCTTGATATTATAGAGTTATAGTCAAATGTGATCGATGCAACGTCATAAGCGGCCAGGTTGTGTCCGCAAAGACATAAAAAACATCGATCTTGAGGCCTAAATCATGGTTGTATGACATTTTTTTAAACCTTATTCATTGTGATTTATGAGATTTGATGTTATGTTTCTATTACTGAAAGGTGGATGCGCTTGTCTAGAGCTTTATCTCAATTTTAGGATCAAGAAGGACAAAGTTTGGCCTAAGAGACTTTATCTCATTGGTTGATAAGGCCAAGGTAAAGATAGATTGCATTTGACTATAACTTTGATCCATGTAGTATATGATGATCAAGGCTTTAATTAATACTAGTCTTGATCATTTGGTAGGTTTTGGATGCCTCAATGTGGACAGAAAGGCGGTTTTCTCCTGTAAACTTTTAAGCTCTTGGCCACCTTGATGAAGGAGATGTAAGTATAACATGGACCATTTGGTGCTCAACACAATTAAGTGACTATTCAATAAGTGCTTCTGGATTTAATTTGTTGTTAGTTTAGTTGTGAAAATCTATTTGTTTGAGCTCTTAAATCCATTTGTGTGGATACATTACAAGTAATGTCCATTGAATCACATGTTTAGATATTCTGTTTCTAATTACTATAGTTTAGAAAATTCATTCATTTTGGTTAGTTCTCATTATTGATCATTTTACTCCATGATGTTTGTGTTACATTGACACCTTATCCCTTACCTTATAATCAGATAAGTAGCTGAGAAATACAAGAGTCATGGTAGCAGAAGCAGTGGCCTCATATCCATATATCTGATTCACTAGTCATGGCAGATTCAACAGTCAAAATGGCCAAAGTTTGATGCAAATTCATAACAGTGGCCTCAAAATGGCTTAGATTTTATTAGCTACTTAGTTTTCCAAGCTTCACTTGTAACACTTTAGTTATAGAAAAAAGCTTGTAACACTTTTGATGGTGAAACTTGTAACACTTTAGTGTTGCTTAGAATTTTATTTCATTGTCTTGTTATAAAAAAGTGATGGTCTTGATGCAAAATAGTGATTTGTATAAGCTGTGTAAAAGATACTTGTGTAACATTTTTAGTAACATTTTTTCCAATGTACAAATACAAATTAGTAACATTTTTGCATGTTACAAGATAAATAAACCGGTAACATTTATTTAATGTTACTAAGGACAAATTCTAGCGTAACAAAATATATATAAATCGGTAACATTTATCGAGTGTTACTAATAGTACTTTTAATGTTACTAAAGATAAATTCTAGTGTTACAAACGATATAATAAGTAACATTTATCAAGTGTTACTAATAGTACTGTTAAATGTTACTAAAGCCTTTTAGTAACATAGGCTTTACGTAACACTTGATAAAATGTTACTAAATTGAATTAGTAATATTTTTCTTGATTTAGTAACATTTTTCAAATGATACTAAATCTCAAACTTGTTGTAGTGTTTATTTATTTTTGAAACATCTATAGAATGTTCATTATTCAATATAGTCCTTCTCATATGGGATGAATGACTTAACTGATAATTCAAGGGTTTATAATTGATTTTAGCTTTTTCGACTGATTTTAAATTTTTTTATTAATTAGTAATTTTTAAAAATAGAGAAGAAGACATTTCAAATTCTTAGCTTTTAGATGTCATTTGAAATTCTTTAAATTTAATTTAGACAAAATACTTCAGAAATTCCCTTCGTTTTTAAAATTCTCCGAATTAATTATCCAAACAAAAAAATTGGATCAAAGTATTTGAATTCCCTCAAAAAATTACATTACCTCAAAACATTCACTCATCCAAACATACTCTTAAGGAATAAAATTGTAAAAGTAATACCCACTATCAATAAATTTATTACTACAACAAATTTTCTTAATATCCGTAATTTAATCAATGGAGTCTTATATTTATATATAAGGACAATGTAGTAATACATTTTTTGCCTTTTCCATTAATTGTGCTTGGGTATTAATATAGTCATGATCGATATATTATAATTGCCACGAGAGCCACGCTTTGAATAAACAACAAAGCTTTCTCTTTGTATTGGCCTATGTTTACCTTGCATACTTATCTACATGGCACATCTCTCTAATGATTCCAAAACAAAATAGGGTATGTTCACCATAGAAGGAAGAAGGACTTTGATAAATAAAAAAAAATGATGCGGAAGAACTTTATATTATATTTACTTTTGAGAGGGAAGAACTTTAATTTATTTACTTAATTCCTTTGAAATCAATATTTTTACCATGAAGAATTAAAGTTCCCCCTCTCAAATGAATTATGAAGAGTTTTATTATATACAAATTAAAGTTCTTCGACGAAAAGAATTATGAAGATGATTTGAAATGTTTTAACAAGCAAGTGTAGTTTTTGAACTAATTTATCAAATAACTGCATTTTAAAAAAATTACACAAATGATGTAAGTTGTGGCTGCAATTTACGGCTTCGTCTTTTTTTGAAATGAAATTGTAGTTGGCAGCTACGACTTTACTTTCTTCTTTTTGTCACTACAAGTTAAATATTTGTATGCATGTAAAGTAATGGTGGCAAAATAGGACGACCTTGTCAGGCCGACCAGTTTAATCCGCTATTTTTGGCTGCCTGATTCGATGTTTTAGGCACAATAGCCCAAACTGATCTCCCCGCCCAACTTACTTAAAAAATGGGACGGTGGGACAAGGTGGGGTAGCACGGGTAATTTAAAAACTTTTTTTTTTTACTTTTTAGACTTGAGATGAAAATGGAGAAAATAATTAAATTTCACGGATGCATTCAATCCAATTATTAACTCTTTACTTGTATAAACAAAAAAGAAAGATTAAACTAAACTTCACTGTGTTTCTTACTTTTTCAATCTAATTTATTTTGAGACTAATTTTTGCTCTTAGATTTCTTTAAACCAAATTACAATAACTAGTAATTAATTGGTTATGACAAACAATTTAAAGTCATGTTGAATTATTAACCATTGCTATGTATTACATGATTTGGGTTTTTTGAGTTATTTTTTGTTATCATTTGTTGAAAAAAATATTTCTTGTTTAAAAAAATTGTAAATCATGTAGTAAATGCATCACTAAAAAATAAAAAATTGTTTGGCAGGTCAGTCTGCCAACTCATCAAGCAACAGAGCAAACTTAAATTTTGAACTCGAACATCTAAATTGAACTGTTCTACTTTTAGACGGGTTTAAATGGGACGGGTCTAAATAAGTCGGACGGGCCGCTTTGTCACTCACAATAAGGTTATGGGCACCTTAGACAACATTTCAACTTTCTACCTACGGCGGCCATGATATGTTGGCAAAAACTAGGGAAAGAAAATAACATAGTATTATTCGACTTAGGACAATGTCCGTAACTATAATATCGTCGAAGGTGATTGCGAGAATTTGCGGAGGTGAGGGGTATTGGATGTGTAGTTTGAGTAAAAGTGTATCTTGTGTTCGTCGGTTGGCGATACCAAGGAGTTCACTTTTAACTTATATTTGGTATAACATTTTTAAGTAGTTGTGAGTGTCAATGGTAATGTCGGGCGACTTATATTCATCTTACTTCTGAGTTGATGTTTCTATCTCTAGCACAAAATGATATTCAATAGTACTTCTTGTATTTTTATCCATTATTAATTAATAATAATTGAAAGTTTTGTTAAAAAAAATAAAATTGTTACTATCCTTATAAAAATTGTTACTAGTTGAAAATACAAATATGGAATATACATAGTGCAAAGCAATGCTGTAAACTAAACACACTTTATTATATGTAAATGAGAGCTCTCAAATACATTAGTGATACAATAGTAGCAGCAGCACAAACATAGAGACAATAATTATACATAGACAATTATAACATCATTATTATTGGAGAGAAAAAGTGCAACAATAATAATAAAAAACCACACACTTTTGGTTTGTTAAATAGAGATACTGTTTGGAATTCCTCTAAAAGTTAAACCTTCTTCACTTGAACGAAGGAGCAAAGTGTAGGGCAATTGCACTGGCCCAGTACGGTTTCTCAAACCAGCCTCATTGTTCCTCTTAGTGATTTTCCCTTCAATTTCAGTTAACTTGCTTCCAAACTTTTGAAAAGCTTGAATTGCCCTTGAATCAGATGTCCAAACCTTGCTATCCCTCTCTCCAAGATAAATTTCATCAGAAGCGTGTCTTGACAATATCTCAATCACGGAAAGATCAACAAGGGTTTGATATTTTGGTGTAATCGTTCTCAAATATGCTTTTTCAGGACTTTTCACCATCTCATCATATTCCGGAGTTCCTTTCTCCGGAATAAATCTTCTGCTAAGTGTTGGACGGTTTAGGATATATCCTCCGTAAGGATATTGTCCAAAGTTAACAGCTGCGTGAAGAGCAGAAGCGGTCCATATGATAATGGAGCAAGATTGAACCAAGTCTTGAACAGATTGCATCTTAGGCCACCATGGCTTGTCTTTCAAGTCACCGTGACCCTTTTCGACGGCTTCCTTCCACCAAGTTTGAATTTCAGTGTCTTTTTGCACTGCATCATCTGTTGGGTAATATAAGGAAACATAGTCTTCTACCCACGCCTTAATAGCATCCCATATTTCTAATCCATCAACAGCATAAGGGTAGTCCTCTATCGCAAGACGAAGGCCGTGGGGGGACGAAGGGTCCTCAACGGCTAATCCTCTGTATTAAACAAACAATTTGTTATTAGTATCAATTAACAAATTTGTATTAATTTTGTATATGCATCAAAATTAAACCATCCCATCTTGGTAGAAAATTACCTCTTGATAAGATCAGCTGGTAATGCTTGATCAGTGAAAACCCAATTCTTGTAAACCGCGGAAGAAATCTCAATGGAATTTGGTCCGGGCAAAAATGTCTGCTCTATAATACCACCGGCATTGATTAGAGCTTGTCGAGCAAGTCCATTGATATTTATTGTATCACGGAAGTGAGGATATAAGAGTTTATTAATCGGGTGAAGCACGCTAAGATGTCTGTTTGTTGCTATGATGAATGGTTCAACCACTGCATGTGTATTCAACCTACAACACCATAATATTTCATATCAATAATCATGTCATATAGTTTCGTAAGTGCGGCTTAGCTGGTAAAAAGTTACATCAATATTTAAATGTTGGAGCGCAGGTTCGAATCTGCAATACCCCTATTTTTTAACAGGCTTTTTGTAAAAAAAGAAATCATGTCGATCGTAAAGGGTAATACATACCAATGGCTCATAAGTTGATGATAGCATGAGTCATTTACAATTACATGAGCCTTTGCCAATAGCCAAATTATACTTTCAGCACCTTCGTCTGCAGGCAAGTATACTTTACTTTCAGCACCATATTGGACCCCATTTGAGTGTGGCAAACTTAATTCAATGGCAATTGGCTTCAAAGTCCCATCATCTTTCAAGAACAAGATTGTCCTAGTAGCATAAGCTTTTGCATTTAAGTTTATCCTCTCCAAATAAGGCATGAATGCATCATGGTAATCTAAGATGAATAATCTCTTTCCATCAAGTGCCTGTTCAACAAATTTATAGTTTCAATATTCACATGATTTCATAGTTTTGATTGATTTACAAGCCAATGACTTTAAACTATAAAACATCTTTTACCACACCTCATCTACGGCGAGCCCGCCAAGGTTAGGCTCTAAGTGTTCTTTTGTAATTGTACTAGTTTGATCACCATAAACAGTGGCATTTAACGTGCTTTTTGGTGGGAACTCCTGTCGTATCAAAGAAATACGAAAAAATATAAGAATTTTTCGCTATTGACAACAAAATACATAATTTAGTTAGCAAATATTAGTAATACATTTGGTACATACTTGGAGAAGGCGAATTACACAAGGATTTACGCCGGCAACCATCTCTCTTCCAAATTCTTCATCGGTCATCCATGCAGACTTGCTAACTGCTCAGTATAAAACACGAGTTTTACGTTGTTGCTTAGTACGATAAACTGATATAATATAAGTTGCTAATAACTATAGGTGGTTTGATTAAGATGAATAAGTTACCTCTAATTACTTGAGGTGGTGGAAACTTGAGGACTTGTTCACCATCAGTGCGAAGGATTTCCTTAAGGGCAGGAAGTGGGCTAATTTTGCTAAGTACGTCAGTAGGAAGCTTAATTCCACCTTCAAAAAGTCCGCGCACTTCATCGAAGCTATCGAACTCATTCGGTGTGAAATTTAGATCAAAAATCACAGATTGAAACAGAGGCAAGACATCTTGAGACAATGATTTTATTCCATACATAAGGAAGTCTGATGACTTCAAATGACCAAAATTTTCATCTCTTGGAACATAAATGACACCCGGTTTCTCACTCTTAGGATCTGTTACGTATCAAATACCATAAAAAATCATCAGAACAACAAAACGACCAATATATGAGACGTATCAAATGAGACATTGTAATGTTATAGATCAACCATGGAATCTAACTATAAACAATCCCCTACTCACCTTATGCTTTTCGTACATATAATGTTATTAGAAATGACGATTATATTAATGATGTGTTACATAATTGAGGAAAATATGAATCAAAATTAGAAAAACATAAAACTAACCTTTTCTAGTTGGTTGTCTACCACTTCTAACCCTACGAGGGTAGGGAAAGTCGCTAGACCCTCCAAGAACCGGACGAACAAGTTTGTCACCACCATCTGGATTTCCCAAATCATTATAAATATCATAATCATATATCCTATCCCATTCTTTGCGTTCTCCGGTTCCATCTCCTCTTAGATTTTGCAACTCTTCCTCTCTAAAGTGGTTTAATGGAGCCGGTGTTTGACTTGGAAGATAAGTCTGTAATAAAAACAACTTATTTTTATTTTCTCGTTACAATCATATAAACATATATATTAATTTGGCCCTTAAGTTAGATTTTAAAGCTTACATCATTGGTGAAAAAGATGCGATCATTTTTGTAGCTTTTGAAGTTGTAAATCCATGAATTACAAACAAATTGAACACTTCCACGGTTAGGAATATCATCAAGAGTCACACTAACAAGAAAGAATTCAGCTTGTGTGTAATTTCTTATGTAAAATGCTCCAGGGATTCCAAAATTAGCATCAAATTCAAAGAAAATGCTGAATGCATCTTGTCTTGCCCCCAAAGTTGGTAATTGAGGAAGATGTTTGCTCAAAAATGTTTCCTTTCCAACTAAACCCTTTCCACTTACTACAAAATAAAAAATAAAATAAAAAGTTACACATATAAAATTATTCTATTAAAGAAATATAAACATGATTTCGTGATCTAATAATCTAATAATAATAATCTCTAGAAAAAATGGACACGCCAATCTATAATATTATTGTCAAATTCAAGTACAACTAGAAAAATTAAATAAAACAAATCACATCTTATCTGCCACTTGTTTCTGTTCAATTTTAGTAGAAAAACAACTCACAAGCACCAATTATATACTCTAACGTGTCATCATTTATTTACCCAAAGTATTATATTATTAACTAATATTTTATCTCTAAATATAAGTTACTAAGCAAGTTTTTTTAAATGCATTTCATATTGATACTATTGTATCTTCGAAAACAAAAAACTAAATAAGACAAATTAAATTGACTCTAACTTAACTTAGTTGGTAGAAACATTGTTATAGTCGAGACAGATATTCAGCCTAAACTCTTCACTTATTCACTATGAAATCCCGATACGCAAAACGATACTGATATGATACGATATCGATATGGGAATTTTTTAAAAAATCTCTATCTGATACTGCTGCAATACATTATTTAAAAATTAAATTTAAAATTAAATATATAAATACATAATATTTAACCGATACTTTTTCGGTACGAGTATCGGGACGTACCTAACGCGTATCGGATATTATTTTTTTATTTAAAAATAAATATTTAACCGATACTTTTCCGATTTTTTTTATTGTCACCGTTGATTATTATTTTTGGGAAAATATTAATATGTGTTTTTTTTTTACTAATACTAATATGTGTTTAAAGGTACATAAGTGTAACATAGTCAGATGCTATGAAGACCCGATACGAGATACGATATCGATACCGATACGCCGATACGTAAATTTTTTTAAATTACTCAATCCGATACTGCCGCGATACGTTATTTAAAAATTAAATTTAAAATTAAATATATAAATACATAATATATAAACATGATTAAAATCAATAATATTAATAATTAAAAATAGAAAATATCTAGTTTTATATCACAATTTTAGAAAAAGCTCAAATGTTTAACAACCTGTTATATAATAGGACACCATAGTTTCTTTTGAAAAAATAAAAAATTATATTGACAAAGAAAAATCATAAAAAGTGCTAAAGATACAACCAAGCATCGAGTATTGAGACTTATAGACATGTATCATATATTACTTTTTTATTTTAAAATAATGATTTAACCGATATTCTTTCGATACGAGTATCAAGACGTATCGAAAGAGTATCGAATATTATTTTTTTATTTAAAAATAATAATTTAACCGATACGAATATCAGAATGTATCAGAAAAGTATTGATATCAAGTACGTATCGAACACGATACGTCATCATTTTTTGAATATCGGGGCTTCATAGGTCAAATGTTAAACACAATATTATGAAGGTGATGGTGGGGTCAGATAGCCAGCTAGCCAGCTAGCATAGTGAATAATTGTCAGGGGATATGATTTTAAAAACATATATGGTTTTCAGGGGATATGATTTTAAAAACATATATGGTTTAAATGTCTCTATAGATTTTTATTTTTTTTTGTCTGAACATCTCTATAGAAAATTTTCTGAATATAATTATAAACAAAATTTCATTTTTTAAATTCTTTCATCAATCATTAAATAACTAGAAGGATTATATAGAACATGAAAGATGATGAGTTGAATAATTGAAGATATATTTTTAAACAGCTTGAATGATTGAAAATAGAGAACAAACCATCAATCTTGGTAGCACTAATCAACTGCATAGAGACATTACGGCCTAAGAAGGCAGTTGCAGTGTCAACAGCTTGACCAACAATGCTTGTAACTCCGCCAATAAGATTTCCGGCAGTGTCGAGAACACCGCCTTTACCGATGGATGTTATGGCGTTAAAGTCCAAAACATTTTTGGGCATCAACACCACAGTCCCCTTAATTTTTTGGCCCTTATCAAAGATGCCACGCATTTTTGCTAACTTTTTTTATCAAACAAATTAACACTGGATATATTTGATGATAGTGGTAGAGAAAGAACCTTGGTTTGGTTTAGGAATAAGCCAATGTATTTATAGGTGGAAGATAAAGTATACATGGTCTATAATATATAATTTTTTATCAGAACCTGATCTCCACGTGCCAAACGTGAGATACAAAATATTGAAAATAACATCAATAATATAACGATGAGATGGATGTTTTTTATTAAAAAAATATTTAATCATTTAGTTGGTAATACATGGAAAACAATATAATTTTAAATCTGAGAAGAATTATAAATTTTTTAATAAAATCATATCATTCAAAATTGATAACATTAAATGACGAAATATCTATAAATATTACAAAATCAAAGCAATTAAAATATTTATGTCTTTCAAATTGTATCTTTAACACTCAAATTATTGATTGAATTGTTATAATGAATAGAAACTAAAATGTCAAGAATTATTTTTTATCTGACATAATAAAGTTTCAGCTAATTATAAAACTTCCACCATTTTAATTATTAAGTGTGGTAGGTCAATTGAGTTAAAAACTTTTATTAAGAAGTTATTTTTCATCTGGTGATATTTGTTAAGTTGGTTAACACGAGAATCGACTTGACAAAGTTTGAAATAATTTTAAAATTGTCACCGCGTGATTTGTTAAGTCAGGTGGCAAGTCCAACTGACTTAAGAACTTTTTTAAAAAGCTATTTTCATACTTGTGTCTTCTTATTGTAGCAAACGAGGTGGCTTACTCTAACTATGAAACTTCTTAATCCCGGAAACATGATAGAAGTGGGGCTTTCTATGTAAAGTCAACTTATTTGATTCTATTATGGAACTCTCCTGAAGGAGGGGATGATGTTTTTGGATATTTTTAGGTTGGCCGGAGTGTGGAAATATTGGGCACCTTCTAAAATAACAGTTTTTTCTTAGCAACTTCTTCAAGATAGAGTCCCTACTCGGAAAATCTTTAGGTGGTAGGCCAATTGACTTAAAAACTTTTATTAAGAAGTTATTTTTCACCTGGTGATATTTGTTAAGTTGTTTAACATGAGAACCGATTTGATAAAGTTTGAGATAATTTCAAAATTGTCACCACGTAATTTGTTAAGTCAGATGGTCCAACCGACTTAAGAACTTTTTTAAAAAGCTATTTTCATACTTGTGTCTTCTTATTGTAGCAAATGAGATAGCTTACTCTAATTTTAACACTTTTTAATCCGGGAAAGATGATAGAAGTGGGGTTTTCTATGTAAAGTCAATTTATTTGATTCTATTGAGGAACTCTCCTGAAGGAGGGGGGATGATGTCTTTGGATACTTTTAGGTTGGCCAGAGTGTGAAAATCTTGGGCACCTTCTAAAATAATTAACAGTCTTTTCTTAGCAACTTCTTCAAGATAGAGTCCCTACTCGAAAAATCAGTTTAAACGCAGGGTGATTAGGGATTAGAGGGAGACCGTATGTGATTTATGTGGAGATTTAGTGGAGTCTATGGACTATTTATTCATTACTTGTGATCGAATTTCTCCAATTTAATTGGTATACTATCTTTAGGTGGTTGAGTTTTTAGATTGTGTCCCCTAAGGATCTTCTTTGTCTTTTTTATTTTATTATTTGTAGGGTTTAGGTAATCTAGGTATGAAAGGCAAGTTAGAGTTATTATTAATTTAACATGTTGCTGTTTGGTAGATCTGAAAGTCCCATAATAATACTATATTTGCGAGAGAAACTGTTTTTGCCGAGTATATGGTTGATAGGTGAAACTTTCTTCTTAAAAGTGGTATTTAACTAAAGATCCAGACAACACATGCTCCCTATAAGTGGGAGATGCAACCTGCTATATGATGGAATCGATAGTTTTTGGAGAAATGTGGGAACGGAGTTTTGTTGTTCGTCGGAGTTGTATTGGCCTCTTTTAAGGATTATCCTTTTTTTCTTTCCCCTTTCTTCTATCTTGTTTATAGGTGTTTCTAGTGTTTAACATTGAGATTGGGTGTGTGTATAATTGTTGTGGGGGTTGGTTTCTTTATTTTTTGATGTAGCATTTTTTATTTTAGTTCTTGATTATTTTTTATACTCCCTACATAATTTTTGCTTTTGTATAAATTTTAAATATCTATTTATATTTTTTATCGTAGCTGATTTTTTGATATGATTATACCATTAAAAAAACACAATTTCAAAATTCTTTTACTATATTAAGAAATTTAAAACAATAAAATGATTTTAAAATTTGTATAATTTTTTTTTTCAAAATTTAAAAAAATATTTTTAATATAAAATTTATCTTCTCTATTTCTTTAACTAATGTCAAAAGACATGTTAGCATCATCTAAATTTAAATCATTTGTTTGAAAGCAATAGTGGGTCCTCCTTTTCATGCTAAACAGTATTCTCGGGACATTTGTTAGGCATATTAAAAATGAAAATTAAAGAAAAAGTTAATGTTAGAAAAGATAACTTTTTAAACTTTTAAGACATTAAATGCACGGATTTTAAAATGAAACTTTTTTATTAGTATGCTTAACAAATACCAGGAACACTGTTTAACATTTTTTTTTAAGGAGGGACCATGTATGATTTGTAACCCACAAATGTTATTTTGACATCAAAATGGTTGTAGGACAACTATTTTGGTGTGGGACCCGTCACCTTTTATGTTTTTTATTATTTTCATACCGTTTCGATTTACGTGTATAGATAGAAAAATTTTAATTGTCCCAATTGGATAACTTTTTGTGGTGTTCATATAACACCCCTCGCGAATATAACGCCACCAAGGATTGAACTAAATGAAAATAGGAATATTTTAATTCATATAGTTTAATCATGCTGCTAGTAATAATATTTTGATTTGATGCCTCTCTGCCGTTTGATCGTATGCATGGTTGGTGGTGGATCAATAATGGATCATATAACAATAAATAAATGGCTAGTGGAGGACATAGTGTTGGATAGGGAGTCGAGAATGGATCCTCTTAATTTTTTTCTCAATTTTCATATCTTAATTATTAATTACTTTTTCTCAATTTCTTTTCAAATTAAATATTATTTTATCTTTGTAATATAATGGTTAATTATTCAATATTATTTTCTCAATTGTTTTTTTCACTTGAGACAATTCACTCTTCCAATATCTATACATACATGTACGGTTTGATATGCACATTATTTATACATTTTAAAAGATTCGTATTATTGTTAAGAATATTAATAATTAGCCAAAAGTATTCATTAGTTAGTAGGCATTTTGATTATGTTTGTTATTATTTGTTAAGAGTTGGTTATTAGAAAGTTAGTTAGTTAGGCCTCAAATAGCTCTATATAAGAGTATCAATTGTACTTTTTTCATTATCTTTTATTAAATATGAATCCTTATGACTTTTATTATCTTGAAGACTTTCTAGAGTTTTCTCCAAACCATGGAAATTCTAACAATCGTTGCCAACCCGTATGGTTTATAGATATGGATAGTAAATTCGATTACCATATAACCAGTAGTATTGTGAGGAGTAATGTTTGGCTATCATCGAGTTTTTTTTTTTACTCTATGATGTCCATAGAAAGAGAGTATGGTAATTTAAAATTAGATCATGATGTCAGTAAAGTTTGATTGTAATCCTTCACATATCAAAATAGGAAATTGCTAATACCAGTGTTAAGAATACTATAAAAGAAAAATAAAGACAAAATTTATATTAAGAAAGTTTTTTTTTTAATATTTTCAAAATATTGAATACAAAATATTTAAGATAATCTTTTTATTAATTAATATGTTTAATTAGTAGTCTAAAAAAATTGTTTAACATTTCTCTAAAAAAAATATTATCAAGTGTTATAAGAGTACATTCATTCAATTTTTTGTATTATTAGATGAAGTAGTTGAGGTAATGAAGTTGAAATTTTAAATGAGCTTAACAAAAGTAAATGTGAATAACTAGTTATCTTTTGTTGTTTTCTTTTTTGCGAAAAAAAATATACTAGTTATCTTAATATGTATGGAAGCTAAGTGGTTGAGTTGATTTTGCTTTTATTTTGATTACTTTCTTAAACTATATATGAATTAAATAAGAGACATGGTTTCTTCTAAATCACGATATGGGACCTTCTGAACTAAATGCCAAACCAACTATATAATTGAATATTTGAATTATATGATCAAATATGAAGTTGGGATGTCAATTGTATAATTTTGTCTAATTTATAAGTAAAGCAAATTTATAAGGCAAATGGTAACGAGCATTTCCAGAGCAAAAAATTTTAAATAGTAAGTTTTTTATAGAAATACATAAAGTCAACGCATTAAGAATTGTTGTGTTTAATTTTTTGAATAAATTTTTTTTTAAATAAAATGCTTAAAGAATACCTCCGAAACACTCGTTAGTAAGATCCATTTTATAAATACCAAGTACTAAAATAATTAATCGTGAACTTTTGATTAAAGTGATCAATTATACCCATCACTTCAACGAGTATATTTTATTTTTTTTGGAATTGACGAAGTTGAACTAAAATACATAGACAATAAAGCAATTAAAATTTCAAAATACCAAGCTTCATTCAAGCATAACAATTTTGTGGGTTAAGAATTCAAATTATGTTGAAAGGATGCATTTCTTTGGCATTTCGTGTTTGTCCGTACACTCATAATTGGAATGCCCACTCGTATTGGGAGATCAAAGAATCAAGTTTTTAAGGGCTTGTGTAATCATATACAATAGAAATTGATGATATGTAGGGTTGGATTTGAATTGGTAGTTAGAATAGATTGAACATGTATTTGAACTTTATAGTATATGGTTCGATTTTCACCAAAAGCAAAAGGTTCTTATATGTAGGGTTGATAGTAAACTATGATAATGGTTCTTATAGAAGAAAATAATTTTTTGTTTTGGGGTGTGAAAAGGGCGACGTCTGCAGACGAACTGAAAAGAAGTCGAAACGAGAAGACACAAAATCATAAAAATGTGAATGTCCGTTTAGATTGTATGGTTATTTTTTGGCGATTAAAGAATGAAAATTTACTATTATGCATGAAAAACACAATCACCATATGAAACTAAAGTTAGAATGTCATATTGATGCTAGACGTTTGAACCAGGATGATAAGAATCTTATTTGAGATGATAAAAAATAAATTTGATATTTCAACCTATCGAATTCTATATCCCGAACAGTGTAAAAATATTCAAAAAAATAGATAGAGGGTGGGTGCATTTTAGCTTACCGAGTTCTATCTTCTAGGCCTAAAACATATGAGTAATTCTTAAATATTTCAATTTTTTGTTCTTTTTTCCAAAAAAAAAAAAAAAAAACCCATGGAGAATAGAGAATAGAAAGGTATTGCCAAGGATATGGATTGGGTGACTTCATTTGAATCTGCAGTCAATTGAATATCCACGACACATATCATCCAACAACTTATACAACCACACTAAATAAGTAATTAAATGACTGCATGAATGATATGTGTGGTGAATATTCAATTGACTGCACGACTGCACATTCAAATGAAGTCATCCAATCCATATCCGTATTGCCAACTCAAATATATAAATGAGGTGGCAAAAAAGTGTACAATATGATGAGGTGTCAACAAACTATATATAATAGATTCTGCGCGCGTAAACTACATTTTCACTTCATTCTCAACTGAATCGTTTTTTGCAGAGAGATAACAGAGTAGTGTGAGGAAGAAGATAACCGCTCAAATTCTCCATTCACATTTCTAGGGTTTCATTTCTCGTTTTCGTTTTCAATTCTTCAAAATGCAGAGGCCAGGACTTCCAATCTCCAAGAGTCTCGACAAATTCAAATCGCTCTACGGTACAACATCTGGGACCGCGAAACCGTTATCGTCGATCTCTGCGCGCCAAAACACCGAATCTATTTCATCTGGAAGTTTCGCGAATCTGAAGCTAACCGCAGGTTTTGATGCCAATTTCGCTTTGATTTCCTCGTTTTTTGTTCTTTTATTGATTTCAATCGGAAGTTTTTGCTCGTATACGTGATGCGTCGTGTTGTTTGTTACTGTACAGAGAAATTAGTGAAGGAACAAGCTTCGGTGAAGACTGATCTTGAAATTGCGGTATGATTTTATTCTATTTTGTGATTTTACGTGTGATTTAAGATGTGGAATGCTTGAATTTTGAAATAAATGCTTCTTAGGGTTTCGTTTGGCTGTTGTATTGAATGATTCGTATTCTGTTGCTGTTATTGTGAAGAATAATAAGCTGAAGAAGTCAGTGGAGCATATTCGTGCATTAGAAGAAAAATTGCAGAATGCTTTTAACGAAAATGCTAAACTCAAGGTGAAGCAGAAGGAAGATGAGAAACTTTGGAAAGGACTTGAATCTAAGTTTTCATCCACTAAGACTTTGTGTGATCAACTTACTGAGACTCTACAACAATTGGCTAGTCTAGTTCAGGATGGTACGAAGATTCAATCTCTCCATGACTCCGTTTGTTTCTTCTTCATTTTTCCTTTAAAATTTGTCGATTTTATTTTTTGTTTGTGTTTTATCATAGCTGAGAAAGATAAGGAAACATTGGAAAATAAACTGTCAGCAAGTTCAGAAGCTCTTGAGAGTTTGAATAAACAGATGGATGGTTTGTCTTTGAAGCTAGATTCTGCACAGGAAACAATAAAGACTCGTGAGTTCTTTTTGTTAGTTTTAAACTTTAGTCTAAAAGTTGATTTGGAAAGTAATTGGTTTGATTTGTTTGTGAGGTTCTAAGTTCCAATATGAAATATATTGTTATCCTTATTACAGGTGATAATGAGCTAGAGAAGAGAAAATTTGCTGCAGAAGAAAGGGAGAAGTTTCACAGCGATGAAAAGGCCAGAGTTCTAAATGTTATACAAGAGAAGGGTGAGATTTAAATTGCAAATGAATATTCCTAAGAATTTATATGGTATGTATTGAATGTTTTATATCAAGAATAGGAATAATTGAAGAATGATATAGTTAAAGTGTTAAACAGTGTTCATCTGATGATGGTTGTCTTAAACAGACAGTTTTGGTCCAGTAGATTGAGGTTCATAAGTTCTGTATGGTTCAGGGATCTTTTTTGAATTGCTATATACATATGTATACCCTATAATTTTATTTATACTGATACTTATATTCTCTGCTTTATGTTTACTATAAGTAGATAATGACTTTACGCGGAAGAGTTTCTTCCTAACTTGATACTATGTTTGCATTCCTTAAGAACAGAACAGACATGTCAAAGTAACTACTCTTTCACGTTTACTTGTAAGACATTGATTAAAATGTTTAAAAAAATGACTTATGTTAAAATAACAGCAAGATGTCTCCTTATAGTTATAGGTACTAGAGAGACACATAGTAAATGTCATGGAGTAAGCTAACACCAAGTGACTTATTTTTTCATGTGGTAGTGGGTTTACTACTTTCTTTTGTATCAAATCATATTACATTAAATCATACCAATTTCAAATTATTTGTTCTCTATTTTCAATTCTCCCGCTTTCCCTCATAAGTTCTTATAACTTCATCATAGTGAATATCCAGAATCTTCAACTTGCTACTAAATTGTATTGTTTTATTGAATGCTAATTTTTTTGCAGATACCATGATAAAGAATTTAGAAGAGATGTTAACTTCTAGTAGATTGGCTACAGAGAATTTGAACTCAGAGTTGGCAGAGCTTCACCGTCAATTAAAAGTCAAAGATGAAGAAATTACACATTACATAGCCACTCAACAGAATTTGGATAAAGAAAAAAGTGATCTTCAATTGTGCAATGCTGATCTTGCTGAAAAGCTTGACGTGTCACTTCAGGAAATCAAAAACGTTGAAGGATCACTTGAGGCGATGGCTGTGCATTTATTAAATTTAGACAAAGAAAGCTTGAACCTTGTAAGCAAATTTGACAAAATGAACTCTCTCTATACTTCTTGCTTCAAGTTGGTCCAGCACGAAAGAGACACTTTCTCAAAGCATGCTCAAAACCAGTATGATGAGCTTCATAATAAGTTCTTGGTCTTGTCATCGGAAAAAGATGAAATTCACATGATAAATCAACAGTTAAGCAGTAGTTTGAATGATCTTCGCAAAGTCCAAGAGTCTACTGTGGCACAGTATACAGAGGATTGTCGATTATCTGCCGAGAGAATTCAGCGTTTGGAGTCAGAAGCTGAAGCTTTAGTCTCAAAGAAGGCAGAAGCAGAAGTCACAATTTCTAAATTAGAGGAGAAAGTCGAGATTCTGTTAGAAAGTGCTAGATCATCGGAGAACCAAATGGTATTACTTTTAATCTGCTTTATTTAACAGCATATCAACATACATTGTGTTCTTTATCAGGATATCTAATGCTTTGCAGCAAGGTCTACTACTCAAAATTTCAGCTTTAGAGACTGAAAGCAAAGAAAATATGGAAAGAATGCAGGAAGAAATATTGAAGAAATCAGACGAAATTGATACCCTGCAAAAGGAGAGGGTGAAAATAGAGCAACATGCAGACTCCTTTGATAAAGAAGTCCTACAGCTTCGTAATGTCTTAGAGGAAAAAGAACAATGCATTTTGCAGCATATAGAACAGGAAAAGAAGCTGGAAGATCAGATCACAGAGGTTGTGGAGCAAAAAATTAGTGCATGTTGCAATTTCCTGACTAGTGTTTGTATACTATTTAAGCATTTTGCATGCCTTTGCAGAACCGTTCATTATTAACCGCTGCTGAAAGTAAACTTACAGAAGCTAGAAATCAATACAATCAAATGGTAGAGGATAAGCAGTTGGAAATGTCAAAGCATTTAAAAGAAATATCTCAGAGAAATGATCAGGTGTTGCATATAACTGGGTACCTATCATAGGTGCTTGATGTACTGTGCAATATTTTCTCATAACATGTATTTGAACAGGCTATTAATGAGATCAAAAGGAAGTATGAATTAGAGAAGAAGGAAATTGTCAATGCGGAAAAAGACAAGGTTTGATATGACATACTAGTCTTTACAACACTAACTCTCCACTGACACATTTCTGACCAATTTGAACCATCAGTCTGACAAGGCTATTGCAGAAATTGAGGGAAGGTGTGACCAAAAACTTGCAGAATGTGAAGAAGAAACAAGGCAGCGGTTGATGCATGTTCAGGAGGAACACACTAAGCTGGTACATATTAAAAAATATATATAGAATTACTATAATTATAGACTTGGAATATTTTTTTGTTTCATCTTCTGTTTCATTGGGATTATAAGTTGTCATTATACAAATTATTGGTTCAAATAACCCCTATTTCTATAAACAATTCAATTATTTTTTATTAGTATTTTCACTATTCAATCAAGTATGTAAGCTTATTTCCTGTCCCATCTACAGGTTACACATATGCAGCAGGAACATGATAAGAGGCAACACTGCCTGCAAGCTGAACACAGCGAACAGTTAAAACGTACCCAACTGCAAGCTGAAAATGAACTGAGAGAGGTGGAATAAACACACAAAATAACACCTGACCTATGATTTGTATATATTTTTACTTCATCTGCTGATAGCCTGATACCCTGATTTCATTTACATGTAGAAAATAATGTTTATGAGGAATGACCATGAAGCTCAGATTAAAGCATTGAGGTGTGAACTTGAAGATGAGTGTCGGAAGCTGGAAGAGGAGTTGCATCTCCAGAAATCCAAAGTATGGAATACCTGATATGATGATTTAATTTCATTACATACTGTGATATTTTTGCAATATTTGCAGGAAGAGAGGCAAAAGGCTTTGCTGCAGTTGCAATGGAAAGTGATGAGTGACAAGCCAAGAGAGGACCAGGAAATTAATTCAAAACAGGTTGGTTTGTGTAACCAGTCTCTCTGTCTGTCCCCGTTAGTTGATTTTCCTGTTGGGATACAAATATATTATGTTTGTCAGATCAATTTGTATAGCTTATAAGATAAGCGTCTGCTGTAACCCAAAAAGTATTACTGTAGCTAACTCGAAAATTCAAATAAATCATGCAATTATAGTTTGAATGAATTGGTTTTCATATTGTGGCACTATTTTAACTATGTTTACCTTAAGGAAATATATTATTTCAATGATTTCATAGGATAAAAAGTAGTCATTTTACACTAGGTCCTCACTGTCTGCGGTGATAATCTGTCTGACTCAATAGGCTCGAGGGAATAGAAGGAATACCTTTAGTTTAATGTTTAAAGACTAATTTTATTATCAAAAAATTAATATATTCAGTCTTTTGTTTTATAAAGAGGAATTCGCTTAAAATATTATGTACAAAATGTAACCAAAAAAACGATAATCTATAGTAAGTTCATATATTATTTCTAATAACATTTGAAAAACGTGATAATCTTGATATATAAGCTTGTTTACCAAACACATGTATTCTGTCAAACAAACTTATAAGTTAGTTGAAAGGGCATAGCGAAAAGAGCTTTTGTGGTTGCCTGCATATAAACTTGTAGCACAGTTTTTCTTTCTGATTTCATATATCATCGTTAAAATTTCACCTTTAAAAATGAGTTCTGAGTTATTAAAAGATAAAAGAAAGAGCCTTGGTAGTTTCTTGCCTGTAATAAAGGTATAGCCATAATACTTTTTTTTTCTGATCATTAAAAGCTCGCAATTAAGTATGAGTTATTAAAATATCTAATCAGTCTTTATTAATTAGAAATGTGATGAACATATAAAAGTATTGTTACGATATGGGACATAGGGGTTAGATGCATTAGTCCGAGTAATTTGTGCAAATTTAATCAATCTTTCCGATGAATGCTGAAGATATTGTTTTTTGTTCATGTGATAGGAGTACTCCATTTCATCGATTAAGAGAAGGAGTTCTTTTGGTGGCAAAAGGAGTCAGCATGAAATAGTAAGAATGTTGACTGGAAGAAAGAAACATTGTTTTCTCCTTCCATTATAATGTGTTGATATTATGTTCTCTTCCGGTCATCGTTTCATTTTTATCTCCTGGCCATAGGAATCTCCTTACTTTGAAGAAACAGAAGCACCAGTGCCGAAGTTGTTGAAGAAAGTGGAAAACGTAAAAGCAGGAAATTCAGGAGGCATTCCTAAGCATCATAGAAAGGTGTATTACTCTATTATGAACTCATACCCTTATATTGCAGTAATTACATGACAATTATAAAATGATAAATGTTTTAGGCCTTTTAATTGGCTGTATAAAATCATATTTAACAATTGCCTTTGTTCCTATACTCAATGAGCAGGTAACTCGCCATGAATATGAAGTTGAGACTAATGGAAGAACAATTACAAAGAAAAGGAAAACAAGAAGTACTGTCTTGTTCGAGGCATGTATCTGTTTCTCTCCTAATGCAATTAACTCTATAGATCTATACATGAACTACATTTCCACACCAGATGGTTTGGCTTCCAAGTGCAGACTTCTTATATGCCTGAAAATATTGAATTTGTTCTCTTTAACAGGATCCAAGAAAACAAAAGATAAAAACACCAAAAACAAATACCCCTAGAACTGTTGTTAAGGTAACTTGAATATCTCCTTTTTATTGGCATGTCACTTATAGATTGCTTTTAGCATCATTGCTTTAGCATATCAAGATGCATTGCTGTAATGAATTTGGATGCATTATTAGATGATATTTATTTTATCTTCTTAAACAGCGATAGTTTAAAATTTGTTTATTTTAATCCATATATTGTTTTTAAATTTCAGTATCTTCCTTGTTGGTTATCTAATTTGTAAACTATTTTTCTTTGGAAATGTATGACTCGTAGTCGTAACATGTTCAATAAGACTCTGATTTCAAATATTGTTAAGTCCAATTACGTTACCACAATATATACTGAGTTACTTTGTATGAAAGTAAAAAGAAAATAAAAGGTTTGTATGAAAGTTATTTTCCTCTAAGGTGGCAAATAGGTTCTTTTGCATGTTATGCTGTTCTTGGTGTGCTGTAGTGTGCATATATTTTTTTATATATTTCATTGATGCAGAGTATGAGGGTTGAAGACCATCCTCGTCCTTCAAATATCGGTGATTTGTTTTCAGAAGGGTCTCTAAATCCATATGCAGATGATCCCTATGCATTTGATTAAAGGTAATAATCAATAACTATACTTATTAATTTTATTTCTGAGTTTTATATCCCTATGCATTTGATCCCATGAGCAAACACTAATTTTAGTCCCATATAAAAAGTGAGTACTTTTATCCCTCAAAACGCTTGGCTTCATCCTTGAACTGACTCTTTTCTTTCTTCATTGATTCCTTCTGTTTCTTAGCATCTCTTACCCGCTGCATAAGCTTTTCTTTTGTTTGCAAAGTATTAATGTGATCCTCAACCACATTTTTAGTCATGACAAAGTCTTTGAAAAGGTTTACAATAGAGGATGTCATTTTTTGGACAAGCGCCATAACTTTAGGAGAAACTTTTCCATGTGTTGGTTGCTTGTTTTATGCTTTCTACGTCACAGAGAATGAACTCGAGTGAGTTTTGCAACAGGCACTCAAGGTTATGAAAAGCTTCACTTAAAGCAACATTGCTTGTAGTACAAGTTACTTTTGGCGAGAACTTTGGACTTCCCTAAAGGATGCTCTCAAGTTCAGCAAAAGGGTCCTCATCTGATCCATCTTCGGATTTGCTAAGATCCATTGGTGCATTTTCTTTCCTTATTGGATCATTGGTGTTGACTGTTGAGAACTATACTCTGTCCTTGTATATTTGGTTTTTCTTCTGAATGCTGTCTTTTCAAACTTGTCTTGCCAATCATATTTGTTTTCTCCAGTAACTGACTCTACAAGTAGTATATGCGATCCAGCATCAAATTCAGTTTGAGTTGTTTCATTTCTTTTGCTTTTGACCTGCACCTCATATTAACAATAGCTCTTAAAAAAAATCATATTCACAATATGACATTTATTTAGCGTCTATATGGCTAGAACAAATCTAATCTATTTAGTATTTACCCAAGCATGTAAAGCAGGGCATTCAAGCATATAGAGAAACCATTCTTTTATCTCTATGGAGTATCAATTTATTCTTTGAAGGGTGGTTTCAATTGGTAATGAGCAGCTCTCCTTCCTAACTTTGGTGGTCCAAATCAAAAGATGCCTTTCCAAGGCATGTTGTTGTCAGCTCTAGTGATGTTTTTTACTTCCTTTTAATCTTTTTATTCTTAGAATTTATCTGTAGTTTGTTGGGTTAATAAATGGTTCCCTTTAGTTTGCTGTAATTTGTTGGGTTAATTAGTAGTTTCTCTTAATGATTCCCTTCGTGTTGCATATCTTTCCGTAGTTTTAGGCAAGTGGTTGTTCATTCTTAGCTTAGCTATGTTATCATGATTTATTAGATGCATAAGTCAGGAGAAAGTCAAGTGTTTAAAGGTTGCATTTGTTTGATTTTACAGTAATTATGTATTTGACTCTATTAGCGGGTAGTTTTTCTACACATGGCGTTGTGCTAGCTTTTCAGCTATATGAATGAGTGAAATATCTACTTATTGGCCAAAAAATAATACACATTTTAATGTACTTTGTACATATAAATGCATATATTTTTAGCAATAATGTCATGTATTTTGTACACATAATTAGGCTAGAAATGATTGTATGTTTTTAACAATGGTTCGAAATCTTGGAATGAGGTGGTGGAAGAAATTAAGGTGGCTTCCTAGCAATGGAATCCGATTGATTGTTTTGAGAGATAAGGGAGAGGTGTTTGGCTGTCAATGTGTTGTTTGAATGGAATCCGATTGTGTTTCACGTTTTGATTGTGCTAGTTTTGTTGCTTTCCTGGTTTGATGTGTTTATTGGCCAGAAGCGCCCATCCTACTGGGATGGCAGTTTTTTTTCCTCCTTTTTTCTGAATTTTTGTTTTGTGCTTTGAACCTTTGCTTTGTATTGTTAGTGCAGGTGTGTATTGTTTCTTTCCTTTCCTTTCCTTTCCTTTTGCCCTACGTGATTTTTATATCAAATATAATTAGACTTTTTTTTTTCAGAGAATATAATTATAATTTTATACTCTTTTTTTTATGGGAAATTATACTTTTATACTCTTAAAATGTTAGTAATTGAACATTCTATTTCATATCTTTTGAAAAATTAGGATCCCTACCTATGTTAGACAAAATGTTGGCTATTTGTTAGCATTTTGCTATAACTTATTAACTTGAAAAACTTTTTAATAAGACGTGAATCATTTTGAATAAAAATACTATGTACACATCTTGAAATACCGCCAAATGTTGAAAAGCAAGATTTTACATATATAATAAAAGTAAGAAGAATTTTAGTTAAATCAAATAGTTTAAAATTTATTAAAAATCTAATTTTAAAAACTATATATTCAATATTATTTATTAAATACATATTCATTTTTTCTAGTAATTAAACATATGGCCTAATATATACGTGAGGTTAGTTTTTGAAGGATTTGTTTGAATTATAATATATTCAAGCATAATTTCAAATAAAATATTTATACTAATGCCAATGCATCTTTCTCGTTATAACAATATTTTCTCATTTGCATCAATCACCAACATGAGGATGGAATTGCACCATTTATTTGACAAGAAAACGAAAGCACAAAAAGGAAACTCTATCAACTTGTCACACGCATGGTTATTGGTTGGTTGCATTTTTTTCAATCTTCAAGCTCTATCTTGATGCCACTAATTTTGACACCATCCCCATATCTAGGAATCAATGTGACCAAAATACTATCATCATCATCAGCTTTCAAATCCTCCAACAAATCGGTTAATCCAAGTCTCAAACAAGTAACAATATTCTTGTTCTTCATATTCTTCCCATGATCATGTTCATGAAGCACATTCACAAAGGTTCCAGCAAACTCGGTATTTTCAGCCCCAATCACCTTATCATCTTCATCATTCACAATAACATCAAACTTCACTTGAATTTTGTTATCAAACTCAATCCCATCGATCACCAAAATCTCCTCTTCACCTTCCTTCTCCTTCGAACTCCTAGACTTCTTTGGCCTCTTCACGATAGTACTCACAACCGAATCCAAAACAATAGGAAACTTATCAACAAATTTTCTCGAAGGACGTTGTGCTAATAACTTATTCTTATCCTTAGACTTAACCCTACTACTAGGTTTAGGTTTAGAATTTATCCAAGGAATGTCAACATCTGTATAAACATAACCTAGCTTTCTTTCATCAACACTATCCCCGACTTTCACTTTAACAAGATTCTTATTCTCATCATAAAAGAGAAATGAAGACTCTAGCCAATCAGGGTCAGTGAAATTCTTTTTTTTTTCACATAATGGTTTCCAAAGATACCACATCCTATCCACATTTGCATGGTGAGCGTAAAAAATTGGATCTTTTCCGGCGGAATAGAAATGTCCCATGTCCTCTCTAGAACACTCCTTTGGATCACCAGTCCATATATGAACAGGTGTATGTGGAATACCTTCTATTGAGCCGGCACCTTTGAAGGGTATGTCACCGGCACGATAAGGGCTTCCAAGAAATTGTCTATTGGTCTTGCTGTTGGAGATCATTTGTCTATGCATTAAAGTAAGGTTGATTTTGATTTGTTCATCTGCAGTTGGATTAGTAGCAGGGTCATCTTTTGTTTTGTCATAGTTTAGGTTAATGATTGTTGGTGGTTGATGTCTGGAATCTCTTTTAGGGTCATAAAGGGAAGAATTTGGATTTGTAAAAATGGAAGGAATTTGCATGCCAGCAGGAGCATCCCAATTCCAAAAGGGTATGGCAAAAGTAGGGTCATTGATTAAACTACCTAAGATTCTCTCATAAAAATAAAGATACCAACGATGGAAAGGAAAAAATAGCCAAGAATTATGAACTTGTAGTTGAGTGTCAGGGTAACCTAGTTGTGTATAACCACCAACACAATAAGCACAATGAATGTTAGCTTGTTGGTAAAAACTTCTTGGATCATCTTGTGGTAGGTCTCTCATGAGTTTAAGGGCTTTATCGTATTTTGCAAAATAATCATAATTAACTAAATGTGCAGCTGGTCTTACCCTTAATGTTTCAAAAGTAGGGAGCTTATAATCTATGATGTTTGAGGAAATTGGTGGACAACAACTGATATTTAGAGGTTTTAGGTTCTCTGGTAATCCTTTTGGTGGAATTACACATGAGGTGAGATCTGGAATTGGCACTGGAGCACCAAAGGCTAAAGAGTTGTTGTTTGTGAGCGTGGTAGCACCATAAAGTCCTCCTAGACCTATTAGGACATTTCTTCTATGTCCTACAATGTTACTAGGTGGTGGTTTTTGTTCTCCTTCTTTAGGGTTATTTTGGTTGGTATCATTGGAAGTGCATGCTATTTTATTGTACTTTGGTTTTCTATTTTTAGAGGGTTGGTGTTGTTTTTTAGAAAATGGATATAGTAAAGAGGATGAGGTATTGAAATTGAAAGAGACATTGGAGGACATAAGTGAGAGAGGTGAGGATGAGATAGATGCCATGTTTAGCTATCTTATTTTTATGTCATGATAACTTAGCTACATATTTGGACTACTTTTATAGTGAAAAAATCATGGCATAGAGTTCCATGCAACTTGCATATTGGGAATAAATACAAAAAAAAACGTGGCATAAAAGAAAATAATATCTCACATGTTTTTTCAAATAACCAAGATATTAATAAGCTCACTCTAAGATAAATTTTTCGAAAGAAATTGATTTTGATTTTTAGTGGAATAATTTTTTGTCAGAATTTATTTATCTCGCAATTGAATTCTGGATTATCAGAACTTCCTTCCCCTAAAAATCAGAGAATTAATATAAAAAAAAATATTTTTGACGAAGTATTGGATGTGTTCAATTTAGGTTGTTGTGAATTCGGACAGAATCACACTAATAACCTTTGATGTGTGAAGCAAATAAATTGAGCAACCAACACAAGCGAGAATAACAATAGTAATCACAAACAATAACAACGGCGAAAAGATAAACGACACGTTCAATTGTTTACCCGGTTCGGTGTTGTTATTGTTTGTGATTACTATTGTTATTCTCGCTTGTGTTGGTTGCTCAATTTATTTGCTTCACACATCAAAGGTTATTGGTGTGATTCTGTTCGAATTCACAACATAGGTCTTGCTTAGATAAACAACTTATATAAATATGCTTATAGTATTAGCTTATAACATGAGATCTTAAACTCAATAAGCTCTTATACTTGGTCGAATCTACTGGTACGTCTTTTCTTACTTAACTTTTTCTTGTACTTTTTTATTGTTTTTATGTATAATATATTTACCATTGAAAAAAAAAAAAGCTCTTATACTCAATAAATTGTTTACGTTTGGATATGTACATTAAAAAATACTTAATAAATTGAAGTAGTTGAATGTGTAAATAAATGTGAAGAAGAAATTGTATAAAATCAAGAAGATATATACTTGCTCCAAACCTTGTTCTCTTCTGTCCTCCGTCTCCGTTGTCCGTTGTTATGGTTCAGGCTCCGGTAACTTGGGGAGTTTTAGGGGTGTGATGCCCGTAGATTGGTGGTGGAATTTTTTATTTTTTTTAAAAAATTTTTTTTTTTGTTGAGGAGTATTTCTTTTTTTTTTGTCAGGTAGTCTAATGGCTAGAATTTCACTCATTAAAGATGAATAAGTGGGCGTATCAGGATTCGAACCCAGGTCCCTACACTTTACGTGCAAAATGTCTATATTTGTTTTTAATATAATTATATTTGCACTAAAATAAATAAGTTCAAGGTTGACCAATAAAAAATTAAATTTTAAAAAAATACTAATATTGTGTATAGAATGGAGCAGATGAAATTCGGAGTGGAATACTTTTTCAAAAGCTCCTTGTTCAGCGCAATGATAAGCATAGTGTGAGATATAAAAATATGACATAAGTAGCTTATAAAATTGTGATAAGCATTTTTTTATTAATTTACTTTTTTTGAAGAGGAAAAATGAGATTTTTTACTAATTTACTTAAACACTAATACAACAATTTATATCACTACGGGTTGAGTTATTATGCATAAGGAATATCCTTATGTATGATGCATAAATAAATCTTCACCATGCATACTTTAGTGCATTTGATTGATCAAAAAATTTAATTGATTAAAAAACCATTGAATGGTGGAGATTTATTTATGCACCATGCATAAGGATATTCCTTATGCATAATAACTCTAACCCTATTTAGATTATTTTTGGGTATTTTGAAATTAAACCATTTTTAAAAGTGAAGAGTTAGAATATTTTATTCTGCCATTACTGTCTCACGCAACGCAACTACTTGGTGTAGGATTATTCATTAGTTAAAGTATTTCTTGAAGAGAAGTTGTACAAGCTTTCTCGGTAAAAATGTTTGCAAAGCATTTTAACCCTTTATTTTATGGGCAAAGCTTTTTAACCCATCATCATATAGGACGAAAAACAATCACATGTCATTCACGACAATAATAAAGCCAAAAAAGACTGGTGAAATTGTTTGTCAAAAAAAATGAATGGTTATATTGTAAGCCATGTCATTTGCGCACAAGTTTCATGCTAAAGAAATGAACTGTTATAACTTTGTTTTAAAATTTTGATACTAGTATGGTGAGTTTTTTTAATGTAGTTTAATGATTAGAAATTCATATTTTTGGATAAATTAAATAAGTAGAAGATATTAAATTTGAATTTCAATTCTACATATAAAATATGATATTTTTACTAATTTAAGTATACTTATACTAATTTAAGTATACTTTTTTTTTTTTGGTGCAATAATTTAAGTATACTTATAGGGACATAGTAGTAGTATGTTAAGTTATAATATCTAGGTGGTTAATCATTATCATTATAATTTCTCTAATTTTAAGCGGGCCTACAGCAGTTATTTTAGAGAATTTAGAAATAACATCATTTTTAGAATTGAAAAGCTATATTAATCAATCAAAATAATATTAACAGTATTTTACAAATTACAACTATTTATTTTTTTGTTTTCACCATTAATTTAATCATTTTATTTTATTTGAAAAATAATAAAACTCGATACCTTGACGTATCAAAGTCAAATGTTTTTCACTGTTTGCATGGTACATATGAACTCTTGGGGCCTTCACGTGAGAGGATTACATTGATAATAATTTCACAAGCATGAAACTTGTGCGAGGGACACGACTTAACCCTTCTTTGTCTCTATTGTATTTCCGTGAATAGCATGAATTTATCGTTTTTTTTTCCTGTCATGAATTGCTTGCTATAGCTTTCAACTTATTTATCGGTTTAAATTTTTTTGAATTAGTTGTATATGAATACTCCTATTCTTTATTTTTGGTTATGTGTGTTTTTGCCTTATTTTTCAAATATTAAGTGGCCTTCAATTTATGATAGTCTATTAAAAAATTTATATATGTAGAAAAAGTTAATAATTTTGTTATTGCTAAAGTATTTTATTATTTAAAAAAATTAATAATTAAAATTAATAGACGTATTTTTATATTTTAAAGAAAGCAACATAATCAGAAAGTTATAATTATTTTTTTAAGCAAAAAATTGATAATGATATTAGTATGGAGATGTATTGTGGTATCCGTTTGCCACAAAGAAGAGATAATTTTGTGTCCATTCACCACAACTGAAGAGATAATATGGTATCAGTTTGTCACAACGAAGAGAGAATGTGGTATCTGTTCGCTACAACGAAGAGATAATATGGTATCTGTTCGCCACAACGAAGAGAGAATGTGGTATCCGTTCGCTACAACGAAGAGATAATGTGGTATCCGTTGTTCGTCACAAAGAACAGAGAATGTGGTATCTGTTCGCCACAACGAAGAGATAATGTGGTATCTGTTCGCCACAACGAACAGAGAATGTGGTATCTGTTCGCCACAACGAAGAGATAATGTAGTTTATGTGAAAGAAAAATAATTTGATTTTACAATGTTTTTAAGTTGCCTATGAGTTTAAAAAATGAGAATCTAGTTTTAAATAGTTTTGACAAGTTTTTTTTTTTTTTTTTAAATGTTATGAAAGTTTGAAACACTTATGAATTTCAATAGCTCAATATTTTCGAAATGTGTATAGGCTATGGTGTATTAGACTTGTCAGGTTGAATATATAGAGTTAGTGTTAGCCTGTGTGCCGGTCATAGTTCTGAGGTGGGGTCGTGACAAAAGTGATATCAGAGCCCCGTTAGAGTTTATGCAATAGAGCCAAGGACCTTTCATTGAGTCATCATTGTGATCACGAGGCCGAGCGTTCTTACAATTAAGGTCAATTAAATACCCGCTTAGGATTGACAAATCTCTCAAATGTTTTCTTGTCTTTTTACTTTAAAGTCAAAGGTAGTGGAACATTGAAAAAGGAATCCACTATCAACTCTGTGTTGGTGTCTTCTAAGTTGTTGAAATGATCATTGTTACAATTAGAGTTTGATTCTAGTTTTCTATCAAGTGTTGCAAATTTTGTTCTGATAGGAATCATGTTCTTGGACTAGGATTGTATTTCAAGTTAAAATATATTAGAATAAAAGTTGTGGGTGACTTTACCATAAATTATTTACTGGTGGTAGGCCGTAGACGTGACAGATACATGTGTAAAAAAAACAATTATGGCTGAAATATATGGTAAACTAACTCATTGTAAGATTCGATAGATTACCGGAAGAAAAAAAAATTGTTGGATAGACTTAAATATGTTAAGTTTCTTAAATCTATCATATCATAAGGTATTGTGTTCATGGAAAGATCAAGATATTCAAGTTTCTTAAATTCATTGATTTCTTGTGGAATACGACCGATGAAAAAGGTTTTCTGATAAGGTGAGATTGAGTATTGTTAACTCTGTTAAATTTCCAATAGCTGGTGTTAAGAACTCTTTTTAACCAATACCATCAAGATCAATTGTTGTTACTCTACTAGAAGAGTTATCTAATGGTAAATCACATAATATTCCTAGAAGTTGTGAGTATAGTTTTACTTGTTTGTTTTCTTTTGAGATCATTTTGTTGGAAATTGTTTGAGGAGTTCACGTAAATGAATTTGCTTAAATGCTTATGAGAATTTTGGTAAATCTGATGCATTTATTTTGGTAGTTGAGAATGTTTTCATGTTTTCATTTGTAGAATTGTAGAACTTATATTAATATTAGACATGCCCCTTCATGGTTTCCATGACTCATTTGTTTCTTTAAAGTTTTAGAATTTGTTTACATGTATTTGTGGGGATTTGGCAGTGGATTGAAGGGTGTTGAAGCAAGGGAGTAAGCTTAATGGGTACTGGTGTTTTGTTTAATCTGCATTAGAGGTGGTTTTGGTTATGATTGATTTTTTTTCTAGTTTCCTAGTTTAACAGATTTTTCATAATTGTATTGTAATATTGTAAGGTTTCTGCGGCAGCTTGCAGAAAGAATTTAGCAATCTGGAGTACTTGGCGGTGAAGTTGTGTTGGGAGTTATTCTTTAGATTGTTTCATTTCGAAGGCTTGGTTGATGCATAAAATCATATAAGTTGTGTAGATGATTATCACTGTCAAGTTGGTATGCAGATTGGCCGTATCTCAAAATACCATACTCCGTTGGTTATTAAAGTTGTGAAAGTGTGTATAGAGATCAGGGAGAAAGATGTCAAGGCTTTAAATGATAAGTAGAGTTATTAGTTTATCAGAGTACGCGGCGGAAGATTAAATTGTTAAGTAATGCGAAATTTCGAGGATAAATTTTTTTTTAAAGGGAATAGATTGTAACATTTCAAAATTTTAAAAACCAATTAGTATTTAACTAAGAGAGTCTTTAAAAATATTAAGAAGAAATAGTGGGTTAAAAATATAAATAGTTAGACCCAAGGGAAAGGTAGTAATGACATGGTTGTAATTAATTAGAAGTTCAGGGGTGAGATGGTAAGGGAAAGCAAAATTTAAATCAATTTTATAGGAAAAAATAAAAAGAAATAAATAAAATAAAATAAAAATCAAGTGCTTAGAGCTAGAAGCTTCAATGGGCTCTAGAAGGAACATTTTTTTTTTTTTTTCATCAATGGCTCAAGAGTTTTTCTCTTTTCCTCTCAATTTGGGGTTTCCTTCAAAGTCATGTTTTCATCTCTTCCATCTTTTTCTTTTTACCTCAATTCTTTTACATTAAAGACCAAACGTTGGTGTTTTCAACCGAAAGGGATACTACATTCATTGGAATCATTAGCTTCGAAGTTTTTTGAGGTAAATCTGTAACTCATGAAATTTTGGAACTGATTTGAGTTAGGAAGAAGTATTGGGTATTAGAATGAAGTAGTAGAAATTTGTTGTGCTTTCTAATTTTGGAGGTTCCTTTAGAAAATATGTAGCATCCATTTTTTTTCACTTTTGGATAGTTTAGCAAATATGTAGCATCCATTTTTTTCACTTTTGGTTGTAAATATTTTTCTAAAGGGTGGAATTTATTTTGTTGGTCTAAAATTATATGTGGCTCCTATTCTAGGCACTTGTAGAGGCCAAGTTGATTCTTCAAAGTTGTAACATGTAACTTCAAAGTTGCATGTTGATTTTATTAAAATGGTTGAAATTCTTGAACGCTCATCTCATCTTGTTAGTTTTCTATATGTTTTTGTGGAACTAATATTGAATTGATGTTTCTGTGTATTATGATGGAAAAACCGTTTGCTGGAACGAATAGATAATGCAGCCTATGAGTTAAGTACTCATAGTATTTTGAAATGGTATCCGTTCGCCACACTGAAGAGAGAATGTGATATCCGTTTGTCACAACGAAGAGATAATGTGGTATCTGTTCGCCATAACCAAGAGAGAATGTGGTATTCATTGAAGGGTGGTTTCAAGTGGTAATGAGCAGCACTCCTTCCTAGCTTTGGTGGTGCAAATCGAAAGATGCCTTTCCAAGGCATGTTGTTGTTCTTTGTGTGTGTGGTACAGGTATTTCACCATGCTGTACAGGTTTGAAATCTTGGAATGAGGTGGTGGAAGAAATTAAGGTGGCTTCCTAGCAATGGAATCCGATTGATTTTTTTGAGAGATAAGGGAGAGGTGTTCGGCTGTCAATGTGTTGTTTGAATGGAATCCGATTGTGTTTCACGAGACGATTTGATTGTGCTAGTTTTGTTGCTTTCCTGGTTTGATGTGTTTATTGGCCAGCAGCGCCCATGCTACTGTGATGGCAGTTTGTTTTTCCTCCCTTTTTTATGAATTTTTGTTTTGTGCTTTGTACCTGTTAGTGCAGGTGTGTATTGTTTCTTTCCTTTCCTTTCCTTTTGCTCTTCTTGTGATTTTTATATCAAATATAGTTAGACTTTTTTTTACAGAGAATATAATTATACTTTTATACTCTTAAAATGTTACTAGTAATTGAACATTCTATTTCTTTTGAAAAATTAAGATCCCTACCTATGTTAGACAAAATGTTGGCTATTTGTTAGCATTTTGCTATAACTTATTAACTTGAAAAACTTTTTAATAAGACGTGAATCATTTTGAATAAAAATACTATGTACACATCTTGAAATACCGCCAAATGTTGAAAAGTAAAAATAGAGCACCTAAGAATTATTAATCTTATATATAATATATTAGGAGGGATCCGTTGACTACAGAAGTAAGTCTCCATTGACTTACTTCGCTTAATAACTCGATATCGGTATTATATTTCTTCAATCCGACCATTGAATTCAAATATCTCATTGAGTAGATCAACTCTATAAATTTTGATAAAAATTCAAAACCGTTTGATACTTTTTCTGATAACTTCAAATGAATGTACGACAAACTTTTGAAAAAAACCGTTGAATTTCAATAGTCCAAATACATAACTACATTTTTTGAATTTTTATAAAAATTTGTAGAATTGATCTACTCAATGAGATCTTTGAATTCAACGGTCGGATTGAAGAAATATAATGCCGATATCGAGTTATTAAGCGGAGTAAGTCGATGGAGACTTACTCCTTGAGTCAACGGATCCCTCCTCATAATATGTATGTATGTTTTTTTGCCAAATTTTTTTGCTAGACAACAAAATTTAAAAAAATTTATAAAAAACCGGACCGGCTCGAAAGACTGACGACCCGTACCGGGCTCCATTTTGTAGCCCATTTTTTATCCTGACCTTTTTTACCCGGCCCGCCGAAGCCCGAACTGACCCAACCTGTTTCGGGCCGGACCGCCCGTTTTGACAGCTCTAATTAAACCCAACTTGGACAGTAAAATGGAGAATGGCTGAGGAAGCAAAGACTTAGTAAAGAAATCAGCTAATTGGTCCTTGGAAGAAACATGTAAGAGCTTCATGATGCCTGCCATCAATTCCTCAGCGGTTCTCCATTTTACTGTCCAAGTTGGGTTAAGTAGACATTTACAAACCTCCAACTTGAGGGGGGATATTAATTTGTATATAGAATAAGTGCAGTACACATTTAGCATTAGTATAGTACACCTCACTTGTACTATAAGTCAATTACTTGTACTTAGCTTGAGCTATTCTCTATAAATAGCTATTATAATACTCTTCAATCTTATTAAATCAATAAGCTTTTCATCACATTTTAGAATTCATAATACACCATTTATTTGACAAGAAAACGAAATAAGAAAAAGCAAACTCTATCAACTAGTCACACGCATGGTTATTGGTTGGTTGCATTTTTTTCAATCTTCAAGCTCTATCTTGATGCCACTAATTTTGACACCATCCCCATATCTAGGAATCAATGTAACCACAATACTATCATCATTGTCAGCTTCCAAATCCTCCAACAAATCGGTTAATCCAAGTCTCAAACAAGTAACAATATTCTTCTTCTTCTTCTTATTGTTTCCGTGATTATGTGCATGAAGCACATTCACAAAGGTTCCAGCAAACTCAGAATTTTCAGCCCCAATCACCTTATCATCTTCATCATTCACAATAACATCAAACTTCACTTCAATTTTGTTATCAAACTCGATCCCATCGATCACCAAAATCTCCTCTTCGTCTTCCTTCTCCTTCGAACTCCTCGACTTCTTTGGCCTCTTCACGATAGTACTCACAACCGAATCCAAAACAATAGGAAACTTATCAACAAATTTTCTCGAAGGACGTTGTGCTAATAACTTATCCTTATCCTTAGACTTAACCCTACTACTAGGTTTAGGTTTATTTATTTTCCAAAGAATGTCAACATCTTGATAAACATAACCTAGCTTTTTTTCATCAACACTATCCCCGACTTTCACTTTAACAAGATTCTTATTCTCATCATAAAAGAGAAATGAAGACTCTAGCCAATCAGGGTCAGTGAAATTCTTTCTTTTTTTACCAAATGGTTTCCAAAGATACCACATCCTATCCACATTTGCATGGTGAGCGTAAAAAATTGGATCTCTTCCGGCCGCATAGAAATGTCCCATGTCCTCTCTATGATTCTGGTTTGGATCACCGGTCCATATATGAACAGGTGTATGTGGAAGACTTTCTATTGAGCCGCCACCTTTGAAAGGTTCGTCACCGCCGCGATAAGGGCTTCCAAGAAACTGTCTATTGGTCTTGCTATTGGAGATCATTTGTTTATGCATTAAAGTAAGGTTGATTATGATTTGTTGTTCTGCACTTGGATTAGTAGCGGGGTTATCTTTACTTTTGTCATAGTTTAGGTTAATGATTGTTGGTGGTTGATGTCTGGAATCTCTTTTAGGGTCATAAAGGGAAGAATTTGGATTTGTAAAAATGGAAGGAATTTGCATGCCAGCAGGAGCATCCCAATTCCAAAAGGGTATGGCAAAAGTAGGGTCATTGATTAAGCTACCTAAGATTCTCTCATAAAAATAAAGATACCAACGATGGAAAGGCAAAAATAGCCAAGAATTATGAACTTGTAATTCAGTGCCAGGGTAACCTAGTTGTGTATAACCACCAACACAATAAGCACAATGAACATTAGCTTGTTGGAAAAAACTTCTTGGATCATCTTCTGGTAGGGCTCTCATGAGTTTAAGGGCTTTATCATATTTTGCAAAATAATCATCATTAACTAAATGTGCAGCTGGTCTTACCCTTAATTTTTCAAAAGTAGGGAGCTTAAAATCTATGATGTTTGAGGAAACTGGTGGACAACAACTTATTGAAGTTACATCTTTTGGTAATTCTATTGGTGGAATTACACATGAGGTGAGATCTGGAATTGGCACTGGAGCACCAAAGGCTATAGAGTTGTTGTTTGTGAGAGTGGTAGCACCATAAAGTCCTCCTAAGCCTATTAGGACATTTCTTCTATGTCCTATAGTGTTACTATGTGGTGGTTTTTGTTCTCCTTCTTTAGGGATATTTTGGTTGGTATCATTGGAAGTGCATGCTATTTTATGGTACTTTGGCTTTCTATTTTTAGAGGGTTGGTGTTGTTTTTTAGAAAATGGATATAGTAAAGAGGGTGAGGTATTGAAATTGAAAGAGACATTGGAGGACATAAGTGAGAGAGGTGAGGATGAGATAGATGCCATGTTTAGCTATCTTATTTTCATGTCATGATAACTTAGCTACATATTTGGACTACTTTTATAGTGAAAAAAGGGTAAATAGGTTTTTAACCCGCTGTAATATAGGTAAGTTTTGTTTTTCCTCCCTGTAATTTTTTTTGTTGTGATTTGCTCCTTGCAAAGTAAAGTTTTTTTGTTCCTCCCCTTGGGTGCAAGGAATTTACACTTTTTAAATCGGTTAAACAGATTATCCGATTTAAAAAACAGTACTTTTTAAATCGGTTTGAACAAAATAACCGATTTAAAAAGTGCATCTAAGGGGCGAGTCCAAAAAATTCAACATTACAGAGAGCGAGTCACGAAAAAAAAATTACAGGAGGGAAAAATAAAACACACCTATATTACAGGGGGGTATAAGTCTATTTACCCGTGAAAAAATCATGGCATAGAGTTCCATGCAACTTGCATATTGGGAATAAGTAAAAAAAAAACGTGGCATAAATTGCTCAATTATCAAGAAAACAATATCTCATATGTTTTTGAGAAATAACAAAGATATTAGGCTTAAAGGTTAATAAGCTCACTCTAGGATGAATTTTTCGAAAGAATTTGAGTTCGATTTCTAATGAAACCATTTTTTATCAGAATTTATTTACTTCGTAATTAAACTCTGAATTATCGGAACTTTCTACCCGTGAGAACTAGATAGTTAATACAAAAAAACATGTTTTTGACGAATATTAATTGGATGTGTATAGTATTGGAGCTTATACTATTAGAGCTTATACTACTAGCTAATATATATAATATTAGAGCTTATACTATTAGAGTTAATATTGGCTCTGTTTAGATAAACAACTTATATTTGAACATCTCCAATAAGGATATCATAGAGAGTATCATAGACTAATGATCCGTACCTTTTTTTTTTATCATTGGAGTTTCATGACGTGGCACAGAGGGTATCAAAATTGATGATACCGGTACCTTATTTAAGGTATCGGTATCATCAATTTAATGTTATTTTTTTTGTATAATCGAATTAAATAGAATTAATAACTTGTTAATAATATATGATACCTAGAGTGGTATCACCATTGAAGCAAAATACGTATGAGTTGCATAAATACTATATGGTATTGTATGGACCACTTTTTAACGATGTATGATATCGAAAGGGGTATCAATATTGGAGATGCTCTAAATGCTTATACTGTTAGAGCTTATAATATGAGATCTTATATTCAATAAGCTCTTATACTCAATAAATTGATGTAAGTTTGGATATATACACTAAAAAGTATTTAATAAATTGAAGTATTTGAATCTGTCATTACATAAGCAATTACAAATATAAGATTGGGTGAAAACAATAAATTTAATAAAAAAGAAGTGTGAATATGAAACTGTACAAAATCAAAAAGATAATTGCTCCAAGCCTTGTTCTCTTCTGTCCTTAGCATCTCTGTTATCTGGTAGCCTGGGAAGTTTTAGCGGTGTGGTGCCTGTAGATGGGTGGGGGGCGTTTGTTTTTGTTGAGGAGTATTCAAAGATAATCAGAATCGGATTGGTCATCGAATCGACGTGCTTATTGGTTTAAGATTTAATTGGTCGGACCGTTTTTAATTAATTATATATTTTTAAATTTTTTTATAATACATAAAATAATATTAAATAAAAATAATATCAAATAGTATGTTATTTGATATTTTAATACTTATAAAATAATATTACATATAATTACCAAGTTAATAATCATCGAAATAAAAATAAATACTAGTTTTCTTTTTTTTTACAAACAAAAAACACCTGTTTTTTCTGGTTTTGCACCGATTTATGCGGTTTTTTCGATTTGCTAACCGAACGATTTTAAGCACTGACCAGACCAAATACAGGTCCGGTTCCCGGTTCGATCGACCGGTCCTGTCCGGTGTTGACAACCTTGAGAGTATTTGTATATATATTTAAGGTGCGTTTGTTTAAATTTTTAAAAAAATAATTTTATTTTGAAAATTTAGAGATTTTATTTATAGACTTTTAAAAAAAATTAAAGTTATTTTCCGTTTGTTTACTATAAAAAAATCATTTTTTTAATTACACTTAGGTTAATTAGTTTTAAAAAAAAATAGATTCTTAAAAAGTTATTAGAAAAAACTTTTCATTTCGGAATTAAAAATGATTTTTTTAAGAAAATAATTTTAAAAAAAAATCTATAATAAACACTACCAAAATTATGAAATGGAATTTTTTTTTTTAAAAAAAATTCTTAAAAAATTCCAAAACAAATGCACTCAGTATTTCTGGTAGAGAAGTTGTACACGCTTGCTCGGTAAAAATGTTTGGAAAGCGTTTTAACCTTTTTTTTATGAGCAAAGCTTTTTAACCCATCATCATATAGGACGAAAAATAATCACATGTCATTCACGGCAATACTAGAGCCAAAAAAGACTGGTGAAATTGTTTGTTAAAAAGACAAATGGTCCATGTCATTTGCGCACAAGGTTCATGCTAGAGAAATGAACTTTCATAACTTTGGTTTAAAATTTTGATATCGTAGTATGGTAAGTGTTCTGAACATAACTCAGATTTATCCGTGGGGAATAAATATATACCAATCCGATCTCAAGTTCACATCTCTGAGAAATTGTCCGCTTTGGGGTTAACCCTTCACGGTTTTATCCTTTGTAAAAAAGGCGCATCGGTTGGTTAGAGGAGTGTGGCGTGTTGTATATAAACTACCATTAGCTTCGAGTTCCAAGCGATGTGGGACTTATAGGTGAGCCAGAACAGATGCCCCCCAGTCGAGGCTAAGGGGCTGGGTTCGAGAACGAATTTTATCGTCCCCAGTGAAGTCGCCAATGTTATGAACAGAACTCAGATTTATCCGCGGGGGATAAATATGTACCGACCCGACCTCAAGTCCACATCTCCGAGAAATTATCCGCTTTGGGGTTAACCCGTCACGGTTTTGTCCTTTGTAGAAAATGCGCATCGGTTGGTTAGAGGAGTGTGGCGTATTGTATATAAACTACCATTAGCCTCGAGTTCCAAGTGATGTGGGACTTATAGGTGAGCCAGAACAGTAAGTTTTTTTCAATGCTGATTAATGATTAAAAATTCACCTCTTAAGATGAATAGGTAGAAGATCTCATATTCGAACATCAGTCATATATATATATATATATATATATATATATATATATATATATATATAATATGATATTCTTACTAATTGAACTATACTAATATGGATGTAGTATGTTATAAGTTATAATATATGAGTAATATATTATCTAAGTGGTTGCTCATTATTTAGAGATGTCAATTTCATCTGTAAATAAGGATCTCTGTGAAGATTGTTTTGTTTGGGGATCCGAAGATGAAGAATTTTTTCTCATGGAAGATGAAGGAAAAAGTTTCTCCGAAAGAGATTTGGGGATGGGGGTAGTACTTTACCCCGCCCCACAGAGATTTTGTCCCTGAAAACTTTATTAAAATAACACTTATAAATTATATTTAAGTACTATATAAATTATTTTTAATCATATGTTCACACAACGTGTGCATTACATTTGTTTATATATTATGTTTATTACTATCACAAGACTCACAATAATATTTGTATTTGTTTTATAATTAAGCTATAGTATTTTTTTTACAATTGGTCACTACTACAATTAGTCACTACCATTTGAAATCCCCTTCATGTAGTAGTGAGTTTGATTGAAAATAATAGAAATTTGATATTTTTAAGTTGATGGATCTCTGCGGGAATTGTGGGGATCCGCGGAAATGAGGATGTAGGAAGAATACTCCACGAAGTGGAGAATGGGTATGAGGAACACTTTAGATGGCAGGATAAGGAGTGGTAAAGTATCTTACGCTCAATCCCCATCCCGTCGACATCCCTATCATCGTCATTATAATTTCTCTAATTTTAAACGAGCCTACAATAGTTATCTTTGGAAATTTAGAAAGGAAAATGCTTAATATCGCGTGGTGATTTTCACAAAACACGCACGAATTGTCATAAATTAACACATTTTTATTAATTAACATTGTCTTTTACTTTCCCAAAAAAATAAAAACTCTTTTACTTAGTTAAAACCATAAATCTCTTTCTCTTGCTTGTCTTCTCTCCAAGACCATCACATGCCAAGATCCATTTGTCTCATCTTTTCTTCATCTTTACCGTGATTTTTAGGTTCTTTCTCATAGTTTTGTTACTAAAGTTCATTCTCACGGTTAAATGGTATGTTTTGCTCTTTTGACTATTTCTTTGGAGCTTATTTTTTTGTGTGGTCCTAATCGAGTCATCACTCTTGGATCGTTTTATGATCTATGAAGTATGGACTCTGATACGGACACCGCAACACGACACGGACACTTCGACACCGCTAATGTAAAAAATATACGACATCGACACCGCTACATATTAATAAAAAATATAAGTTTAGAATTAAAAATACATACATATGCATCTAAGTTGAACAAATTTTTCAATAAAAAAAGTTTTAAAAGAATATATGATAGTACATTTGACATTTACTCATCCAACTACTATTGAAAAACTAAAAATAATGTAATCAAAATGTAATATCATTAATCCATCATTGATCAATATTATTATTTCGACACATCTTTAATCGTTGTATATATGTCTGAGAAAAGTAGAAGTAAATACAAAAAATAAAATTTGGACACTTACCCCGACACGTTTGTACGAGTGTCTTATAAGTGTCGGTCACTGATTTAAGGAGTGTCGGAATAAAGGAAAAATTGTTTTTTTGAACACCTCTCCGATACGTTTGTACAAATGTCGTACGGGTGTCATACGAGTGTCTGACACCGACACGTGTCGGACACCGCAACACGTCTAATTATAGAGGTGTCGGTGATTCATAGGTTATGATTAATCGAATCAATTGGATACCATATTAGTTTTACTGCCCAATTTTCTTATTGAAATTTTATTTATTTGACTCACTTATATTTCTGCTCATATGAAGAAAATAATTTCTGTTCCTTTTTGTTTCTCCTAGTTGGTGTGGACCTTATTTTGTAAATGCAATTGAATTCTTTTATTCGTTCACAAATGGTGATAATGTTTTGATGTAAGTTTGTTGTTGGTGATTGAAGGTTAACAGAGGTCATTTCAATTGCACCATTCTATTCAACCTATCAAAACCGTTTCAAGAACTGATAACCACACATGAATGAGGGGTGGACGGTGGGCGGGTTTGGGCGGGTTCGGGTCCAAAATTGTCATTCAAGTCAAACCGCAGAGTCAAAAAATAAGGTTCAATCCGCCCATATAATAGAGATCGATTTTCGCGGGTTTGGGTTGCGGTTTAATCGGATTATCGGGCGGTTTAATTCGGTTTGATCGGTTAGAAATAAAAATAAATAAATAATAAAATCGGTAATAAAGTTAATCTTTGCAATTTAAATTCTAAGAATATGCAACAAGAGATTTGAAAATCATAAAACAAATACAAAATAAAAGTGTTACAAATCCTAAATAAACATAAAAAGTAAGAAAAAAACAAAAATCTCAAATAAAACTTAAAATGTAACATTTGATTTCAGCGAAGTTAGATCAAAAAGATGAAGAAAGATAAGTTTTATGTTTCAAAATGTTACATGATTGTTTCAATCTCTATGAATTTGAGGTGAAATGAGAAAGTGTAAAAAAGAGACGAAAAAAGCGTTTAGATTGTGTATATCGCAAAAAAAAAGTGTTAAACGCGGAATTTTGATTTACTAATGCGGACGGGTTTCGGGTCCCATCGGTCCGATTCTCTCCACCCGGACCCGCCCATGTTAACTCTATTCAAACCGAATTTCCAAACCCGCTAACTCGTGGCCCGATTCAAACCGCCCAAATTCCTTATTATTTTTTCGGTTTTCTCGGATTGAGTCGAGTTGCGGTTTTTTGTCCACCCCCACATGATATATCTATTGGATATTTTTTTGTTGACAAAATCTATTGGATGTTTTAGGATCTTCTTTTTGTGAAAACTATTTAAATTGTATGGAATTTCAATAAATAAATAAATAACATATTAAAATGGAATCAAATTGTGCATATGAATTTCATTACTTCTTTTACGGAAAACAATTAGAAAACAGGAGCATTTTATATTAATTAATCAAATTAATATTAACGGTCATTTTACAACTATTTTTTTTAAAAAAAATTATAATAAACTCGATACCTTAACAAGTTATGAATTTGAATTACAAACCTTAACATATCAAAGTCAAACGTTTCACTGTTTGCATGGTACATATGAGATACTTGCGATATTTGCCATAGCAACATAGAACTGAGTGGTGTTTTAATGTAATTTAATGTGTGTTTTTTTTTTATTTTGTGTGTTTATTTTTGGTATTGTCAAAGTTAAATATATTTTGTTTCCCTCTTTGATCGATAATAATAAATAATTTTATAATTAATTTAATAATTCAAACCGTAAAAAAAAAAAAAACAACAACAACAACAACAACAAAAAGTGTTTGGCGGGCCCGCCAACTCGCCAATAAATAGGGCGATCATAAGTTTTGAGTTCGAACAACTAAGTTGGCCCGTCCCACCTCAACCCGTTTTTAGGCGGCCTGTAGACAGGGCTGGTCTAAACGGAGTGGGCCACCCACTTTGCCATCATTGGTTGTCGTCTCTGAAGCCTCGATACTCAAAAAATGGTGACGTATCGTGTCTGATACGTACTTGATACCGATACTCTTTCGATACGTTCCGATACTCGTCGGTAAAGTATCGGTTAAATCATTATTTTTAAATAAAAAAATAATAATCGATATTCTTTCGATACGTTTCGATACTCGTATCGGAAAAGTATCAGTTAAATCATTATTTTTAAATAAAAAAGTAATATCCGATACATGTCGGATACGTCCCAATACCCGATGTTTATTTGTATCTTTAGCACTTCTTGTGGTTTTTCTTTGTCAATATAATTTTTTACTTTTCAAAAAAAAAACTATGGTGTCCTACTATATAACAGATTGTTAAACATTTGAGCTTTTCCCAAAATTTTGATATAAGAATAAATATTTTTTGCTTTTAATTATTAATATTGTTGATTTTAGTCATGTTTATATATTGTATATTTATATATTTAATTTTAAATTTAATTTTTAAATAACGTATCGCGGCAGTATCGGATAGAGAATTTTTAAAAAATTTACATATGGACGTATCAGTATCGTATCGATATCGTGTTCCGTATCGGGGCTTCATAGGTTGTCGTTGATAACTTGTGATAGTAATTTCACAAGCATGAAACTTGTGCGAGGGACACGACTGAACCCTTCTTTGTCTATTGTATCTGCGTGAACGGCATGAATTTATCGTGTTTTTTTTTTTCATATCATGAATGAATGGCTAGCTTTCAACTTATTTATCGGGTTTGAATTTTTTGTATTAGTTATATATGAATATATACTCCTATTCTTTATTTTTGGTTATGTGTGGTTTTGCCTTGTTTTTCTAATTGTGAGTACTTCTAAGGGAGGGCAGTGTGCAAGGTGTGAGCTACTGTATAGGCTTCAAATATTAAGTGGTCTTCAATTTTTTATGATAGTCTATTAAAAAATTTATATATGTAAAAAAAGTTAATGACTTTGATGTTACTGCTAAAAATATTTTATTATTCAAAAAATAGTAGACGTATTTTTATATTAGAAAGTTATAATTATTTTTTTAAACTGAAATTTGATAATGATATTAACTTGAAGGCATGTCACACAAATTTCATGCTTGTAAAATGATCAGTTCGATCCTCTCCCGTGAAGAAGTGTCATCATTATTGTTTTGTGGAGGACTACAGGTGTCGTATAATGAAATTTAGGTGAATGTAGAAATGATTACGAGTTAATTAGTCGAATGTTTTTCAATTCTATTGAAGTTCATAAAGGTTGTCCAAGTGTTGGAGTTAATTAAAATTGAGTAGCACTTGACAATTTGACATTTTACTTGTGTTTTATGTTTATAGTGTTATTAATTTTGGTTCAAATCCAAAAACTATTTTGCAGGGAAAATGCTAATTTTTCATAGGGAGTCATGAATTAGCTCTGTAAATAATTGAGCAAGACTAAATTTTGTAGACCACGTTTGTTTTGGCTAGTAACATTAGTGTTTTATTATAAATACTACACTTGCCATTTTTAGTAGTACAAAATAATATCAATCAAGCATGCTATTTAAGCATTTTTATCTCTTTGTCTTTCTAATTTACTATATATTCAAAGTTTAGTATTTCAAAAAACATCCAAAGTTTAGTATTTCAAAAAACATCCAAAGTTTGTACTTAACACTTTTTAGATGAGTTAAGTAATTTATAGATCATAGACAAGGTTTCTTTCTCAATGTAGTCACTCGAAATAAATGGAATCACAGAGTTAGAATTATTAGTCGATACCCCGACTAACTATGTTTCGCTCGCATACGCACTTGAATTGTGATAAAAGTATCAACAATATTGTTCGACCAACATCACCATCTTCCAAGAGGTCATGCCAACATAAACTTAATGAAGCTCGACAAATGTTGGGAATACCAACATTTTTGGATCCTCCCACGAATCAAAGAAGGGTATATGCCACACAAACAACCTCCGAGAAGATTCAATCTTCAGCCGATGTCTTCTCGGGATAGGTTTCATCTAAATGACTAGATATGTCAAACGGTTGTCTAACATAGTGCTTGTAATTAAGAAAAATGGTCAGGTAGAATTTGCATTGACTATCGTAACCTTAATTTAGTTACCCCAAAGGACGAGTATGGAATTTCAGTGGCAAAAATGTTAGTCGAAGATGTGGCGCTAGCCATGTTGTTCTTACTTTCAAGGATGGGTACTCATGTTATAATCACATAGTTGTAGTTGGTGAAGATACTCACAAGACAAATTTTAGGTGTTTATGTGCACTTGGAATCTTATAAGTGGATGGTTATGTCATTTGGACTCAAGAATCTCAACGTCACTTATCATAGAACCATGAACGTAGTCTTCCATGACCTCGTCGACGAAAGCATGGAGGTGTATATCAATGATGTGGTGGTCAAATCTAGTAACTTTTTACTAAAACTAGAGCAAACATTTTTGAAAAAAATTGCTTCATGGTTTGAAGATGAATCCGGCTAAATGCGCATTTGGAGTGTTAGCTAGCAATAAATCTCCTAGGTCTCTTGGTGTGTGGATAAAAGAAAGCGAATTTGAATTGTGTTGGTAATTTTTTAAAACTAAAATAACTTGTTTAAAAATTATCTTTCATCAAAGAATTTTCTTCTTTTCGCTATAAATATATTTTTTTTAACAAGCAAAAATTATATATATATATATATATATATATATATATATAATATAAAAACAATCTCTATAGCACAAGATGTGTCAAGATAGACTAACAAGGTTTACAAAGAGTCACATAAAAATGCAAAAAGATAATCAAAAACCGATCATACAAGGTCCAAACAAAGTAAAGGACTAGACCACCAGTTATGGTAGTTAGAAGATAAGGTAACACAAGTCGCCTTCAACCACCAAAGAGAAATAAGTTTGATCTTGTCCAACAACTGAGAAGTAGTACTGACTGAGCCTCGGAATAACCTGTGGTTTCTCTCCGTCCACACAACTCAGACCCACGCGAACCAGATGAGCTACAAAAAGAAACGACGCACGAGAAACACCTGCTGAGAATGTGAACTGGACAAAATGATCTCGTATCGAAGTGAACTCCACCACAGGGATGTCAATCCACGACCGCACCAACACCTAGTGAGAACTAAAAGTGCCGCAGGAAAAGAATAAGTGATATGCTGACTCCACCTCTCCACAATCCGAAACGCACAGATGATCAGCAACAGATAAGATGCCTCGAGTGACCAAATTGGTTTTTATGGGCAACCTATCACGTAAAAAGACGCCACGCAAAGATGAAGACCTTCAATGAAACCTGAGGATACCAAATAAGGTTATCCGCATCGTCCGTAAAAGTCGAAACCTATGTAGTCAAAAGCTACAAATATTGATCAAAAGATGGTTGAAGAAAAAGATATAGAACTTGTTAATTAAAAATAAATGAGAAGAAGACAGAAATGATAATATTTTTATAGTACTATTTCACAAGAAAATATAGTTACATCTAGTACTCCACTTATAAGGAGATTATAAGGAGATTTTGCCTCATCACAATTGAGAGTATTATTTTTATAGAACTTAATCCACTTATTTAAGACTAGGGTAAAATATATTTTAAATCATATTTTATAGCGAGTTTTGATTTCTGTCCATATAAAATAAAATTATTTACCTAACCAAAAAAAAATTAAAATAAAATAAAATAATCCTTTTCGTCTCTACAATTTTTTTTATTCTCTACATCTCTAGACTTCATTGTGTATTTAGTACTAAAAATCTTCTAGTTTTCTCAAAAGTTTCTAGCAGCTGGATCCAAGTGTCTAATTTTATCTTTAGAATTTCCTTTTAATTAACAAAAAGGGCACTTATGGATTTGTACTTATTGATACAAAATCGTGGTAAGAGTTTTTTTTCTTCATATAATCAAGAAATTTTGACTCTTACATAAATGATAGTACAACTATAAAATAGTAAAATCCTATATCAATTCAAGTGTATGAAAACAAATTGATTACTATTAGCATACATCATCACATCATCTAATAAGGCTCAAATAATTGGAAAATTACGATACGGGAAAAAAAATTAAAAAGGAAATTGTTTTGTCACAATAAAAACCGGTTTGAAGTGAAGTTTTTTTTCGCCGTTACTAATAATCAATCTCCGTCGAACCTAGCTAATTTTTTTTCATATACATGAGTCAGGAACAAGGACGGAGACACTTAAGGGCATAGTGTGACCATGACCACACCAAAATTTTATATTTTTTGTATATAGAATATATGGTTAAATGTGTTTTTGGTCCTTATAAAATAATGATATTTTAAATTTCATATTTAATTAATTTTTATTAAATTTTTAGTCTCTAGAAAATTATCACGCACTCCAGATATGTTTAGAAAAAAGTTTATAAAAAAAAAAAAAGCGAATTCAAAAAATTTAATTTCCGAATTATGATTTTCATTAATTTTATCTTGAACCGTTGCCTTTTAAAAAACTCATATTTAAATCTATATCATGTCAAAATATGATAAATAAAAGAGAAGTAAAATGATTTAGTGTTGTAAATTTGCACTTGCATAAGTTCAATGCTAGGTATGATAAAAAAAAAAAAATACTAAACTCTCATTATTTCTTCTGTCTTTAATGCTAGGTATGATAAAAAAAATACTAAACTCTCATTATTTCTTCTGCCTTTAATCTTTAGTTCTTTTAGTCTTTTACTTTTGTTTTAAAACTTTGATTCTTTTAAAAAACAAAACTACAATGTTTCTTTACAAAAACTAAAAATTAACATCAATTAAATAATTTTTGCTCTTTTTAATAAAAAGTAAGAGTCAAAATAATTTTATATTTCGGTATTTATTATTTCTTAATTTATATACGAAATTTTAAAAGGACCAAAATTTTGAAACAAATAAAGTATATATTTCATGCTTAACCTTTTAATGCGAATAAAATTTGGCCACACCATAAAAATAATCATAAATTCATCCCTAGTCAGGAATCGAATTATCGACCGCATGCTTAAGGTGATCAAAACTCTTATCACTTAGATCAATACAATTGTTGATAATTCAAACGATGAATATATCAAAATGTTATTTTCATTATTTTAAAAAATGCATCATCTCTAATAGTCTAATTATCAATTTTTCTTTTTTCTATCAGAATTATTCATTTTATATGTTTGACATCTCAACAAATCATAGACATTCTTTCCTTGAAACCTTCTCTCTAATTTTTTTTGCTCTGCCTTCTCTCTAAAAACCCTAGTCGCCGTCCCTTTCCTTCACATCCAAACGCCTCCCTCTTCACCATGTAGTGGTCGCCGGCGGTGGTGCGACGTGTGGTGTTGGCCCGACGCACAACCTCTTGTCCAGATCTACATCGAGAGTACACATCATGGTCGAATGTGTTCTTCTTTGGTTCAAATTTGGTTTTTCAAGCACCACTGCAATGTCGTTGTGGCGGTGGTTGTCGATTTTCTCTGTTTACGCTTTCACGAGTATTTTTAGGTCGGTGTCTTGAATCTTGGTTCATATCGTCTCTTGAAGTTCTTTGTTTGGTTCTTCTGTACCGTTGAGGTCGGACCTGATTTTGGGTTTGGTTTCTCACGGTGGTTTCATACCCTCTCAAGTAGGGTTGGTTTTGGTTGGTCTCGTCACTTCCTGGTTCTGATGGTTTGTGTTTCTAGACTTAGTTTTCTGATTCCTTCCCACGTTGAATTATGTAGACTCCAATGCTTTCAGCTATGCATCCATCATGCCATAGGTGTTTTGGGATGGTCTTGAATCCATTCCAATCCTGTTGATTGATTTTGGATAGTTTGGCTAGATATAGCCTTTACTTTGTTGTTGTTGTTTTCACAGTAAATAGTTGGTGTATGAATTCGCTCAGTCGGGTTAATTTGCCATTTTCAATAATCCGACTTAGATGCTTGCCAGTTCACACATCTTTTTTCTTTTTTTTTTTGCAATTTGATTTCGAATCTGCACGCGGGCTTGCTGGATTGTGTTAGTGGTGCGTGGTTGACTATTCTAATTTAGGATTTGTGGCTGCTTTATCTTTTTTTTTTACGCAACTGCTTACCTTGTTAGGTTGTTTGTTTTTTTGAATTTCTCCGGGTTTAGTTTGATGTCCCCCCGATCTATTTATCTTTTTCTTTTATTTATAATCTACTTAGAGTGTTGCAGATTCTTCTATGCCCCATTTGCTTAAAAAAAGTCTGACATCTTCTTATCAGTACTTTAAAAATAACACAAACTTTAAAAAAAAATTGGCAGAAACAATTTTTTGACAAAATTTACTTATTTTATAATTAAACTTTGAATTAACGGACTTCATTTCATTGAAACGAGAGAACTAATAAAAAAATTGAAAATTTTAAAAATGTAAATCCATATATTTCAAAAAAAATAATTATTAAAAATAACCCGCATGGCTGCTGCTTCGACCATGCATATGCATTCAACAACCAGCAACTAAGAGCATATGGACAAACACGACTCAAAAGCTTACATAAATAGTGGATTATTATCGTTGATTAAAGTTGACAAAAAAAAGTAACATAAAATATTTGAACAAAAAGATTTATTTTGTGAATATTTAAACTACTCATCATATATCCTTTATAAAATAACAACCTAGGACCCTGTAATTGTCTATGTATAAAACTTAGATAGTACAGTACTTCTCACTTTTTTTAGATATCTATTTCTTTTAAAGATAAATGCTTTTATTTTTTTTCTGATTTAACAAAATAATTAATTAACACTTTAAAATTTTAGAAATTAATTTTTTTACCTATCATTCAAAGTTTTAAACAAGGCCTTTTTTTACAATAAAGCAAGCCCCTTTACTTATTAATAAATAATTTTGACATAGTTACACATTTTTAATCTCCTATTTAAAAAGAAAAATTAATTATCCAAATTAAAAATGTAGTATGTACCAAAAAAAAAAATCAAAAAAATGTAGTTGTTTTATCTTCAAATTTACCTAATTTTTCACTTTTGTTCAATTTTAGGTCTCTTTTTACAAATGCAGTGTCACCTTTTCAGTTATCCTACGTTTACAAAATATTGACGTGGTCATTATTTTGAAGTTAACCATGATAAATGTGATGCTCAATTTGATGAAAACCATTAAGGACTATACAATTGATGTTCAACTCGAAGAAAGGAAAATGGAAAAAAATAACGGTGCAATAGCTAAAAAACTTAAAAAAAATATCTATTTATTATCTACAAAATTTAAAATACCTTTATTTTTTCGTAAGTCATACAAAGATATATTTCTATATGAATTATTCTTTTTTCAATTTTGACGTATAACAATATATTTTTATACTAAATATTTTTCCAATCCCTAATTATTCTCACCCTACATAATATTTCCTTTTCTGGAAAACAACCCTAATTAATTTTTTTTTACTACACAATCTTAAATATAATATTTATATTTATTTATTTTATACTAATTAGCAGGAAATTTTTTTTTTGGTCAAGCTAATTAGCAAGAATTTATTACAATTAAATAATAAAATAATGAAAAGAATAAAATTAAAAAAAGGAAAGAAAGAATAAATATTGTTCTGGGTTGGTATGCTGCCGGTAGCACTGCAATGCCATTTTCATCTTCTACTTGATCCGATCTCTCTCATCACCAAACCCTAATTTTCTTCCTTTTCACTTTTTTTCCCAAATCTCAATAACATGGCTTCTCATTTACTCAATCACTCCAAAAAGGTTTCTTCCTCAATTTTCCTCTTTATCATATTCATCTTTTTCTTCTTTTTTAATTCATCGAATTCGTGTTTTTTTATTTTTTTGATTTAAAGCTTTTTTTTTTTGTATTATATGATATGATTGCAGTTAAGAAAGGCTTCGAGCTTGTTACACCACGACCGTGCTCTTTTGATTCGTTGGTTTTGCAGCGATGTTCAACCTTCATCTATCAACAGAAATCGTGGTACTTTTTTTTTTTAATTGTTTAATATTGACTGTGATTAAATTTGAATGGGAAATTCATATTCTGGGTTGGTCATAATTATGAAAAAAATTAAAATTTTAGCAAGTTTTTTAGTTGGAATGAAATTTATGTGTCTTGTGTAAAGGGGAAAAGTTTGAAATACTTAATTTGCTATAGGTGCATTGGCAGTAATCAGATTAACAATTAGGGCTGTTTGGATTTGCTTATTTCAGTTTACCTAATGGCATAAGCTTTGCGAGACTGTCTAGGAGAACTTATGAAAAAAACTTTCATAAATGTTCTTAGCTTATAGATTATACTAAAACAATTAGGGCCTGTTTGGATTTGCTTATTTCAGCTTATCTAATGGAGTATGTTTTGTGAGACTGTTTTGGAGAACTTATGAAAAAAACTTATGACATGTTCATAAACTGTTTTCAGCTTATAGCTTATATGAAAACAATTTAACTTTATTTTATCTTTTGTTATAGACATAGGTTATGCATAAGCACTTATCATGATAATCACTTGTACTATAATAAGTTGCAAATAAGTTGTTTATCCAAACAGTCCCTCGGTGTTTTAAATAATCCATCACCTATTTGTAATATTGTGTAGGAACCTTGTGTATGATGCTATTGCTAGTTCATCTTCTCTATGTTTTATTTTATGTATGGATTTATAATTGTAGTTGGTTATTGTTTAGATGTTCGGAAAACTCAATTACAAGATTGCGAGTCTTCAGCGAGAAACCGTGTCTCTGAATCAGCTCCCAACTTTACTGTGAGTAGAGCTCATTTACAGGACAATGCCAATCAATCTATTCATTGCGTTTTTACACCCTTCCCCTGTGAGCTATTTTTCTCGGCTGACCCGTGTTCTCTTTTTCTTAGAAATCTTCTTTTGGTGTACAAAAGAGAAACATGTCCACCATGAAAAGGGGTTACATGAGGGAGTCATTGTTGAATGGAGAGCTTTCACAGTAAGTTGTTTTCAATTATGTCAAATTTTTTATGTTGTTTTCCTGTAGTTTTCTTGCTTTAATATGGGATTACCTGTAACTTACTCATTTTCATTTTACCATGCCCTTCAATAGAAATTCACAGGTTCTATCAAGGAGAGGCTATGCATCAGCTTCAGGTACAGTTCAATGAGTTCATGGTTCTTTGGTATTGTTGATATTTTCCCTCCATGTCATTTGACATTTCATGATCATATCTTAATTACCCTGGTTGAAATATTCATGATTTTTTTTGTTCCTCTTTGGTTTTATATTCAGTTGAATGTTTTGCTTTTGAGTGAGCCATCTAAATATATAGGATATGCAAAGTGGGTGAGAAGCCTCACCCAAATGTTGCTTTCAATGGACATTTATGTCCAAGTGTCTAACAGCACTGCAGTTCTAAAAGTTATGTTCGGCAGTTTGGCAAAATGATACTTCAAACTAAATAGAATTGTGCATTAAACACAAAACACTGTTAGGCAAGCTGCAACAAACCACTGCATCTTTTCATCTTTTGACTGTTATGTTAGTTTTGTTGCTATTGTAAATAGTTAATAGGATGGAAAATCTGCTTAATGAAAGACAGCGAATGTTTAGCTACTTGAGCAAATCAGTATGAATTTCTGACTAGTGTTCTTGACAATGGTTTGACTTGAGCTATGAGGCTTTTTAATGGTTTTGTTTTTACAGTATATTAAGTATTCGTTAATATGTGTCATGGTTTGTGGAAGATATTCTCCTAAATGCTTAAATTGTTATGTTGAAGTGATGATTTGATATCTTTAACATGCACCTGTACATTATCACTCTGAGCTTGAAGCACAGATAATGCACATAGCTGTTATACCTTGTGCTACATTTACCTAATTTACAAAGATTCAGGCTCTTAAAACGTGGTAAATTAATGTTTTAATACCATGCCAATGTCCAACTCTCCCTAAACGCTTAAGCTTTTCAGAGAAGCTACAGAAATAGTCCCACACCTCTTGAATGCATTTATGTAAAGCTTTATTTTAAGCTGTTAACAGTTATGAGGCCTTTTACTCCATGCCAACTCTTACACTGCTGCATCATTTATCTTGTTTGGATCTTGTGTCTGCCCCTTACAAGGAGAGGTTACTCTATCTACTTGGCTGTTACCTTAAAATATAGTTGTTTGGAGAAAATAATTGTATTTTTCCAAAAGTTACGAGGATTTTAGATGTTACCTTAATCCCTACTTTTTCTCTGTTTTTTTATAAAATAAATAGTAAATTTTGGGAATATCAGTATCAATGATTGTGTACTTAATGATTTCATCACCAATATGGTGAATATCTTTCAGATCTCCCCGCACACCAGGAAATTGGAATGCCTTCTCTCTCGCCTACAATGACAGAGGTATCTACATTTCTGAATCCCATGAGATTGTCATATAGTGTTTAATGGTTTACACTAACTGATTCTCAATGATATGCAGGGTAACATTGCAAGATGGTTGAAGAAAGAAGGTGATAAAGTTTCTCCTGGTGAAGTGCTCTGTGAAGTTGAAACTGTATGATTCTTGTACCAGTGCTAAACATCGCATATAAAATATCACTATTTAGATTATTGTGTTAAATGATGTATAAATTATATTGCAAATGAAGGATAAAGCTACAGTTGAAATGGAGTGCATGGAGGAAGGTTATCTGGCCAAAATAGTACGTAAGGAGGGGGAAAAAGAAATTAAAGTTGGTGAGGTATTGATATTGAATAGCTCTCCCCACTTCTCTTCTTCTCTTACTTGAAAATGGCTCTTTATCACAGTTTGAATTTACCAGAATATTTTTTCTTTATCACTCCAAACTCTATTCTCTTATGAAAAGTATCCATGTTTGTAACAGAAAGAATTTCTTTCATAGGTAATTGCCGTAACTGTTGAAGATGAGGAGGACATTGCAAAATTTAAAGATTACCAACCTTCAGCATCTGAATCTAGTGCCCCCCCTGCCAAAGAATCATCTGCCCCACCTCCCCCAAAGAAAGAGGCGGTAGAGGAGCCTGCCCGAGAACCTGAGCCAAAGGCTTCCAAACCTAGTGCACCACCATCATCTGGAGATCGCATATTTGCTAGTCCCCTTGCTAGAAAGTTGGCGGAAGAGAAAAATGTCAGTTACTAATACTTAAATACCATGGTTGTAGATCTTTCTGTTAAAGAACTAAATTAAGCCATTTTTATGACATTACATAACCTGTTAACCATATGTATGTAGGTGAACCTCTCCAGCATTAAAGGAACTGGACATGATGGACTCATTGTCAAGGGTGACATTGACGATTACTTGGGTATAATTTTATTTTTCTATATGTATGCATGTATCGTTTACATAGTATAGTAGAAACTCATGCTTCCCCATTTATTCCTGTCTATTGCTAGTTCTAGGATATCCTTTCTGATAAGAACCTGATCAGAAAAACAATTGAGTTGATTTTCAAAAAAAAAAATTAACCCCAATTGCCAAACTTGTACCGCGTATGTAGCAGAACTTGCCCACCACAATGACTACACTTAATGCCGCTTCTCTTTCCTCTCATCTTTTAATTTTCTTTACTTACTATCTCAACTAAAAGTTGGTTAGCTTTGCTGTTGCATTGTGTACTTGTCTTAACTTATTCAGAGGCTGTAATCCTCTGCTCTCCTTTATCTCGTCACATCTCCATGTTGAATGCTGCTGCTTACCAATGCCCCCACCCCCCCCCCCCCCCCGCCCAAAGAATGAATCAACTTGTCCTCTAGTTGGAAACCAAAGATTGCTTCTTGGGTGCTGGCTGCAGCATTCCAACTATGCTCCCAATCTGATGATTGAAGCCATTTGACCAACACCTCCAATTCACCTGAAGAATCTTCCCTTGTATCAACCGATACTTCATGTTGTACCTTCAACTGTGCTTGAGGAAAACCCAGCCACCCACTTGGAACTGAATTCTTCTCCCATGCTTATTCAACTGTGCTCTCAACTGGTTTTGTTCCTTGAACAAATTGCCTTTCAGTTCAACCTACAACCCATCAGTTTTCCGAGTTAATCAATTTCTTTCCCAACATCAAAGGGAATAGTAACCCCCTTTCTAAAGCAAATGAGGGAAGATATTGACCATACAAAACTTTGAAGTGTTGTTTTGGTTGTAGTGCGGTAGTTAATGACAGTGTCAGGATTGGGATCTTGTTTAAGATCAAAAGAGGGTAGCAAAATCGTAAAACTTAAGATCCCAACCAAGATCGGAGGATCTTACCCTATTCATTTTGTAGGATCGAGAGGCAGTAGCAAGATCGCAAAATGTAAGATTGCAACCAAGATCGTAAGATCCTACCAAAACAAAAATAATACTAAAAATATATTATATCATGCATTAGTTCACATGTTAAACATAAAGTAACCAAGTCTCTAATCTTAAACATAAACTACTCAAAGTCTCAGAGTGAGAAGGGAGGAAAACAGAGTGATGATTGATGGAGAGAAGGCAGTCGGTTTAGAGAGGATAAAAAATTAGGGTTTTTTTCGTTTTTATGTAGTTTAGTTGAAATCGACCCAAGCAAAAACAGCCCAGAATTTTCAACCAGGATCATGTCGAATATTCCAGAATCGCACTATTACACATTGATTTCACACGATTTAGCAGCGGTTTTCATTCGTCTTGGAGTCTAAACAAGATACGGATCGTTGGGGGTGAGCAAGATCGTAAAATTGTAGGATTTTAGGATCTGGATCAAGTTTCTGATAACAATCTGTAATAAAAAATTGTGCATGCTTAGTTGATTCATTTAGGCCACTATTTCAGCCTTATGCCTGTAATAACTTTCATCCTTAGTTGATTCATTGATTGTCTTCATTATATATATTATAACCTTGGTCAACATCTAATCTGATGCAGCTTCTGGTGCTAAAGAAGTTTCAGCACCCTCAAAGGCCAAGGCTGCAGCTACAGACACAGCATTGGATTATACCGACATTCCTGTCTCTCATATAAGGAAGGTAATTTATCAAACAAGTCTTTGCAATTTTACATTTCTGAAATTTATCTTTGATGATAATTTGCTTCCTACATGAGCCAAAGACCATTTGTTTAAGAACATGCCACATATGTTCTCAAGTTCAAGTTGTGTATGCTTCTTGATATAGTCTTGCTTGATATTACTAGATAATTTTTTTTCTTTCTGTATTTTTAATGTATTATCCTGATCTTAATATATCGTGTATTCTGCATGCATAAATAAGTGGTGATTTTTCCTTGAAACTAACTTTATATATTTGACAGGTCACGGCTTCACGTTTGTTGCTTTCAAAACAAACTATTCCTCATTACTATTTGACAGTAGATACATGTGTTGACAAACTCATGAGGTAAGCTTCTCCATTATTATCAATATATTTTACCTATGATGCAAATGTTTCTGATAACTAAAACTCCTTATCTGCAGCTTGCGCGCCCAACTCAATTCATTGCAGGAAGCCTCTGGTGGTTCCCGCATATCAGTAAATGACCTTGTAATCAAGGTATCAAACTTTTCTTTGACCAAAATATCTGCGGGCATCTTCCTTTTATCATGTGTTTTGGTTGGTAATTAGGTGTTTAATTATGTAGTGAAGGACATCATATTTGTCTTAAGTGTTTGCTCGGGTAGATTTCTGATCTTTGTTGTCTCTCTTTTTAGCCCCTTTATAAATTGTAAATCTTTTTCCCTTTTCTTTATCTGCATATGATGTTATAGAACTCCATGAATTTCAGGCTAAAACAATTCAAAGAGCAGTGCATTAGTTTGTGTGCACATTGTCAATAGAGAAGCTAGGTTTATATCTCACCATAAGTGGTTATTAATCGACTGTGAAAATTGCATCGCACAATGCAATGTAGTGTGAAATAGATTTTAGCCCAATAAAGTTGCATCGTCGTTCATGTTTTAAGAGGGGCTTTACAATTATCTGAGTTGCAATTTGTCTCATAAAATGTCTCATAAGTCGCAAAAAGAGACTTCTTTAGCTCAAGCCATCTGTCTTGTGAAGGAGAGAATATCGTGTTCGTATAACTAAGTTTGATCTTTGTCTTTTTTATTTCAGGCTGCTGCTTTGGCTCTCCGTAAAGTTCCTCAGTGTAACAGTTCATGGACAAATGACTATATTCGCCAGTATGTTAATAATTTTTAAATGTAACGATTGCCGTCAAATTTGTGAATAACCTTAAAAGTAATATTTCTTATATTTTTGTGCAGGTATCATAATGTGAATATTAATGTTGCTGTGCAAACTGATCAAGGACTCTTTGTTCCTGTAGTCAGGGTGAGTGAGGACCTTTTCTAACACTTCAAAGACATACACAGCTTTTACTGATTCTAACTCAACTTTCTATTCATAATAATATTTGCAGGATGCAGACAAGAAAGGCCTCTCTACAATAGGTGAAGAGGTCAAACAGTTGGCAAAGAAAGCCAGAGAAAACAGCTTGAAACCCCAAGATTATGAGGTTATTGAAGTCTCACGTTCATTCGTATTCATCTGCCAATGACGACATCTTGTACTAGTTTATGAATTGTTTGGTTGATATACACTGCAGGGAGGTACATTTACAGTGTCTAACTTGGGAGGGCCATTTGGTGTCAAACAGTTCTGTGCCATTGTCAATCCTCCTCAATCAGGCATTCTTGCAGTTGGATCTGGTGAGAATTTAGTAACTTTTCCCCTTCATTTTTTTTACTATCTGCATCCGGTGTTCTTGTTTATCATAACGATCATCTTCCTGCATTGCTTCTTTGTGAGCAGCTGAGAGGAGGGTCGTTCCAGGTTCGGGTGCTGAAGAATTCAAGTTTGCTTCCTTCATGGCCGTGACCCTAAGTTGTGATCATCGTGTAATAGACGGTAATCATTCTTAATCTGATGCTGTTTGTTTTTCTTTTTGTGTGGATTTACCTTTTGAAGTGAACTATTCACTTTAAATTTAAAAGATAAATAATGTCAACCGTTGGTGAATTAATTGGAATATCAACCGACAATTTATTGATCAATGACTGAGATTACTTTACTAGTAAGAACTAGATTGCCGTTCTTCACTCTAAGAACCAAATTGTCGTATTCCCAAAATTTAATAACCAAAATGCTGATTCATTCCATGAAACATGCTAACAATACGCTTGATTATTGTGTTCAGGGGCGATTGGTGCGGAATGGTTAAAAGCATTCAAAGGCTATATTGAGAATCCAGAAACCATGTTGTTGTAAAAGTAAATAGAAGGCTCCGATGAAGTACTCCATTCCTTTTTTCGAGTGATATTGTAGGCCGGGGATGAGATTTGGTCACCTGGTATTTCCCATTTGGGTTTGGTTGATTGTATCCCTGACCAATTTTTGATTGAAGTATTTATTCTCTTAAAATAAATTTTGCAAATCTGTAATTTTTTAATAAGTGAGAGGGTAGATAAGGCATTGAATTTTGAGCCCTGAAATCGTGTCATAAGACAAAAATGCTGCCCCGTTATACAGGCAGATGAGGATCTAACATTTTCTTTTGTTAGATGGTGTGAATAATTGAAAGAACACTAATTTTATTTTATTGGCATCTCAACCCTATGTTTCATTGACAATGACCTTATGTCAATCGAACTAGTGTTTATCTGATTGAGCACTAAAGTATTCACATTTTTTCAATCAAAATTCTTGTATTTTTTGGTGTAAACTCCGGTTTCTGCGGAAAGAGGTTTCTGTAATTCAAAGTTCGGTATTGAGGCAGATAAAGTCTAATTATGATGTTATACAAAGTGAACTAGGTTTTTAATTATTTTTAACGGTAAAAGTGCTATTGCATTTCATTATCAATCAAAGGAACAATTCAATTTGTGGAATATAATTAAACACTTGAGCACAAGCTTGAGTAGCTTTCCTAGGAAGAGTCGTGCGGACTACAGTATTCGCATGTAGAGGAAATTCGTAGGAGCTGGTGTTCTTTGTTGGTAGGGAGGTAAATTGGATGGAATTGAGTAGTTTGAATAATAATGGATGGATTTAAAGAATCTTTTAACAAACAATTAGAAGTTTTTTGTTTTAAATCTATTATAATCCATTGGGTGGTCCTACAATGGCGGTTGTTTGGAGACTGGGGCGGTGTACAACGGCTGGTGGGTCTCTGTTGACTCTCCAGCATTGTACAACGGTTGTTGGCACTTTGGCGGCCAACAATACAGTGTAGAGGGAGTCTAGCTTTTTCTAATAAAATATATTATTTGTTTATAATTGTAATATGTCCTAAGAACAAAACCACTAGGTTTGGTCCAGTAATGAGGGGTTTCGGTAGTGTTTATGAAAGGAAGGAAACTTGCAAAGGAAGGAAACATTGAAGAAACCTAGCCATTCAAATTTCTTATTGAAAGGAAGGAAACTTGCAATGCAAGAGAAAAAGCAATAGATGGTAGATAGATAGACCAAGGAAGCATGAAATGAAAGTAATCACTCGTATGAAACAAACAACTTTTTATTTTTTAATAAATAAACAAAAAAAACAATTCTTGTGAGAACTGAATCAAATACCACTCAGTAAAGCTATACACAGGGGTTTGGGTTTGCTCCATTTGTTATCCCTCCATTTATTGTCCATTTGGAGAGAGATAGACACATTAAAAATTAGTGGGACCCATTAAAAAGTGGAACCCACTAATTTGTGGACCCTAATAATTTTCAATGTGTCTATCTCTCTCCAAATGGACAATAAATAGAGGGATAACAAATAGAGCAAACCCAAACTCATACACAGATGGCATTGTCTCTTTGTCCTCACTATGTCTCTTTTCATCTGCTTTAAGCCTAAATTAAATTACCTCTACTAGAACAAACAACACATGAACTACCAAATCCCATTGACCCACCATCAAACTTTTGCTCTGTTACAAAAAAAAAAATTGCAAATTTTGGCGCTGCCCATGTTTTACTCTTGAAGCGGAAAATTTGACTACTTTACGAGGGAGTTGGGGAAATGTTGGTGGCAGAAATTGAATCCTAGACCTCCTACATACAACTCATTCAGTGTCCCAAGCCAACCACTGGGCTACACCTTTGGGAACAAGTCATTGGAGACAAGTTATCTTAATCAGAGGATAAATGTTAAAACACCTGAATTGTTGAGTAAGCCTTTACTCATCACCCCCCCACCCCCTCCCCCCTGGAAATTGATTGTTTTGGTCGTAGAGGTCAATGCGAAGGACTGGAGGAAGAACGGGAAGAGGGTCAGCAGTGCAGACTGGAAGAGGATTGTTTGCAACGGTGAAGACTGATTGCTTATGATGAGCAACATGGAAAGGTCACTCACCCTAGAATTTCTCATAACCCGGATATGGCATATGATCAATCAAATAACCCTTTGACAAACTAACCTTCATTGTCCCATGACCTAAATATGGCATATGATCAACACAAGCAAAAGATTACAGTAAACGGAACCAAAATCCAGCAAAACTCCCATTTGCCAACAATCTCTTTCAAACAAAACTCTAAACAGTGGTTTTACACTAAAGAAGATTGTTCATTTCTGACCAAACACATGCAAAATCTCTATCAAACTAGCCATTCAAGTCATACATATTGACACAGCAGCTACACCAATAACATAAAAAGAACAAGCAAAAGATGAATTGATCCAATATACACCTTCAAATTTAATGAATAATTATAATTGTTCATTAAAAGACTGGCTTCACAAAATTACACATTAGAACAGAAACCCATAATCGAGCTGAAAAAATACGGCACAAAACAAAAAGTTTGTAACAGAGACATTAATACAAGGAAAATATGATTAGAACTTGGAAGAAGCCACGATCAACGGAAATACACAACCTTCAAAGTGCAAAGATCAAATTAAAATGCAAGTGGCAGAAGGTGATGAATACAAGGAAAATATCGCAACAACAACCTGCAAAACTTCTATGATAGGGCCAACAATCTCCCACACCACATAAAACTCAAAAATGAAGTATGAACAGCAAAGTAGTAGTGGTTTTACACCTAAGAAAACTGTTCAATTTTGGCCAAACACATGCAAAATCTATCAAACAATCCATTCACGCCCTACATATTAATCCAGCTACGCTCATCACATAAAAAGAACTAGCAAAAACAAAAGATTAACTAAAGCTATATCCAACTTTAAATCATTCATTCCTTCCAAGACAACTTCACAAAGTTACGCATTGCAACATAAAGCCATAATCGAACAGTAAAAATATCGCATTAAACCAATAATTAAGCATTAACATACAAAATATGTAGTCAGTAATTACTGACTACATACGAAGCACTGACAAAGACACCAGATACCGAAATTAACAAATTGACAACAATAGTAATTTGAGAAAACAAAATTATTGAATGTAACCACACGTATCATTATCGTGTCGACAAATTTTGGTGCAATATAGCTAACTACCATCACCATAATACATATGGCATACAATTTTCAAATAATAATTCTATATAATCTATAACTAAACCTAACATCAATGATCTCTCAAAATTGCTTTTTTTTTTTTCAAATAAAATGATTGAATCTCACACTCACTCACAATCACAATTCATATAGGCACATATCTTTTCAACACCTGCTTAGCAGCTACAGCAGCTCCAACAAGAACACCACCAACAGCACCAGCCACCGCAGCCGATCTCACCCCTCTAGCCGCTCGATAAAGTGCACCGGTCCCAAGCCCCGCCGCAACACTATTCCATGCATCATCAGTATCCCTGACAGCTTCAATCCCACTCTCAATCCCAGCGTAAAGCAACCCAATGACTCCAGCTCGGTTTCCCCATGTCCGACCAGCATGTCCGGAGGAGTTAAGAATCCGATTAACCCGAAGCTTCATGGTGTCACCGGACTCAAAAGATCGAACACCGTCAACGAATCCGACTCCGGCACCGGCGATTGAACCGGCGAGGTAACTGCAGCCAGTGTAGAAGGTGAGATTTTCTCCCCAAGAACGGCGTTTACGGATAGCTTCTTCGTTGAAGAGAAACTCCGGAGAGGTTGGGAGTTGGTAGAGATTTCGGATGGGAACTTCGAGGTCTTTGTATGGATTGTATAATCGGGTTTCGGAATTTTGATCGGAGTTTGAATCGTTATTCGCCATTGAAGAGAGGTTTGAAGATGCAAATTAGGGTTAGGGTTTCGTGGAATCGAATGAGGGTACGCAATGCAGTGCCTTTTTCCAAGCTTTGAAATTGAAAACTTTTCTATATTGAAATTGAAAGGGAAAAAAAATTAAAAAATAAAAATTATTCGGTTTGGGTTTAGAGAATCTGTGTGTAATAGATTCGTTGATTCGGTTGGAACCGGGTTTGGTTCTCCCAGACCAAAGCTTCAATAGACATTATTTTTTCCTTTTTCATCAATATAAGATTATTATTTTTTTTAAGAAGTTAAATTAGTCTACTAAAATTAGTACTAGAGAAAATTGAATTTTTTTTCTGAGATAGTTATAGTAATGATTTAAAATATTCAAACATAACAACTATACATTAAAATTAAAATAAATATATGATTAAGATAATTTTCATATTGTTTAGTTTTTCGGACCATCGGTGCTTCGAGAAATAAAGAAGAATTATTAAAATGTTTCGTCAAAAAAAGAGTTATTAAAATGTAGTATTATAGTAATAAGTATGATGAGTGATTTTGAGTGGAATGTTAAAATTTTATTGATAAAATAAGGTAAGCGATCACAAGAGAATATAGATAAAAAAATACAAAAGTGAGGTCTAGTTCATTCCTAAAGAACTAGGGATTTGGATTTGCTCCCACAATTCAATGAACCAAATTATTTCTCCTAATTTTTATTTTTAGCTTCACCAAAAAACTTGTATAAAACTAATTTTTCTACCGCAATGCTTCATACTCCATTAGAGGTCTTATTCATATGCCAAAATGTCAGAAATAAATTCCATTCACTCACTATTTGATTGCACGTTAATTTCAATCATCCAGTTTTATTAAAGTACTCCAATGTAGTGACTGCAAGATTGCAGAATATTTTAACTGCATGGAATTCAGATCCTAAAGTATCTCTTCTACCGCTATTCACTTTATATTTTTTGTTACAAAATGGTCGTCTTTTAATGAAAGATAATCTAATTCTTTTATTGGATTATATTTTACTTTGACCCGGATATAAGTACTAAGTAGTGCATTGTCTAACAGGGGCGTCTCCAACTTTTTGGAGGCCGTCTGTAATTATTAAAAATAGGTTTTCAGAGGCCTGATAGAATTTTGAAAAATAAGATCTAATAAAAGAAAAAATGCAAAAAATTCAAAATAGTTATCAACGATTTAAATTAAAAATAACATCAATAACACCAAAAACTAATCGTTTTTTCATTGATACAAAAAAACTAATCAAAAAATAATTAAAACTAAAATTATGCCGAAAAAATTGTAATGTTGGAATTTGAACCAAGACCTTGCGCACACAAATATCACAATCTACCGCAAATCTATTAATGCACATATAATATTTAATGAAGTTTAAAAATATATAACTATTAATATATGAGGACCTCAAAGTTTAGAGGCCTTAAAATTTTTCAAAAATGTGGAGGCCCGATGCCGTGGCACATGTGCTCTAGCCGCCCCTGTTGTCTAATGTAATAGCTTTGTGTACACTGTTTACTTTGACCAGGTGGAAGTATCAAGTATTGGGAAAAAGATTATGTGCTCTAAGTTACAATATGAACTATCCGATCTGATTGGATGGTCAGGATTATTTTAGAATATATAATATAAATAGTCCGATGTGAAATTAATGGAGTCCCTGTTGAGTTTCTATAAAAACACTGATGTTTTGCAAGAAAGGGAAAGGAGATTGCGTATGACACTCGCATTTGAGCCTTGTTTAGATAAACAACTCTATTAAGCAGATATCACACTGCTTATGTATAAGTTATTTCTATAACAAAAAGATAAAATAAACTCCAACCGTTTTCATAAGTTTTCTTTGAGAGGTTTCAGAAATAAGCTTAAAATAGCTAATGAACATGTCATAACTGTTTTCATAAGCTCCCTCTCAAACAATCTCATAAGTGTTTATGTCAGTAGATAAGCTCAAATAAGTCAATACAGACTCTTAATCTAAATGGAATTCCACGATTATATTGGACTGAGTGCCAAGTTACTTCATTAAGTATGTTTTGTTATGAACTCATGTAGGTTGTATTGCATCAAGTGCAGACCCAAATGTTGTTCTAGAGGTTCTGAATCTTTTGTTGTCTGCTGAGGTACTATAATTTTCTTGTGCAATTTCTGGTTATAAGCAGATGAAGTGAAATCCCTTCTCATTAGGTCGACCTTTGTTTATTGAAATTATTTAGATTCCAGATCAGGATATCATACTTTGTGGTACTAAGGGGAATAAGCTTAGAAGGCTGTGGCACTGCAGTTAAATGGTTGAAGGTATGTGCTTCCATGTTGATTAATAAGTTCAAAGTAACTTATATTTCTTTTCTTGAACCATGAAAATCTTCCTATTTATTATAAGTCCTAACAATTTGCATGGCTGTTCTGAAATTCATCTAAAATCAGTGGATGACTATTTCGATTTTATGGAATCATTCTGGATTTTTTTATGCTAATGCAGGATAATTGGGAAAGTATATTGGCCAAATATGGTGGTGGACTCTTACTAACCAACTTCATAAGCCAAATAGTTCCACCGGTAAGAAAATGCAGAGAAAGCTGAGTTAGTGGATAGATTACTGAATTTCCAATTTGTTTCAGTCCAGCCACAAAATGTATCAAATGTGGGTTTTAATAAAATCATTCAACATAGCCACACCAATTCAATTGCTATTCTAAGATTTGTAGAACCCTCTATTTATTTATTTTTGGCATCTCTAAGTATACTAGATATGAGAATCGAAGCACTGACACCGGACACGGCATTGGTAGTAATTTGAGAAAATGAAATAATTGAATTTAACCACATGTGCCGTGTCGGATCCGTGTTAGCGTTACATAGGTGAGAACTGTTCAAATTAAGATTAGTAAAGCATGTTTTCAAAATTGACACCTCTCATTCCTTGAATTCATTCATGACATGGCAGGTTAACAGCAATGAGGAAGCAGATGACATAGAAGCGTCTTTTGCCAGCCGTATGAACCCTTCCATCATTATGAACATGAACTTAAGCATTGAGAAGATCCGTATCAAAGCAAGATGGATCGAGAGTGTAAACCAAGAACACTCTCTACCAAACTTAATCAATCAATTAACTCTGAGTAGGCATCAATTTCCTATTAGCAAGTAATAATTTGAGTAAACAATATGTTCTGCTCTAATAGAATAGGACATTCCTAATTCTGTTTCTATGCATGGAATTATAAACATTGAATGAAGTCTAATATGTCAATAGTCTGAGTAAGAACAAAGTTACCAAACTACTATATATTCCGCTTAAAGTTTGTATCTACGAAACACCGACACCAACATGTGTCAGACACTAACACAACTACATTATAAAGTGTTGTCGGTACTGCATAGATTTGTATCATCTTCATATGTATGAATTTTTAAACTATGTACTTGTTAAGCAGCAACAATCTCAGCTATCTTTATAACGCAACATTCTTTCTAGTTGCATTCATATGTGACATGCAATTATGAATTGTAATACAGTGAGTAACAAAAAGATGATGTTAACTATCCTTTGAATTTTGATTACTTAAATAATGTTTGAACCATAGCCAGGAAAAAACACTCAACAATCTTACAGTCACAACATTCAAAACTAGTCATTTCATATACACAAGAACCAATTACTCTGTATGAATTTGAAATCTATAAATATGTGTATCAACAAACCATTTAGAGAAAAACTGTTTTCAAAAAACAATCAAATAAAGCAAATATCAATTCTTTAAATTAAACTTGTTCTAGATTCTAGTTGCAATTTCAGCTCAAGGGTTTTCCAAGATTGGACATCCCAATTCCCTGCTTCTCCCTCATGGAATTCATCTTAGCCATCCTCAACCCAGCTCTAAAATTCTGAATAAAGTTCTGAGCTTTGGTATCAACATCCGGGCTAGGACAAAATAATGACGCTGCACTCGCATTTCCATTTTCAGTAACACGATGCTCTTCACCATCTTCAGCATAGGGACTATTACTGCATTGACTAATTGGTGACTCAACAACTTCATCCGAATCCGGTGAATCACTCCTTGAACTTCCAATGCTATCAACCCTAACATAATCACCTTGAACCCTAAACTTCCATGCAGGTAACTTAAATGGAGGAGGCGGTGGCGGCGGAGGGATAGGAATCAAAGGTGACTCATTACCGGTAATCACCACTTTTTCTTTCAATCTATAATTAGATGGTTCTCTCTTGTTTGGTAATTGAGGTTTATAGGTAGCCACAGGAACATGGTAGTGTTTTTTGTGTTTGCTTTTGTTGGAGGAGAACAAGCTATGAAAAACTGACGGCGGTGGAGGTGGCGGCGGTGGTGGCGGTTGCGAAACAACCGGTGAAGGTTGAGAATTTTGAATGCTCTCAAAATTTCCAACACTTTTTTGTCTTTGTTTCTTCTTCTTCCCTCTCAATGAGGCTAAAAACTCTTTAGTTGCATTCCCTCTTTTCTTCTTAACCGGAATACCGATCTTCCTCTCCGCCCATAATGGTGAAGCCGCCACCACAACCGGTGGCTGCATTTGAGAATTCTCAGCAACAAAATCATTATGTTCCAAATTTTCCGATTGATTCGTCCGCTTGACATTTCTTCGAACACCTTTCGTTCTCATCACCGGCTGCGGATTTTCCTCTGATTCCAACACCGGCGAGAAAAATTCCGCAGAATTGTCAGTCACCGCATCATCTTTAGACACACTCTTACTTTTTCCCTTCCTCACGACCGGAATCACCGCCGGTAGCAGATGCGGATTTAGCTCCGGCACCGGTGACGAAAACTCCACAGAATCAACCGTTGCCGCGTTTTCTTTAGACACACTCCTACTTTTCTTCTTCCTCACCACCGGTAACGGTTGCGGCGGCGATGGCAAAAACGAACTCTCAGCAACGGAATCATCAATAATTTCCAATTTCTCAACCGTTTCAACTTCATATATTCGTTCAACATTTCTCCTAACATCTTCAATTCGAGAATCCAACAACGATTGCCGGAAAACTTCACCGGAAGTAACCGTTTCTCGATTAAGCTCATCTTCAAATCTCAGATTCCGATAACGAAAACCAACACTCGTATCATCATAAAACCGATACCGATCATCATCAGCAACGAACACCGTCCGTTGCCGGAGATCCGGAACAGATCCAACGGTTCTCAACCGATTAAACGACCGATTAGAATCATCATACCATGACGGAGGAGTTTCAGGGTTCGAGAAGCTTCTCCGATGATTATTATTATTATTATAATAACTATCAAAACGCGTTTCGTTGGTGTCGTTTTTAGTAAGAAAACCACAAACAACAGCGAAAAGAACGAGTATAAGGTTTAAGTAATCCCAAGAGTGTTTAATTGTTTGTGGTTTGAAGATATTGGAAGTGAAAGATTTTAAAGTGGGGACCACAATGAATGTTAAGACAAGTGCTGTTATGATGAGAAGTACGAGGAATGATGTTGTTGTTTGAAGTAGTGAATATGTGCGGCGGAGACGGTGGTGGTTTGTGGTGGTTTTGGGGACCCAAAATGGTGACATTGTTGATGTTTCTTCCTCTTGTTCCATTGGAATATATGTCATGTAATAATGTACTACGATGCTTTTTTGTGTGTGAATTATGTTGTTGTACTAATACTATGATGTTTTTTCTTGTGAATATGTTCTACTATAATGTTCTTTTTTTTTGGTTGCTTTGTGAGTTATGGTTTTTGATGATAAAAAATGAGTATATGGGTTGATATAATAATGTTATATAGTAGTAGTATATTATATGATTATATGATATGATATGTTATGTTATGACGAAGGAATAGGAATAGGAATAGGAATAGGAATAGGAGTGAAGGGGTTGAATTTAGGAATGAGTTGCCAGAAGGGAATGGGTAAATTAGGGGAGGAAAGGGAATGTTGGCAAATGGGTGTAGGCTGTATTTTTTATGTTATGGGAAAGATGACAGCTAAGGTAGAGATGGAAAAAGGTGGTAGTAAGGTAAACCATGTGCATTTTGAGTTGAGCTTGACTTGACTTCACTTTACCCCGAGTGAATTACTACTAACCTAACTTGTTTTTATCTCAATTTTTCACCTATGCATAGCCAAATATAGAAACTCTTTCCTAACACTTTCTTTGTTTACTCATTCTTCTATACAAGTAAAGGAGGGCTTTGGAATGCAATTTGGGAAATTGGATGTCACTAGGACAAAGAGGCAGTTAACCAAACTTGCGATGCAAGTAGGATACAAACTTATAAAAAAAGAGGTACAGCACACCAAAGAAAGCGATGGATCATTTCTTTTTCCATTTTTTCAACAAATTCATGATACCAAGTTAACAATGAATTAGCAATCATGCATGCATACCATGAGTTAATAATGAGAATAAACAATCTTTGTGGCATAATGAGTGACTTAAACTTTTTTTATTTGAATAGCAATTATAATATTATATATACGTATAAGAAAAAGTTCATAGTATAAATACAAGAAGTACACACAACTCAAACCTTAAACAAAGCAACAATATCAACAAGCACACCAAAAACTATATCAACAAGAAAAGAAAAAGAAAAAAAGTCACACTAACTCCAAAAAGAAAGAACGCCCCAACATCTCAACCACAAGGAGACTCGACCAAATATTTGAGAAACCATTTTAAAGATGTGAGTTTTACGATATCCACCAAATATTTGACAGAAAAGATTCCTATCCGAAAAGATTACATCATTTCAGAAGTTCCGAAAAGTCCACACAATATATTTTTTAAAGTAAAGCTACAAGATAATAGATCGCTTTAAAACATGTATTTTTTAAAGCTAACACAGTTTTATCATGTGTTATTATTGTTTTTTAAAGTATATTTTTAGATAGAAAGATTTTTCATGACTCATGTGTACCATTGTCCCTTTGATAGTAGTAACTTGTGCATAAGAGAGTTCTACGAAAACGAATATAACACGTTAGCTTTTAGTTTTACAAACAATCAATCAATTTTTTTTGTTTAATTACTAAAATTAAAAGTAGAAGAATCCACAGTAAGTTAATAATATGCTATATTGTGTTTCTTTTTTTTTTTTTTTTTTTTGACAGGATATATTGTGTTTCTATTAGGATCCTTTCTTTGAGTACAAAAATTATCTATACTTGAATTTACTTTCTATTAATATAAACTATCTACTCTTCTTGCATATGTATTTCAATCCTATAGGAATTTAGTTTATTCTCGTTAATGTTGTGAACTAATTCATGTTGTATGTGATAATGTGATACAAGTTAAGTGTTTGTGATTAGTTTTGTTAGTTAAGTTTTTGTTATAAGTTTGTTAGGAGCTGTTATAATAGATAGGATCACTATACAATTATGGGGAGAGTAGCTATTGCAACTTACATATTGAATAGATGCTCAACAAAGAGATTGAATGGTGGCACTCCCGAAGAATGTTGGTCATGTAACAATCCTAGCATAAATCATTTGAAAGTGTTTGGTTCAATAACTTATAGACATGTTCTTGATCAATTGAGAAAGAAGCTTGATGATAAAAATCAACATATGATATTTGTTGGATATCACTCTACCGGTGGTTACAGACTTTGATCCTATAAACAAGTCAATATTGATCAATAGAGATGTAATCTGGAAGAGCTAAGAAGGATTCTGTTAGTATACTGTTTGAGGATATGCAGCAATGAAAAGAAGGATTTTGTTAGTATAATGATTGAGGATATGTAGTCAACATCCGATGGTCAACTTGATAATGAGCTAAGAATATTACAAAGAGCTAGAAACTTGTCTGCGAGGCTTCGAGATTGTGTTATGACTTCATATAATGATTTTACGGAAGAGGGTGGTCTAGTGCACCTTGCATTTTATGCAGAATCGGAACTTGTGAATTTAGAAGCTGCATTGAAAGATCAGAAGTGGTTAAGTGCTAAGAACGAAGAGCTAGATTTCATTGAAAGCAATAAAACATGGGAACTAGTTGATCTTCCACATGGAAAGAAAGAAATTGGAGTCAAGTGGGTGTATAAGGTGAAATTAAATTTCAAAGATGAAGTTACAAGGCACAAAGCAAGACTAGTGGCCAAGGGTTTCAAAGAGTTGTATTGTTCCAAGGAAGGGTTTAAGAGTAATGAATTTGGAGAAGTGACTTATGAAAGAGCAAATACAAGAACAAATTGCAAAGCTATGGTGAGATTTAATGTGAGCAAGGAAGGAGTGTGGAAAATTACAAAGTTTGTACTAGATCTCAGCTATGAACTTATTCAGGGGAAGAGGTTTGTTGATATAACAATCTCAATGTAACATTGAAAGATATGCATTATTATGTCTAACATTGAAAAGTTGAAATTGATTGAAGTTAGTGATGCTCATTTTTTTTTGGTGATTCACTTATAAAAGATACGATTTCTTTTACACAATTTACTGCTTAAACTTATTGGTTTGCAGCAATTTTGTCTTATACAATTCCAGCCATATGGTTTTAGATGGTTTTATATTCAATTGTAGAACTAGAACTCTGGTTAAGCACAGTGACATTACAAAGGAATATCTAGTGCATTGTTGACAGAACAATCCCAAAGATACATACTACCTACTAAAATAAGTTAATGAGAATCAACAACCTTCTTCAATAAAATTACAACAGAAATTCTGGTTAGTTACATCATACGCCTATAATATAATAGAAGCGCAGAGCTTTATGCCCCCATGGTCCGTGGAACTTAACTAGCTTTGCATGCCAGCAACTTTATCTATCGTTTGAATATGCCTTGCTTTCCTCGTGTAGAAGCTGATTTTCGAAGCGATTTTCATTTTCTCCGTGGCTAAATGATTACATTTGGGTTAATTGAAAGTTAAAAAAAACTACAAGATAATCACAAGTATTGTTATCACCACAGTAATTGTGCAGACCAAAGCCTGCAAAATCAGCAAAATTTAAGGAGGAAAAAAGAGCAGTCAGTTCCATGAGAAAAAAAGAAAGAAAAAAAAACAATATCATCAATTCTCACATTTTTCTACTCAACTCACCAATCAAAATATCAAAATCCATCACAAACCCTCAAAAAATTTAATAAAAAATGAGATCTTATGCGTCTAAAATGAGAGGCCAAAATCACATGTTGTCAAAACTAGAGACTAAAATGTAAGTACGGCTTATGCGATATTTTAATTTCTCTTGGGAGAAATATAAAAGAAAACATTCAAAGTAAGAGAGAGAAGCTATTGTAACAGGAGCGTTGACAAGTAGCAATACTGTATACTTGCTCTCAAATACAATACTTACAGCAATAGCAGAAGCAGCAAGTCCGGCACGCTCCCTTGGATCCTTATGGTAGTAATTTCCGAAGTAGAGAATTGTAGCATAATACCACATCAATGGGCATACAAATCCTAGCAGAAAACTGGCAAAGAAAGGGGAGGCAAGAGGAGAAGATGCAAAAATCAAACAATGCAGGATAAAGAAATTGAGAATGACAAATCTTTACAAAATAACTTACGAGAACCATCCAATTCCACAGCCAAAACATGGAAGTGGCTTGTCAAATTTTCCCAATTGTGGGTACTCTGGATCCCTGATAGGAGCATAATCGCCCTTTCTTTCGGTAGCTGTATCCATCTAGAGCCCTATCCCTATGTATATTAAATTCAATTTTAGCCTACTTTTAAACACACATATATGATGCATAATTTCATAACAAAGCATGAATTTTATCATAATCATCATAAGAGGTAGGACTAATTGAAACCAAAACCGAAATAAAAAAGAAATTAGACAAATATCTTTACAAATTGTTTTGCTAGCAAATTGCAGAAAACGACTAATAACAGTTAAATAACTGAGAATTAGACGCCAACTGCCAAAGTTCATGATAATTGCCACAAAAAACTTAATAATAAGTAATATCAAAGCACAATAAGAACAGTAGCTACATCTCATTCCATGAGAAACCTCCAACTAGAATGAGAACATCATAGTCAATTAGATGTTGATAGCTTAGTCATTTTAAAAATCTCTGAAAGATATCTCACCATAGCATTATTCTTTCTATCATAAAAATATGTTGGATTATCTTAGACTATTCTATGATTGCCTTTGCAATGTCATTTTCCCTTCAAACAGATGTAACAAAAACCCATTCTAATAAGTTCTAGTTTTTGTGACACAAAATGCCTTTTGACGTGTGATTATTGTATGTCTCCCTATTGATAGGAAATATCTAGATTCAAAATTGAATGTAAGTAATAGTTAGTTCCGTCCTGAATGATAGTTAGTGGGAGTAAGGAAAACAGCCTCTTATGGCCTAAAGCATAATAACTACTGTTTATGAAAAGCAAAGAGTCTTCTTCTAGTGTCAAAATGATTTCTAAACCGTACTACATAAGAGTGCAACTAAGATAAAGAGAGCATTTCTAGCTCAATTATATAAACACGGAAGCTGAGGTTCATTTGCAAATTCTATTCAATCATTTCTAGCTCAAAATATTTATAATCGATATAGAGTCTTATCATAATGCCACCATAAACGAGACCATTCCAAACAGCATACATACATCCTAAAAACTAGACCAATTGCCTCCTTCACATGACAACTCAAAACAAATGCTATCAATATCACACACTTCACTAAAAAGTACAATACGCCTCCTTAAAAGAATTGTCCAATTTCAATACCAAATTTAGTGAAACTAATTTCTAAAGAACAGTTTTCAACAAAACAAAACACTTTTTAAGTCCTAAAATCTAATCAGCTTTACATCAAAGAAGTGAACCGTCAACAAATCAAAATGCTTGATAAGGGGTACAAGGCTTAGCTCAAAAGGGACAACTAAAACTAAGAGAGTATAAATATGTTACCTCTAGCTAACGAAAACATCTTTTTTTTTTTAATGGCAAAATGTATTATATATATTAAAGCTAACGAAAACATCTAATTCAATACCAGAACTCTCATAAGTCATAAGCCATATATAGCTTATAAGTAACATAATTAACAAGATTACACACACCATAAAGTGAGTTATGTAACAATACCTCAATTGACACTCAAAATAACCAAGGATGCAACCAAAAACAAACTATTGATGCTAAATGCATTTCATCTTCAACAATGTTAGTATTTTTCTCCTTCGCTAGAATTTGAACCCGGATCCTCCAACGCCTTTAACCCTTAGCTCAAATCAGTTGAACTACCCAACCCCTTATCACCGATTATATCTCAAGCTAGTTTACTTTACCCATTTTCCTTAAAAAAAGTTCTCTTTTTTTTTTTTGCATTAATACCAAAATACAACATACAAGTCAAGCAAAATACATGACCAAATTTCAGAATCAATCTAAGAATAAATGACAGAAATTATTTGTTAATATTACCTATAATAAAAATAAAAAATAGCATCAATAAAATAGCAATTTAAAATAGAAATAGTAAAAACATTGAAAGGTAGAACAACCCATTTTCCAACAACTAAATTCCTTCAAACCCACCTAATAAATTTTCATTTTTTCCCAAAAAATAACACTAAAAATAATTTTTTTGAAGGTGTTAAGAGTTACCTGTGAAATTAAAGCAGAAAAATCGGATTCTGAAGAAGAAAAAAGCGCTTCTTTTCTACATGACGGTGAGGGTATAAATGGAAAGAGTGAACAAATAACGACAGTGAAGTTCAGTGAAGTGCAGAGGTGAATTCGAAACTCTCGATTTTCTCGAGCTTGCGTTTTCACGAGTCGATACGACGTCGTATGACTCATATCTTGAATCTTTCATGAGGTATTAATTAGGATTTAATTCTGTTTATTATTGTCTTAATGTGAAACCTTTTTATTTTGATTTTTGACACATTGTTAATGTGAAAACCGAAATTTAATTATGTTTGTTTATTAGGGGAAATTTAATTACTACTATGTTTATAAAATGTAAGCTTATAATTTAACGAGTAGTTAGTAAGTTTATTTTTGTTTAAGAGAATTTGAGTTAAGATTTTTAGTAAAAATAATTTTTTATAAATTTTTAGGTTGTCTTGTCGGAACCACAAGCAATTTAGAGCCCCTGTTGTGATTTTAAAAATTGGCTCTATAATTTGATGGTGGAAGGGCTGAAGCAGTGGGATTTTAATAAAATCACAAACTTATTCTCACACGATGTAGCAGAAGAAATACTTGCTGTTCCGTTAGTTAGAGAAGTGCAGGAGGATCGGTTAGTGTGGAAAGAGGAGCAGAATGGAGAATACACAGTAAGGTCTGGTTATAGAGCTGTGATGAAATTAAAAGAAGAGGGAACACGAAGAGGAATGGATGGTAGATGGAAGTGTTTATGGCAAATACGCGCACCACCTAAAGCGAAACATATACTTTGGAGGATTTGTCGAAACTGTCTTCCAACAAGAGTGCAGCTGCGCAATCACTATGTACAATGCCCCACTGCTTGTGAATTATGTAGCGGTGATAATGAGGATACTTGGCACGTGTTGTTTGACTGCGAAATGGTTAGAAATTGCTGGAGTGCAGCAGGTTTATATGCTGTTGTTTCACAGAGGCTGACTGCTTATAATAATGTTCAAGAGGTTATTTTTGATATCTGCAGCAAGGAATCTAATGAGGTAGCAGGTAGAGTAGCAACAATGATTTGGTTGTTATGGAACAATAGAAATCAATGGCTTTGGAGTCAAGAGAAGAAGGATGGAATTCAATTGGGTGTTCAAGCTTTCCATATGTGGGATGATTGGTATAAAGCACAAAAGTTTCATAATAATACACCAGAGATTGAACATGTGCAGCAGCACCTTCATTGGTTACCACCTAGATATGGATGGCTCAAATGTAATGTCGATGCCGGTTTTCACAACGGCGGGAGAATTATTAGTGGAGGTTGGTGCATTCGCGATGAGATTGGACAGTTTATCCGTGCAGGAACAAATTGGTTGAGAGGAGAATTTTCAACCATTGAGGCTGAGGCTCTTGCTCTACTAGAAGCCATGCGCACAGCTTATCACATGAACATGGACAAAATTATCTTTGAAACTGACGCACAGGTTGTTGCAGGAGCTATTCACTCAAAGCATGAAGGGGTGTCAATGTTTAGTACCATTATCTTAAATATTAAGAATTTGTTGCTTTTAAATCCAAACTTTGAGGTCAAGTTTGTAAAGCGTCAAGCGAATTTGGTTGCTCATAAGCTAGCTAGGGCGGCCAATTCATGGTCTAGTCGCTGTATTTTTTACTCAATTCCTCATTGTATTGAACATCAGTTGTTAAATGAAATGAGTTAAATTTGTTGTGGTCAAAAAAAAAAAAATTGGCTCTATAAAAACTATCATTTTTCTCTTAAGCAAATGATAACATGAATTTCATGGTTTAATTCTTCATTCAACAAAACATCAACTTGGCTCACATTTTGACTCATAAAATTATATTGATTTTTTTTTTTACACAAGCAAACTTAGTGCATTTTATTCATACAATAATACAAGGTGGACAATGATTAAAAACTTGGGAACTAGCAAGTAAATGAGTTGCCTGTGCAAGACTATATGAGTTACTCGATTGACTTGTCTTCTAACATGACTGACCTTACAGTTTAAATTCAAATTTAACAATCTACGCCATAAATTAATAACAATACCAAACTCTGTCTTGTTCATAGTCTTAGAGTGAAGAGCTTGGATTACTTGAAGACAATCTATTTCAAGTTGAACATTTTTCATTTGTTCTTGTTGTAACCATCTTATAGCTTCCAACATTCCCAATGCTTCCACTTTCAATATCTTCGGCTTACTGTCAAACCACCGTGTGTAGGCTTGGACAAACTGGCCTTGGGAATGTTGAACAATGCAATTCTCTTCATAGCTAGCACAATTCGGACATTTATTATCACAAGGGACTCCTCTTTGAACTAATCTTCCACGAACCGGTAAACATCCTCTCAATAAGTGCCAAATGAAATTTTTTACTTTATTTGTAACATGCAATTTCCACAATTTCTTCCAATTGCCTGGCTCTTTGAGGTTGTTATTGTCAACAATACACTCCAATTTTTGGTAGTATGTTGACTGAACCGTATAGTTCCCATGCTTGTTGTACCTCCATATTGGTTCATCTTCTTGGTTTAGTAAGTTTAGAGGCACTCTAGTAATCTCTGTCGCATCTCTATGATTAAACATTTGTTGGATAAGCTCAATATTTCGTGTGCTTGTGCTTTCATTCATTAACTCCGCCACCCGCATCTCTTCTCTTCCAGCCATCATGGCGGTGGTAATACGAACATAATCATCATTCCTTGGCCAAGGGTGATTCCAAACTTTATTATTGCCATTACCAAGTCTCCATCCCAGCCCTCTTCTGACAACTACATGTGAAGCGTGGATACCGCGCTAGACATAGCTTAGATTGTGTCCCACCTTTGCTTCAAGGAATCCTGCATTTGGATAGTATTTAGATTTTGAAAGCTCTCGATAAAATAGTATCTTGGTTAGTTAGGAGTTGCCAACCTTGCTTCCCTAGCATTTCCAGATTAAAGCCATAAAAATGATGGAAACCCATACCATCGTGCTCCTTTCTCATAGCCAATTTTTCCCACTGTAACCAGTTAATTCCTTTGCCCGAGGGTTTGTTTGCCCCCCACCAAAAAGAATTGATCATTCTCTTCAGCTCCTCGCCTAAGGACTCTGGTAATAAGATGGTACTCATACAGTATGTGGGTATGGCTTGTGCTACTGATTTCACTAGCTAGCACCTCTAGCCCTGCCTTTGATAGGGGCATACCCGACCAACCTTGTATCCGTTTCCACATTTTGTCCTTGAGATAACCAAACACTACCTTCTTATTTCTACCAATCATCGATGGCATTCCTAGATATCAACATGTGCCCATAACCTCATGAACTCCTAGAATATCAGAAATTTGCTCTTTGATATCATGTGGAGTATTTCTGCTGAAGTAAACCTCTTATTTCGCATAATTCACGGCCTGGCCAGAGGCCTTTTCATAGGCATTAAGAATTCTCTTCATACATGTTGCCTCTCTAGTATCAGCCCTAAAAAATAAGAAGCAATCAGCAGTGAAGAAAAGATGTTAGAGACTAGGCGCCCCCCTACACACTTTCACTCCGTGTATGTCTCCTCTACCTTCATATTTTTTAATCAGAGATGTTAACCCCTCATCACATAGAGTAAACAGATACGGGGATAGTGGATCCCCTTGTCTGATGCCTCTTCCTGGGGTAATCGAGCCTACACTTTCCCTGTTTACTATGATAGAGTATTGTACTGAATTGAGACACATGCTATCCATTTAGTCCACTTCTCGCAAAATCCCATTTTTCTCATCACGTTTAGGAGGTACCTCCATTCTACTCTATCATATGCTTTACTAATATCTATTTTTAACGCGACTTCACCCATTTTTCCTTTTACTTTACATTTCATATGATGTATGGTTTCCATGGCTACCATCACATTATCAAGAATAGACCTATCAGCAATGAAGGCAGATTGTTCGACAGAGATGTACCTGTTAAGTAGCGGTTTAAATCGGTTAGCCAATACTTTTGAAAGAATTTTGTACACCACGTTGCATAAAGAAATTGGTCGAAGGTCTTTCATTGATGTCGGTTTGTCTACTTTTGGACATCTAGCAATCATGTATTGAGTTTATCGATCATTCCACTTATATCTTGTACAATCATATTTTTAATCAAAATCTTAAAGCATAGAGTTTATCGATCCTTCCACTTATATGTTGTACAATTTCAACTCTTCCAACTTATGTGAGACTTTTTACTCATACTTATAAATCTTAATTGATAGAGAAACTCATGTTACTTGATGAGAGAAAATAACTCATTATCAATTTCATACAATTTGGAACTAATAAAATGTAAACATGTCCATAATTTATGGTTTTGTTTAACATGCACAATTCTCTCAAGTGGTGCACCGGAAAAAAAAAGATATGCAACAAGAAAAAAATTGCAAGAAGATAAAGTAAATAGTTTAAAATTAAATTATATGAGAATGACAAATTATGAGTGAAATATATGGCTTTTTATTACTACTCTCTTCAATATAGATGTTGCATGAAGTTATATTTATTTTATTTGTTTCATTGCCAACAAAGCATGAGAGGTGCATTCTTCCGTAAGAGAATGAATTCTCTTGATTTATTTTTTCTAAATTTCTTCAATTGTTTCAATTTTTACCTTTCAATTCACTTTTTTTTTCCTTCTGCAAATAAATGGCTCAAAAAAAAATTTACCCTCATATCATTTAAGAGAATCATCTCTCCTTCCGCAAATAAATGTTGCATGCTTATGCACGTTTCTTATATCTCAATTATCGGACTAGCCTGATACAGAGACATCAAATCAAAAGTCACCATAATATCAATACAATAGAGTTTCTTCTGTCCAAATATAATTACTATAAATAAACACTACAAACTTAGAGGAAAAATAAGCAATTTGATTAGCTTCTTTCGTAATATACTAAATTACACTCATTTTTTTAAAAGAAGTTTGAATTACACTCTCTTTCCTTCTTATGTTGAACATAAATAGATATTTTTGTAATAACAATTTTGAACCACTATTTTATGTTAAAAAATTTAGAGTCATCATTGAAGGAATTGTTTTTATTTTTTTTGAAAATTTTATATTTTAGAATAAAATTTAATATATGATAGTTTTTAATTGAGTTTAGTAATATATTCGAGATTTGTATGTTATTTTGTATAGTTTCATGATTTGTAATAACATTTAACATTATATGTGTGTAAAAATAAAAATATTTTCTTTAGAAGTTTGATATATTAAAATGAAGTTTTATTAGAAATTAAAAGGGAAATGTAAGTCGAATATTAGGGGGAGGGGAATGAAATTCAAGCTTTTTTTTTAAGCAAGGAGAGTGTTTTTTTTTCTAAAATATTTCGTATAAGAGAGAAGTGTGTTGTAATTTAAACATCTTTCAAAGGTGAAAAATGTGATTTACTCAAAAATATTTATTATTATTATTATGTATACGTTATAAATTCGAGACTTTGCAAAAAATGAAAAAAATAAAAAATAAAAGATCAAGTCGTTACAAAGATAAAAGACATATGTTACAAAGAAAAAAAAAAGACAAACATGTTATAAACAAATAAAATAAAGAATTAAAAAATTAATACATGCATGTTTATGAAGATAAAAAGCCCATATAAAAGAAGAAAAAGACGTATCTATTACAAATAAATAATATAAAGAATCTCTGATATAATTTTATCATGTCCTTTTTAAGATTTGGTGTTATATTTTTGTACTATATTGTTGCCAGTGGCGGAGCCACATTGGTGTGAGGGGATGCCAAGTGAACCCCTTGGATTTTTAAATTTAAGAGTCATAATGCTATTATTTTGATACATGAACCCCCTCAAATTTATTCATTGCACCAGCTTTGCTCTATTTTTGTCTGTACTACATTGTTGGAGAAACCACTGCATCTAGCAAAGTCTACTGGTGCTACATGATTGACAAGTCTTACATAAAGTCTACTACCTGATTAATTGATTATAAACTAAGAGTGTGTTTAGTAAGTCCAATAAGCTAGCTTATAGTTTATTAGACTAGCTTATAAGTTTGTTTGAAAAAAATATATGTGTTTAGTAAATAACTTTTTTCATTAGCTTATATCTTTTTTTGAGATGCTATTTGAAGCAGCGTTTGAGCTTATAGCTTATAGTTTTTTACAGTTTTTTCCATTTTTAACTTTTAATTTATTTGTATTTCTTTAAATAAAAAACTACCAACTAAAGAAAAAAAACTACCCACTAACACATAATGTTCTTTTTAGTCATTTTATATTTATCAACAATTTTAAAAGCTAATTTTACCAAACACTTTTATTTCAATCAGTTAACTTTTCAACTATCAGCTATAAGCTAACTTTTCAGCTATCAGCTAACTTATCAGCTATAAGCTAGCTTATAGCTTAATTTTACCAAATATATTTGTTGATCATGAAGTCTGCTGGTGCTACATAGGAGTAATTAGGTTTCAATTTAAAATAAAAATGTTCACAATAAAATAACTTCATTATAATTTATGTATTAAAAAATTAATTTAAATATTTATCATGTTTGTGTGTAAAGTTTTTGGTTCAAACCCTAACTTAGCATTTTCATCGTTTTTTTGCACAATTTTTGTTCTAGTTAGTCATTTTAAATTAAATTAAAATTGCTAAATTCAATCTTTTGCAGAAAATTTAATCCTTTATTAGGATATGTCCTTTTTTATGTTAGTTACAATGATAATTATTTTTTATGTGTCCTTTATGTTTTATTTATTGATTTATTTATTATGAGTCCATTTTAAATATTCGAGTAGAATTTCTAAATTATTGGAGTCGGTCTTAGAACCATACATTCAAAGATCAAAATTAACTAAACCAATTTTGTACACCCTATATTTCATACCACCTTCGACTAAACATTATATATATATATATATATATATATTAATTAAATTTTAATATCTTGCACCCGTGGACCATAGTCCTGGCTCCGCCACTGATTGTTGCTCCAAGGTAATTGTTTTGAATATTATTGTTCTTGATGGTTGCAAGACATTTGACAAATCCATATTAGATTCAACATTTTGGAATAACAAGTCTTTTGCAAAATTCATCCCCACCCTCTTCTAATAGAATTTGTGGTAGCATCCACACGGGATAATTAAAAAACCAATTTACCGTATACTAATTCGTTTTTATTTTTTGCATAAAAAAGGTTTTATTTTTTTATTTTTAGATAAGAACAACAAGTACCCTAATTAAAATAGTGGTGTGTATGTTGTCACATATATTTGTATCTATTATGATCATCTAATAATAAGCTTTAGAAAAAAATTGTGCAACTTTATGAAAGATGAATTTACTATTATTAGTTTCAACTTACATGTAAACATATGCATAAACAGATAATGAAATCAAACTAATAATTGTTTTCAGTTTTCACAAATCAAGAAAAAGAGATAGAGAGCCACAGAAGTTTAAAAAGTAGTTAGTGACAGTTTGGTTAATATAACAAAAAAGTTATTACATTAAAATATGACACAAATTAGCGACAATATAACCTTATTTTTTTATCTTCTTCTTGAAAAGAAATTAATCAACTTAAATTCCTTATTCAAAAAATTATGGTAGAATCAGATGTTGTTACCACCATTATTGCCGTTAACGCCGGCCGAAATAGCCAATATGCCGTGAAATGGGCCGTGGAGCACCACCTAGAAAAGAATTTTAAATGTATCCTTATTCATGTTCGAACCAAACCCATCACTCATTCCCGTAGGTATTCTTCTCCTTAGCCCCATTCATCCCCACCAACAAAAATATGAATTAACTTTTCTTTATCAATTCTTGAAATTCTATTTTTTCCCTTTCATATGGAATATCAAATTTTAACCTTTAATATAATGGATGGCTAAACTTTGAATTTTAAATAATTTTTTAATGAAAATATAATTGATAATATTTGTAATTTGGTCACGGTTGTAAATGATGTTCTTGACATTTAAATATTTGTTGTCAGAATGTAATTGTAGAGTTAGAATATAAATTATAAATAAAATTATTTTTTATGGAAAAATTTATAATGAATTCAAATTGTGGTTACAATTGCAAAAGATATTATTTATATTTTAAAAAATTGCAAGTAAATGTTTTTATTGCAAAATCTTTGTATTACAGAAGCTATTGCAATTTATAATTAATCTTGATATGATATATTATAAGTTGGCTAAATATTGAATGTTTTGAGGTATCATGCAACCAATAATTTGTGTTATGAATTTTTGAATTTGGTTTTTGTAGATGAACATGTTGATGATGTTTCTAAACATGGTCGTCCACCAACACAAGAAGAATTGCATCAATTCTTTCTTCCCTTCCGTGGGTTTTGTGCTAGAAAAGGGGTTAGTATTCATAACTTTTCAAAGTTTATGTAATATCTTTATTAATTAAATTGTTTTAAAAAATAATAATAATCATGTTGCAAATATAAATAAGTTTTTCATTACATTTATAAAAAAAAAGTTTTTCGTTCCTAGAAATATAACGGATTTTGATTATAGTTCCTAAAAATAAAAGTGAAATGTTTTGGTCCTTTTAAAACTTTTTGCTTTGTTTTTTTTTTTTTATCGATAATGACCAATTTATCTTTATTTCAATGTCAATGTTATGTGCAAGATACATCTATATTATGCTTATCTATTATGTTAAACTTATGTATATCCATATTATATTATGTTCATTGAGGCTAAAAATAAAATAAAAAATTTTGAGATGATAAAAACATCTAATTTTTATTTTTAGGAACTAAAATAAAAATTCAATAAATTTGTAGTGGCAAGAAATTTATTTAATCCTTATATTTTTTTATCAATGTTTAATCCTTATATTTATCATATAGCTTATAATTATGAATGTTGATAATTTCAGATTGAGGCAAAAGAATTGGTCTTACATGACATTGATGTTCCTAGTGCCCTTACTGAATATGTTGTTGAAAATTCTATCAACAATGTTGTTGTTGGTGGTTGTGCTTCCCATTGGAATGCTTTTATAAGGTAGTAACAAATCTCACATAATTATAAACACATACATATAATTATCTAAATTCATTTATAATTACTTGATATTATTATAAAGTCTTGATTAATTAATATTTCTATTTAACTTACAGGAGATTTAAAGAAGTAAATGTTGCACATTCCTTAGCTAAATCTTTACCAGAGTCATGCACATTACATGTTATATCAAGAGGAAAAGTACAAACTATTCAACCAACAGGACCTCCTATTCCTAATCGTGATCAAACTAGTACTCAACCTCAAAATATTGAAGTCACACCAACTAGATCTATAAGAGACATAGTTAAACTATTGCAAAACGTAAATAAGTTTATTGAACATACATCTGATTCTGATGATACAAACAGGTACAAGATAGAACAATAGATGACATAATAATACAAGACAAACTTTATCGTATTGAACACATTTTTTCTCGTACGATATTTGATGGACAAAATATTATTTTGATATTTCATACAACTTGTACAAAAGACAAAATAATTGTTTCATGGTTCAGTGAGGATAAAAATTTCAATTTTTGCTCAGTCATTTGCCCCCCAGTTTATCCAGTTATAGGAACAATTTTAAAATCAAACACAATACTAGTGAAGTTGTCTTGTTGAGTCTTTATTTTTAGCATATCAAACGCGACATTCTGATCCCTTAAGTTACAAACGTTCAATATTTTTTCTCTATAGTTCATTAATTATATATTGTTGTGCATTTTTTCTTGTCTCGTCAATTGTAAAGGAGTTCATCAATAGAAGCAGACAAATTTTGGGAACCATTACATGATATGAAAGATGTTATACTATTGAAACCACGTATATCCAATGTTGTTGAAGATAACTATTCACCAAGAGGACCAAGATTTTCAACAGGGAGCACCTCATCACAAACTTCATCATCAATAGGAAGCATCTTATCACAAACTTCATTAAATAGAAGCTCTCCTCTCAATAGCAATGATAGTTTAGGAAAAATAAGCAATAACAACGATACACATTACGCATTTTCTTCAAAACCACCGGTAAGTATAAAAGTCGTTTTCTTTTACACATACTTTGCCATTTTGGAAAAATAACAAATTCCATGTGCATTTGACTAGTTTTAGTTGCTTTTAGTCATTGTTGTTGGTGTGTAGTCCATGTAATATGTGTTTGATGGTTGCTATTTGCCCCTTTTGAATTGTTCACACTAGAAAACATGTTATCAGAAGATATATTTTCAGGTAAAATTTGCACTATCGGGAGATATCTCCCGGTAAGATTGCACTACCAGAAGATATCTCTCGATAATTGAGGGGACATAGGGTGATTCTGATCAATGTAGGGGAGCAAAGAGCAATCATCTGTGTGTTTATGTTGGTGATTAGCACTAGTGGTTACAAAGACTAAACCAAAGGCCTATTTGAAATGACTTATTTGAAACTTGTATACTATCATAAACACTTGTGATATTGTTCAAGATAACTTATAACTTATAAGTGTGTCTGTTACTTAATTAAGTTGTATATTCATAGAGGGCTAAAGAATTATTAAAGTCCATTTTAAAGTAAAATGCAAAGGTTGTGTTTATATTCCATAATTGATATGTTTCATTCACTAGCTAGTCATTACTTAAATTATGATTAGTGTTGAATTAAAAGTTTACAAGATTATCTGATAGAGAATAATTTTGCATGAATTACCTTACGGTTACAGATAAGCATCGAGACAGAAATAAAGAAATTAAAATCAGAATTGAAGAAAGCATCGGAGCAATATGGTATAGTGTGCAAAGAAGCTGTTTCAGCAAAACTGAAGGTAACATAATCATGTTATGAAATTCATGCTTAACTTAAACATTATAATAAATAAATCACTAGAAGAAAAAAAACTTAAATGTATAATTATTTTTCATTTATTAGGCAACTGAGCTTGAAAAGTTTAGACAAGAAAAAGAACGCAATGTCGAAGAAGCAAGGCTTGCTGAAGAGGCTGCATTGGCTTTAGCAGAAGTAGAGAGACAAAAAGCGAAGGCGGCTTTAGAATCTGCCGAAATGTCGCAACGTCTAGCAGAAATGGAAACTCAAAAGAGAAAACTAGCAGAATTAAAAGCGAAACACGATGAAGAAGATAGGAGAAGAACACTACATGATGTTGTGTTTAATAACATTGCATACAGAAGATACAATATTGAAGAAATTCAAGTTGCAACCAATAGTTTTGACAATGCTCTCAAAATTGGTGAAGGAGGGTATGGACCTGTTTTTAAAGCTGTTCTTGATCACACTGATGTTGCCATAAAGGTTCTTAGACCTGATTTGGCCCATGGAGAGAGGCAATTTCAACAGGAGGTAACCATATTTTTCTTGTTGGTCACTATTATTATGAAAATCCTAATAATTATCATGACTCTCATTATTCTTATGTACCATCAATGTTTCGAATGCAGGTTCTTGTTTTAAGCACCATAAGACATCCCAACATGGTGCTCCTTCTAGGGGCATGCCCGGAGTTTGGATGCCTTGTGTATGAACACATGGAAAATGGAAGTTTAGATGATCGTCTATTCCGAAAAGACAACAGTCCACCAATTCCATGGAAAAATCGTTTCAAAATAGCATCTGAAATTGCGACTGGCCTTCTTTTCCTTCATCAAAGAAAGCCCGAGCCACTAGTACACCGCGATTTGAAACCAGGAAACATTCTCTTAGACAAAAACTATGTTAGCAAAATCAGCGACGTTGGTTTGGCTCGACTCGTTCCAGCTTCAGTAGCTAACAAAACCACTCAATATCGCATGACAGGTATTGGGAAACATGCATGGTAGATTCCATATATGAGAAAAAATATATAAGTCTTAAAATATAAATGATTAATTGCATTTATTGTCCCTTATTTTCAACAATTCGCATAATTGGCCGCCCCTTTTAAAATGAAGACCAATTATCAATTATGCGAGCAAGTAAAAATAGACGACCAAAAATGCAATTAAGTCAAATAAAAATGACATTATACACGAGCTAACAATTTAGTAACTAACTAATTGTGTCTCTAATAACAGGTGCTGCTGGAACATTTTTTTACATTGATCCTGAATATCAACAAACTGGGATGTTGGGTGTGAAATCAGATATATATTCATTAGGTGTAGTGTTACTACAAATTATTACTGCAAAGCCTCCAATGGGTTTGTCTCATTTGGTTGAAGAGGCTATCCAAAAAGGGGACTTCATAGATGTGCTTGACTCAAGTGTGCCAAATTGTCCTATTGAAGAGGCTTTATCATTTGCTAAGTTGGCCTTAAAGTGTTGTGAGTTGAGAAAACGTGATAGACCTGATCTTGGTACTGTTATTTTGCCAGAGCTGAATAGAATATCACAAATTTGGGATTGTGATGAAGATTAAGGAGCCTATCAATTAGTGTTTATTCTACATGTAGTGATAGACAAAAACACTTTTTTTTTCTTTGGTATTAACCATATGTTTCTTAGGAAGCGTGTAATCCAAATAATTCAGAGTTCGATTCTAAAATATGTAAAGTCTGTCAATAATTGTTCTTATCAGAAATCGAACTCGGATTTTACCGTACGATTTATCTTAGAAGAAGCTCACTAATCACATGAGCTCATTGTATTGGTTAAAAAAAAATCACATATTTTATTAAGCTTTGTTTACAATTTTTTATTTTGTTTAGTATTTTATCATAAATAAAAAGTAAATTATATGTTGTTATTCAGGTTGCATCTTGCTTGCGCTTATATTCTACTATTTGTATTTGTATATTTTTATTAACAATTATTTTGTTTAAACTCGAAAATATAATTTTTATTGATATGTATTTAAGATAATTACATATGAATGAAAGGTAGGCGGATAATAAGTTGCGTCGTTAAATATTTTTAGATGATAAAATCAATTCTTCGAAAAACACAATATTAATATACATAATTTTTAGGTGACCCACAACCTCTTGTGAGTGTCGAATGCAAATCGAATAAAAGCGGATTTGGATAATCTTCAATTTTTCTCTCTCATGTTATTCCTTATTTTCTTGATCCAATAATTGATAAATCATAACGAACAAAAAGTACTTAAGAAAAAGAGAGAAGAAATTTGAATGAACGACCAAGATTACTACAATCATGAGAGAAAATTAAAATTGAAAAGAATTCAGATCAAATAAAAATATGTTGATTGTCATAACACACTTTATCATATTTCATCACGTTGTTTGAAGCAACTTTCAATGCTGTTTGTCCAACAATATTATCTATGTCGATCTAGCCTATTATGACAAATGAAAATTTGCATACTATCCATATCACCCAACCTCCCAAAATCGTGAACAAATGATGGTTTTTAATAAACAAACCCACTTTAACCACTTCTCGTGGAATATGTTCCATTCATTTCATGTTTACAAATTCAAGTGTCTTTAGACGTAGAAACAAAAAATATTTGAGAATCAAAATTTATTAAAATTTTTTATAGGGACTATAAACAAAGTTTGAGGTATTTATAGGACTAATAATTTATTCGACCCTATTTTTTTAAAAAAAATATTCTAATTTTACTTTTTTTAACCACACAAAAATTTCAATTTTTTTAATCCAATAACCTAACGGGCTAGACTTGTTAAACTCACATATTATAAATGTAATTCAAACTCAATCTAAATCTTTTAACAATATTCTCGGAAGCTACAAACTGACTTGGGATAAATTTCAATTTATTTAAATATTGTATTTCTTATAATATTTTTTACAAAAAAATAAAATGATTTTCTGCTAGACTTTGTTAGACTCTTATGACTCTAATTTACCATGTCAAAAGAAAATGATTTTTTTTACAAGACACTAGTATTAACATTTTTGATGCTTCTTCAAAAAAAAACATTTTTGATGAAATTTTTATTTAATTATTATTACACTTTCATTTACGCCCCTAAAACGCCATTATTACCGACTCGAAGGAACCATATATAAGAGCTTAAACCCTAAACCCTTCACCGCGCCATTCAGAAACCTGCACGGCACAAACACCGCACAGTTTTCTCCAACGGACCCTTTCAATATCAACAAACTCTCCGATTCTTCAACTTCAATCATCTTACGCAAACGCTAACTCTGAATTTCATCTTAATTTTCATACTCGTTGTTGAAACGAAACGAAACGAAACGAAAGGAATTTATATTTATTTTAATTTCGTTTTTATTTTTATTTTTATATATATTCATTGCTCTGTTAACAGTTCATTTTGCTAGAGAATTGTTTTAAGGTTGAAATGTCGATCGACGGAAGTTTTAGCGTTCATTTGTCACTTCGGAGATTGCTTGATCGTTGTCCAAAGCTTCAATCATTTCCTCAGATTGATTCGTTAGCACAGAAGGCATAGCTTCAATCTTTAATTCATGTTTTTATATGGAAATTCACTTAGGGCGTGTTTGAATTGGCTTATTTGAGCTTATCTGTTTGCATGTTCTGTGAGATTGTTTTTAAGAACTTATGAAAAATAGCTTATGACATTGTTCGTAAGCTGTTTTCAGCTTATTTTTATAAGTTTAAACTGAAAATAATTTAACTTTACTTTTCCCGCTATAGAAATAGCTTATGTATAAGGCCCTTGTGCCAGAAGCTGTTTATCCAAACAGGGCTTATGTATATAAGTTGAAGTGATTAATATAATTATATGTTATTCTTTTAAACTAGTAACCATTAGAACAAATAAAAAATGAAAATTTGAATTGATGCAATTGAACAACTATTGTACAATTTAATTATTTTTGATACCTTAATTCAAACACTGCTTAAAAGACACATGGGCATATGCTGTTTAATATTAGCTATTACTATGGGATTGTTTTTGCTTTGAATTTTTATTTTATTTTTGTTTGTTGTTGTGTACAGGGGAACTTGGTTACGGAAGAGGAAGTGGTTAATGTGTTAGTGGGGTTTTTTCTTAATCCTAGTTATACAATTCCATTGATGGGATGTTTCCGGGCAATTGCTAGAAATTTTGTAGATAAAGCTGTTGCTTTGCTTCGTTTTGTACCAAATTTGAGGTCTAATACCATGGATGATGCTATGGAAGTTGATTCTGACATTGTCTTGAACGATGTTGCCAATTTTGTTGAGTACTTTGTTGAACAGGGAAGGGGTCTTGATCTTCATGAGCATGCTTGTTTAGCATTCTGTCGTGCTATTGAGATGAGTTGTTTTTCACTGAGGTTGGTTTTTCTTTTAAAATATGGTAGTAAGAGCCTAATTTTGAGTTTTTTTATGTCTCTAGCTGGGTTTGGCTATGAACCGAGCCAACTCAAACAACGTTTGAGACTTGACTCGACAATCGATTCGTTGAACTTGGTTCACGAACTAAATGAGATTGAGTTGAAAATTAAGTTCGTTAACTAAATGAGCCAAACTTGAGCTATACATATATATAAACATAAATATATAATATATATATATAATATATATATATATATATATATATATATATATATAATATATATATATATATATATATATATATTATATATTTATGTTTAACTTATTTTCAAAACTTCTCATATTCTGTATGTGTGGGCTATACATAGTTTGTATGCTATTTGGGTTAATCGAATGTTGTAATATTTTAATCGTTACACTATTGATAACTTTCTATCTAATCTACTTAAAAATATTAAATTACATGTTAAAAAGTATAGAAAACCATCCATAATCTCAAAAAAAATATCATTCATTGCAAGTAATATAACCAGTCCCCTTTAGCTGTGTAAGTTCATTGTACGTGGGAAAATTTACACTAGCTTATTTGTCCCACATTGCAAATTAGTTAGTAACTGAGAGGAGGAGTATTATATAATGGCAGTGTGTATGCTTGTAGTACTAGGGAGAAATTGGCGTGCTGATTTTTCGGAATATAAGCATTTCTTCCCATCTTGATAGATATGTACAATTTCAATGAGTTGACTCGTGTTTCTAGCTGATCAAACTCGTATGCAGTTCTGATTTTACTCAATTTCGATTTCACAAGCGAGTTGACTCCAAATTGTTATTTAAACTTGTGAAATTTAGAGTTAACTCGTGATTTTAACAACATTACATTAAACATTAGTTCAAATTCTACTTATAAAAAAAGGGTAAAATATGTTTTCAGTCCCTACTTTTATAGCGAGTTTTGATTTTCGTCCCTGTAAAATAAAATCACTTGTTTTCATCCCTACAAAAAAAATCTTTTGTTTTTAGTCCCTAATGAGCAAAATTTTGACATGATAATGCCAATATTATGATATTTTTATGTTCAAAATGGTCTATATATCATGGCAAACCTATATAAGTCCATATTATGTTTAAAAAAAATCAAAAAAAGGTAAAAGATTTGCCCATTAGGTACTAAAATCATAATAAATTTTTTATAGGGATGAAAACAAGTTATTTTATTTTACAGGGACGAAAACCAAAACTCGCTATAAAAGTAGGGACTGAAAACATATTTTACCCTAACAAAAATGATGTGCAAAACTGCTACCGAGTTCTAAGTTCTAAATTTCAAACACAAGGGAAGGTGATTATTATCCACAACTGAACTTTCCTTCTATATTTGGAAATTTGTATTATAATTTGCTGGCTCTTTTTGGAGGGCATATACTTGTATTGATTCTAAGTTTTGTGTCCTTTATCACCATTTATCACCCTATCTATTCAAGTAGCCTAGCCCTTTCATAATAGATAATATTTGTTACTTTGCTTATTGATTTATAATGATCCGATTATAATATTATTTTACAGCGATGTGGATATAGTATTTGTTAATTTGTTAACAAGTTACAAAATTTTCATTTGATTTGCTCTGTGGTGCAGTTCTGTATTAAGCTATTTCAAATTTGCACCGGCTCCGTTTGAAAGATTTTCAGGGAAACAAGTTATGGTCAGTGCATTTGTGATTATTTTTTGGGGAAAGATTTTGGGATATGATTTTGTGTATTACCGTAATGTCCTCTTTTTCAGGTTGAGCCCCATGGATTGCATGTTGCTCGCATATCATATCGCTTTCTTCTTTTGAAACCTGAAATTTTCTCAAAGCTTTGGGACTGGTCTTGTTTTCTGGAACTCCAGCCATGCAAATCAGACCTGATATGGTGCAGGGGTCAGATATTGAGAGTTGTGCTCAAATCAGGTTCAAGAGGCAATGAAAGCTTGAATATTTCAGCGCAGGAAGCATCTGCGTGTTTGTTGCGGTCAGTATTGTATATTTTTTGTTTTTGTTTTGATGTTGTACTCTAAATGCAATGCATATTCAATGATAATCTTCAACTTGCCTTATTCAGTTGGGAAGAGTTTTGTGGAGACACATCACTAGAGAAAGCTGGTTGGTTTGTTGAACCAACTGCAGACTATGTGTCTGATTCTCCTAATAGAACCATGGATTTCGATCAAGAGATCTGTTTAAATTCCTTAAGATTTAATTATCATCCTGTTGGTTCTCTAAAAGGTAACGGGTTGCAGCCACCTTTTAGGACCAAACGGCTTACCACAAGGTACAGTTTATTATACTCTATACTTTGGTCTACTTTTGCTTTGTATAATTTTATTTGGCAGTTGTATAGCTTGAATACTCTGGAGAGAACCTATAGGAAATAAAAAAAAGAATTCTGTTCTGTCTAGCTGTTTCCAATTATACTGTTTGAAGTTTTTCTTATATTGACAAACTGTTCTAAGTTTTTTTAAATGCTCCTTTATATGATTTTCCTGTATTTGTTTTAGCTTCTCTTTGGATTGTTTTACTGATACTTCATATTTCATTTTAATTAGCACTTAATTTTTGATATCTTCTATCTAATTGTAGGGATGATATATCAGTAAGTTATCCATTCATATTGACATCAGCAGTGAAGAAAAGTTATGAAAGAGTTCTATTGGCAGCGAGTCAGAAGTGGCCTGTTCTTTTATGTGGTCCCTCTGGCTCTGGAAAATCTGCTCTTATTGCCAAGCTGGCTGAGGATAGTGGTAACCAAGGCAAGTTATAATTTTTCCTTGTTATGTTATAAGTTTCTATTTCTTGTTTGCTCATGGCTATAACTTGACTCAGCATGTCTAGTTGGAAGATCATATATCTTGAATTTTCTAGTCCTTTTGCCCCCCTATTTTTGAGTGCTAGCTAGTCATTAAATCTCTTGTTGGGGAGTCCGGGGGAGCTCAGGAGAAACCATGAGGCCAATGCTCCCGGACCACAAGAGACTTTGACACCACATCTCCACCCAAAACCTTAAGGCGTTAGTTGATCTAATATTCGATGTGGAACTTAATCACTCACACTTGAAGCCCAACATTCTTCCCCCCCAAGTGAGTTCCCGCATACTATAGTTGATCCAATACCAGGATCCCCTCCCCCTCCCCCACCAAGCCGAACCACGGCTCTGATACCACTGTTGGGGGCTCCGGGGAAGCTCGGGAGAAACCATGAGGCCAAGGCTTCAAGACCACAAGAGACTTAATAATCAACAATGTCTTTCATGAAAATGATAATTGCATCTACTTTTATACACATATTATGGTGGAATATGCTCAAACATGTTTGTTTTCATAAATTCTAAGTCAAATTATAATTCCATTAGGAATCAAACACAGTTAACAGAAGAAAAACAAAATAGCATGTAAGCAGATGCACTATTCAAGAAACCATTTTTAGTATTCATGTGAGTTACTGTTCATTTTGTGAATTCATGGTGCACCAAAAAGGTGAGGAAACTGGAAAGCTCACGGTCTTTCTTTTGGGGTTTCTGTAACGGATATGCTGAGGGGTTGGCAAGCTTTCACTAGATTCTCCTCTTTTATCTTTGTTTTTGTCTTCATGTTTTGTTTTTAGGTGTATTTCTTATCATCTTTAGTCTTCGTAATTCAATCTCTTAATCTCAATAAATATCATCTATCAATTTACGCTAATAATTGTATTTTCTTATGCAGTTATATCTATCCAGATGGATGATCAGATTGATGGCAGAACATTGGAAGGGGGATGTGTGTGTACAGATAGGCCTGGGGAGTTTAGGTGGCAGCCTGGGTCACTTACTCAGGTTTGATATGACTATTGCATTCATATCTAACTCATGCAGATGTATTAATATCTGTGCTTAGACAACTTAATAAGAATCTCATCTCTGTATACTGTCTTCGTTATCGCAGGCTGTGCAGAATGGGTTTTGGATTGTTTTTGAGGATATAAACAAAGCACCATCTGATGTACACTCCATTTTGTTGCCTTTATTGGAAGGAGCGGATTCATTTAAGACAGGACACGGGGAGGTGATTTTTTTTGCTGCTTGCTACTTTTCTTAAATAATAACGTAAATTGTATTAATTTTCTGGTCATGAACTCCATGAAGATCATTTCATAAGATGCAACAATTCATTGTTAAGTTTTCTTAATTCTTTCATATTCTATGTTACTTTTGGATGTATTCGATGATGCATTTTATTCTTACCTCAATTAATAAACAATAATATGGCATTGTAAGTCATTATCATTGAAGTCATTAAAGTGATACAACAAGTTTTAGCACAAGACCATGTTTGAAGGCATAAGATCTCTGATTTTTCTTAGTTTTATTTTTTAATTGACTGAAATTAGGTTTGAGGCCTTTGCCAAAATTTTGTAACCTCAAGGGACAAAATTCAAATCCCACCCGAGACAGTTGTAAAATGGCCATTAGTGATACCATTATTAATAATAGTTTCCATTCCCTAATTTTTTTTGAATTTTTTTTTGTAACGAAGGCCTTTGCCAAACTTGCACAAGACTTGAAAATTGGAAATCTAGGTCTTCACCTTTTCATTCAGTAGGTGATGATCATACTGTATTATTTTTACAGTTGGTCAATGTAATTATCGTCAATGACATGTTGCATTTTGCAGGCTGCATCCTTAACATTGACCATTATGATGCATGTGTGCAGCTATAGTTTGAAACAATAGCTATTTATTTTATTATTGTTTTGTTTTTGCAATTCTTTTATGGCATAGTTTGTTTGTTGTTGCTACTAAATGCTTGGTTGTCCCGACACCTTGCGGGTCTAGAATATAAGCCAATCTCATTAACAAGGTCCGAGGAGGAGGCTTATGTTGAAAATTTTACCCTGTTGGTTTTGTTCAATTGCATCTGTTATGTGCATGGTTGTTAAAATCGCGTGTTAACACGTAAACTCGTACGAGTTTACGATTTTAGGTGTGAAAAACATGTTAACTCGCATGTGAACTCGTTTTCTGGTAAAATCGCAGAAAAAACGATTTTAACCGAGTTAACTCGTTGTAAAAACGTTAAAATCAGATAAATTCGGGGTAGACGAGTTTACTTGTTTTTCCGAGTTTACCTTGTCAAACTTTTCTGGCCCAATTTCAGTTTTTAAGACCCATTAGACAACTTTCTCTACACGCTTTGAAAAAAAAACCACTATGCATTTGTTTAAAAGGTAAAATGTTCACACTTTCAATATATTTTTCTCTCAAATAACTATTCATCTTCTCCAAAGTCAGATGAATACAGTGATGAAGATGATGTTATAGCCTTGTCGGAGAATATAATTAAGTTAGAAATCTATGAATCTTCTTATTTTGAATTGTTATTTGAATGTTTATATGATTTTGTTAGGATAATTATTGTATTTTGATGCAAATTTATGGACATGGTGCTATTTATACGAAGATTTGGTCTATTTTGACTTTATAATTAAGTTAATTTTTTAAAATATTGACATTTTTATAGTATTATATTAGTATATATGTCATATAAATAATAATATTAATATTATTTTAATTTTAGGTAAACTCGTAAACTCGTACGCTCGTACGGCGTATGAGTTTACGTGTCGATTTTATCTATACAAAACGAGTTAAGGTAAAAACTCGATTCTGACAACCTTGGTTATGTGCATTGCATGATTTGTTGATGAACTGTTGTAGTTGTCCTTTACATTTTTAGTTTTGATTATTTTTCCTTTACATGCATGTATTAAATAAAAGCAACATTGAGGTCTTGTTTATGCCTAACAATAACCAAATCGCTTGGCATCTTCCATTCCTCTTGCTTAACTAGTGATCACAATTCATACTATAAAGGTTTTTTCTTGGAAATGAATGTACACCCTACCAGAATTCTAGATGTATTAAATTCCACCATTCAATATCTATTTGCATCTCAATTCCTCTGTGCTGGTCATTAACTGTTTGTTACATAATTTGCAGGTCATAAAGGTGGCAGAGAGTTTTAGGATGTTTTCAACTATTGCTGTTTCTGAGTTTGATTCTTTTGAGAGTGCAGGTTCTTACCTTCATCATTCATGATTTTAATCGATATGATTGTAATTTTTTCGGTGTTGATGTATATCACATTTATTCATTTACTTCCTCATCATAAGTTCATCTAAATTTCGGGGGTGCTAATTATGTATCAATTTGATGCTGTGACCATACTAATTTTGTAATATCGTATATACCTTTTCCATTGAGCATTGGTAAATTCGGTCCTTTTCTGCACTTGGTTGAAACTTGATGCGTGCATCTTTGACGGTGTCTGCCCTTTACTGTTTCAAGGGTGTTGGTTGTTCAGCAAAGAGATTGAGAAGCTTTGCTGTATTCTTAGTTTCTTTACAGATCTAAATTTGAGTTGAAATAGACACGGCATTTGGAAACAGATCTAAATGACTATGAAGGGAAAATCATCTAGAAACTACATCATTATGGCAACAAGCAATTCAAAGTATGCCTTCCGGATGGGTTATGTTCTTTCACAGTCTTGTCACTATTCGACTGAAGAGTTCCAAAAAGTTTGGGCATATAACTAACTAATAATAATTGTATTAATAATTTATTTTACTGAACCCTCTTCTTTTTCTTTGTTTCAACTGGTTTTCACTTTCTTCTTCTATGTCATCCTTTCTTCCAGCTTTGTTTCAACTCAAATGAAGCCTTAACACGATATCATTGAATCATTAAAATAAATATCTGCAAGTTCTTTTAAATAGTTTTTAAAAGAATATAAGTCCATTGCCTGTTTTTTATAGAGCCTAATGATATCTCTTGATCAATGTTGTAGACTTCGCATGCTGGGAATAGTTGATTGCTATTGTTGTAAAATTCTGTTGTTTTATTTTTTGGGATTATGAACTAGATGCTGACTTTGGTTGTACTTTAAGGTCAAGATGCTCTTAGTGTCCTTTGGAGAAGAATAATAATTCAACCACCGGAAAATAAAGATTTGCAAGAGATAGTCAAAGCGAGGTATCCTGATTTGGGGATTCATGCAGGCAAACTCATAGGTATTGGTTTACAATTTTTATATAATGTTTTTTTAATCATAAGCGGCTGACTTAAACTCCGTTTTTAATATCTTACGATAAAATGATTTTATATTTTTGGCAGAAACCTTTGAAAGGGTCAACTCTATTTCCACGTTTCAAATAGTGGGTTTCCACCCTGAATGCTCTTCTGTCTATTGTCTTGGCAGATTCTCGTTAAGGTATTAAGAGTTATTATTTACTGCCCGTGCTTTTTCTTAATTTTGTTATGATTAATGTGCCATTTGGTTCTCCATGGCAGAGATCTCTTGAAATGGTGTAAAAGAATTACCGGTTTAAGGTTATGCTTTGATGGTAGCTTGTCAGAACAGCAATGTAATGATATATATACAGAGGTCTGTTTTTTTTTCCTTGTTTCTTCTGTCTTTTTTTATCGTATATTTGAGTTACTTCATGTGTAGCTTGTATTGTATCTCAGGCAGTTGATGTATTTGCGGCATTTCCAGCTTCATTTGATAACCGATTATCAATAATGAAAGAGATAGGAAATATTTGGAAAGCACGGGGTTGTGCTGCTGAGACCTTGTATCCTCTCGACAAACCAATATATCAGGTTTATTTCTTGAAGTTTAGCCTTTGCTTCATTATATTGCCTCATCAGTTTCTCATTTTGATGGTAAATACAGGATTCTGACACAGGTTTAAAAATAGGCCGAGTTTTCCTCCCATACAAAAAAAAACCTGTAAGTATAGTTATTTGAGAAGATGATATAAAACTTCTGCGGAAAGGTCTAATGTTTCTTTGACTTTGCTTTTATTTTATGCAGTTACATGAACGCGTAATACCATTTGTTGCAATCCGTACTTCTTTGTTTGTGTTAGAGCGTATAGCTTGCTCTGTCAAGCATAATGAACCTGTACTCTTGGTTGGAGAAACTGGTACCGGAAAGACTACCCTTGTTCAAAATTTGGCTTTAAGGCTTGGTCAGAAGCTTACTGTTTTGGTCTGTTGCATATTGCTCTATTATTTGCTCTGTTATTTGAAATTGAATCAACGTTTTTTGGGTGTAAGACATGATGCTGTTTATTTTTTATTTTTTTTTAGAACATGAGTCAGCAAAGTGATGTTGCTGACTTACTTGGAGGATTCAAGCCTGTAGATGAACAGTTTGTGTATTCAAATCTTTGTCGGGAATTTATGGCTCTATTTGATAGGACATTTTCTAAAAAGGTATTTCTTATATTCATGTGTATTTTGTGTGTAACTGCTGTTAATGGCTCTATTTCTTTTTTGATGCACAGAGAAATAAAGCAATTCGTGATTATCTAGAAAAGTTTTTATGTAACAAGAGTTGGGATAAGCTACTCAAAGGAATTCAACAAGGAGTTGAGAAGGCACAGCAGCATATAAGTATTGAGCAGATAAATATTTTACCATCCAAAAAGCGTAAAAGGCCATTAGGGGAAGAAATTTTCCAAGCTTGGGAGAGATTTTCAATAAAACTTGACCATGTCTGTAAAAGTAATCTATCTTCTGGGATGCTGTTTTCATTTGTAGAAGGAAGTTTTGTTACTGCTCTTAGAAAGGGTGAGTGGATTTTACTTGATGAGGTGAATTTGGCTCCTCCAGAAACCTTGCAAAGAATAATTGGTGTTCTAGAAGGGGAAAATGGGGCACTGTGTTTAGCCGAAAGAGGTGATATTGATTATATACACCGTCATCCAAACTTTCGTATATTTGCTTGTATGAATCCAGCAACTGATGCAGGGAAACGAGATTTGCCCTTTTCATTGAAGAGTAGATTTACTGAATATTTTGTTGATGATGTTCTGGACGATAATGATTTGAGTCTGTTTATTAGTCAGTTCATTAATAGTGGCGATATAAAGCTGGTGAATGAAATTGTGAAATTCTATAAAGAATCGAAAAAGGAATCTGAAGAGAGGTTGCAGGATGGTGCTAATCAGAAACCTCAATACAGTTTAAGGTCCCTTTATCGCGCTCTAGAGTATACAAGGAAAGCAAAGAGACAGTTTGGATTTCAGAAGGCTTTATATGACGGCTTTAGTCTGTTTTTTCTCACATTGTTGGATGAACCTAGTGCTGACTTTATGAGGCAAAAGATATTGTCTCGTTTATTGGGGGGGGAAATGCCTTCACATGTTCCATTTGACAAATATTTAAGTACCTTCAAATCCGACGGAGATTCTGAGAGATATGTTAGAACGGAAAGTGTCAAGGGGCATCTTGGTAATTTGGCTCGAGCTGTTCTAATTAAGAGATACCCCGTTCTCTTACAGGGACCAACATCAAGTGGGAAAACTAGCCTTGTTCAGTATCTTGCTTCTGTAACTGGGCATGAGTTTGTAAGAATCAATAATCATGAACACACCGATTTGCAAGAGTATCTAGGTTCTTATATAACTGATGCTAGTGGAAAGCTTGTTTTCAATGAAGGTGTTTTGGTAAAAGCTGTAAGAAACGGTTACTGGATTGTACTGGATGAGCTTAACTTGGCTCCCTCTGATGTGCTGGAAGCATTGAACCGATTACTTGATGATAACAGAGAGCTTTTTGTTCCTGAACTGCAAGAAACAATTAAAGCACATCCAAATTTCATGCTTTTTGGAACTCAAAATCCACCTACACATTATGGTGGGAGAAAAATGTTGTCACGGGCATTTCGTAACCGTTTCATAGAGATTCAAGTTGGTGAGATTCCCGACAACGAGCTGAGCAAAATATTGGCAGAGAGAAAGATATGTGAAATTCCATTAAGGTATGCCTCAACAATGGTTGAAGTAATGAAGGAGCTTCGGATGCATAGGCAGAGTAGCAGAGTCTTTGCTGGGAAACATGGATTTATAACTCCTCGAGACTTGTTTCGTTGGGCTCAACGTTACAAGAAATTTGGTAAATCTCAAGAATGCTTGGCTAAAGACGGTTATTATCTTTTGGCGGAACGGCTACGGGATGAGGATGAGAAATCTGTTGTTCAAGAAGTTCTGGAAAAACATTTCCCGGTTAAACTAAACATACCAAATTTATATGATGAGGTATGGTCATTTTTCTTACTGTTGAGTAGTTACTGTTTGCGTTTAGCCGCCACTGCTTTTCCGTACCCTTTATTGCTTCTGGAGTGTTGATTTATCTGAGTAATCAGTATTTTTGTGGGAAAGCAAAATGGTCACTTTGGATATGCTTTCCTTGACTTAGCTGCACTGTGAAGTGCATCCTTACTGACTACATTTTATCTTTGAACAATATGGTTCATGTTGTATCAATCCAGTTGTTGTGAAATTCCCATAAAGATTCTCTCTATATTTTCCCATTTTTTTTCTTTCTTTTCAGTATTTTTGTGGGAAAGCAAAATGGTCACTTTTAACATGTTTCCCGTGACTTAGCTGCACTGTGAAGTGCATGCTTATTGACTAAGTTTTATCTTTGCACAATACGGTTCTTGTTGTATCAATCCAATTGTTGTGAAATTCCCATAAAGATTCTCTATATTTTCCCATTTTTCTTTCTTTTCACATACACACTTTTTGTTCTGTTGATACTGTATCATGTAATTTAGATTTAAATTCAGAGTACCTATCTGTTTTAGTGATTATGGGCCATCAGGGTTATTTCTGTTGTTTTAGGATTGAGTTATTGTTTGTTTTTGCTTGAATAATTATTCCCTTTTTAAAGATTTAGAGCAGGTTTTTGCCTGTACAATACTTATTTAAAGAATTGATAAAGATAAATTATAATATATCCTCAGCAAGTTTTTTTAACTGTATTTCAGATATTGTCTGGAGAGAGTTCGTCTTCCAATTCAATTGTTGGTTTAGGAGGTTCGAAGAGTCTTGAACGGTATTGGCTTATTGGTGCATTTTCTGTGTTGACCAATATCCTTGGTTCACTATCTCGTACTGATGGTTTTGCATATGCAGTGTATTCATGACCAAAAGTATGGAGAAGCTATACTTCCTTGTGGAACGCTGCTTTCAACTACGTGAGCCTGTGCTACTTGTAGGGGAAACGGGTGGAGGGAAGACTACTGTGTGTCAGTTACTAAGTGCTCGTTTGCAGTTGAAGTTACATATCCTAAATTGTCATCAGTATACAGAAACTTCTGATTTTATAGGGGTTGGTCCTTTCATGTTTTTTGACCAAATATTCTTATAACTTATTAGGACACTTAGAAATAGACCTGTATTTGTCTTTATTTCTATGTACTGTTATTAGCAGAAGTATTGACTGGAAGATGTTTTGCAGGGTTTTCGGCCTATTCGAGACAAATTTAGACTGAATTCTAACTACGAAGAGAACATTGAACAGTTGAAGAAACTGAAGGCTTTTACATGCTATCCTGAAGACCATGTGAGTGTCATCTTTCTTTTGATTATTTTCCATCCAAATCAGACTTGCGATTTTAATTTGACTTTTAGCATTAAGTTGACGGTTACATATATAATAATATTTCACTGCACACAGAAAGGTATTCCTTTCTTTGCTTGTTTTCTTCGGTTCTCTTCTTCACTGTCTATTATTCAGAAAGCCATTCTTTTCTATACTTGTTTTCTTTGCTTCTCTTCTTGACTGTCTATTATTAAAAAAGCAAGTGCTGATTTGTCATTTTCTGCCACAGTTTATTTCTTCTTGCATAGATCAAGCTTCTTCAACTATTGATTTGCTGAATAGTATGTTAAGGGAATATAAAGAGGGTCGAGTTTGTAGTGTTGATGTCAGCGAAGAAGACCTTTATGCTTTCGAGCAATTAAAGTTGAACCTCGGTGTATTGCATCAAAAGTGGCAGAGCATATTTGAGTGGGAAGATGGTCCCCTTGTTAAAGCAATGAAAGACGGCGATCTCTTTCTTGTGGATGAGATATCCTTGGCGGATGATAGTGTACTTGAGAGATTGAATAGTGTGTTGGAGCCAGAGAGGACACTAGTAAGTCAATCATATATGTGGACAATTTTTTTTGAACTTGCTGTTTAAGCTGGTTTTATTCAATGATGGTGTCATTACTTGTTTCTACTTTCTACTGGTTTAATGATGATAATGATTATACGCCTGTTCAAAGTATAGTTAATGTACCTGAAATATAGGGTGAAGGAGGCTCATTGTCCTTGCTTGCCCAAAAAGGGTATCCGGACAGATTTACCAGATGATATGAGAGCTCTTTTGTGCCGGTTTTTATAGTATTTATTTTTAAAATTAAAATGTAGGAAGTAATGTTTACAAAAGAAGAGGATGGCATGGCATCTCTCTCAACTAAACCATAATCATAATGCACATAGATATGGTAAGATAAGAGAGCCTTCCCTTCAGAATCTATGTTTTCTGTGGAAATTGTTTTTTTTTTTTGAAAACTCGGTATCCGGTCCAAGGACCAACTAATCCGAGGTGACCAATTCCCCATTTAAAGCCAAAGTTTTTGCTCTGTATGGACTAGCCCACCAAAATTGGGACTAGGGGGAATCAAACCTGAGATGTTGAAAGGAGCATACTCCATGATCCCAACCCAACACCACTAGGCCAACCCAAGTGGGTTTTTCTGTGGAAACTGTTAAAATATAATATTTTGAGCATATTTTCGACATGAGTATCTACACGCAAAAATTGCTTATGTAAATTTAATTTATTTTTTGCCGGTGGTTGATATTTTTCATATTTGTTTGTCATAATTCAATCAATCTTTTCAGTTTCTGAGTCTTTGTTTCATCGTTGCTGCAGTCTTTGGCTGAGAAAGGAGGGCCTGAACTAGAGAAAGTTGTGGCACATTCAAATTTCTTTGTTCTTGCAACAATGAACCCTGGTGGTGATTATGGTAAGAAAGAGCTGTCTCCAGCACTTCGCAATCGCTTCACAGAGATATGGGTCCCCCCTGTTACTGATTTAGACGAGCTTCAAGGAATTGCTCTTGAAAGGTACCTATATTTTTAACTATTAGAGGAATTTTTTTGATGGACACCTTTTATTTCTGATATATTTGATTTATATGCAGAATTTCCAAGTTTAAAGGCCCCATGTATCAAGAAAGACTATTACTCATTGTTAATGCTATGATTAGTTTTTGGGAGGTATACTATATGGAAATTTTCTATTGAAGTCATTATTCAGCATCTTATGCTTGTACAATATTCACCACTTTGCTGAATGGATGGTGCCATGGTTATCGTGATTTCATCCTTGGCATTCCATGTATTTTTCTCCTGTGTTAAGCAAACCATTCTCATTACATGACTATTTGGCTAGTTAAGTAGAATCTTGTCATATCATATAGTTTTTTTAGGCTGAGTTGTAGTTCACTCCCGCTTCTACTTTGTTTTCTTGCGAAATCTCTAATTTTTCGTTTTGCAGCTTCTGTTTTCCCCTATATTGTTTATTTAGTTTCTCTATAAAACGTTCATAAGTTTTCACATTTCTTATGGATAGAGCTGCGTTTTGTCTTTGGTAACAGGTTTTGTGAGTTTGTCTGTGTGGATGTTAGGAGGATTTTTTTTCCGTCTTTCTTTGTGTCTTTGTTTGATCCATGTAGCAGACTCTTCCATGTAGCAGCTTTTGGGTTGCATATTTGCAGCACATATGCACATTTATACGTTGCTATTCTACAATTACAATTCATTGACTTGTCATATATTATTGTTAATTTGGTTTATTATTCTTATGTTTTTCAGTGGTTCAACAAATTACATCCAGGGAGAATGCTTACTGTCAGAGATCTCATTTCCTGGGTTGCTTTTTTCGATATAACGGCAGAAAATTTAGGACCTGAACATGCACTTCTTCATGGAGCATTTCTTGTTTTGCTTGATGGGTTAAGTCTAGGTATGCTTAGTTTGCAGTGATTATTCATTTTTTCAACTGATCTTATTTATTGTATCATTACTATAACCTAACCTATATGTATTCATTCAATTTCAGTATCTGTTTGTTTGTATAATAAAATAATGGCACCAATGCATGCATGCTCTTTTTATTGGAATAATTTACTCTATACTTGAATAAATTTAGAATCTTGTGTTTTTTGGTTTCATGATCTACTTTTTTAAGAAGAAATCTACAATACTTTTGTCCTTAGTGTGTCAAATTTATAATAGTATATGAAATTAATATTTCTCTATGGCTGCTGTGTTCGTGGTATTGATATGGTAATGGGATATTTTGTTAAAAGGATTGGTATGGGTCGTATGACAGTGGAGTATGGTGGCGTGGCTGTTGTAGTTGTGATGGATATGGTTTTAGAAGAGCTCTCATGTCAAATGCCAGGGTTTTATAAAACATCAACAATACCAAAGTCCCTTAGGTTTAATAGTAATAATTCATCAACAGCCCTAAGGCTACTCGACTTCTTCTAAATAGAAGCTGCTAAGGTACAAAATAGCGAAATATGAATGCTGTTTCCAAGATTTTTATTTATCAGAAAATACACTTCTTGGGAGAGAATGCTTCAGATGTTGAAAGTATTTTACAAGAATAAATATCAGGGGCATACTGTTTGTGTAATCTTTCATGTAAGCTCTCCATTTTTTGGACTACAGATATTCAAGGCAAAGACACTCTCTAGCTACATAGAAATTTCACAGATTGTGTTGACTCTATATAGTCTAATGCACACGTTGAATTCCTTGAGTAATTACATTTCGTTTTTCTTTTTGTTTCTGATCTAATGACAGTTTCCCAACTTATCAGGGACAGGAATTTCAAAAACAGACGCCGGAGAGCTTAGGGAGAGGTGTTTATCCTTTCTTCTACAAAAGCTGAGGGTATGTTTCTCCCCCTGATATCATCATTACACTATCTCGCTTTCATTTCCAAGTCTGCTAATGTTAAGCCATCTAATTGGGAGGAGCTACTAATAAGACCAACACTGATGTTACATTGGAGGTTATCAGACGTCTAATGCCCTTGAACTGTTGCTTTTGGTGTGTGACCTAGTTAAATCCAGTCGAGTTGCCTCCTTACTTCAGTGGAGTGCTCAGTGGTCCTTTCCCAGTTAAATCCACCCTTTGTTTATTGTTTCTGTACAAATTTCCTGACAGAGGCTACTCGGCTGTATATCCTATGCAATCCATTGTCTATTTTGATTTGAAGCTTTTTGGATGTGTACTTGGTCTATTTGATCTTATTCCTTCATTTGTTAGTGAATTCTTAACATCAGTTTGCTAGCTTTGGCTATGATAGCCACTGTTTGGTTATGTTTATTATACTGAATTGACAGCTTAAAACTGCGATTGGAATTATATGATATAACACATAACTTGCTAGGTTAGAAGTAAAGTATGATCAGAGTGACTCATTGTTCATTTGCTGGTTAGTTCTTCCTGTTTAAGTGTATTATAAGGTGGGGGTTACTCATGGTCATGGCCCAGTTTTTGGTGCAGTTCTTTTGTAGATTTTGAATTTGTGGTTTTGTGTCGTATTCGGATGGACTGAATAATCATATTCTTTAATGATAAATATTCATATTGAGCTCATGTGACAATGACATTTTTATGGTTTCTAATTCATGCTCTTCACATTATTATATTTAGAAATTCGATGTAAACGGCAACTGGGTTATTGCTACAGGTTGATGAAAGTAATTTACTATATTCAAAGCTTTCAAGAATGGGAAACTATGGTTGGGGTGAATATGGTGCAAACATGGATTTGTCACATAATGATGATAAGCAACTTGATGATTTATTTGGCATCACTCCGTTCTATATCAAGAAAGGTAATAGACATAAATTATACAGCTACTTGATTTAGTTTTGTTTGCTCAGTGTTTTGTTGTCACATTGAGTATAATAATTTGGTCCAAGTAATGTGGATATATTTGAGATACAATCATCTAGCTACTAGATTTTTATGTTATTATTTAAGGGATGTAGAGATATTATGGATGACTATATTTTCTGTTTTATTTTAATTATTTATTTATTTTCATTTAGTGTTTATGAGGATTGATCTTCCTCCTGAATTATAGCTTCCCCCACCACCCCTCTGTTTTTTTTAGTATTTCCCCCCTCAGAAATACAACCATATAGATTGCCTCCGGTGCTTTATTCTGTGACTTCTGTGACTTTTGTTGTCTACCTATATAGGTTTCAGCAGTTGTGAGGAGGGTGGGTTCGAATTCAAAGCGCCAACCACCCGCAAAAATGCCTTGAGAGTTTTGCGAGCTATGCAGCTTCCAAAGCCTGGTATGTTTATTTACATCTTGTTATCCTTATATTCTTTTATCTATTGCTTATGTTATCGTGGTATCGGTCTCTTGCAAATGCAAGGTAAGGCTGTTCACAATAGACCTAAATCCACAATGTGTCTGACCCTTCTTTCTGGATTCCACCGTAAATGGAGTTTTATAGCATTTACTTGTTTTTCTTTATATTTCTTTTTCAATTCCATCAACAATTTCTCATTTGAATTATATTTGTGTTTTTATTCGATGCTGGTTTCCAGTTTTACTTGAAGGTAGTCCAGGTGTTGGGAAAACAAGTTTAATCACTGCCTTGGGAAAATATTCTGGGCATAGAGTTGTACGGATAAACTTATCTGAGCAGGTCAGTTATAATTTTTCCAATTTTTTCTGTTAGGATGTAAAATAAAGAGGTAGTGTTAGCATTTGATCCAAGGAGTTAGTTTGGGAAGTATTAGCTAATGGGGTAGTTACATTATCTTGGATTAGGCCCAATTCAAGCCTACAAAACTGGCTTGTAAGGCGAGGATTGCCTCTATAATAAACTCGTGTTCAGGCCGTCTCACATCCGATGTGGGACTTTTAACATGTATAAATAGGGAGCTTATAAAGTTAGAGAGGGTATTTACCCAACTCTTACTTTTCAATACAAATTTTGGGTTCATAACATTTTCTGTCTTTGCAAAGTCCTTTGCGAATTTTTATTTTTCTATTTATTTTTGGTGCAGACTGATATGATGGATCTGTTGGGGTCTGATTTACCCGTGGAAAGTGATGAAGGAATGAAGTTTTCTTGGTCTGATGGGATACTATTGCAGGTCAAAATGTCTTGCAATGAAAGTTATTGTGTTCTCTGATTTTGATTTGTATTTAACTTCAAACTATCATGTCTGTGCAGGCCTTGAAGGAAGGCTGTTGGGTTTTGCTGGATGAGCTTAATCTTGCCCCACAATCTGTTTTAGAGGTAAATACTTGATAAATGTTGATCTCTATTTGCTCGTCTTTGTTTTCAATTTTCGTCACCTCTTTATGAGCACTATTACATTCTTTTTACCTTTATTGTTGCTTTTCTGATTCTTATTCTTCAAATTTTGTGTTGGGGAGGTAAGGGTTTTACCAGTGTACAATATTAGTTGTAACACAGTTCTTTCACACAGGGTTTGAATGCTATTCTGGACCATCGAGCTGAGGTGTTTATACCGGAGCTGGGTAATACTTATAAGTGTCCTCCATCATTTAGAATTTTTGCATGTCAGAATCCATCACATCAAGGTGGTGGTCGGAAAGGCCTTCCAAGATCCTTCCTAAATCGGTTTACCAAGGTATGCTTGTTGTATTTTAATTGTGTTTAAATGCGAGCCTCCAGAAGTTGGAAGGAGGACTTCAAAATAAGTCACCTAGAAAAATCCGAAGCCCGAACTCCAAAATTATCTGGCTGTATTACAGAAGTTATTTAAAAACTAGTAAAACCATAAGAAAATCTTATTACTTGATCACAGAAATGAACTTCTGTTTTTTGATGTCTTTTTGATAGTAAAAATGTTCTTTGTGTGCTTAATATGCAAGTTGTATTAATTATTTGTTGGTCATTGACGATAGGTATATGTGGATGAGCTACTGGAGGACGATTATCTGTCCATTTGCAAATCAAAGTTTCCAAGTATCCCGGAGCCTTTACTTTCAATGTTGATCTTATTTAATAAAAGGATGCACGAAGAAACTATGCTGAATCAAAATTTTGCAAAGGATGGCTTCCCATGGGAATTTAATCTTCGTGATGTGTTTCGATCTTGTGAGATAATTGAAGGTCTGTTATTTCTATTCCTTGTACTTCTGATTTGACACTTTTGTTTCTCCGGTTTTTTCCTTTTATTACCAATATCCCATGGAGAATTGTTTTCTTTTATCTTGAAATTTCAATATGTTTTCTTTATAGGTGCACCGAAGCCTTTGGCAGCACATTCTTTCTTGAACATCGTCTACATTCAAAGAATGCGTACGGCAGCTGATCGGAAGGAAGTTTTACAGGTCTTCAAGGAGGTATTTAAGGTGACACCGCATATAAATCCGTATCCTCGTGTTCAGCTCAATTCAGATAATTTAATTGTGGGCAATGTTGCTATTAAGAGGAATGTCACCCAATTTTATACTGCTGCCTCAAGCAGTCAGCTCATGATACAACCTAAAATCTGTCAAAGTTTAGAAGCTGCAGCTCTTTGTGTAGAGCATCAATGGCTATGTATCTTGGTTGGCCCATCATGCTCAGGAAAAACTAAATTGTTAAGATTACTCGCTGCCCTAACAGGCAATGTACTGAATGAAGTAAATCTTTCATCTGCAACTGATATTTGTGAATTACTGGGATCTTTTGAACAATATGATGCCTTGCGTAACTATCGTACAGTTGTTGCTCAAGTGGAGGGCTATGTTAACGAGTACTGTAGTTTGCAACTGGAGGTTTTGAATGGAGCAGCATTTAAGGAAACAGATCTATATAGAAGATGGACTGATTTTTCATCTAAATTTGACATCTTAGCTTCTTCCTCAAATTATCTTGAAAACTGGAGGAATATAATTTGTTCTCTTGGTTTGTTAGACGATATCATTGAAAAACTGAAGTTGTATATAGAAAAGTTATCTTATTCAATTCGGGATCTTGATTTGGTCAAGCATGCCATTTTAAAACTGAAAGCAAATGATCAGAAAAGGTTGGTTTCCACAAAATTTGAATGGGTTACAGGATTACTGATCAAGGCTATAGAGCGAGGGGAATGGATCGTACTAGAAAATGCAAATCTTTGTAATCCCACGGTATGTGAAGCTGTGCTTATCAGTGTGTATTTGTTTGTTCTATTGTTAGATATTTTTACTATATTCTGCAGAGTTTTTTTTGGTAATTTTTGTGTATTGTACTTTTGTTGTAGCAGCCATGCTGCTGTCATAGGCCGCAATGCCGTGCCATCTGCCATATTTTTATGGCAGACTTTTGGCTTGCCACCAGTATCCACTGTCTGCTATTGATGATATTGGATAAAATTATTGTCATAAGTTATTGGGCATAGCAATGTCAATCTGTATCTTTTAAATATTTTACTTGTTTTTGTTTCTAGGTTCTTGATAGGATTAACTCTTTGGTTGAACCTAGTGGATCAATCACGGTCAATGAGCGTGGAATTGTTGATGGCAACCCCTTGGTTATCCACCCACACCAAAATTTCCGCATGTTTCTCACCGTTAATCCCCGCTACGGTGAGGTTTCCCGAGCTATGCGTAACCGAGGAGTTGAAATATTTATGATGGAGCCATACTGGGCTTTGGATGATATAAGTGGAAGCTTTGAGATTTTTGAATCCAAAGATGTGAAGAGATTTCTCAGTTTAGCGGGTATCCCATTTACTCAATTGATTGATTCCATGGCCAGTGCCCACATGTATGCTAAAAGTGAAGGTTCAAAGCTTAATGTTGACATTACATATCTTGAACTTTCACATTGGGTTCATCTGTTTTGGCAGCTTCTCATGAATGGTTGTCGTCCCATCTGGAGTCTACAATTGAGTTGGGAGCATACATACCTCTCATCATTCTATGTCGAAGGGGAACAAATTCTCAATTTTGCCAAAACACAATTTTTATCAGTAACTGGTTTGTCTAGATATGATCCTTTGGCAGAGTGTCCCTTGGGTTTGTCAGGAGGATGGCCCGTGACATTAAGTTTAAGAGATTATATATATTACTCAAAAGAAGCTTCAATCAAACAGAATTGCATGTATCTGGAGTTCCTGGGAACTCAAGTTGCATCACATCAATATCAAATTGCTCAGAGAAGGTACTCAAGAAATAGTTTGCAAACTACTGCTGAACATGGGAGGCCATATTTAATGGATATGAGGATGTTGCATGATATTATGTTTCCGAAGACTTCAATTGGGACAATCTCACACTCGGAAAGTGAATTTGAGTTCGACTCAGATATGGCAAACAAAATGCTCTTATTTGCAGCCAATTGGACAATTGAACAGGCAACAGAAAGTGATGTTAAGTTATATCTTCTCAGGTTTGATTGGTTTAGTTCTCAGCTGCAGCCTTTCTGCAAGTTCTTTGATTACTTCCACAATCTGATAGGACAGATGATTGAACATCCTATTTGGCAATATATTTCAGACCACAGGAAACTAGATGTTGATATGCAGTTGATGCCATTGTTATCACTTGATTTAGTTAATTTGGCAGCACCAAATAGTGAAATTAAATATCTCTGTAATGCCATTCGTTCCTTCGATCAGCTAAGGTTAACTAACCAGCAATGGATTACTGAGAGGCAGTATAGTTTTACAGATGATATGAGTGATTTTGATCCAGTTTTGGAGTCTCTTCGTGAGTTGGAAAAAGATTTCCTTAGTAAACTCGTGGAGTCAACTCCTAAGCTAATTGAAGATAAATCTTTTGATGATATAATACAGTTATACTCTGACCTCATTGAGGATCATGTTATATTCTGGCGTTACTTCAGTTCTTCAATGTTTGACCAGATGGTGATTTCTTGGCATTCTTTGCTGAAAGATGCTGCGAAGTTTATGACTATCTGTCCTGAAGCTGCAGACGATTTTTTGGTAAGCTAACCATAATGTTTATATTTTCTATTATTCTCAGAAAATAATTAACTTTTTTCCCCTTATATAGGTTAAAAGCAAAAAATTGGAAAAAATTTCATCAGAAAAATCCTTGCTGTGGATTCATGGCGGTCACCCATTTTTGCCCACCTCGTCTGATTTACATGATAAAAATCAGCAGCTTCTAAAATTGTCTGAAGCACTTTGTCCTAGGAAGAGAGCAAACAATAGTAATCAAGGTTTACTTCTGCGTTCCTTGCTGTTAGTTTTTGTTTTCATGGGAAAGTTTAGATGTATATTGAAAATCCAATTACCTGGATTAACTTCTCTGTTGGAAAAATGCAGGAATGTTGAGCAGCCATCATGTCGATGCTGTTGTAGCATTTGATCATGATCTTCGCTTCCTTGTACTGCAAGGTATGTTAGCAATATATTTTCTCATATAATTTTTCTAGACAGTTAATTGGAGTCTCACCGCTCTCTCACATTAATATTTCAAATATTAACGAGCCATGATAATATCCTTAAGGCAATAATTATTGGATTTATCCTTTCAAATAGTTTTGTAGTTCCAGTAGTTTTCTGGTGGCGCAGGAGTTATCCTCTTTATTATTCCTTTTGACTTGGATGATTAAATATTTATTCGAAAGATATGTGATTTACTTAACTTGACGTCTGAAAGTTGTCATCAAGCACATATCTAGAGCAGGTCTTGGTCAATCAGACAAACAAATTGTGTTTTTTTGGCATATATAATTTCTATGGTAATTATCTATACGAATCATGATAGTTCTCTTGAGAAACCTTAGCCCAGTGGACTATGAAGTTATACCCAGTGGCGGAGCAAGGCGAAAATATTAAGGAGGGCCGCAACGAAGCTAATTTTTTTTATGGGAACTAAAAAGCTAATTTTTTTTATGGGAACTAAAAATGCATAATTTATGCAGCATAAATTGAACTATTAATTTTTACAGAACATGAAAATTATCCTATATATAAACACCGCAACCAACAAGAGTTGAACCACATACATCTAGGATAATGGGCACCCATCTTACCAGTCAACCAAACACAGTTTTATGATAAATAAAAACGCTGATAATTATATATAGCATAATAATTAACAAAAATATGTAAACATATACCTATAAAAATGAAAAACAAAATATTGGGGCGGGCCGCTGCCCTGCTGGGCCTACAAGCAGCTCCGCCCCTGGTTATACCCATCTATGATGATTGTAAAACCCATGGAAGATGTGATAGCCTCTTAAAACAAGTAGCAAGAATGTTTTGGTTATGTCACTTTGGGTGTGCACATATGCCAATTTTATTTACCTTTGATATATTGCTCCATCTGTCTGTTTATTTCAAATGTATATCTCATTTCATTCTTTATTCCGTAACCATGTAGATATCTCCAACTCCTCATTTATGATCGCAAAACGGAGTCATGAAGATGATGATGCTCATATTATTGAGGCATATCAGGTTCATGCCTTTTATATTGTCATTGAAAATTATAAATGCCCGTGTTTCTCTTTAATCTATTACTGAACTTGTTATACAGGTTCTGTTAGGAAGGTTAGAACATGAACAGCACAAGTTGCAAACCAATACTGGATCTAAAGATCTTACAGCCTATGCTGATAGTCTAGCTTCTTGTTGTTTGTCAACACCGGAATTGTTGTGTCAAAACTCTGTATCTGAGGGATGGCAGGATACGTTTCCTCCAGCAGACGCTACCAGTCTGTTCTGGGACATGGAGTTACTAAAGGATCTCTCATCTGTGCCTTTGGACGAACTCGAAGGGTTACACCAAGTAATATTGAGAACAATTTTCTATTTACGTGTTTATCTGTAGAATGTCTGTTTAGCTGCATACTCAATTAAGTATGCATGTCTAATTACATATTAATTTATTTAAGTTTGGTTGTCATTAATTGTTTCAGTTTTAATGATATTTTCTTCTTATTGGGTAGTTACTGTATATGCTGAGAGAACCTACTCTTTGGTTTTAAATGAAGAATTGATTTATAAGATCACTTTCTTTCTTTTATACAACCAGTATGTATAATGGATTGTTTTAAACATAATTTTTTCTGATTATCTGGTTATAGGTTGTGGGACGTATTGCTTACCTTTTGGACTCTGCTTTAAAATTTTCTCTGAGTTTCTCATCAAGACCCCCACAAATGTTTTCACCACATCAAAAGATCTCGTGGACCTTGAATGCATGGACTTCAATGGATGCAGGTTTGTGCACGAACTCCAATGTGTCACATTATCCTTTTTCTTTGTGAATGGTGCTCACATAAGGTTTTTTAATTTATTTTTCTTTGGGATTTTTTTCCCGGGCCTGGGTTGTAGTGAATATGAAAATTGCAAGTTTTATTATGGAGATGTGGTTTAACTGGCATGAATCTTTGTGGGCATGCGTTCCTGAGTTTGTGAAGGTATGTGTTCGTGCAATTTCTCTTTTTCATTTTTAGTTTTTCATGGTTGTCTCCTTTTTGACCCATTTATCATATTTGTTTTTGCACTAGAATTTCTCAAAGATCGAAGGTTTTGATAATATCAGTATTGCACTACCCCACATCCTCATTCAGCCTGTGTGTGCTTCAACCGTTTTACAGATCACGTGAGTTCATTTTATTTGATATTTAGATTCTTTGTTATATACTGCTAATACTTTTTTTTTTTTTTTTAAAAAGTTGATGGTTTATAAGTACCATCAACTTATTTACAAAGAAAATACTACATTTGTTGTTGCCAAAGATCGAACCCCTGACCAACAGCCTACACCCGCTCAGTCAGCAAGTGCCAACTGAGCTATCCCACCCACCCCATATACTGCTAATACTTGTTTTGAAATACACTAAGGTTTTCTTTTTAGATGTTGGATGCAATGGTATAACACTTCATTAGTCTCATTTTTATGAATCTTTTTCGTTTCTTTAAATACTTAGGGAAGTAGCAATTCTAATTTACGAGGATTCATAATTATTATTCTGTTTATGCTATCTCAGATAAAAAAATGGAAATTTTGACAATGTCACAAAAGTGTAATAATATAAAAGATTTGTATTTTTTCGAAAGAGAAATAATATGAAAGATTTGTTACACTGTGTCTTGAAAATGAAATAAGACGGTAGATGAATTTCGTAAGAAATGGTTTAATAATAATAAATTGTTACTAAATTTTACTGATGTCGAGTTATTGGATCTTTCAATAATTGAATTTCACTGCTTAATACTTATAAGAAAGGAAGCAGACAGAAAATGGACAAGTATTTCTGATTTGTTACAAATTGAATCTCAAGATTACCTGTATTAACCGCACTGTATTTTTGGAGTAGGTTCTAGACTACTGCCGTTAACTAACAGCTCTAGACAGGTGTTTGAAACAGAAGCTATACATAACAAGAATGAAAACATTCATTTGGGACATATCATGTACATGCACTCAAATACTCATTACTAATTTCAGTATCAGGGTTTCTTGTGAGAGAAAGAACAGTGTTTTACTGTCCTCAAGAACAGCGAGCAAAACAGTTACAGTAGGATTATTAATACATATACACTATCTAAATTGATTGAAGAAATCCTCTGCAATGAATATATATATGACATAATTTTCTAATTTTTTGAAACTATATAAATTTGGAAATATATAAGAAAAAATACAGTTTAAATCTTAATTAACAGCCACAATTAAACTCTCCTGAATACGAGAATTTGTTTTATCAATACTTATGTAGATACATCACTATTGAATTTAAATCTGAAGGCAGCTATTTTTCTTTTATTACATTTTAGTTAAATACTAGTCAATGTGCATCTTGCCTGTATTGTATCGTTTTGTTGTCTGAGTACTTGTTATGTGTTACTTTGTGGATATTGAGAGTCATGCCATGAGATTAGAATTTCCATCATTAAACGTCCTACAAAATTTCTCATCGTTGTCAATGATATATTCAGGGAAAGCTCACATGCTATCAAGGAGTTTTGGGTGCAATGTCTGAAGTGTAGAGTTTCCTTGTCCAATTTGTGGAATTGCTCTCACCCTGGGGCATATTTGCCTAAATTTCTTTTGTCTGCTGCTCGTGCCCTTTTTCAGCAAGTAATATTTATTGCTTTTTGTTTTGGTATATTTTATCTTTATTATTCATTGCATATAATTCATCTGAAGTCGTTAAACTAATTCATGTTTATGGCTTTGCTTAAATGCAGATTATTTATGCGCACAGAAAATCGTTTGATGCAGATCAATATGCTGCAATTAAATATAACTTTTCTTCATTCGAGAGAAATATGGTTACAGTATGTTATTTTTTTTTAATTGAAATTCTTTATATGGTTTTTGACTGTTTTTGTTATTTTGGAAAGAAGAGAGTTATGAGCATTTGGAAAATATCCTATGTTGTGTATATTGATCTATTACTTCAAAGATGTTGGTTGGGCATTGCTTGCTTGTTTCCCTAATTATTTAAGCAAATTGTGGGAACCAATGATATTGGTCAATAGAACTCCGTTTTTAGTTACTTTTTCAACATTTATTTATTGCACATTCTCTTCCTCTATGATGAATAGGTACCTACAGTTAAATTAACTAATAAACGTATCCATACTTACGAAAAAATTTAAGTGAAGTTAAGCAATCGTAGATGCCTATGGGGCTTTTCTCTGGTAAAACAACACATGTGGATATGTATATAAAATATAATACACATTTTTTTCCCTGAAGAACACCACAAGCACATAAGGAACTTAATCCATGTTTTAACCTCAACCTCATTGGTTCTTTAATTGAAGATGAGAAAAACATGTTTTGGAGTCATTGAATTGAATTGTCTGTGTTTTTCTGATATTCTGAACAGTAATGCCATACAGCTAAGGGATGACATTTGACTCAAAATTTTTTATGGGCTAATCCCTTAGTTAACAAATATGTTAGGCTTTTGGAAGGTTTTCATTAAGTAGGAAATCATATATTACTCCGGTTTATATTGTACTGTTGATGCACTTAGTTGGGCAATACATGCAAATGTGTATATATGTACATTGATTGTATTGGATATTTATGTGTGATTTATATTGTTCTATTGATGAACGTGGTTAGACCATACATGCAAATGTGTATATATGTGCATTGTCTGTATTGGATATGGATGTGCGATAATAAATGAGATGCATGAAATTCATTTCGTGTATCTTTCTTTTTCTTTGTTTCAACACCTTTTTGGTTCATGTTAGATTTTATTGAATACTACATTTTTGGTTTTGTATTCGTTTTAAGTAGTTTTGAATTTTGATTATATGGTACTTCAGTGTGCACCCTTTATACTTGGTTTTGTATTCTCATTCCCTTTGTTAACTGAATCTAGGAAGAAAGCATTGATTTGGTGAGCACCCTTGTTGCTTCATCACGACACCACAGATTGAAAAACTCAGTGAATAAGTTCATTGTTCCTCTGCTTAGGGTGCTGTATCTTCCCTCCACTACTGCTGGTAATTATTTGCCTCTTCTTCCCCTGAATTAATAAAAATATAAAATTGTTTGCCACTACTGCTGGTCAGAGAAGTGTAATCTTTCTGTTCATGAATTTAAACCATGTTACGTCTATATCAGATTTCAATTATTATATGATTGGTTGTGCATTGGCGCACATTGGAGCATTACGCATTCATCTCTTGCTTAGCTATAATGAGGTTGATCCTGCCATGAAGTACTATTGCAAGTACGTTCAGCTTGAAGAAACAATATCATCGCTTGAACTTGAAATTCAGGTATTCCAAAAAAGTCCTTTGATTTCACAGATAGCCTCTCAGTTTTCCATTATATCAACCTCTTCCTTGTTTAGTATTTACTACACCACCCTGTATCTTTCATCATCTATCACATTTCCTGACTGAAATAGCTCTGTACATCTCTAGAGTGAATTAGTTTCTAAAAATAATAAATTATTTTCAGGTGCGGAAAGAGTGTGGGTATTTAGCTGGACAGTTTTTGACAGTAGAAGCTGATAAAAGAAAAGCTGAAAGGCTAGAAAAGCTTCAAGCAGAGCGTAGAAAGCTGCAAAGAAAGGTTTTTATGATGGAATATGGATGTTTGAGTATAAGCTCAGTATTTTTAATAAATGATGCCTGTTTATTCTTGTTGATAGTTTGTATGGAAGTGCATTGAATATTTAGTCTTGGCTGATGCAAAGTCAAAGTATTTGCAAAATAAAAATGGCATCTCTCTCTGAATTATAGCTTGGTCAGACGGAGTTCTTGATTTTTGCCTATGGTTTATTCTAGTTGGAACTGCCCATTTTTTCTTTTGTCCTATCCTATTTCCTCCACTATCAAGAGACTAAATCAGTGCATTTAGATTATTAGTTATAACTGGCACTATCATGTGGCAATGTGTTCTGGAGCCTTTGTAGTTGATCTTTGCTCAGTCTTTTACTTCTGGGCTAGTCAGTGCTAAATTATCAGCAAGTTGGATCAAACAATGTTATATTTTAATGTCACATGTTATGTTCCCATATAAATATTTATGCATTATTTTATTATCCTCTAATTGGTCAATTCTCTTGAACCTTGTCTTGCAACACCTAGCTTACTTCATTGGTGGCTTTTTACTGGCCAGCATCCGATATAGTATTGTGGGTCCTATAGTTTTTCCTTCAAGTTTTGGTTAAAGCTTGAGTGTACTTTGTCTATTGCACATCAGACACAAAATATTCCTCCATTTCATCCGCACATTTTCGATCCTCTGGGTTTACATCTCCCTCTATCTTCTCATCATTTTGTATGATATACCCAAGGGACATGAAATGTTTCACTGATGGTTTCCATTACTGATTATATTTGTCTTGTACTCAGATTGTGTTTCGCTCTGAATCCTGGAAATACAAGAAGTTAATGAATGAATGCAATGAGTTTCTCAAACATGTTGCTGCTTTGGAAGTTTTGGTCGGTAATGTTGAAGCAGAGGATCTACAACAGGTTATTGACCACACTAACAGTTGGCAGGTATGACTATCTAGGAATGTCATTAAGGTTGAATTGATTTGGATTACTATGTATAAATATTTATTTTTCTCATTTAAATGTTAGTATTATAGCTTATGGTCATATGACTATGATAAATGCATATTTTGTTTATAATATTTGAATAAAATATATTTTATTTAAATCATCTTGCTATCAATTGATTTAAAAATATAATAAACTGATAGTAAGATTGTCTTATTCGTAATAAAAATACAAGTTATCAAACAAAATTATGTTTTGAAGTGATTAAGTAATGGAATTCAATATATAGGAGTGTTTAGATTTAATGGAAACGTAAGAGAAGTTGCTACAAATTTAAGGAAATCAACTATCCGGACCAGGGATCATTAATCATCACTCATCTTAAAAAGAGACTTAAGAAAATAACAAAATAACCTAAACCAGGTAAATTACTAAAAAATGCCCACTAATCTCGGTCCGCGGGTATTGTGATTTTCTTTGCAATATGTGTTGACAAATGAAAGAGTGCTCCTAGGTTCTTAATAATGTTCATTCAGTATGTCATTGCGTCAATATAATGAAGTGTTCTTAGATGCCAATACTTGGACCCACCCTTGGTGATTGTTTTGAGACTAACATGCCACCTAAGTAATTAGATGATCCCGTGCACTTTGTCGTACTTGAAACTAAATAAAGTCTATCATGGTACAAAAAAGGATGAGAGTTAAAAAAACTAGTGGAAGCAGATTTTTCATTGGCAAATTTGAAAAGTATGAACTTTTGTCATTTTCTTAGAACCACCTCTCCCGATGGCTGTAGTGAAAGTTATTATCCTTGTGCTGTCATTCATCTTTATTTCTGCTTTTGAATTCCAGGAAACAGCAATGTGTTTTATTAATCGATTGACGTATGAGTACACAGCATATAATGACATCATTCAACCCATTCAAGTCGCTGTGTATGAGATGAAATTTGGGTTATCACTGGTTCTGTCAAGCACATTGGAAAACGAATATTTGAGAAAAGTTGGGCATGAAAACATCAACCTGATTATGGTAACTTTGTCATTTATTGAATACTTTCATGTATAAATTCATTTCTATCCTATTTGTAAGCCGACAATATGAGCTTTCCAGGAAACGATATATGTACTCATGCGCTTCCCCCGAGCTGCTTCATGCAAGTCCATTTCCGTTGAGTATGTTGGATTAGACTTGCAGCATCCATTATACAAGCTAGATTTTGGGACAGACTTTTATTTGAATATGGGTTTGATGGAAAGGCTTATTACTCTTTCAAGTGGCGTTTCTACTGATAAGAAGGTAAATTAATTATTGGATTAGATTCTATTTCTAATATAACACTAGTAATATGGATTGTGCAAGTTTTGTTTTGTTAATTAGTGTATATCTGAATTTTGAAGCAGGTATCTCTGATGCAATATAGAGCTGCCATCTATTGGAACATTCTCGTTCAAATTGCCTATTCTATATCAAATGCAAAAATAATCGACTGTGAATCTTATATGGTCAGTGTCCATGCTCTGGTTTTGTGTGCCAACTGATTCACTTTTATTTGAATCTATTGAAATAATTATTTGCTTATAACACCCTATATTTCTGTAACAGCATTTGCAAAAGATATTTGACGAGTTTGCCAGCCTTTGGATGAGTATGAAAGATTATGCAAAATCAAAAAGCGACTATGATGCTCAACAGTTCAAGTTTAAGTCTCGAGCATTCCAAATTGAGAGTGTTATCGAGGTTGAAATACCAGCTCTTTCAAATTCAAGTGCAACTGAAGCATTTTCTGAATGGAATGAATTTTGTTATGAAGAAAAATCCGCTGACAAAGTAAGATTGGTTTTTTATGATAAATGTATGTTCCTATTTAATAGATTCCATCTTATATGTATTAATCATCTCAAATCTGTTCATTTAATCAGATGGAATCGTCAGAAGAATATGAAATATCGGATGAGGAATGGAAGTATCTGGAAGAGTCTATCCTTGACGATGTGGTTCTCATTCACAGCCAGCTATTTGGATCTGCTGATCTAGTCCATGCTGTGAGTCTATGTAACCTTGGCTTCTATAGAAGTTAGAATATGATTTGCAATTTGGGGTTGAAAGATTTTTATGACTTATTGACTTCTTTTTAAGTTAGAATATGATTTGCCATTTGGCGTTGTAAACATAATCGAGTCATATAAATAATGATCTCTATGGCTGTATATTAGATGATTTTTTGTGAAATACATTAATAACCCAGATTTAGAGCTTTATTGGCTACTGGTTCAAAATATTGAATTTAATGGGTTGGCCATAGTCTAACACCGATTTGTATTTCAAAATAAATTCATCAAGATCAGGAGTGATTTGTTTTCTTGTATTTTTCGATATATATTTTGATTGCTATACCCAATAGAATTAGATTTTTTTTTTCTTCATGGTCACCTTATACAGCCAAGTGAGTGATATGAATTTTATATAACCTATGTGTTGATAATTTGTTTTCAGTGGTCGTCCTTCTTTACTAGTGATTTTTTTTTTGGAATTAATTTATTTATTTTGTGTCATAATAATGACTTTTTTTTCAGCCCGGAATCTTCAAAATTTCTGATGAAGATCGGCTGCATTCCTTCAGCGAGTCATATAAATTGGGTATCAATTTAATCAAAGGTAATAATAAGTTGTGATTATGATTTCCACTTTGTATTTGGGCACTGCTTATGGCTTTATATTATATTTTCTAATTCTAAATATTTTATTCTGCTCAGGTGTCCAGTCTTCAAATTTGGCCAGTTTAGATGCTGAACTGATTCCAGAGCATTTATTTTATCTCTGTATTGACTATAGAAGAAAGTTTCTTTCGTCATCCAAATCGGCTACTAGATACAATTTTTACAAGGTGTTTCTCAGTTCAGTTTTTTTTTTTTTTTTTTTAATATTTTGGAACCTTGGACATCCTTCTCTTCCTCTTATTATGGTTGCATCATGACATGTGCTTTTTTTTATGGATTAGGATTCAAATGCTCATGAGATTGAACAAATGCTGAAAGTACTAGCACCACTAAGACAGCAGATTTTCTCTCTTCTAAATGAGTGGGAAGAACAGAATGATCTTCAGAAATTTCTGGATGTCATTGACATGCTCCTGACTCTTCCATCTGATATCCCTCTAGCGAAGGTAGTTATTAATTACTGAATAGAATTCCATCTTTTACAACAGTTGATTTCCTATGTAGTTGTCATTCACGGCCCGACTGTCTATTCTTTCCTCTTTAGGTTTTTTCAGGGTTGCAGTTTTTACTTCACAAGGCTCAAGTCATGCAAGAAAATAATTCAAAGTTCTCCTTCTCAAGTACGAATTTTCTTTCAATTAATGTAGCTACAATGATCTGCATCACATTTTACTAATTTTGTGGTTTTAATGACCTATAGATCAGTTGAAATCTGTTTTTGATTTGATGTCATCATGGCATAAGATGGAACTGGGTTCTTGGCCCACACTGCTTGATGAGGTGATGGATCAATATGAGAACAATGCTAAAAAAGTAAGTGGCATGTCACTTCATTTTTGTTATATTTGTATTGTAGGACTCCATAATAGTTTGTAGCCTGATAGCTTTATAGTATTAGGTCACTTCCCCCTCCCCCCGATGGCCCTGCTAGAAATTTCTTTTCCCATTTTAAGTGGGTTGGCCATATCAACAATTTCTAAATCTCTCCAATGACTGCAACTATACCTTTTAATTAACCTATTGCTCTTTGTTGTTATCTGGAAACAAAAATTGAGAATAATAGCAAACTTAAATACGGAAAATAATGAAAAACAGAAGAGTGGATGGGTTGTATGGTTAATAATAAATTGATAATCAGGAACCCAATACTTAGAGTGTGATTTTAATATTTGACATACTAATCTAGGGCATTAAATTATCATTAGCTTCTTTTGCTGGTTGTATTAAAATAATGACGCATAAAGTTATAAATGTATTTTATAACTAGGGAAAGTTGTTAATCTAAATGTATTTTGGTGATATCCTGATTTATGCCACAATAGCTTATTTCTTGTTGTCCCACTCTGTTGTAGTTGTGGTTTCCTCTATACTCGCTTCTTCTATCCCCTACTTCTGATCAAGCAATTGTCCAAAGGTAAGTTATAATTAAGATTCAACCTAGCAATTTCATGTTTCATCTTTTAGATTTTGTGGCTTGTTTTCTGGAATAACTTTTTCCCCCATATGAATCTTGTAGCCTGGAGGACTACATTCAGAGCTCTAATATTGGGGAATTCAGGAAACGTCTTCAGCTTCTTTATGCTTTCCTTGGTCAAAACCATATCAGTGCATGCATGATAAATAATTCCAGGTATATGTAAAAACAATGAAAGTGCTTATCAAAGCCAGTAGATAATTTGTCTATTATGTTTGCCCTCCTCCCCCAAAAACAAACTTCTTTTTTAATTCTTTTGACACATCATATTTTGCTGCAAATCTTTAGTATTTTGGGAAATTGCTTTTATTTGCGAATATAATACGCAGTTTTTTCTTCATTGCTGAACACTGCAGTCCTCCTTGTCGGATGGAACAGTCAACATTCTTGTTCTTGTACAATATTTTTGGATATTACGTGCAGTTCTTACCAATGTGAGTTCCTTTTGGTTTTTGTTTGTCCAATTTATTGTCTATTTTTTAATTTTATTTTAGTTTGACTTTTTTCCATTGGTCTCGTTATGCATCTGAATTCATAATTATGCAACTGTGCAGTGTATCGAAGTACATTGATGCTAGTAGGAAAGAAATTTTAACTGAACTGAAAAAATTGGTGAAACTATGTCGATGGGAGCATGATAAGAGTTATTCATCAATTGAAAACTTGAAAAAGAGTCGGCAGAAGCTGAAAAAGCTTATACAGAAGTATACCGTAAGTATCAAGTTGTCTATTTGTTTATGCAAAAAGTAAAAACAGATGTGATAATAATTGATCTTTTTACCATATTTTACTGTGCCTGCCCTTGGTTTAGTTTTATATGTGAACTTTTGGCTAAACAAATGAGCTCAGCCTTTTTTGTAATTTACCAAGAATCTTGTTTTGAATTTCATGTTTGTGATACGTTGTTCAAGTTCTTACGTATTCAGTATGTATTTTTCATGTTAGACATCTGTCTACATATGTTTCTGTATAGCTTTATTGGTGTCATATAGGGTTTTGGTTTTCTCACAATTTTAAATCTTTATTGAATCTAAATAAATTTTAATATTAATATACAATTTTTTTAAATTTAATGAGATATTAAATAACTTTTTACGAGTAAACCTGGAAACACATTTCTTATCCTATCCTATTGATTTCTAGCACATCCCTCCTCTCAAGATACAAAATTTTAACCAAATGAACACAATAAGATAGGACACATAGTAGAGTTATACAATCATGTTGGCAAAACAAGCACCAAGTTTAGACAGGATATGATAACTTATAATTTTATTTTATATCGATTAGTTGTTAGATTAAGTTTATTGAACTTGGTTCCAATTCCTTCAACACTTAGCTCAAACCTGTTTAGCTACCCTACCCTTCCTATGATAGTTTATCCTATCATCTCTCTCTCTCTCTCTCTCTCTCTCTCTTTATCTCTCTCTTTATCTCTATCTCTTCTTATCCTGACTATCAACGAGTACAAACTATAAATATTGTATTTAGAGCATTTTTGGAGCGTGAGCAGTTCTTATATTACTGTCTTTATAATTTGTATTTTCAGTAGTTTAAATATTTTTTTATATGTTGCTCTTTTCTTATTGGTGAAGGATATTCTGCAAGAATCTTTTCAAAGTGCTCTACATAAGGGTTCAATCAGTAATGCTTCTGATTTGCCATTGTTCAGTGATGAAAACAGGTTATCTTATCTTACAGCTTATGGTCTTGCTGTAGTATAATATTTTTTAATTTTTTATATAAGTTGTTGGAACTTGCTGGTGTAGGTCGATGTGGTTTGAAAACTGCAGCATGGCGCTAGACAATGCTTTTCAGAATTTGCAGCTTAAGAAAACATCAGCATATGATGTTTCGTATTTACAGCAGAAAAATGTTCAAGGTTTTTCTTCTTTTTTTGTCACTTTCTTTTTATTGTTCCTAGTTTTTTTGGTCTGATTTGTTACTTGTTAGGAAATACTGAGAAACTGGCATTTTGTACAGAAGTTGGAAGCATATGGAAATCTTGTGATTCCCAGCATACACTTTACCTGGAAGGATGGAAAGATGCATGGCATACGGTTGAAAATATTTATATTAAAGCGGTGGACTCCGGTAATGTTTGGAAGGACGATAAACATAGTCAAAGGAAGAGAAGAGCTTTGTCTGATCTTCTCGACCTTTTGAGAAGTAGTGGGTTGCCTCCAAACAAGCCTACGGATAAGGTTGTGTAAAGCTTAGCTGTTTCTTTTCATGAATGTCTAGATTATTCATTAAGAATTGGTAAAATTATTTGTTTTTTCTTATTTTTCTTCCTATTTTTTACTTAAACAAAAACACAGGAACAGCGTAAAGATTGGTGGTTCCTTGAGCTTTCTGGGAACACGCAATGTCTACTTCTAGAAAATAGTAAATTCGCTAGTCCATCGTCCTTGGAAAGTGATGCCAAAGTCAAAGATAATGATGTCCCTAAAGAAAGCTCACTTACGGAGTGGAAGACAGCTACTGAGCATTACTTCAAGAGTGTTATGTCTGTGCTTCTTCTGCAAGAGACATGCCAAAATCCTCATAAAGATATAACTCTTGAACAGGTAAACATATTTTTCCTAAATAATGGTATTGTAAGGTCTCTAATTTGTTTCATTTAAATTTTTTAACATCATAATAAATAATTTCTTTATTCTTTTCCCTTGGTAGTTTCATTTTGTTTTTCTTCCTGATTGTTTTGCATTTTCTTCTTTTCATCCCCTGCTCTTTTCCACTGTATCTCTTCACCTTATTACTTTTCTTTGCATTGTAAATGATTAGTTCTTTAACTTGGGAATTTTATATGTCTATTTAATTGCTTTCGTCATTATCTCAATCATAGAACTGAATATCATAACCCACTTCTTTCTGCGTGCCTTCTGAGTGTGTGTGTGTGTGTGTGTATATATATATATTTATTGTTGTGCATTTGGTATATTGATTGTGAACTTGGTTCTCTGTAGGTTAATAGGTCAAGTTCTTTCGTCAGTCAGCTTGTCCAGATACAAAAGAAGCAACTTGCAGATGCCAGTGCATTTGGCGAGAAATTGAAATGCTTTAGAGAATGTGCATCCACTATGGGAAAGTTGTTTTCATTTACCTCTCCCACTAATAACAATTCAAGTTATATGTGCTCTATTGTTCCAAATCAACTTGCTACTTACAAATGCATGTGGCAACAGAAGGTAAAATTGTAATTACAATTTTATTTGGATGCTTGTATTTGCTATATTGTGTTAAGCATCTGATATTAATTAATATTTATACATTTTATATTTTATTATGCAGCAATTATTTGATAGTCTGTGTGCTATATCAAATGGAGAATTACTTTTACTAAGGACAATAGAAAATAGCCATTTAAACACTTGTCAAAGAACAAGACCTTCAGTGAGTGAGATGACTGCTTCCATTGAAGAATTCTTACCAGTGTTCTGTAAATCCAAGGTGAATATATTATGGGTTTTGGTTGTGAATTGCTTTAAATTTGCAATACTTACATATGGCCTTACATTTATGGAAAACATAATCACAGGAATCATTGGATTGCTACCTAATTGGGGGGTCGAAAGCTGTCACTGCAGTGGCTTCTTCACATCATTTTGTTGTTACTCAAGAAATAGCGCAGCTGGTATCTGACAATTTCAAGGCCATAAAGGATTTTAAGAATAATTTTCTTGTACTACAAGAGCGGGGTAATGATAGAAGCTCGGTTAAAAATGTTCTGATTCGTCATTTTCAAGAAATAATTGACAAGGTATTTAAACTTTGGATTTCACCTTCTGAAGTCCAGTAATTTGAATGAGACCTGGGATTTATAAATATTATCTTTTCAGGCAAAAACAATTGAGGAAGAATTTACCACTGCAATAAAGGAAAATCGTAGTCCTGTAGATTCATCTGAGAAGGACAGTTTTTGCGAAAGACAGTGTTCGGAGCCTAATACTAGGTTTGATGAAGCCCTCAAGTCCACATATCAACACATTGCATCTGTGTTGCAGAGTTTATGTTCGCCATGCACTATCCCTAGTGTTGAAGAGTCCATGACAAAAATTGTTTCAGGGAAAGTGCTATTTGACGGTTCATGGAAAGTGATATTTGACTCATTTGAATCGTTTACCTCAAATCTTGACATCAACATGCTATGTGATGATCTTTTAAAAACAATCACTTTTGGGGTAAGTTTTGTTAAATCGCAGGTTATTTTAATTCTTCATTGCTAGGTGACTAAAATGATGATGTGGTTGCTTGTAGGAGGAACTGGTGAATTGTTGTGACAATGAAATTTGCAGTCATTCTTGCAAAGTAGGAGTCCATTTTCAAAATCTTCATATGCTCGTGGATCTGTTACTGAAATTCAGTGATGAGCTCTTGAAAAATTTCTTTGCTATGCACAGATCGGTAAGCTTAATACTCACTTACCTACCTCCGATAGCATGAATATGTTATGTAATTGGCATATTTTGTACATTTTTTAGTAACTTACTGTTGTTTGAGTTGGATAATCTAATTCTGTACATCGATTTGCAGGTAGCAGTAACAACTCATGTGATTGCAAATGTTCTAGTTTCTTTATTTTCAAAAGGTTTTGGAACATCAGCAGAAAACAACGAGGATGATGGAACCCTCAATACATCTGAAGATGCAAGTGGGACTGGCATGGGGGAAGGTGTTGGATTAAATGATGTCAGTGATCAGATTACTGATGAAGATCAGCTGCAGGGAACACGTGAACAGGTTAATTTTGGGTTTTATATTTTGCATTATTTTGAAAGTTTTGTCTATCAAGTTTGGATTCTCAAGCCATGTTCTTTTGTCAATGCTGCAGCAAAAGGAAAAGCAAGAGGACGCCAAGGAAGTGCCAAGTAGCAATAAGGAAGGCATTGAGATGGAGCAGGATTTTCAGGCTGATGCAGTAAGCCTTAGTGAGGAGTCTAGTGAAAATGAAGATTGTGATGGTGAGAATGAGGAGCTTGAGTCTGAAATGGGTCCCACGGGACCAGATAGTGAAGCAGTTGGAGAGAAAATTTGGGATCAGAATGAAGACGAGGCTCCCGAAGATAAAAAAGAAAAGTATGAATCAGGACCTTCAGTTAAGGATAGAGACGGAAGCAACAAAGAGTTAAGAGCCAAGGATGACTCTACCATCAATGAATCTGGAGACGATAGTTGTGATGAAGGTGATGCTGAGAATGATGAAGTTGTAAACCAGGATGAATTTGATGATGAAGAAAATGCAGAAGAGGTAAATATGGACAAAGAAGAAGCATATTCGGATGCTACTGGATTGAAGCCGGATGAACCAGATCACTCTTCTGACTTGGAGATGGATTTGAATGCAAATGAAGATGTGGATCCTGTTGTAGAGGGAGATCCGGAAGGAGGGCACAATGATTCAGCTGAGAATGAGAACCAGGATGATGAGACATGCCCACCTGATGACATTATGGAAGAAGCATGTACTGAAGTTGATGTTTCCTCTGAAAAAGATGATCTAGGTCAGGAAAATCAGGAGAATGGTGACATGAATTCCACGGAACCAAAGAAAGATACATCTGAATCTTCTGATGTGGTTAATGCGCAAGTTTCCCCTGTTGATTTAGCATCACAGTCCAAAAGTGATTTGCAGACATCTGGCTCTGAAAATATAGCATCAGAGTCAAATTGGTCAAATAGCCATAATGACTTTGACAACCCTGCTCTCACTGGAGGCTTTCCTTCTAGTGATATGTCTGAGATGGATCTTAAGATGTCAGACTCATCAAATACTGGCGGATTTAGTAAAACTCAACCTAAATCAAACCATCCACAGAACGAGCATTCATTTTCTCAAGAAAAACAAACTAATCCTTCCCGAAGTACAGGGGATGCGCTTGATTTAAGGAAAGAAAGAATAAATGTATCTGGTGATCTCCCTGAGGATAACATAGAGAATAATGGTGACATGGATGATGATAATGCTGATGAGTATGGATATGTTTCTGAATTTGAAAAGGGGACAACTCAGGCTTTGGGACCTGCAATGTTGGAACAGGTTGATAGAAACATTGATGGTGATAAGCTTGATACAGAATGTCGTGTTGGAGAAGATGCAAATTTGCAGTTTGAGAAGGAAAAATCAGAAGTAGATTCTGTAAGTAATTCTTCCTTACTCCCCAGAAATGAAAAAAGGGATCAAGCGAATATGCCAGCCACAGCGAAGTCTCAAGATGATGGATCCGCGAATCCTCTTGCCAGTGCAAATATTGATCCTGAAAGTCGTTCGGAAGATGTAGTTTCTATCAGTAGATCATACTTGAGTGAGAACACACATAAATTAAGCCAACTTTCTGTGCATGATGAGGAATTGGGAAATTGCCATGAACCTAGCGATGTTCCTGATCATGTGAAAGATGTTGCTACTGCTCTCTGGAGAAGATTTGAACTTAGCACTACAAAGTTATCTCAGGAGTTGGCTGAGCAGTTGCGTCTTGTATTAGAGCCCACGGTGGCCAGCAAGCTCCAAGGGTATTATAAAACCGGAAGAAGGATACATATGAAAAAGGTAGCCGATGTGCTCTTTATTCCTATTAATATATATGAGCCTTATAATAAATAATATGCATCTGTTGATGAAATGTTGGTGCTTACCCTCTTCCTGTACCTTTTAAAAAATGCCAGGTAATACAATTCATAGCAAGTTATTTCCGTATGGATTTAATATGGCTTAGGAGGACCAGACCCAACAAACGTGATTACCAAGTTGTGATTGCTGTTGATGATTCACGTAGCATGTCCGAGAGCTGCTGTGGTGATGTTGCAATTGAAGCTTTGGTTACAGTATGTCGTGCTGTTTCTCAACTCGAAATGGGGAGTTTGGCTGTTGCGAGCTTTGGAACAAAAGGGAACATAAATTTGCTGCATGATTTTGATAGGCCATTCACTGGAGAGGCTGGGGTTAAGGTTAGCAGAATTTAAAAAAGTCTAATTCTTTTCTCATTTGTTGACTATGTTGAAGGGATCTGATTGTTTGTTTTTGACTGAGGAAACAGATGATCTCCAATTTGACGTTCCAGCAAGAGAATACTATTGCTGATGAACCAGTTGTTGATCTGTTGAAATTTTTGACCAACAAGCTAGATGCTGCAGTTGTAAAAGCACGTCTCCCATCTGGACGAAACCCCCTACAGCAACTTGTTTTAATAATTGCAGATGGTCGGTTTCATGAAAAGGTACATGATTAACAATCTGGCTGTCTTATTATATATTCATAACTTCTGCCCTCTTTTACTCAATTGTATCTTTTTCAGGAAAACTTAAAGCGGTGTGTTCGAGATGCAATAGCCAGTAATCGAATGGTTGCTTTCTTGCTTCTTGATAACTCTCAGGACTCAATAATGGATCTCATGGTATTTATTCACTAGCACAAGTAATTTTTATAATATCTAGTTTTTCTTTTACCTAAGCTTGACTTTCTGTACAACAGGAAGCATCCTTTGAGGGCGGAAAGATGAAATTTTCTAAGTACATGGATTCCTTTCCCTTTCCCTATTATATTGTTCTGAGGAACATTGAAGCACTGCCTAGGACCCTTGCGAACCTACTGAGACAGGTAAGTTTGAGTTCTTCCTCCTTTCTCGAGTCAGAAGTAGTCGAAAAGAAAGTATTATCACTAAAATAATGTGTTATATTTTGTTGATTTTATTTCAGTGGTTGGAGCTTATGCAGTATTCAAATTACTAAGTGGTTGAAGACCATTGAAGACATTCAAAATCCATTTGAGTTTATGAATGCAGATACGACATGCAATTTATATTGAAGAGGGTTTAGAACAAGACATTGGGTTACTTGGGTCTGAAATTTTTTTGTATATGAAAAATACACGAATTTGTATAGTAATTAACAAATAATAATTATACAGTTGATTAAGAATGTCATGTTTGCTGCATTCAATGAAATCTTACTAGCAAGTGATTTTGAACATGTTTTTTGTACTTTAAATATATTCTTACAAGTTGAGCATACTTACATTTATATCCTTACATTTGTGGGAGTAGCGTTCAACATGATGAAAACAACAAAAACTTAACTATTTGTTAGGGGTTTAAAAAAGGGAAATACCAGAATGGTGTCTTACAAAGGTGGGTTCACACGAAATGTAAAACACACCATAGTTAAGTTTGTCAACCCTAGCTCATCAATTTGAACTATACAATTGTAATTATGCTGCAAGGCACACTGATTTGTTACAATTATGTGTACAATAGATTATGCTCCATTTGTTTGGAAAATATTTATTTTGATAAACAAATTTGGGTGCTCTGATTAAAATGTGTAAAATTCTGTTTATCTAATTTAGGGGTGTATATCAGTATATGGGTTGGGCAAACCCACTCGATCCGGTCAAACCCACCCAATCCAATCCAAAAAAGTGGATTGGGTCGGGCAATTGGGTGGATGTGGATTTCAAAATGATAAATCTATAAAAAAAAATTGGGTTTTGGGTAAAACCGGACCTAACCCAGAAAACCCACTGATCCACTATTTTAGTAATATTATGACTTTTTTTAAATATTTTACATATAAACATGAAATATTTTGTTTTTATTATTTGATCATTAAAAGAGAAAATCCCAACTTCCAACATAGAAATTTCTAAAATAAGTTGTATGCATGTATATTTTAAACGAAAAACACATTATTCTTCATTACTTTACATTTTCAATGCATTATCTGATCATTGTTGTTGAGTTCATATCTTTTGACATCTTTATGTCATTTAAAAATAATAATGCAAGTAAAATGTAATTATTTGAAAACAGTGAAAGTATATTATTTTTCTGAAAAACAATGATGATATTATCATTTTACGATGCTAAAAAAATAATAAAAATATGTTGCAATATTTATTTTCTAGAAAAATTAAAAGTTGAGTATTTTAAAGAAAAAAAAAGATGATTCATGATATAGTAATTTAAAATAAGAAAACAAAATTTTAATTTGGACAACCCATTAACCCACCCAACCCAATCCACAAATTAGTGGGTTTGTCCAACCCAACCCAATGTTAAAGGAAGATTTCTTTTCCCACCCCCCAGGAATCTTTTTCACCTCCCGGGTTTCCGTTTTTAACCTTTGACTTTTTGGAAAAATTGGTTCGGTAAACGCGTACCGAACTCGCATGTAAATTTTCACCCCTTTGACACCCCTCACATGTAACCAAAGTTCAGTGGACGCGTACTGAACTTTTGCGTCTTCTTTACCTCTTAGTTCAGTACGCGTCCACCGAACTCTTTTTAAAAGGAGTTCGGTACGCGTCCACTGAACTGTTTCTGTATAGAAACAGAACGTTCGCTTCTTCTCCCATTCATGCAGAAACAGTTTATTAGAAAGGGGAAGGGGGAAAAACGAACCTAGGGCGAAAATCTTCAACAATCTTGCGTTTTTGAGTTAATCTTCCACAAAGTTCATCAATTTCTACTCCATCAAGTAAGTTTATGTTGATTTTACTTCTTCATTTTCATTCAAATTTCTTCACATCTCTTAAATTCGTTTTTGATTATTTATGTCAATGTTAATCTCTAATTCGTGATTTTGTGTTGATTATGTTGTTGAAATTGTTGATTAGAGGTTTATTGTTGATTTTGGATGATTGCATGTTAGGTTTGATGTGAAATATGATTATGTTTAGGTTTTGGTTAAATTTAGAATTTAGAGTTGGTTTGAATGATAAATGAATGTTGATTAATAGTTATCTAGATTGTTGATTATTGCTTATTATGGTGAATGTTAAATTTAATTTATATATTTTGGTTAAATTTTGAATATGGAAAATGGTTAGACATAGGTTTTGGTTTAATTTGAATACGGTTAAATTTTGATTACGACTGATGTTTGAATATGCGTTATTGTTTTGTGTAGATATGGATGAAGAAGTTGCAAGAGGGCGACACGGCAGGGAGAGCAGGGCTCATGGCTCGGCACGTAGAGAAGTGCCGCCTGCGCCTAAAAGAGGTCGTCGCAAGAAAGGACAACCTCTTGTTGTGGAAGGAACTCATGATGCTGAAGCTAGTGGATCACGCTCCCGCACACGCCCATCACAGGATGAGGCAGCTGATGTTGATCAATACGGATTTCGGATGTGCAAAGAAAATGTCTTGAACAAACTCGGACTCACCATCGGTTCGAGCTTTAAAGAAGTAGTTGTTTTCATCATCGGTTCGAGCTTTAAAGAAGTAGTTGTTTTCATCAAGACACTTGTGCAAATGTTGGATTTCCGTCCTTGTCGCCCTCGCCCTTTGTTTTAACCTATAACGGGCGTTGTAAACTTGCTTCAAAACAGTCACATTCTTCGGATCCCTCTCTTTCAACGTAGAAATGATATTCTTCGGCGGGACCAAATTCTTTGTCATTTCCGATAGAAGTTGCTTTTCTACCGGTTTCAAACGACCCGCAATGAGGTGACCTTGCAATGCTTTGTCTAGCACATGGTTGTGCATTCCATCAACAACAGTAACATGCCATTGCCCCGTTACATGGAAGTAACCTCGTAGACGAAATGGACATTCACATTTCCGCGTTCCCGTCTCTTCAAATTTTACCTTCTTTCCCGTTGGTTTGTATGTACCGCCTCTTTCGCAACCCAACACAATGAACGGCTTCCTACTACCTTTGCCGTTATCCGATCTTGTAATGACAATTGAAAATCTTAACGGGAGAGCTATGTCGCGAGCCCAATCAACCAAAGCCTCTTTGCTTTCGAAAGTTCTATCCGTCACAAAATGGTCCCTTGTATCCACTCTTATTGGCGATACGTGAGGCTCCGCCGCTACTATTGCTTTGCACTCGTCCGGAGGTTTAGCTTCATCGGCCATAACTAAAACAAACGATAAAAATAAATTCATAAGTCATTTGAGTCCATCAATAATGCAATCCTTAATTTAAGCAACTATAAATCATACTATGCTCACTAATTCATGCAATAACAATTAATATGAGTGAATTCCTAAACAAACCAAGCATACAATGCATAAAACATCATTTAAAACCATTTTCTGCAAGTTACAGAGGCTACTGCATATCCTGTTCTGTTTCGCAATAGTTCGGTATACATCCACCGAACTAATGCTCTTCATTTTCCAGAACAGTTCAGTACGCGTCTACTGAATTTTTCAAATAGTTCAGTAGACGTCTACTGAACGAAACTGTGTCAGAAACCTACTAACCTAGCAGCTATGGTTGCGTGAAATAAACGGTGGAGTTCGAAATTTACCTTGTTTTTAAGCTTCCAATGCGTGTAGAATCAGTTTGCCAAGCTTCCAATGTTGATTTTAACCCCCAAATGACCGGAATCGCGCGTTTTACTCGTATGGAGATTTTGATTGTGTGTGTGAGAAGATGAAGAAATGAGGAAGAAACCTGGTGTTGCAGGTTTATATTGATATAGTTCGGTAGACGTCTACTGAACGACTTCATAGTTCAGTACGCGTCTACTGAACTATTGTTTACAAATTTTCGAAAGTCAAGGGGCAAACTGGGATTTCAGGGGGGTGAAAAAGAGTCCAGGGGGGTGGGAAGAGAAATCTTCATGTTAAAGTGGGTGGTTATTTTACTGAACCCAACCCACAAAACTATAAATGGTTCGGGAAAATTTGTTTTCCTACCCAACCGTTTATCTTTATACCCCTACAAACAAATAAATATCCCCATTTTACCCTTTTATAATATTGACTCACTTCTACATTTAATCAAAGTTACAAACCGGAAATCTTAAAAAAAAAAAAATAGGTTCAAAATTTAGCCACGGTTTAACCGTAGCTAAACTGTAAAATTTCGGAATACTTCAATCCAGTTTTCCGGTAAACTAATTACAAACCGGAACAGTTAAAAGATGGCAAAATTGACAAGCCAAATGTATTCCGGTAAACTAATTACAAACCGGAACAGTTAAAATATTCCAAACCGGTAAACTAATTACTCAACCTTAGGAACCTTAGGCCAACATATCCTAGAGAACTGCTCTTCCCCCACAACAAAATTGACAGTCCAGATGTATTGCGGTTCCACAATTTGCAATTCCAATTCGTTTCATTAAGGAAATTTCTACACGGCCTGAGTGTTGGACTGAATTTTCCTTTCCACTTCATAACGGTACTTCAATTTTATTATTCTTTGTTATTTGTTATGATTATGATTCTCTATTTAATCAATTGAATATGTATAATCTGATTATGTAATAGCGATTAATTTTGTTGCTGATTTTTTAAGCTGATAATTGAAATCAGTATAGTTTATGCCTTATTTCATAAATAAATATTAATCCTGATTAAGTTGAATTCAACATAGACAAATGGATTTTAAATTGGTACATAGTTTATAATGCTCTATTTGAAGGTAGTGTTTCCTACCAAGATGGAAGGAATGAATGGCTTATTCAAGAATTTGAAAACGTAAGCCATCTTGATCATCTACATCTGATAGTAGTTTGATTCGAGTTTTGACGATCTGCAAAAATTGGTTGGTGCCTCAATATAAGATCAGATCTGATAGCGGAAGAAGAATCCAGATTATGTTTTTAGCCACGGTTTAGCCGTGGCTAATTCGGCTCCGATATTTTTTTAACTGTCCCGGTTTGTAAATAATGTACCGGAATACTACTTTCGGGTGTTCCAAAATTATGCAGTTTAGCCACGATTAAACCGTGGCTAATTTCGAGCCTTATTTTTTTTTAAGTTTTTCGATTTGTAACTTTGATTAAAGGTAGGGGTGAACCAAAATTATAAAAAGGGGTAAAATGGAAATATTAAATTATTTGTAGGGGTAAAGAGATAAATGTTGGGGTAGGAAAAAAATTTCCATGGTTCGGATTTGGTTTTGGTCAAACCCAACCCAATCCGGCCCACGTACACCCCTAATCTAATTAGCCAATGTTTGATTTTACGTTAGAGTGACCGAAATTTATTTTGGCATGTTAGATTATTTTTTAGTATAATTCATTTAATTGGAGAAATTACAATGACTTTCTCTATAGTAAGTTTAAATGCAAGACACACCATTCAATTTTTTCACCAAATAAAAACCTCCATTAATTGTACAATAAATAAATAAATTTATTTATTTTTATAAGGAAACAATTCAAGATAGAATGACAACAAATCATTGAAAGCAAAACAATGGATTTCTACATCAATCAGAGAAAGTAACATTAGCAAAAGTGATTGTCACGTCAGCAAAAATGCATTGCCACATCAACAAAAAGATAATTTTTGCTGACGTGACAGTGACTTTTTCCCCTTCACATAAGCAAAAAGTCAACAGAAGAGGGTAAAACAAAATTCGTAACATTGCAATAGGATATTTTCAAAAAACTTTTATGTAGGGCTAAAATAAAACCCGGCTAACTTGCAGGGGTAAAAACCTATTAATCAACCCTTTGAAAAATAGTTTAAATTTACAATTATTTTTATTTGATGGAGTCCCTATAGAGACGTGAGAGAGAGAGAGAGGGTGACGCAGAATGAAGCTTGAAGGATTTAGCAAGCGCTAAACCTATAACGAGAACAAGGATTCGCAAGTGACAAACCCATCGAATAACTATATGAAATCCACCAAATAGTGCTATGGAATCACTACAAGAAATATCGTTTTTGGCAGCGACAAATGTCGCTGCCAAAAACGCAAAGTTGTTGCAAAAAGTGTTTTTTGCAGCGAAAAAAATGTTGCTGCATGTCGCTGCCATAAGTGCCGTTGCGAAAAGTTTTGCAAGGACAATTTATGTCGCTGCCATAACTAGTGTTTTGCAGCAACAATTGATGTCGCTGATAAAACTAGTATTTTTAGCAACAATTAATGTCGCTGGCATAACTAGCGATTTTTTGCAACAACATTTATTGTCGTTGTCATTACTAATGTTTTTTGCAACGACAATTATTGTCGCTGGAAAAAAAAAAGTGTTTTTTGCAATGAAAAAAAATTGTTTTTCAAGGACAATTAATGTCGCTGCTATAACTAGTGTTTTTCGCAGCGAAATAGTTATTTTTTGTTAACAATATAAATTATTGTTATATCATTTTTACCTCAGCAATAAAAATTGTTGGAATATATTATATTTTCCAAAAATAAAAGATATACAACATAAACCAACAAATTAGATTCACAATAAAAGATATACAACATAAACCAACAAATTTATTTCCCAATATATTTTGTGAAATAGATCAATTTAAAGATAACAAACAAGTGTTTTAAAAATCATAATAATACAATTCCTAAAGATAACAATCTAATGATAACAAATCAATCTTTAAAATATAATCGGATAAGCTCCCTACTCGGAACAAGCTTGTTACAACATATTTCCTACTTGAAAAACTTGCAAAAACGGTCTCCATTCGTAAGCTCCCTTCTTTGTATCTCTTAATTAGTCATAAAAGCTTGTTATAACTCAACTTACAGGAACAACCGTTTAAAATCTTCATTTGTGAGACAAAGCTTAACAAACCTGAAAAGCACAACAAACTCAAAGAAAACTGAAAAAGAAAACCGCGACTTTTTCTTTTAGTAATGACTATTCAAAGGTAAGTTATTAATGCGATAAAAAAATAATCTATTATATTATGAATTAAAGTAACATATGAATTCTTGTACCAAAAAAAATAAAGAAAAAAAGTAACATATGAATTATTATAACAATAATTAGTAAGTAACTATCCATAATATTAGTTAACTTTACTATGTTGTTTATTTTATTCCTCTCAATTAGTTACATCATAACTAGTATAACTCCATTATACAAAAGCCACGAATTAATCAATAAAAACATATTATGAATCATAAACTCAAAGGAATCAAAATATTAAAAAGAAAAGGGAAACAAACAAGGGAAAACGGAAGGAGGGCAAGGTCTCCTCTACTATTCTCATGGTCAACACTATCCCTATGCATGAACAATCTCCCCCCTTACTTAGAATTTGCAGAAACTTCCTCCAACTAAATTGGGATATCTACTGTGCCCTTGCTCCTACGGTCGTTCAGCAACAAACGGAATCGAATTCGGACTTCGGATGAGAAAGTTATGAGTATTTTAGTATTGCTCTCGAAATCCACTATTTGGTCATAAAGGGTACACGAATTTTTGTTTGTAAATTGTGGTAATGCTAATTCTAAATTATTTTGCTCCATTTATAGATGAAGTTTATGTTTTTCTTTTCCTAAAAACAAGCAAGATTAATAACGGATTTGTTTCTATTTTAATTCCCTAAAAACTCTCATCTTATTCCTCATGAAAATTCAAATCTTTTTTTATTTTTGGTTTACAATGAGCTGGGATTGAACCCAGGACCTATAACATGCTACCCAAACCCCTCACCACTAGACCAAACATAGTGGCTTAAATTCAAATCTTTTATTTTGATGATATATTCCTAAAATATATTGTATTTCAAAATTATATCTATGATTCTAAAATATATCTTAATTAATTCTATCTTTCAAATTATTCTCCTATTCTCACTATATTAAATAAATTCTAATTTATCAAATAGTTTACTTAGCACATAATCACTTAAATAAACTATATTCTAATAAATAACTATTTTTAAATTTTAGGTTGCTACAAAAATATCCAATTAGTATAAAAAAAATAGAATAAAAATCATGCATATCCCAAATAACATAATTTCTATTTAATTAATAGATTTAGTAAAAAAATAATTAATAGATGACAATTGAACGTTTTTAGGCATCAGTTAAATGTTTATGTCTATTCAATTAGTCAAAACGTACAAATATTAATTTTTAATTAGAATTAAAAAAACAAAAAAAAAAAACCAAAAAAAAGCATTGTAAATACTAACAACTAACATTGCCTATAAAAAGAAAACAAACAAAAAAAAAAAAGATCATGTGTATCTCAAATCCAAAATAACATGATTTCTTTTTAATTAAAAGATAACATAAAAAAAATGAACCTTTTTCATTTAAATTAATTATTCTATTTAATAATTAACAATAAAAAATAAAGTAGTTAGAAATTAATAAATTACATAATTAAAAAATAATTAAAGATAGTCATAGAAATATTATTATTAATAGCAATTTTAAAAATAGTAAGCATTCTCATTAGATGACAAATGAAAAATTTGTCAACGAATCATGCTTTATTATATTTAAATTAATATAATGTATTTCTATTCTATTAACAATATATTAAAAGGAACAAAAAAACCTTAATTTGTTCTCATCAAGTATGATAATATTTCAAATATTCAATCCTTAAATGTAATTATTAAAAAAAAAAGATGCAAAACATAAAAATAGTAACAAAAATAATAATTTTATGTTAAAAAAAATAATTTACACATAAAAATAGGAACAGAAACCACGATAAAAGATAATATAAAAAAATAGTAATTGAGTGGTATCCCAGCGACTTTACAAGGTTGATGCAAAAAAGTTATACTATTAGCGACAATAATAATTATTGTTGAGATAATTAACTTTTCCCAGCGATAATGTAATTGTTGAGAAAAAGACTAACTTATAGCAACAAGTTTAATTAGTTGTTACTATATGTATATTTTTATCAACAATTTGAATGTCGCTGCGAAAAAGTCGCTGCCAAAAATCTTATTTCTTGTAGTGAATCCACCAGAAAGAGAATACCTGGAATCCACCAGATAATACTCTTGAAATAAAACTAGAATCCACCAGTGTAAAATTTGGAATTCACCAAACTTGAGAAAATTCTCAGTAATTTTATGGAATCAAAAAGTTTTTCTTCAATGTTACAATTGAGTCTTTAAATAGTAAAATAATATGTGTTTTTTTTTATAATCCAACTTAATTCTAATAATATTGAAATCAAAACAAACTACAAAACAAATAATAAAATAAAGGCAAAAGCTAACATGTGCCCTCAAGGGCACATGATACTAACATGTGCCCTCAAGGGCACATGATAAACAACTAAATAAAGAAATATTGTCCTCAAAACTTGTGCATTTAACTTTATAAAAGTCAAATCATTGCATTTTTTAATGGAATAATTCTACTTTAAGGTTCTTTAACATGTGCCTTTAGGGCACATGTTAGCATGACCATACGATTTTATTTAACTATTAGTTCAAAAACCAAATACACCAAAAACCATGGATTTGTCAAAAGTACCATTGAAATCCTCATTTTAATTACTTCCTCTATCTCATATTATAAGCAAAAAAATATTTTTTTTACATTTATTAAGAAAATAAAATATGATAATTTGAATTATGACTTTTTGTGTTTTTGAAATAAGTTTCATGGAAAGATGTAAAATGAATTTTTATTGGTTATTGATTATGGATAAAAGAAGAGACAGAGTAAATTAAATGCATTTTTCATTAAATTTCATGGAAATAAGTAAAATTAAAAGTAAATTTTGAAAATGATAAAAGTTATTTACCTTTACTTATATTTTAGGGAAAAAATGATTTATTTTTTTTCTTTTACTTATAATATGGGACGGATGGATTACAGCTGAGCAACTAGGATGTAATTAAACCAGTTTAGTTTTGTTTTGAGTAAATCTAATCTCTGAACCAATAAATCTTCGATTTTTTTTCTATTTAAATTAGATTGAATCATCGGTTTCATTTAGATTTTTCTAATCTATTTACATCTCAAAGAGCAGCCATATTTGAAGGATTTTTTTTTCCAAACAAGTAGAGTATTATAATCTAATTCTCCTCTGGTCCAATTAATTGTGATATCAACGTGTAGGATTGAAGTGAGATTGGCTTACCAGCTTAGTGCATGAATGTTTGCAAGTACATGGAAATTGCACGGAATGTGTTTGTTGTTTTATGTAAACACTAGTCTTCAAGTTGTATATTTGTCTATATGGAAAGTGTATAGAAATCCTCATTTTAATTACAGCAGAGCAGTCATATTTGAAGGAATCTTTCCCAACAATTAGAGTACTGCATCCAAGAATCTCTCATTATTTCTACATCTCTTCCATAGAATAATTTTCATTTTTTAATAATATTTATTTGCTTATATTTTTTTTTTCTTTGTCTATATTATTTTTTATTTTTTATTATTTTGAATGTTACATATATTTTTCTTTCAATTATATATGAGAATAATTTTATTTAATTTACTTGAGTATGAAAATACGATATATGTTTAAAGATGTTACACGAGCATAGTGAGGTGGAAAGCACTCTCTCATTCTTCGTTCAACAACACTATATGATTCTCTCTCCCTCCCTCTGATGCAGAAGCAAATCAACGCAACGCGGTTGATAAGATTTTATTTTAGGGTCATGCTAACATGCCCTAAGGGCACATGTTAAAGAATCTTAAAGTAGAATTATTCCATTAAAAAATGCAATGATTTGACTTTCAAAAACCACCGTAAACACAAACTTATCAGTTAAATAAATTATAATTTAACAAAAAATATGTGATTAATTTATTTTTTAAAATATATAAGCATACACTACTTCGTGAGTAGAATTCGATTGGTAAGCACATTGCATCAAAAATTAAAATTTGAATTCATGGTTTTCCAATTATTCATCTTTTAAGGTGAATTTTTAACTATTAATTAGACATAAAAAAAGAGAATTATATATATATATATATATATATATATATATATATATATATATATATATATATATATATATTTTGCAGTTAAATATGTTGAAAGCATTCAAATGGACAAACAATGTATTAACCACCGTTAGTTATTAGGATTCTAGAGCAATTCTTTTATAAGTACAAACATAAATAGTATTTGTTAGATATACATTTATAAAAAATATCAAAATTAAAGAAAAATAATTAAAATAATATAATATGATGTGACAATTTTTTTTAAAATTTTATTTATTTATGTATATGTGTTTATGTCCAAATAAGTGTTTCTCTAGAATTTATAGCCAGCCATTTGGTGAAAAATTTGATTCCTAATTAAAAAAAGAATTTGTTAAAAGATGTCGACATTTAAGTAGTTCTCAATTGCATTGTAGAATTACTTTTTGCACTTTGGTTTACAAAAGAAATAAAATCAGGGCCAGATCCGACACCAAAAATAAAAATAAATCACTTAATAGTAAAAAGTAAAAGATTCAAAAAATAATACAGATCATATAAATTATAAATAATATCAACAATATAAAAAATAGTCTTCTTTGTAATTAATATGTAAAATATTTATATTTTAATTAATAACAACAAAATATCTAGCTACTTAAAAAAGCAATATCCTTTTTTAGTAGTAAGATGGAGAAGGAAAAAATACACATATTTTTATTTGTGCCTGAGATAAGACAATTAATGGACTTAACCACATTGGATGAACAAAACTAAACTAAAAAAATAATATAACTTTTTATTTTATTTTTTAAAATCATCCTTTTTAAAAAAATAAATAATAATACTACCATATAAAATAGAAGCTTTCAATTGAAATACATAAAAAGAAATAAATTATATTACAAAATATTATATTTATTTTTATATATACACATATTTGACTGCATGATAGTAGTGAGTCAGAAAATAATATTGGGATGGGCCACTATAAAATTATAATATATAACTAAACAAGAAAATAAAGTTGGACTGTCCCATGCATGCGCATATAGTAAAAACTTTGAGAACAATTTGTCACATAAATATAATATATAATTGCCAAAATGTCACATAATTCTAAAATCTTTGAGAACAATTTGCAGTAACACTTATCGAGAAAACAAAATCGCTAGCTATAAATATATACAATTTGCAATATTGATCATCAATAATCAAATCAACAAAATGAGTACTGTTAGAGAGAATACCCCCAAGTCTAGTTCTTTTATTAGAAAGTTCTTTGCGTCTTTAGATAAGTTGTTTGAATACAATGATACATGGATACAGGATATGAGAGAGGGCATAATTTTAGCAGCTTCCATAATAGCAACCATGACATTTTCACTCGCCACTAATCCACCCGGCGGCGTCGTGCAAACTGGTCCTAAAGATGCAGATCTTCGTGATGAAAATCCCCACACCCACATAATCAGAAACTTCTGTTTCACATCGAATGTCACCAACACTACTCTATGCCTCGCACAAGCTGTCTTGGGTTCTACAGACTCCATTGGTTATTTACTATTTTTGATATGCAATACAATTTGTTTCATTTCAGCAATTAGTGTTATTTTCTTGCTTGTTAGTGGAATTCCTATGAACAATAGATTTGCAATATGGTTTTTATCAGCATGCATGTCCGTCACACTCACATTCCTTGGTCTTACCTACATGTTTGCTGCAATCATGGTCACACCAGATACCGTTTGGAACACATATCGTAGTGTGTTTTCAATTCTTATATTTGTTTGGGTTGCAATGATTGTAATCGTTCATGGTTATCAAATTGTTCGCTTATTTTGGAGGGGTATCCGTAAATTTGCTAAATTTGCGAAAAATAAGAAGCAACCTATTGGCAGTCCTGTCCCTGGGGTTCCATAATTAATGTGTCACAAAAATATCTTTCTTATCAAATATGTATTCGTAAAAATAAGTATCAATTACATGTAATTGTATTTGTTATAATTTGATTTTCGCATTGAGTACGTTAAAATACTCCTTGTACTTAATTTCTTTAATTCAGTTTGTTTATTTATAATAAAATTTTATATTGTGTTCTATTAATTATGGCTTTGTTTGGTGGAATAAAAGGCAGATTCTTCATAACTTTTCAATATTAAGCGTTGGTAATTAAGCCTTTCCTCCCTTGAACATAAATTTTAAAATAATTAATGATCAATTTGCATTAATATAAATATGAAATAGAAATAATTAATGGTAAGCCTTTTTTCCCTTTCCAACAATTTAGCTATTGGCAACAAAAAAGAGTTCATAAACACGACCAACCTAAGAGTAAGGCAACTCAAACAAAGGTTATAGGCCCTCCAAAAATATTTATTTACTAATAAAAATAGGCCCAAAAAATTTGTAAATTTAGTAGTCGACAAAGCAAAAAGGCCTTAGAGTGAAATACAAAGGCCCAAGAAAAATGCCTCCCATTGACCGTGTGTTTTTTGTTTATGTTTCACATACACTTTGACTCTTTCTCTTTTTCTGAGTAAGGCTGCATCGTTTATTCTTTTTTTTTTTCTCAAATTTTTCAGACTTTTGATTTCTTCGGTTTCATATTTACAACTACAAACTTTCTACAACTTCATAGAAGGTGGTTAGTTGTTATCTCTCTGATGCTGAGTTAGAATTTTCTCTTGTAAGGGTTCGAGCATCCCTTATACTTTTTTTTAATAAAATTTTTCTTTGCTTATAAAAAAAAACTACAAACTTTCTAATTTTCTCGTTAATTGTTACTACTAAAATAAAATTGTAACAATTAGACAAAAACTTTGCAATTGCTCAATAAAAGATTAAAGAATTAATTTTATGATGATTAAAAAATATTAAATAAAATTGATTAATAAGTTAATATACAATTTTGTATCTCAAAAACCTTAAAAAATAAAATTTAAATATTTTTTAAAAAATTCAAACTAAATTTACACTTTAAGGGCTCGTTTGATGATCAGGATATGATAAAAATATCATAGGATAAAGAGTTGGATAAAAACATGATAGGATAGTGACATAATAGACACTTATCATATCATCTATTTGGTGCACACACTATAGGTCAATCCTATCTCGTCAATTTGCACTATGTAGGTCTCATACAAATACAATTGCAATTATGCTCCAAGGCACGCACACTGATTTGTTACAATTATGTGTGCAATAGATTATACTCCATTTGTTTGGAAAATATTTATTTTGATAAACAAATTTGGGTGCTCTGATTAAAATGTGTAAAATTCAGTTTATCTAATTAGTCAATGTTTGATTTTACGTTAGAGTGACCAAAATTCATTTTGGCATGTTAGATTATTTTTTAATAGAATTAGTTTAATTGGAGAAATTACAATGACTTTCTCTATAGTAAGTGTAAATGCAAGACACACCATTCAATTTTTTCACCAAATACAAACCTCCATTAATTGTACAATAAATAAATAAATTCCCTACACTCTGCACACCATGATACTCCATCGTTACTTCTCTTTTCACTTTATTGCCTCTTCAACTTTGTCATTGTAATCACAAGACAATCTCTTCCTCTGGTACTTTATTGCATTTTTAACTTTTTTAATAATCAACTTTTCTAAATATATTTTTTAAATAGTATTTTAAGTATCGCTTCATGCAACTATGTTTTTTCTTCTGAAAAAGTTAAATTAGCTCATCTAAATTGATATTGGTGGAAATCGAATTCGAGACTTTAAGAAAAGTACACTCCCAAATCCCAAATTAATACCACCAAACTAAATTCATCAAATTTTATGGATCTAAAATCTAAATAGACTTCAAACTATCATGAATTTATGTGAGGACAACATTTAAATATTAAGAGGGGTTACCATATGAATTTATTTATCTAGTTGTTAGATACAAAAATAATGGAGTGGGGTCACAATTGCCACCAATGGCAACAACGTAGATCCGTCCCTTGCCACATAACTCCAAAATCTATGAGAACAATTTTCACTAACTCTTATCTAGAAACCAAAATTGTCAACAATTTGCAATTGGTCATCAACAATCAAATAAACAAAATGAGTGTTGTTCAAGAGAATAACCCCAAGTATAGTTTTAGAAAGTTCTTTGAGTCTTTAGATGTGTGGTTTCAATACAAAAATAAAGGTAAATGGATAGAAGATATGAAAGGTAGCATAAGTTTATCAGCTTCCATAATAGCAACCATGACATTTTCACTTGCCACTAATCCACCCGGCGGCGTCGTGCAAGCTAGTCTTGATGATGTAAACCGACGTTGTTTGACATCAAATGTAACCGGAGTTCGCTTATGTGTCGGAGAAGCTCTCTTGGGTTCTTTAGACCATAATGGTTATCTTCCATTTTTGGTATGCAATACAATTTGTTTCATTGCAGCACTTAGTGTTATTTTCTTGCTTGTTAGTGGAATTCCTATGGACAATACATTTACAATATGGCTTTTATCGACATTGATGTCCTTCACACTAACATTCCTAGCTCTTACCTACATGTTTGCTGCAATAATGATCACACCAAATTCCATTTGGAGTTCTTATGAGAATGTGTTTTCCATTGGTCTTATTGTTTGGACTGCCATAGTTGTAATTGTTCATGGTTTTCACATTATTCACTTATTTGTGAGGGGCGTAAATGCTACAAATGAAGAGTAACTTATTTGTACCAATAATTAATAGTTATTTCCTTTGTGGTTTCAGAATGTGTCACAATAATATGTTTATTATGTATCGGTAAAAATAAATCAATTACATGTAGTTTTATTTGTTGTTGTAATTTGATTTATGCATTTGATCAGTTGAAATGCTCCTTGTATTTCCGTTAATTCAGTTTGTATATAAAAAATTGTGTTGTTTTATTATGGCTTTGTTTGTTGGAATAAATGGCCGAAGTTTCATAAGTTTTCAATATTAAGTGTCGGTAAGCCTCTCCACTCCCCTACTCCTTCTACAAATGGATGGTACAATCTATTTTGCATCGAAGAGCCGTTAGAGTTTTATAGAATAGCTTATAAGTTGATATGATAAAACAAAATTTTATCTGGTAAACATTTTTTAAAAAGAGCTTATAGTTTATTTTTCAAATGTTATTTTAAGTAGTTTATGAGTTTATAGCTTATAGTTTATAGCTTATCTTTTTTTCTTTCAATGTTATCCTATTATTTTACTTTAAAAAAATAAATATTAATTAAACATATTTTTTTAATATTATTTCATAGTTCAACCACTAATTTTATCAAACACTACAAATTCAATCATCTAACTTATTTGTTATAAGCAACTTTTAGCTAATTTATCCGCTTTAAATTAGTTTATCAACTATCTGCTATTTTTTACCAAACAGAGCCGAGTCTCAGTAGTCTTGAAGGTTGGTGGCCATTTTTTACCTTTTTGAAAGAGGCTAAATTACATTGAAAATTGCTCTTAAGACCCCTAGCAAATCCAAAAATACCCTTCATTTTGAGTCTAGTTCGAATGAGATTGTACAATCCAGAATAAGCTTTAATTTTGGAAGTTAATTAAGTTCCCATTGAGCGGTAATACAACACGCTCCAAGGCAAGGAAATGAAAGAAATGCTTAATGCAGGAAGAAGATCTGATTATAACTTTCAAAACTTCATGACATATTGGAATGTAGCTTATGAATATTCAGATGCAATCGGAACGTATCTTCCATTAAGGTTCGGAATATATATTCCCATCACATTTCGGAAGATATCATCCAATATGCATCTTTACAGACATTCTTAAAAAATTCAAAAAATTAAACGGTTTAAAACATTCATTACTTGTTATTTGATGACAAGTGAGTGTAAAAGTTCTCTATGTGCGAATAAATGTTGCTTTTATACCTTCAACACGTTTTTTTCGAAGCATTGAAGTTGATTGTTAGAGACGATATGAAAGTATAATTGATGCAATTACTACTAAAAAAACCCAGTTCGGAAGATAACTTCCGAAATGTTACACTTTTAGCTCGTATCTTCTGAAACATGCAAATTTCTTTTTTTACAAAAGAAAAGCCTAAAAAGTTGACATATTTCGAATTGTAGGATTCTATACGAAATGTAATTTCGGATCATAGCTTCCCATCGTACACAAAGGATATTTTCGTCAATTTGGAGGCCTATAAGCAATCCAAGGGACCTTAAGAACAATTTTCAATTACATATAAATACAGTACGCAAACAAAATGGAGAGAATTAGTACAAGGTGTACTAAAACTCTCAAAAGTACAAAGCGAGTATTTCTTTTTGCACCCCCTGAACTTCTCAATCACTCTTGGAATTCCTAAATTTATCTCCTTGCAAATTAGATAGCGTCGAGTGTATAAAATAGAAAAAAATAAAAAAAAAAATAGTTCGTACTCAAATAGCAAATCTTATAAAAATAAATTTTTTTTTGTCTGTCACCCTTCCTCACCTCCCATGAATTTGTTTTTAAATGAAATACCGATTTGTCTTAATCATTACTACCAATTTGTCACGTAATTCCAAGATAGTCGAGAATAATTTGCACCAACTCTTATCTATACAAACCAAAATCATTTTTGTTTTTGAATGACACACCAAAATCATCAATATATAAGTCATATATTATTAGAATTTCCACCATATTATATATTTCTATAGTAACATGTAAATGTGTAATGCTAAGATAAGTTAGATAACGTATAGAGCTGCTTGCATCATGTATATATAGACAACTACGTACAAACTGAAGGCTGTATATAAAACAAAAAACACTTCCGTGTAGTTTCCATGCAACATGCTTTCAACAAAAATTGGACTTACATATAATCAGTCTTTCCATGCACTATGCATTCATACACTAAGCCAAACTCACTTAATTCATATGAATTTGTACTATGTAATATACATAACATGTAGCGATCGACCATGTTAAATGGGCCAGAGGAAAATTAGATTAAGTACCCTACTTGTTCGGAAAAATTGCTTCAAAAATGGTTGCTCATCTACCATGATAGCTCAAATTAAAATGAGGAAAAATTACTGAACTTGTTATACAGGTTCTGTTAGGAAGGTTAGAACATGAACAGCACAAGTTGCAAACCAATACTGGATCTAAAGATCTTACAGCCTATGCTGATAGTCTAGCTTCTTGTTGTTTGTCAACACCGGAATTGTTGTGTCAAAACTCTGTATCTGAGGGATGGCAGGATACGTTTCCTCCAGCAGACGCTACCAGTCTGTTCTGGGACATGGAGTTACTAAAGGAGCTCTCATCTGTGCCTTTGGACGAACTCGAAGGGTTACACCAAGTAATATTGAGAACAATTTTCTATTTACGTGTTTATCTGTAGAATGTCTGTTTAGCTGCATACTCAATTAAGTATGCATGTCTAATTACATATTAATTTATTTAAGTTTGGTTGTCATTAATTGTTTCAGTTTTAATGATATTTTCTTCTTATTGGGTAGTTACTGTATATGCTGAGAGAACCTACTCTTTGGTTTTAAATGAAGAATTGATTTATAAGATCACTTTCTTTCTTTTATACAACCAGTATGTATAATGGATTGTTTTAAACATAATTTTTTCTGATTATCTGGTTATAGGTTGTGCGACGTATTGCTTACCTTTTGGACTCTGCTTTAAAATTTTCTCTGAGTTTCTCATCAAGACCCCCACAAATGTTTTCACCACATCAAAAGATCTCGTGGACCTTGAATGTATGGACTTCAATGGATGCAGGTTTGTGCACGAACTCCAATGTGTCACATTATCCTTTTTCTTTGTGAATGGTGCTCACATAAGGTTTTTTAATTTATTTTTCTTTGGGATTTTTTTCCCGGGCCTGGGTTGTAGTGAATATGAAAATTGCAAGTTTTATTATGGAGATGTGGTTTAACTGGCATGAATCTTTGTGGGCATGCGTTCCTGAGTTTGTGAAGGTATGTGTTCGTGCAATTTCTCTTTTTCATTTTTAGTTTTTCATGGTTGTCTCCTTTTTGACCCATTTATCATATTTGTTTTTGCACTAGAATTTCTCAAAGATCGAAGGTTTATAATATCAGTATTGCACTACCCCACATCCTCATTCAGCCTGTGTGTGCTTCAACCGTTTTACAGATCACGTGAGTTCATTTTATTTGATATTTAGATTCTTCGTTATATACCGCTAATACTTTTTTTTTTTTTTTTTTTTTTTAAAAGTGGATGGTTTATAAGTACCATCAACTTATTTACAAAGAAAATACTACATTTGCTGTTGCCAAAGATCGAACCCCTGACCAACAGCCTACACCCGCTCAGTCAGCAAGTGCCAACTGAGCTATCCCACGCACCCCATATACTGCTAATACTTGTTTTGAAATACACTAAGGTTTTCTTTTTAGATGTTGGATGCAATGGTATAACACTTCATTAGTCTCATTTTTATGAATCTTTTTCGTTTCTTTAAATACTTAGGGAAGTAGCAATTCTAATTTACGAGGGTTCATAATTATTATTCTGTTTATGCTATCTCAGATAAAAAAATGGAAATTTTGACAATGTCACAAAAGTGTAATAATATAAAAGATTTGTATTTTTTCGAAAGAGAAATAATATGAAAGATTTGTTACACTGTGTCTTGAAAATGAAATAAGACGGTAGATGAATTTCGTAAGAAATGGTTTAATAATAATAAATTGTTACTAAATTTTACTGATGTCGAGTTATTGGATCTTTCAATAATTGAATTTCACTGCTTAATACTTATAAGAAAGGAAGCAGACAGAAAATGGACAAGTATTTCTGATTTGTTACAAATTGAATCTCAAGATTACCTGTATTAACCGCACTGTATTTTTGGAGTAGGTTCTAGACTACTGCCGTTAACTAACAGCTCTAGACAGGTGTTTGAAACAGAAGCTATACATAACAAGAATGAAAACATTCATTTGGGACATATCATGTACATACACTCAAATACTCATTACTAATTTCAGTATCAGGGTTTCTTGTGAGAGAAAGAACAGTGTTTTACTGTCCTCAAGAACAGCGAGCAAAACACAGTTACAGTAGGATTATTAATACATATACACTATCTAAATTGATTGAAGAAATCCTCTGCAATGAATATATATATGACATAATTTTCTAATTTTTTGAAACTATATAAATTTGGAAATATATAAGAAAAAATACAGTTTAAATCTTAATTAACAGCCACAATTAAACTCTCCTGAATACGAGAATTTGTTTTATCAATACTTATGTAGATACATCACTATTGAATTTAAATCTGAAGGCAGCTATTTTTCTTTTATTACATTTTAGTTAAATACTAGTCAATGTGCATCTTGCCTGTATTGTATCGTTTTGTTGTATGAGTACTTGTTATGTGTTACTTTGTGGATATTGAGAGTCATGCCATGAGATTAGAATTTCCATCATTAAACGTCCTACAAAATTTCTCATCGTTGTCAATGATATATTCAGGGAAAGCTCACATGCTATCAAGGAGTTTTGGGTGCAATGTCTGAAGTGTAGAGTTTCCTTGTCCAATTTGTGGAATTGCTCTCACCCTGGGGCATATTTGCCTAAATTTCTTTTGTCTGCTGCTCGTGCCCTTTTTCAGCAAGTAATATTTATTGCTTTTTGTTTTGGTATATTTTATCTTTATTATTCATTGCATATAATTCATCTGAAGTCGTTAAACTAATCCATGTTTATGGCTTTGCGTAATTGCAGATTATTTATGCGCACAGAAAATCGTTTGATGCAGATCAATATGCTGCAAACTTTTCTTCATTCGAGAGAAATATGGCTACAGTATGTTATTTTTTTTTAATTGAAATTCTTTATATGGTTTTTGACTGTTTTTGTTATTTTGGAAAGAAGAGAGTTATGAGCATTTGGAAAATATCCTATGTTGTGTATATTGATCTAGTACTTCAAAGATGTTGGTTGGGCATTGCTTGCTTGTTTCCCTAATTATTTAAGCAAATTGTGGGAACCAATGATATTGGTCAATAGAACTCCGTTTTTAGTTACTTTTTCAACATTTATTTATTGCACATTCTCTTCCTCTATGATGAATAGGTACCTACAGTTAAATTAACTAATAAACGTATCCATACTTACGAAAAAATTTAAGTGAAGTTAAGCAGTCGTAGATGCCTATGGGGCTTTTCTCTGGTAAAACAACACATGTGGATATGTATATAAAATATAATACACATTTTTTTCCCTGAAGAACACCACAAGCACATAAGGAACTTAATCCATGTTTTAACCTCAACCTCATTGGTTCTTTAATTGAAGATGAGAAAAACATGTTTTGGAGTCATTGAATTGAATTGTCTGTGTTTTTCTGATATTCTGAACAGTAATGCCATACAGCTAAGGGATGACATTTGACTCAAAATTTTTTATGGGCTAATCCCTTAGTTAAAAAATATGTTAGGCTTTTGGAAGGTTTTCATTAAGTAGGAAATCATATATTACTCCGGTTTATATTGTACTGTTGATGCACTTAGTTGGGCAATACATGCAAATGTGTATATATGTACATTGATTGTATTGGATATTTATGTGTGATTTATATTGTTCTATTGATGAACGTGGTTAGACCATACATGCAAATGTGTATATATGTGCATTGTCTGTATTGGATATGGATGTGCGATAATAAATGAGATGCATGAAATTCATTTCGTGTATCTTTCTTTTTCTTTGTTTCAACACCTTTTTGGTTCATGTTAGATTTTATTGAATACTACATTTTTGGTTTTGTATTCGTTTTAAGTAGTTTTGAATTTTGATTATATGGTACTTCAGTGTGCACCCTTTATACTTGGTTTTGTATTCTCATTCCCTTTGTTAACTGAATCTAGGAAGAAAGCATCGATTTGGTGAGCACCCTTGTTGCTTCATCACGACACCACAGATTGAAAAACTCAGTGAATAAGTTCATTGTTCCTCTGCTTAGGGTGCTGTATCTTCCCTCCACTACTGCTGGTAATTATTTGCCTCTTCTTCCCCTGAATTAATAAAAATATAAAATTGTTTGCCACTACTGCTGGTCAGAGAAGTGTAATCTTTCTGTTCATGAATTTAAACCATGTTACATCTATATCAGATTTCAATTATTATATGATTGGTTGTGCATTGGCGCACATTGGAGCATTACGCATTCATCTCTTGCTTAGCTATAATGAGGTTGATCCTGCCATGAAGTACTATTGCAAATTATAACATCAACATTTGCCTATAAATAAAAATATATAATAATTTCAAATTACAAGGATATAATTTCAACGAACTTATTTTACTTATAAAGACAACCTTACACACGGATACACTTTGCAGAAATTAAAAGACATCTTTACACACAAATACATGCGAAATGAAGTGGTTTGGGCTGAGTAAAAAAATATATGTCCTTCCCCTAGCATATACTATAACCACTAACATTTGCTTATTAGAAAAAACATCAAAATTACAACGATAAAATTTAGACATACCTACATATAATACTTATATACCCAATACCCAGTACACTAATTATAGTCGTACATAAAGATTGTACGATGAAATCAAGCTGGTGGAGTTGAATATTCTCCCTTGGAAAGTTTGGACTTTATTTTACCTGTTTTGACGTAAAAAACCCAAATAAAGAGACGGAGTGTGAGGAGCAAAGCCAAGAATGACATCAATCCTATCAAAACATAAACACACTTTCTTTGAAAATCCTGAGCTGGACCCCAAACAGGATCTGGGGTAACCATTTGTACTCCCAATATGTAAGTAATAGCAAGACTTGCGAGAGTGAAACACATTCCTATTGATAAAATCCACATAGGAAATCTATTATTTAAACTTATTCCACTCACCAGCAAAAGTAAAACACTTAGTGATGCAATGAAACATATTGTGTTCCAACGAAGGAAATCCTGATATTGATCTGAAAATATAACGGCTAAGACAGCTTCACCCGGACATAAGAGCAAAATATCGTTAGATTGATCTGTACATGCTACAATATCTGGGTTGGTATTGCCGTCATCTTTAGCCGGCCTAACACCACCGGGTGGATTTAAAGCCATTTGAAATGTTATTGTTGCAATGACTGTTGCTACTAAACTCAAGTTCCCTCTCATGTCCTTTAACCATTCATCCTTGTCTTTGTGTGTCAACCAACTCCAAACTTTTTCTAATAATACCTTCCATACTTTCTTTGGTTTCACAATCCTTGAACTTTCGGTCGAACCACCATCGTTTCCCACCTCATTATTGTTCATCGTCTCTCCTTCAAAACAACCATGAAATATAAAAGTTGTCATGAGTCATGACTTGTTTAATCGTAGCATAACTCATTATTACAAAACCTAATTTGCTTATTAAAAAAACCCCCATTTTTTTTTTAAATAACGTGACAGGTATGACACTAATAAATTATAATATTTTTTAAGTATTCCCAAACACATAGAAACAATGTTCCACTTCCTTAGGGACCAAGTCAACAAAGGGAAATTGATTTTGGAGTATTGTCCTACTGAAGAACAACAAATTGATGTATTCACCAAGGCTGTAAAGAGAGATCACTTTCTGAAGCTTAGAAGAGAATTGGGAGTACGTAGTATGCTTTGATAATTAGAATCAAGGAGGAGTATTGAATTGTGTAATTCAAACTATGCTACTTCTCGCTAAGCGAGAGTTTCTTGGCCGGGCGAGAATCAAAAGATTCAAATGAGAGTTAGTTTTAGCTTGGGACAATTAGGTAGTTAGTATCCTTAGCTGTGACAGTTAGGAAGTTAGTTTGCTTAATTGTTTTCTGTTGTAATTGTTAAAAATGATAATGATTGGTTGGTTAACTTGAGAGTCAAGTTAACACTCTCATATGTTGTAACATTCACCTATAAAAGGTGCATTTTTGTGATCAATAAAATTATTCCTTTTCCCTAATCTCTTTTCATACTTGATCTTCTATATTCATCACTTTATAATCTTTGTTATCATAGTTTTATAAAACTAATCTCCAACATTATTTCCTACAATTTACTTTGTTTCCGGTGCAACCTACAATTAATTCTTAGGGAAACTTTAAAATATTTTCAAAAATAAAATTGCAAGAAACTATTTCATGTATTATGACAATAAGATTTTGAAACACTACGAGAGACGTTTAATATGGACCCATCTAAAGATTAATCTTACTATATTTTTACTAAATTTTAAATAATTTCCATTTTTGAGAACTCTATATTATACACACCCCAAAATTTTACAAACTAAATAAGTTCTTTGAACTTGAATTCTTTTCAAAACAGAAGTAAAATAAAGTGTAAAGACCACCAATTCAAATAGCACTATTCCAAAGTTGGCTTTCTGCCGTACAGTACGCACATGTTTAGATATATTCTTTTGAGAACAGATTCTCTGATGTGCAAATAACTGTTACGGCCAATTTTATAATATAATTATTCGGTAAAGAAATTATTGGAATTGTCATATTATTAAATTTGACATTTTTGTGTCATATATATATATATATATATTCAAAAGAGCTCAACATATGCATATCTACCCATGATTATTGCAAATTAACACTTAACGCATGCATGAAGTTTAGCAGATATACGGACTCGCGCGGGTTGATGGCGTTGTTCAATTTATTGTGCATAAAATTTTCATGGATATAACTTGTACAATGTTTGACCCAAAAAAAAACTTGTACAATTGTACCATAATAAACACAACAAAAGTTGCTTAAAAAAAAACACAACAAAAGTTAATTAGCAGGACAATAAATTATTTATATACGTACCTAAATTTGGCTTAACTATTCAACTCGTATGATAACTCAAAATGTGTTTTGCGGGGGTGGAGTGTGCTTTTGAAACCAAACAAGGAAGATATATATACACAAATTCATAAGGTCTTCTTTTTATTTTTTGACAAAATTAATTCATATAGTTAATTATCTATGGGGATCGTTTTTAAATGATTTAGACGTGTCTACTTCGTGCGGCCACACACTGTGAATTTCACGCTAGCCTATCAATAGTGTGAATATCCGTATGCATTATCCATGAGTAAAATAAATTGAGGAAAATATTAAAGTGTTTCTCAGCATAAACATATTAATAAGAAAATTTTATGTTCAAAGGACCTTCGCGTCCGAAGAGTACCAACTGAACAAAATAATCAGAAAGATCGTGCGTATTCACTGCTGAAAAGTCAATCTAAGATCGAACTAGCACCAAAAGAGATCCAACGGTACCTGCAATATAGAGGAATAAATGTTGCGCCAATTCGACGCTGTCACAACCTGCCAAGTGTGCTTTTGAAGAGACGCCACACAAAAATAGGCACCTTCAAGGCAATATGTTTATATTTTATTTTACTAATATTAATTTTATCTGTTATTTACTTTTTTAGCATTCTTAACAAATGTTACAGAGACGCTACTTAGAATGACCCATAAATTAAATGAATACATGTTTTTTTTTTTTTTTGAGATTGGTATTCAGCCAAAAGATTGACTAATTCAAGTGACATTGGTCTTACAGCCCAGTTACAGGGTGTTATTTAAAGTAATATTTTATTTTTGTTGTTGTGCATGGGCTGACCCAACAGTGTTTGGGATCGATTCTAATAGAAGTTCTACATTGCTAAGAAAGAAAAAAAAAAGATCATGGAAATTATATTGAAGAAGTCTCACATTGCTTAGAGATAGTGAAAGGTGGGGGAGCTCAATCTATATATAGAGACTGGGGATGGCCCACTATCTTACTTGTCGCAACCGTTTCTCAATTGGTAAAACATCAAGGAAGTTCTCAAGAATTAGAGTGATGTCCTTTTTTTTGAAAGAGTTTTCTTTCCCTCGATTGATGACTCGCTTATTCAGTACTGCTAACTATTATAAGAGGATGCCGTCCCACAACTAAGCAGTAGCACCTAGAAACACTAAGTTTATTTTGTATCTTTTTATTCTCTTATGCTCTTCTTTTACCGTATTGTGAGATGTAGTTCACATATTTACTTTAGAGAGTGTCAGTGTACTACGGTCATGGAGTGATTGAGAGTGAAGTCTATGTGTTATAACAATTTGCATATAGTGTTTATTCTTGAAGGATTCAAACTTGAGACGTTGAGTTAAACAAACTTTAAGAACTCAAGCCTTCACCACCAGACCAACCTACATGGGTTAAATAAACATATGTAATACAAATAGTGTTTTGGACAGAGCCAAAAATTTAACTTTGGGGAGGGGGGGCAAGATTAAAAGGAAAATGCTTAAAATCCACAATTAATATTGTCAAACAAATATAAGAAGAATAATAACCTTTTATTTCTAAATGCGCACTCATCGAGATTGCATACAATTAAATTCATCAACTATCTCATTCGAGGTAAATTTTTTAGATAACTCATCTTCAATATTTACAATCATGTAATCTTTGAGAAAATTATGCATATAGTATATGTAAGTATCCTTTTGTCAAGTAGCATTGTTTTTATAATTTTCATGACTGAAAATGCGTGTTATATGGTTGCTGTTGAAACAGGAAGAGTCAACACAAGTCGAACTCTATTAATCAAAGGATAAGAATTCAATTCACCGCTTTTAACTAATTTTATGACATAATTCACTAACAGTGGACAACATCTGAAAATTGACATCTTTAAGTCCATCAAACTCATAATGTTGCAATTATGTAAACATTTTGCAAATATGAATAGACAAAATGGTGAAGAAAAGAGAAATTAGGTTTTCAAAAAATTAATCATCATAATTATTTTTTTCTATTTTATTTCCCTAAAAGACTCTTTCCTTTTTGGTAATACTCTTTAAAGGCTTTTAATATTATAAACTTACGTGTTCAGAGGTAATATAACAAAAAAAAGTGTTTAAGTCCAAATATATAATATCAATTATAAAATATAGAGACAAAAAATATATAATAGCATACTAGTATAATTATTTTTTCAAAAAAAAAAAAAAACTTAGGGAGACCGCGACCTCTGCTGGTTCTCCTACTAGCTCCGTTCCTTCGGATAGTTTAAGGCTCATTCGTAAACCGGACCGTATCAAATGAATCACCGATGATTAATTAAGAGGATCATACGATGAACATGTCTTAAAACACACTGAATTTGCATGGACACGTGGAGCACCTAAACTGTAGGCTCATGAGAGCATATACATCCGTTATATCCATTTAGGTTCTTTAAATGAACCTTACTTAATATTTTATATTACTTTACACTTTTTAATTATCTAAACAACTCAACTACATTTTATAAATATCCATATAACTCATCTAACACTCTAAAATGGGTTCCACTTATTTTATTTATAATTAAAAAGCAAGTAGTATTTCAGTTGTTTCAAAAAAAGAAAACAAAAGCAAGCACATGCGGCAAATGTAGGAACGTGTATATGGATAGAGAAACATGCATAAGCATAGGAACGGTAGAAAGAAAATAATCAAATACTATCAGTGTACACTGACAATGGGCGTTGTTACACAGTTAAAGCACGTTACAAAATGAACTGATAATCTTGCTCTAATGCTTTGTTTGTAGGAGAGGAAATGAGAAGAGAAAAATGAAAATGCGAAACAGTCTCAAGTACACACACACAGTGTATGAGAATGATGGCATGCATAACCGTTTTGAGGGTCCTCCCATTTAAGTCCCTTAATTGTATTTTCGTTAGTCAAATCGGTTCTTTCTGTTAGTTTTTAATATTAAATATCGTAGATGGACAAACATTATAATTGGTTCACCAAAAATCTCATTAATTTTTATTTTTATTTTATTTTATTTGAACCAATATTGGATAATTTTATAAAAAGTGCGAGTCTAATGGTGGAGTCAGGATTATTATATGGGTAATTCTATGGTGAGGTCACACAATTGACTTCTTTGATGAAGTTACCAATTTGACCAATAGAAAATCAATGTTAACTTAGTCGGTACCATGTAAGAATATAGTCAAAATGTTTCAATGCACCAGTCTAATATATGGTCTATCATAGATCATGATTTAAAAACATGGATGTGAAAGTAAATTTAAGGGTTGAGATTAAAAATTAAGTATTTGGTTAATTAATTAAAAAAAGGAAGAACAGAAACTCGTTTCAATATTTCTCCAATCTTCCTGTCATCGTTGCCTCTTCATCTTCTGCTCCCCGCCGCCTTCGCGGCCGCATCTCTCCGTCCGTTCAAGCGGTTGCGCTCTTCATCCCAGCGCCGGTGAACATTATGTTCCACACACGTCTTCCTTACCTCGACGCCGGAGCAAACCTCACTGTCCCACCGCGCCGTCGCCGTCATGATAGAAAACCTTCTTAAATCAATCTCAAAGCACCATCAAAATCAATGGAAAAACAATCCATGAATCTCATAGCGAAATTGTTATGTTGATTTGATTAATACAAAAGATTGAAAATTGAATCTGGTATGAAGCAGAACATTTATGTAGCAGACTTGTCCGACCGATGAGACGATTGCGATGGCGTTGACGAAAGGAAGAGAAGAGGCAACGATGACAGAAGGATTGCCGGCGCCGTTGTGAAGGAAAGAAAGGGGAGGTGGCGGCGACGAAGATGTGAGAAGTGAGAGACGGCAGCGATGAAGAAGATGAAAAGATCTGGAAAACGCAGCTTAATTCTCTTTCTCTTTTTTGTTCAATAAAAAATTCTTTTCTTTTTTGTTCAATAAAAAAAATTCTTTTTTTATTAAATAAAATATTTAATATACCCTTTTAATTTTTAAATATGTATATACTAACAATACAGTATTGTATTAAACTACTACTAAAAACAAAATAAAAAACTACTACTAAAAAATTTTAATTTATTTTCATCAATTTTAATATTATTTCAAATATCCAATTTTTAAATGTAATTTTATCTCCAAAGATTAAAAAAAATACAAAAAACATAAAAAAATATAAAAAAAATAGTTAAAAGAGATTCAAACATAAAAATCTGAACAAAAATTACGATAGAAGATACATATCAAAAATACTTAATCAATCTAACATATGGTAAATTTTAATATAAACAACTACAATTAATAGTGTTTCGGTTGAACCATAGTACAATCTTGAGTCATATTATACTTTATTTTTAAATTCTACTTTATTTTTGAGATTTTGTTTGATTTTGTTTTTAAACAAATTTGCTATTTCTCTCTCGCATAAAAAATTAAGATGGGTGTGGATTTAAAGCAATGTGAAACGAAGATGTCGTTCAACAGATCATAAATTTTCAATGCTAAATTTAAGTTTTTCATTTATTTTAATTAAGAAATTAAATAATAATAGTAGTAATAGTAGTAGTAGTAATAATAATAATAATAATAACAATAAACTTGTATTTTAAATTTATTTTATTTTAAATCCAAGTCACCTTGCTACATCATCAGATTCCAATGACAAAGTTAAATGAAAGATGAAATGTGTAGAATTTGATATTACAAGGATAAAATTAAAACTTTTATTTTTACGAGGACTAAATATGAACTTTTCTCATGCTACAGAGACTAAAATGGATATTAACCCTCAGTCAAAGACTAAGGTTGATATAGTGCTTCATTTGAACCGGAGTATAACACACGGTCAAATAATAGGGTTAATAATGCTTCAGTTGAACCATGATATAATCTTATATCAAAATTGTAATTTATTTTTATAATTTTTAATTTAAGTCACTAATTTCAACCGGAGCATATAATATTCAATCAAAGAATATAGTTAACAGTGCTCATTTGAATCGTAGTATAACACACAATCAAATATTACAGATAATAGTCATTCAGTTGAACCGGGATATAAACTTAAGTCAAATTATACATTATTTTTGTAATTTTAAAGTGACTATCTTCAAACGAAGTATAATCTTAAGTAAAAAACTACAGTTAATAGTGTTTCAGTTGAATCAAAGTATAAACTTAAGTTAAATTAAATTTTATTTTAAAAATTTACTTTATTTATAGAATTTTTAAGTCTTTAACTTGAATCAGAGTATAACTCCCAGTCAAATACCAGGATTAATAGTACTTCAGTCGAACTGGAGTATTATATTCAGTCAAAAATTAGGGTTAATAGTGCGTCAGTCGCACCAGAGTATACTTTTTAGTCAAAATAATTTTATTTTAAAATTTTACTTTATTTTCATATTTTTAAGTTATTAACTTCAACTGAGATATAACCTTCAATAAAAGGCTAGGTTAAAAGTACTTCGGTTGAACCAGAGTATAATTTTCAATCAAAGACTACGATTAATAGTGCATTGATTGAACCAGAGTATAATCTTAGGTCAAATTATAATTTATTTTTAAATTTTAGTTTACTTTTTTATTTTGAAGTCATTAACTTCAATCATAGAATTTTTTTTCTAAGTCATTAGTCTTTGACTGAATATTATACTCGGGTTGAAGTTAATGAGTTAAAAATTATAAAAATATAGTAAATTTTAAAAATAAAGTATAATTTGATTTAAAATTATACTCTGATTCAACTGAAATATTATTAACCATAGTTTTGAGTGATTATTATACTCTGATTGAAATTAATGACTTAACAATAATATAAATAAAGTATAATTTGACTTAATATTCTTCTTCGGTTCAACTGAAACTATTAATCTTAGTTTTACACTATAAATTATACTTTGGTTCAGCTGAAACACTATTAACCCTAGTTTTTGACTGAGAGTTATTAGATTTAGATTAGTACTTTTATGCTTATTTTTAGATGAGGTTTCTGTTGCTATTTTTTTTTAGTTATTTTTTTATCTTAGAGTTAAAATTACATTTAAGGCATAAACCGTGAAATATTATTAAATGTGATGAAAACAAAATGTTTTTTAATAGTAGTTTCTTTTAATATATTGTAAGTAGATGATAAAACAATATATATAATTTTTAGTTTTTTAATTTGGCTAAATATTTTATGTTTTAGTTATTTATTTACTAATATTGGATTATATAATATATGAATAAAAATAGTTTAACACCAAATTATTTATTAATATTGGATATAAATATTTTTATAGGCGAAAATTTATAGAATTTAGATAAATTAATCCTAAATATTTTGTTTGAATTCTTTCGATGTTTTTACAAAAAATTTGAAATTAAAATTAAATTGATCATAAATATTTGGAATAAATATGTTTTTGTCCCTATAAATATTTAAAGTTTTGTGTTTAGTCTCTAAAAAAAATTTCATTTTCAAAACAGTCACTATTGCCATGTCATAGTGCCACGTCAGTTTCCGTTAACCCAAAATATAAGAAAAAGTTGTTCAGAAAAAGCAAATGTATTTGTCCAAATTTTAAATCAAATACATGCTTTTTGCTTATATTTTTAGACGAAAGGAGTATATATATATATATATATATATATATATATATATATATATATATATATATATATATATATATATATAGGAGGGATCCGTTGACTCCAGGAGTAAGTCTTCATCGACTTACTCCGCTTAATAACTTGATATCGACATTATATTTCTTCAATCCGATCGTTGAATTCAAATATCTCATTGAGTAGATCAACTCTACAAATTTTTATAAAATTTCAAAAAATGTAGGTATGTATTCGGACTATTGAAATTCAACGGTTTTTTGAAAAGTTTGTCGTACGTTCAATTGAAGTTATCAGAAAAAGCATCAAAAGGTTTTGAATTTTTATCAAAATTTATAGAGTTGATCTACTCAATGAGATATTTGAATTCAACGGTCGGATTGAAGAAATATAATGCCGATATCGAGTTATTAAGCGGAGTAAGTCGATGGAAACTTACTCCTGGAGTCAACGGATCCCTCCTCATATATATATCTCTATTATATACATAGCGAGATTCCCACGGAGCTTTCTCGTGCATTCTTAAGAAAAATTGCTTATGTGGCATTCAATAATAATTCAATAAGAGTTTTTGCTTAGGTGGCATTCAATTAGAGTGTTTTTTTTGTATATTTTTTGTATCTTCTCAAACCCATTATTTCTTTTAAAAAAATAAAATTATTGGATATATACAATTAAATTAATTAATCGGATATATATAAGTTTATATAAAGTTGCACAACTAAATTTCCTAAGATTCAAATTTACATCCCATTATTTTTAAAAAATAAAATAAAATTATTGGATATATACAATTAAATTAATTAATCGGATATATACAGGTTTATATAAAGTTGCACAACTGAATTTCCTAAAATTCAAATTTACATCCCATTATTTTTTTTAAAAAAAAATTATTGAATATATACAATTAAATTAATTAATCGGATATATATAGGTTTATATAAAGTTGCACAACTAAATTTCCTAAGATTCAAATTTACATCTAAGCTTATCTATTTTATTCCCTATATACATAACCAAAACAAATTCCGCAAATAACACTGAGATTTCTATAGTTATATTTTATTTTCTTATATTATGTTCCATATATGTATTTCCTTATACTATGTTTTCTCTAGCTGATATACTAAACTGATTCATTTTGCAGACTCATCACCATGTAAAAATCAAAGAGAAAAATATTCTTCAACCTCATTGCACACCATATTCCGCAACCTCTTCACAACACACATACCTTCGCAGATGAATTCACAGATGAAGACGACATCAAATTGTACCATGATCAAAGACATCACAATAAAATCTAACAATATTAGTTGTTTTCTCCAAGTTGTCAGGAAGTGGTTTGCCGTTAATCCAAAAGACTCTAAAATGGTCTTTTGTTCTACTTGATTTCCAAGTTGCATCTATATCTATATACCAATAATATTAGTTAGTATTGCTATTACTATTTAGAAATATAGAAAAAAAAATTATCATCCTCAAATGCATAAAGACACTGCCATCTAATTAGATAGTTCCATTGCAATACACATGATTAAACTCAGTATGCGTGATTAAAAAATTTGTAATCGATACATAAGTGAAAAAATTTAAAAGCAAGTGACATCCAAATATCAGATATACAACAGTTTTGAGATCGTGAAAATAGAGTCTTCACTTATAACAATCTAATTGATATTATTTTGCGGGGTAACAAAATTCAACCCACTATGCGGCATCATCAGTTGATCCATCTCTTTAACAATGAACTTGAAGAGCGAACAGTTTAAATGTGTATCAAGTTGTACTACCTAAAGGGTTGGAACTGACAGTTAGTTGTGTTGACGTCAAGTCAAAGATTGTTCAGATATAATTGGGCAGGTAAGAAAATTCAATTTGAAAATAATTTGTTTAAGAATCTTAAACCGCATAACTTATTGATTTGTGAATTGGCGTTCCTTTATTCACAGGATCTTATCACAAAGTTTGATGAAACTGCAGCTGTAGTGGAGAAGGTCAAAGATAACACTGCTATAGATGTCGTAGACTTATGCTCACATAAAGTTGATGGTGTAGCAGTTAAGAGAGCTTGCCTTTATGGAGCTGATTTACCAACAACTAAATATATGAAGACCAAAATTAAAATTGAGAAAGACTAGACCATTTCACTTATATGATCGTCATACAACAAATTTTCATTGTTTATTTTTAATGCTTTATTATGCACTTCTTTCATCGAAAATTTTATTCAATTATCTCATTCAGTTCAATAGACCGGTTTTGTCACTACTCTCATCGATAGAATTAATCATATTGGTTTGGTGAAATTTTTTCAGTAATACATTTTCATTGTTTTTCAAGTTATGTCAGACATAAACTAACGAATAACCACGACCTTTAATATCGGTTAAGAGACAAATGATCTGGAGTTGGTGGTAATTTTGGTTCCCAATAGGTATAGAAAGTTATATAAGATGATTGCGAATGCAGGTTAATGTTCTTTCGTGCCTTCTTGCAAAAATATGTTAATTTATTTAAATTTATATTTATTATGTACTCTTAATTGCATTTTCACTAGCCATAAACTATTTAAAATTCAATATATCATGTCCAAGAAATTAAACTGGTATTTTTTTTGTTGTTATTAAGATTATATTTTTTGTACCTGTTTGGGGGAGAAGTAAGTCAACAAAAACAATAAATAGAAAAGTAATTTTTCTTTTTACACAAAATAGAAAAGTAGTTTTTTTTTTTTTTGGTCTTAGAAGAAGTGGTAATCCACTGAAATTAAACTAAAAAAGTAGTTATTTATTCTATTAATTATCTCCACTTCAATGAAGAGATATCTCTATCTCTATTATAAGATTATAAGATTTCCAAAAATCTCTCTCGTGCATTCTCAGTGGAAATTGTTTAGATGTCATTTAGGGCCTATTTGGATTAGCTTATTTTTTAGCTTATGTAAATAGCTTATGCAATATAAATTAGGTTTTATGCTATTTTATAAGTTTAACTTAGAAAAAATTGTATTTTTTTAAGCTATTTTATCATAAATTACCTTAAAAACTTATAATAATACATAAAAATTGCATAAGTTATTTGCATAAGCTCAAAAATAAGCTAATCCAAACGAGCCCTTAATTAAAAACCTTGCTTATGTGACATTGAATTAGATCTTCTTTGATTCATTATTAAAAAAATCTTCTCAAAAACATATCTTTTTTAACCCATTATAAAAAAAGGAATAATTAAAAAAACGATGGGAAAAGTGAGGGAGTTTTGGATTACTATGAAAGTAGTTTGTACTTTTAACGTGGGAGTTTTGGATTACTATGAAAGTAGTTTTTTTTTTTAGTGGGATAAAAAACAAGTAGTTTATTTAACTCATTTTCATGGATAAGATTTATAGTTTGTTGAGATTAAGTGGAATAAATCTATAATAAACATAGTAAAACTCTATAATCTTAAAGTACGGGCGCTATTATTATTAGTATTTTTTTGGTGGGATAAAAAAAAACAAGTAGTTTATTTAATTACTTTTCATGGATAAAATCTAAAAATATATGGTTTGTTGAGATTTAGTGGAATCTATAATAAACATAGTAAAACTTCTACAGTATATCCTTAAAGCAAGGACTCTATTATTTTTATTTTTGTGGGATAAAAAACAAGTAGTTCAATTACTTTTCATGGATAAGATCTAAATATGTATAATTCAGCAAAACATATGACGTGTCACATTTATTAAATGATGTTAAATGAAAGAGATCTAAACTTCAATGTATGAATTGAAGCAAAAGTAATAAATTGAAACATGTATAGTAGCCCACACAACAAGTGCATGAGGAACCCAAATAGAGAAAGAGAAGACTCATTTCTCAATAGCACAAGAAATCAAAATAAATGGAATGAAAAATGAAATCTTTGGCTTCTCCTACATAAGATAGTTGGAAAATCATAACTCTAAAGGAAAATCAGAACTCTCAAGTTTCACCATCTTCGCCAAACACAACACGGTCAAAATCGAAACTCTCAAGTCTCACAATCTTTTTATTTTTATTACTTTTTGCTTTACAAGTTAAAATCAATATAATAATAATTATGAAAATTATAATGGAAATATTTATTTCAAATTACTTCAAAATATTTACATTGTATTATGACAGCTGAAAGAAATATTTAGTGTATGGTATATAGGAATTATGTCATACGGAGACAAGCCTATGAAAATTACAAAAGTAATGCATTGTTGTATTCTTTAAGATATATAACTTAAAATTTGACCTTTGAACTTAACTTTTATTTTAACAGGTTAAATATATATCTTTCGTCTTTACTTTTTGTCTAAAATCTTTTCTTTTTTACCAAAATAATTTTCCTAAAATTTTAAAATTGTTTTATTGTCTTAAACTTTTAAATAATATTTTAAAAAAAAAATAATATATATGGTTAAACTTTTACTTTTATTTAATGTCATTTATACAATGCACAATATCTTTGCTCCCATAATGTATATTTAAGCAACGCATAAGATATAATATCTCAAATTCACTGTTGAACATTACACTAAATTTTTCAAATAATATTTAAAAACAAACACTTTTTTTTTTACATATTTAAAAACAAACACTTAAATAGTATTAAAGGGTAAATATGTCTTTACTCCCATGTAATATAGGCAAGTTTTGTTTTTCCCCCTGTCATTTTTTGTTGTTGTGATTTGCCCCTTGCAAAGTAATTTTTTTTGGTTCCCCCCCTTGAGTGCAAAGAATTTGTACTTTTTAAATCGGTTTGAACCAAATAACCGATTTAAAAAGTGCATCCAATGGGCGAGTCCAAAAAATGCAACATTACAGAGGGCGAGTCAAAAAAAATAATTTACAGAGGGAAAAACAAAACACGTCTACATTACGGGGGATATAAACCTATTTATCCCAAAGAAAAATGTCCCATGCAAGGCACGGGCTAACATAGTAGTATATATATATATATATATATATATATATATATGTACGAAGTCAAAAACTTAATGAGCCTGCCTTTTTTTTCTACCTTTTCAAGGATATTTGAAGAAAAAAAAAAAGATAATTCACCAAAAGTTCAGAGTAGGTATAGTAATAGAACCCACAACAAATTACCAAAAAAAAAATAGAACCCACAACATTGATGAGAGAAAGTACACCATCAACCACTGCACCACGTGAACATAACATAGTAAGAGTTGCATTATATGATATTTATAAATAAAAATTTAATAAAAATATATTAAATTATTCATCATCTTCAACCTTCAGCCGGGTCACTCCGACCCGGGTTAGACCCGCGATACCTGTGTAAAACCCGATGGTTTCAGGTCCATTTAAACGTCAAAATAAAAAATAATTACCCAGAAACATCACAAAAACCATTTACAATACATTCATGATTTAATTTTGATTCAAATAGTGTAAAATAAAAAACCTAAAATTAAATTTTTCAATTGGCGGCGTTCTTATTGTTATTGCTCCACACATCGTTTCTATTTCAGTTTTCTTCACTTTGCTATTTCATTGTGTTCACTATTGACACTAATAGTTATGATGTTGTCTCAATTTCTTAATTGTGTGGGTGGTGTTACTAATACTGATTCTTTTATCATGGGTGATTGGGGGTTGTGTTTCAGGAGAGTATAGAATTTGGGCCAAAGTTATTATACATAAGGCCATTCTTATGCATGGTGCATAAGGCATTTCTAGCCATTGGATCTCATTACTCCACGCGCCCCCCATTTACTCTGCGCGCCCCCCATTGCTACGCCCCCCGTTACTACATGCGCCCCCCAGTTTTTTTTTTTTAGATTTCTAGCGCACTCTCATTTTCAATTAAATAATTACTTTTGTTCCTTTGAAGTACATACTATAAGAGCTAATTTTTCAATTAATTGTGTTGGATGATTAATAATATATAGCCATATTTTAATTTAAAATTACATACTAAAACATGTACTATAATTATGGTTTAATTTATCACAATTAATATAATAACTATTAAGTACATCCAATGGTCTTACAATATAACCCTCTAAAATCATTCAACAGCAAAATGATTTTGACATAATTAAGTACATTAAATAGTTTTGGAGTACAGATATCTGAAAACCATTCCACAGCACAAATGGTTTTGGAGTACAAATATCTAAAACCATTCCAGAGCAAAAATTGGTTTTGAAAAATATTTTATTGGAAACCATAAGAGGGCTATTTTGGTTTCGGATACAAAACTAGTTAAACCATTAAGTCACACTTATGGTTTCAGTTAAAATATTTATTTTAAATTAAATATGGAATATTTATTTGAAACCATAAGAGAACTACTTTGGTTTTCAGATACAACACTAGTGAAACCATTAAACTATACTTATGGTTTCGGTTAAAATCATTTTAAATTAAAATAATTTTGACATAATTAAGTACATTAAAGAGTTTTGGAGTACAGATTTCTGAAACCATTCCACAGCACAAATGGTTTTGAAGTACACATTTTTGAAACCGTTCTACAGCATAAATGGTTTTGGCATGATTTTTGTTTAAAACTAACTACTAAAATAATTAACCATACATAATACTCTGAATTTTATCCCTAATCAATAAAATAAAATAAAATTCAATCAATCAAAATTAAAAGCGTGATAAAAAAACTGAGGGGTGCGCTAGAAATTTTTTTTTTTAAAAAAAAAAGAAATTGGGAGGGGGGGGGGGACTAGAAATGGGGGGTGCGCGTAGCAATTTGGGGGGGGGGGAGTAGCAGGTGGGGGGCGCGCATAGCAATATGCACCATAACCCAACCCGAATTTATTGAAGGTTGTGTAGATTTGCCGATTTGAAGGATGACGGGACCGCCGCTGAAATGGCCAAAGGGTGTGGCGACGGTGAGAGAAGGAGGAGAGACACCGGTGAGTGAGAAGAAGATGATGAACAAGAAGATTGAATAATATTGAAATGCATTTCAGTTTTATTCTTTTTCTAATTAAAAAAAAAAATACTTGACAAAAAACAAATGGTTAATTTTTAATCTCAACCCTTAAATTTATTTTCACATCCATGCTTTTAAATCATGATCTATGATAGCCCATATAGTGGAGTGATGCATTGAAACATTTTGACTATAATCCTATGTGGCATTGGCTAAGTCAACATTGTTTTTCTATTGGCTAGATTAATAACTTCATTAAAGAAGTCAATTGTGTGATATCACGATAGAATTGCCCTATATAGAGCCGGAGCAAAATTTCACATGTGATATAATATATAAATAGTCCAACAAAAAAACTCAGTCTTGCCAACTAAATTCTAATAATCTTAGTTTTGCCCTATGCTATTCCTGAAAAATATCAACAATTTTGACTAGAACACAAACAACTGTTCAGGCTTGCTGGGCCTAAACATAAGACGTAGCAACAATTTTGAAACCATGGTCATATTCTTCTTTATTTTTTATTGTTATGTATGTATCTGTAGCTGACCTAAACATTAGACGTAGCAAAGATGACGTATATAGATTGCATCACTTATATAAACAAATATACAACTTGAAGACTTTGTTTGTATATATAAAACAACAAACACACTCCGTGCACTTTCCATGCATGCACTTGCAAACATTCATGGACTAAGCCTAAGCCAAACTCACTTCAATCCTACACATTGATGTCACAATTAAATGGGCCAGAGGAGAATTAGATTATAGTACTCTACTTGTTGGGAAATATTCCTTCAAATATGACTGTAATTATAAAATGAGGATTTCTTTGGTACTTTTGAATGGCAACTACAAACTTTCTAATTTTCTTTTTAATTGTTACTACTCAAATAAAATTATAAAAATTAGACAAATTAAAACTTTGCAATTGCTCAGTAAAAGATCAAATGGATTGATTTTATTATCGATTAAAAAATGTTAAATGAAATTGATTAATAAGTTAATATACGATTTTATATCTCAAAAAGCTTACAAATTTTTTTTAAAATATTTTAAAAAAATTAAGACTTAAATATCATTTTCGTCTCATTTTATTGCAAATAAGTCCATGAAATGTACAAAATTTGTTGGTTTTATTTTCTAAAGTCAAAATTCGAAGAAAAATCTACAGTTACACGCAAATTTTCTTACGGATTTTGATTTTAAAGACTAAAATCAATAAATTTTGTAAATTCAAAAACTTATTTACAATAAAAAAATACAGAAACTAAAACTAAAAATTCGCAAACATACAAGAATAAAAATGATATTTAAACCAAAAATTAAAACTAAAAGATATCTCTTTAACAGTAACTTTAGACCTCATTAAATATTTGACCGGCCCTATTCAAAAGAGGAGAAAGTCTTGGTTGGGCACAACATTAACACCTCACATTTAGGCACACACTCATAAATAAATAAAATTAAAAGAAAAATAAAATAATCACATCAATCAATATCACTTTAATTATTTTTTCTTTAATTTTTTACATATAATATGAGTGTGCCTAAGAGAAAATCATTTGGATTTGTGCCCATATTAGAATTTCCCTCAAAAGAGTTAAAAGATTTGTCAATAGTACAATCTAATTTCAATCTACATATAAATTAGAATAGATACCAAACCACTCTTCGAAACCCATACTTACAAAAAATATGATCCTCGATGGGCATACAACCCAATTTGTAATTTTTTTATTTTTATTATAAGCGGTAATTTTTAAAGTGGAATAATTAAAGTTATATATTATTATAATCTCCCACCATATTATCATAATCTTTTTCTACAAGAATAACTCGAAAATGCTAAGATGAGGTATAGAGCTTGCATCACGCATAGATAAACAACTTGAATATTTGAATATAAAACAAAAAAACACTTTCCATGTAAACAAAAATTGAACTTACATAACCAATCTTTCCCTGCACTATTGCAAATATTAATAATGATTCTTGGCTTAAATATATTTTTGATCCATACAATTATGTTTTGTTTTAAAAAGAGTATTTGTAAAAAAAAATTGATTTTAGTCCTTAAAATATCTCAAAACTTTTAAAATAGCCTCTAACTGGATTTAGAGCTTACGTGACTAATTTTTAAATATGATTTTGGTTCCTGTAATTATGTCTTGTTTTGATAAGAAACTTCTAAAAAAAAATAGCAAAAAAATGGTTTTAGTCTCTATAAAAATATAAAGTTGATTTTAGTCCCTGCAATATCATCAAGAAATTCATTCAGAGGCTATTTTAAAAATTTTGAGATATTGCAGAGACTAAAATCAAAAAAAAATTTTATAGGGGTTCTTTTCAAAATAAAGCATAATTGCAGAGATCAAAAACATATTTAAGTCATTTCTTTTTAAGTGGTATACAGTATAAAATCCGGCTATAGTCCTTGTTTTTTTTATGAGTGAGATGTGCAAATTATTTTGTATTGAAACTATTAATGTCGTGTGTGATGGTGATTCTGAAAACCGATGGTCTTAGTAGGATATGAACTTACTTTTTACATCTTTTTTTGATCTCTGCTCTTTCTCTCTTTTTTGGCCGTAGGTGATTTGGGATTTGTAGGTCTTAGTCTTGTTTGGAAATGCCTTAGGAATTTTCAATCTTTAATTTCATTGGATTTTTTTCTTTTCTCAAGAAACTGACTTTTACCGGTGTAACATTTGAGTAATGTTACATCGCTCAATAACGTTTTAAAAAATTTAAATTTTACAAAATTCACCGTTTGATTGAAAGTTTATATCGCATAGATCATCTATGTTAAATTTTATAAAAATCTAAAATTGTTTGATATATTATTGAGACAAATCAAGATTAATGGTATTCACTAAAAACGCATAAACCTTTAATTTTTACTGGTCTCAATAACGTATCAAACAATTTTAGATTTTTATAAAATTTAACATAGATCGATGCTATATGATATAAACTTTTAATCCATCGGTGGATTTTGTAAAATTTGAATCCGTTTAAGTGTTATTGAACGATGTAACATTACTCAAATATATATATATATATATGAAAAGTTTCAAGTGAGAGGAGTAGTTATCATGAAAGATGAGAGGATCAATAGACAACCATTAGATTATTATGAACAGATGTGATTAAATTAATCACTAAACAGTGCACTCACACTTTATCTCTTCAATCTCCCTCTCCATCTTCTTTTCAGATCTGTGATTTCTTACCCACACCCACCGATTCAGTACCACTTTTACAATTAAATAGATAAATGATTTGGTTCAATTTACAAACGAAAAATGTTCCGTTCCCAATCTCAATATCCAGGTTGTGCCAAACTTAATTGAATCCGCAAATTAGTTTTGTTTGTGGTGCTCAACTTTTCATCCATGGTCATCTTATTCTACTAATTGTGAAAATCTTATACAATTAATAAATTAAGAAACAAAAAATCACAACTCCCATAAAATTGAATTAACGCTATTCTTGATTGAATTATACAAAAGAATTAGAATCGGAACTGTTTGTTTTTCTCATTTCTCCTGTGAGCAAACAAACCCGTTAACATATTTTATTTTTTGCCATTAAAAAAATTTATTTTTTCTTTGTTTTGTTTTGAAAACAAGAATTGTTAGGTGCCAACAAAATTAAAAGATAAGAATGAGCTTAAATTTGAGAACAAAGGTGAAAACCCACTATTGATTGTACTCAGTTTAAAATTAAAAACATGGCTTTCAAAAGTTATGATATGATTTTTTTAAAAGTTTGTCGTACGTTCAATTGAAGTTATCAAAACAAAGTATCAAATATTTATGATTTTTTATAAAAATTTGTAAAGTTGATCTATATATATAAAATAAATAATATGATATTAGTATCTTCTTTTTTAAAATATATATGATATGATAATTAAATAAAATACTAGTAAAAAACAACTTATAATAGGTAAACGATCTATAGTTGTCAATTTGGACTAGTAATTGGGCAATATGTCACTATTTGTCACATGCATGCATAATGCCAAAATATCAATGGAGACAATTTGTTCGAACTCTTATCTACAGACCAAGATTTATGGAGGTACAAGGATTTCTCGATCTCTAAGGTCATATCTACCTTAAATTGAAGCATAATTCTATCTATCAATCTTAACTTCAATAATTTGGCCACAGGAGAAATAGACTCTACTCGTATGCACGTGACTTGTTTGGAAATATTCCTTTTGATAAGATTTCTATGGTTTTTGATAAATCAAATGTTTAATTTGGTACATTCTTATTCTCAATATAATGCCAAAGTCTATGAAAATATTATCCACAAAAACTCTTATAATATGTTTATAAAAAAATTTATCTAATGCTTTATTTTTTGGTACGTAAAAAAAAAACTAATTCTAATAATCTAGAAGCCAAAATTGTATAAAAGTTTAGCAGTTTTAAAAAAAAAAATATGGTAATTAATTAAGTTTTTTCCTTCGAAAAATTATTAAAAAATTGCAATTGATCATCAACAATTAAATCAACAAAATGAGTATTGTTCAAGAGAATACCTCCAAGTCTAGATTTAGAAAGTTCTTTCTGTCTTTAGATGAGTGGTTTGAAAACATGAAAGATAGCATATAAGTTTAACAGCTTCCATAATAGCAACCATGAAATTTTAGCTTGCTAATTATTGGTTTTGTAAGCCAAGCTATGAAACATGGCGAGTTCGGTAAGTTCTGGAAGCTCAGCAACTTCTGGAGCTCAGCAAGTTCTGGAGCTCAGCAACTTCTGAGCTCAGGAAGTTCTGGAGCTCGGCAACTTCTGAAACGCAGTTATTTCTGAAGCTCTGCTCAGTTACTTCTGAATCTCTGTTCAGTTATGTTTTTCTGTTTTGGTAGTTAGCTAGAAGTTATCCGTTAGTTAGTTGTGTATAAATATGGGTATAACTTCACTTGTAAACAATATAACGATTTTTTTTGTGAATAAGATTTTTACTTTCCCTCTTTTTCTTAAGTCTTCTTCATTCATTTTTGTCTTTCTTCTGAGCTCTTTGTTCCTGGGTTTTATCCCCAACAAAGTGGTATCTAGAGCAAGCACGATCCAAGGGATTTTTGATTCAAATCTTCGTCAAGAGGAGAATCAAAGGTTGAGGTGAATCAACCATGGCTGGGAAAAGCAATTTCCACGCGAATTTGCCCATTCTTGATGGAAAGAATTGGGATACATGGGTGAAACAGATGAAGGTGATATTCATTGTTCAAGAAGTGGATGAACAAGTGAATACAGTCTTTAACCCAGTACCAGCAAATCCAACAGATCAACAGAGAGCAACATTCAGAGAAGCACAGAAAAAAGACAGCAAGGCTCTATTTCTCATTCATCAATGCGTTGATGCGAAGGTGTTTGAGAAAATTGCAGATTCTACAACCTCCAAGGATGCTTGGGACATTTTGCAGAAATGTTATGGTGGAGATGCAAAAGTCAAGAAGGTGAAGTTGCAAGCCTTGAAGAGACAATACGAGCTGTTGCAGATGAAGAATGATGAGTCAGTTTCAGATTACTTCACAAGATTGGTGACTCTCACCAATCAGATGAAGAATTGTGGTATTAATCTTGATGAGCAAGAAACGGTTGAAAAGGTATTGAGAACTTTAACTCCTAAGTTTGATCACATTGTAGTGACAATAGAAGAGACAAAATACCTAAGTGAGATCAAGATTGAGGATCTGCAGAGCACTCTTGAAGCTCATGAGCTGAAGCATGGTGAGAGAAGCCATGTCAGGGAGGATGAGCAAGCTCTTTTCACAAAGTTCAAGAAATGCCAGAAAGACAAGAAGAAATGGCAGGGAAAGAAAGATTCCAAGAAGAACAAAGATGATGGTGAGACAGGACCTGAATCCTCTGATGGAGGAGGAGGGAAACAAAAGGCTAAGTCAAAGAAGAAGGTTGACAAGAGCAAGATCCAATGCTACAACTGTGATAAGTATGGCCACTATGCAAATGAGTGCAAAAATCCAAAGAAAAAGAAGGGGCAAGAGAATGAAGAAGAGGCAAAGGTAGCACATGATGACTCAAGTTCAGATGATGAAACAAGTTTCATGGTGACAATTGCTGATGAAGCAGCAGATTCCATGGTGTGGTACTTTGACTCAGGATGTTCTAATCACATGACTGGCAATAGGAGCATCTTAACTGATTTTGATGAGTGTCTCAACACCAAAATCAGATTGGCTAATAGTGATTCCATTAAGGCAGAAGACATGGGAAATGTTGTGATTCAAAGGTCTAATGGAAAGAAGGCTGTGATTGAAAATGTACTCTATGCTCCTGGGATGAAGTGCAATCTCATGAGTGTTGGACAGTTGATTTCAAAGGGTTTCAAGATAGTTATAGAGGATGAGACTCTACAACTATTTGATTCTAAGAAGAGGTTAGTTTTCAAGACAGCACAAAGTAAGAACAGAATCTACAAGACTCAGATCAAAGCCATTGAAGCTACATGCTTGTCTACAACCACAGAAGATAGAGATAGTGATCTATGACACAAGAGGTATGGACATTTGAATTTTAAAAGCTTGTCAATGCTTAATTCAAAGTGCATGGTGTTAGGTTTACCTAGTGTCATAACTCCAGTAGACACATGTACTACGTGTTTGTTAGGAAAGCATCATAGATCTTCATTCAAAAGTTACTTGCCTATGAGATCTAGTGATGTGCTGAATGTTGTGCATTCTGACATATGTGGACCATTTGTTGTTCTATCAACTGGTGGAAACAAGTACTTCATGACATTTGTTGATGAATACTCAAGGATGATATGGTTGTATCATATCAAGGCCAAGAGTGAAGCTTTTGAAGTGTTTAGGAGGTTTAAGACACTGGTTGAAAAGCAAAGTGACAAGTCTCTGAAGATTCTGAGAACAGATGGGGGAGATGAGTATACCTCTAAAGAATTTGAGAAATTCTGTAAGGATCAGGGCATAATCCATGAGGTCACTGCACCATACACTCCTCAACACAATGGTCTTGCTGAGAGGAGGAATATAAGCATTCTAGATATGGCCAGAAGTATGGTAAAGCAGAAAAACCTTCCATCAAGGTTCTGGGGTGAAGCTGTAGCCACAGCTGTTTACATTCTAAACAGAAGTCCAACTAAGAAACTGAAGGATAAGGTACCTGAAGAGGTATGGTCTAAGAGTAAGCCAAGTGTGAGTCACTTGAAGGTGTTTGGTAGCTTGTGCTACAAACATGTGTCTGATGCTAAGAGAAAGAAACTAGAGGATAAAAGTGTACCTATGATATTTGTTGGATATCACAGGACTGGTGCTTATAGGCTCTATAATCCTACTTTAGATAAGGTAGAGATTAGCAGAGATGTGAAAGTGTTAGAGGGTGAAACTTGGGATTGGAAACAGAAGATCACATCTAAGAAAGCTTGTGCAGTGGACTTAGATGTTGGATCAAGCAACACTAACAACACAGTCACATTTGTGAACCAAAATCACAACCAAGGTATCAACAGTGATAAGGATATGCACACCTCTAGTGATGATGACAATGTTGTACCACCAAGACCTCAGAGGAATGTTCAATTGCCTAGAAGGCTAGCTGACTGTGAGATTGTTCCTGATAATGCAGTAGACAATGAAGGAGAAATTGTGCATTACGCAATGCTTGCAGACACTGAGCCTATAGATACCAAAGCTGCATTGAAGAGTAAGGTATGGATGGAGGCAATGATTGATGAGTTGAAGTCAATTGAGAAGAACAAAACATGGGACTTGTGTGAATTGCCCTCAGACAAGAGAGCAATTGATGTGAAATGGGTATACAAAGTCAAACAAAATCCTGAAGGCAAAGTGATAAAATACAAGGCAAGGCTTGTAGCAAAAGGGTTCTTGCAGAAGCAAGGGTTGGACTATGATGAGGTATTTTCACCAGTGGCTAGACATGAGACAATAAGGTTAGTGATGGCCTTAGCTTGCAGCAACAGATGGCCCCTATTTCATTTAGATGTGAAGTCAGCATTTCTGAATGGACCCCTAGAGGAAGATGTGTATGTGAAGCAGCCTCCAGGGTTTGAACTGAAGGGCAATGAAGACAAAGTGCTGAAGCTGAACAAAGCCTTGTATGGTCTGAAGCAAGCTCCAAGAGCTTGGAACAAGAGAATTGATCAGTTCCTTGTCACACAAGGTTTTAAGAAATGCAGTGTAGAGTATGGTGTTTATGTAAAAGGCAGTGATGGGAAGCATATTCTGATCATATGCTTGTATGTTGATGACCTGTTGGTGACAGGTAGCTCACCTACAGAAATAGATGAGTTCAAATCACAGATGAAGTGTGAATTTGAAATGACTGACCTAGGGAAGCTGACCTACTTCCTAGGAATGGAGCTCCTGGAAACTCCAAAGGGAATGATATTACATCAATCCAAGTATGCTACTGAGATTCTAAAGAAGTTTGAGATGCTTGACTGCAACTCAGCAGTCACACCTGCAGATACTAAGTTCAAGTTTGATGAAGAGGCAGGTGGTGACAGTGTTGATCCAACTATGTTTAGACAGCTAGTTGGTTTATTGAGATACTTGTGTCAAACCAGGCCTGACATAAGCTATGCAGTAGGTTATGTTAGCAGGTTCATGAGCAAACCATTGAAGTGTCACTTGTTAGCAGCAAAGAGGATACTTAGATACATCAATAGTACAATCCACTATGGTGTGTTGTTTCCATACTCTAAGAGTAAGGGAAAGCTAGAGTTGAGTGGATTTTCTGATGCTGACTGGTGTGATGATAAGATAGAAAGGAAGAGCACCAGTGGTTACTTGTTTAAATTTCAAAATGCACCTGTGTCCCGGTGCTCCAAGAAACAGTCAGTCATAGATCTCTCAAGCTGTGAAGCAGAGTATGTAGCAGGTTCTCTGGCAGCTTGTCAAGCTAATTGGTTGCAATTACTTCTCAGTGAGATAAGCATTGTTGAAGACATCACAGTGGTGCTAAAGCTTGACAATAAATCAGCAATCAATTTGGCTAAGAATTCTGTTAGTCATGGCAAGAGCAAACACATTGAAACTCGGTTTCATTTTCTCAGAGACCAAGTTAATAAGGGGAAGTTGATTCTGGAGTATTGCCCCACTGAGAACCAACAAGCTAATCTAATGACCAAGGCTGTGAAGAGAGACCAGTTCCTTAAGCTCAGGAGGGAAATATGAATTGTATGTTTCGATAGCTTGTCTTAAGAAGGAGTATTGGTTTTGTAAGTCAAGCTATGAAACATGGCGAGCTCGGCAAGTTCTGGTGCTCAGCAAGTTCTGGAGCTCAGCAAGTTCTGGAGCTAAGCAACTTCTGAGCTCAGCAAGTTCTGGAGCTCGGCAACTTCTGAAGCGCAGTTATTTCTGAAGCTCTGCTCAGTTACTTCTGAACCTCTGTTCAGTTATGTTTTTCTGTTTTGGTAGTTAGCTAGAAGTTATCCGTTAGTTAGTTGTGTATAAATACGGGTATAACTTCACTTGTAAACAATATAACGATTTTTTTGTGAATAAGATTTTTACTTTCCCTCTTTTTCTTAAGTCTTCTTCATTCATTTTTGTCTTTCGTCTGAGCTCTTTGTTCCTGGGTTTTATCCCCAACACTAATAATATGTCCGTCGGCGTGTTGGGGCTGATTGCAATGTAAGTTCCACATTGTTAATGAAGAAAAAAAACGTCAAAGAAGTTATATTTGAGAAGTCTCACATTGCTTAGAAAAGTGAATGGTGGAGGAGCTCAATGCTATATATAGAGACTTTAAGTTCTTTGTTTCAACACACCAAACAGTAGCACTTGTAAACACTTTAAGTTTATATTTGTGTTTTGTTTCTTTTTCTCTTATGCTCTTGTTTTAGAGTATTTGAAATGTAGTTTAAATATTTAAGGAAAGGAAGTAACCAGTAAACAAATTGTGTGTGTCGTGCAAATTCGTCAAATAACACGTAGTACCGTTTAGCACCGCTGCTTTGATATTTTATGGTTGTTTTGAAGGAGAGATAATGAACCTTGAAGTGGAAATTCAATGTGGTTCAACCGAAATGTCAAGGAATGGGGAACCAAAGAAAGGTTGGAAAATATATATTAACTTAACAAGGACTTAAACAATAAATCTTTAATTATTCAAATTGAGTCTTATGCATCCTTTCATTTTTCCAACATAACCTCTCTCTTTACTCTCTATCTTTCTCTTGATTTGTTTATGATTTTGTGCTCGATGGATTGAAATTGAGAGAGAAAAAGAAAGATATGTAAAGAAAATGAGAAAGAGGGGATCCAGGTCAAAATTTTATTGGCTTGACTTTCAAACTTACCCCAACTGTGTATGGTGAGCGGTTCCTGAACTTTAAATCACAAGGTCGTGAATACTTCACGAAATAAAAATCGCTAGAAATAGCACTGCCTGCATTGCTCTAATTCTAATAGAGGTATTTATTTATGGGTTAAATATGTTTTTAGTCCCTACTTTTATGTGAGTTTCGATTTTTAGTCCCTATATTTTTTTAATTATATTTTTAGTCCATACATTTTTTTAATTACATTTTTAGTCAATTTTTTATGACTAAGATGATAGAATTAGCCACATAGAATAACTTAAATTGACTAGAATAACATTTGCATTTAATGACATGACATCTATGTGTCATCCTATGTGGCTGATTTCGTTATCCGAGTCACAAAAAATTGACGATAGGGACTAAAAATGCAAACGCCGAAAATGTGAGGACTAAAAATATAATTAAAAAAATGTAGGGACTAAAAGTCGAAACTCACATAAAAGTAGGGACTAAAAACATATTTAACTCTTTATTTATTTACCCGTGAATAATTTTAACTACATTGGCCAACAAATCTCTATTTTAATGTTGTTTTAAAGGAGATACAATGAACAATGAAGTGGAAAATCATGGTGGTTCAATAGTAGAAACTCCAAAGAAAGGTTGTTGGAGCAAGTTATTAGGACTAACAAAAACTTGTTTATCATACAAAGACAAGGATAAATGGTTGAAGCAAATGAGAGGATACGTAGGTTTAATGGCAACTGTCATTGCAACAATGACATTTCAAATGGCTTTAAATCCACCTGGTGGCGTTAGGTCGGTTAGAGATGGCAGTGACACAAATCTACCTACTGCTAAGATTAATGCTTATGCATATCCACCCGATGTCAACAATGGTTACGCAGATTCACCTCCTCCTAACATTGTTGGCACAAAGCCTTTAGATTGTGGTAAGTTCGGCATTGGCACATACCGGGATATATGTCCGGGTGAAGCTGTCATAGGTGCCTCATTCCCTGATGAATATTTTGCGTTCCTTGTTTCAAACACAATTTGTTTTGTTGCATCAATAAGTGTTTGTCTCTTGTTTGTGAGTGGAATTCCTTTGAATCACAGGTTACCTATGTGGCTTTTATCAATAGGGATGTGTATAACTCTCACAAGCCTTGCTATTTCTTATATACTTGCTGTGGAATTGACCACACCAAGTAATATTTTCGATAGAGCTGGTAAGCTTTTTGAAAAGGTGTTTTATGCTTGGGTGATATTAATAGCGATTGTTGGATTGTGGCATATACTAAGGTTGGTTTATTGGGCAGTGAAGTTGGTTATTTCGGGGAGTGAGAAGTTTGTTATATGGGGAGTGAAATATTTCCGCGAAAGAAGTAAGATGGCAAAGACTCAAAAAGTTACAAATGGGATTCCGGTTTGCTACTTTTTTTAGAACTTCCTTAATATTATTTTTAAGTCTTAATTTGGGAAGTGTGGATTGAATAATATTATGTATGAACTTGGCTTTTATTATGTAGAAGTGTTTGTAAGTTAACTACCTAGTGTGGTAGTACCCATGCATCCAATTCATGGGTGAATAAAATTATCAGTAATGGATTGTTATAATGTGCATTATATAATTATGAACTTTGTCTTTTATTATGCTGGAAGGCTTGTAATTTAACTAGCTAATGTGGTATCCATGCATCCCATGGTTAAAATTATATGTAATAGACTGACATATTATGCACTAACAACTAACTTGTATTTAATTAATATAGTTTATTTTTGTTGGTTGATGGATAAAATATCTTCAAATTATCATGGAGTAAACTAGAAGAAACAAAAAAAAATGGGGTTTGGGTTTGCTCCATTTACTACTCATCCATTTGTTGTCCATTTATGAGAGAGATAGACACAAATGAATATTAGTGGGACCCATTAAAAGTGGACCCCATCAATTAGTGGATCCCACTAATATTCATTTGTGTCTATCTCTCTCATAAATGGACAACAAATGGATGAGTAGTAAATGGAGCAAATCCAAACTCTAAAATGAGTATTGTTCAAGAGAATTCCCCAAGCCTAGATAATTTAGAAAGTTCTTTCAATCTTTAAATGAGTGGTTTGAATACAAAAGTAATGGTGAATGGATAAAAGATATGAGAGATAGCATAAGTTTAACAACTTCCATAATAGCAACCATGACATTTTCACTCGCCAATAATCCACCCGGTGGCGCCGTGCAAGCTGGTCTCATTGACGTATTTAGTTTTGAAAAACCATTCATACTTTTTTTTTTTTTTTGAACTGCAAATTTTATTAATAAGCACCAATTGGTACAAGAAGTACAAAGAGGGCCAAGAAGAGCAATCACAAGGCTCAGGCAAGCAACCAGTAACCACAACAATTCTAGAAAATACAAGGGAAAAACAAGGAACAATAACTAGCAAATAAAAGCAAACTAGCCTAAGTCCATGAGACAACAACAGAGGCCTAACAAGTAAAAAACCAAACAGCAGCAGGTGCCAAAACACGGCGCAACAGGGCAGAAAAAACAGAGGCTATAGTGCAGCCCGCACTCACCAAATCACCACCACCGCAAAGGTGCAGAGATACAAGCAATCCTCACCTTAACATACAATCTCCCGGGTTCCATTCCCATTCATATAACAAGCATGAACCTTTCGCTGTACTATTTAAGAACCATTTCCAAGAAAGACGTTTTACATTGTCCACAGCCGTCGAGACATCAACTACGGTGTTGTTAAAAATTCGATCATTCCTAATTTTCCAAACGGTCCAAAGAAACGCAAGCTGTTGCGTTAAAAACACACTTAGAGCAAGTGTACTCTATAGCAGAAGTAGTATAAAAGATTTATCGTATCCACAGAGATTAATTAACAAGCACCAAACGAGTTAAGATTATTTATTATTTAGACTAACGAGTAGTTGAATTGTTATGATAACTAAAGAGAAAATGATGACGAACAAGATTAAAAACAAGAATAAAAACTTGAAGTTGTAAATCACTAGAAAGAGGTCTAGGGTCGTGGTTTCACTTGTAAGTCTTGATTCCCTTATGTTTTAGTTCCAATTAAATTTCTTTACTTTTATTCAATTACCAATCCCTTACTAAAACTATTAATCCGTTTGGTCATTCGAGATTAATATTCTTTTTCCTAAATTAACTCCTTGTTTGGTCATTCAAAGAGTTTAAATTCAAGAAAAGCATAAAGCACAAAAAGGTTAAATTATTGGAAGATTAAAATCAAAGTTTGGTCATTCAATAATTTTAATCTCAATTATCATATAGGTCCACCAATTAGCTGCAGTACGGTCGCTGATCAGTTAATCGATTATAAACATGAAAAGGTTTGGTCATTCCTAATCAAGTGATAAAATTAATATGATAAACTCAATTGAAATAAAAACTGAATTTCAATTAGAAACTAGAACATAAAGGGATTCTTAACTTACAAGATCCACCTAAACCCTAGAAAATATTTAGCTATCCATAATCAAGAAGAACAATAAATAGAAGTAGAATTCATGAATTAAGAGTAAGAAATAACCCTATAATGAAGAAAAATACTGCTCCAAGACTTCAATCTTCAATCCAAAGCTCTTTCAATGTATCAAGAAGCAACTCAATGAATTCCAATTTCCAGTTTTTGTTCACTGTTAGCGTGTTCAACACAGAGAAAAAAACATGCCCTCCTTGTGACCTTAAGAGCTCTATTTATATTACTTGTAGAAATCCAAATGCCGCCTCTTGGTTCCTTAAATTTCCTTCAGTGTTAAGACTTCTTGTATCACCGCCTAATCAACTTATCTTCCAATTTGTTGAATTCCCAATTTATCTCCTCCACTTGCATGTTGAAGTTGCCGCCTCTGTTATATGAGTTGTATCCAATTTGTTTCTTCAATTTGCAATATTGCTTATGTTAGTAAAGGACAAAAATGTTGCTAGCTTTTTTCCACACAAAGCTAAGAGTCTCCTTTCATTTGACTTGGGCCAACGTGTGTATCCTTTGGGCTTCTCATCATCTTTACTTTTCTACAATATGGCAACAATGATAAGATTTAATAATAATAATCATAATAATAATAATAATAATAATAATAATAATAATAATAATAATAATAATATCAAGTTTATCTTCAAGTGAGTCTAAAATTAGATTTGCATCTTTTTATCTTTTCTTCTCTTTTGTAGAATATAGAGCAAATCAAGTGATTTCTTTATATAATAATAAATAATTATTCTAATTTAACATAAAAAGTATCTACATATAATACATTAAATTGGAGTTTATCACAAGCCAAACAATTGCCATCCCTTTTCTTCTTCTCTTATTCGATCCAACCCCCACCAACATAGCAAAAGACAAAGGCAAATTCGGTGGTAACACCGAAGATACCCCAAACCATTTCAAAATTCCACACCAAATTGAGGCCGAAAAAACACAATGTAAAAATAAGTGACTCACCGATTCCAATTCCAATGAGCAAGAAGGGCACGAAGAGTCTTGGAGGTTGATCACACGGCGGAGAAGGAGATTTTCTCTAGAAGGGATTCTATCAAGTAATGCTTGCCAAGCCAAAGCGCAAGCCTTAGACGGAACACCACTTTTCCAAATAAATTTAAACACGAAAGCCTCCAAGGATGGCAAGGGTGCACAGCCAAAGAGAAATTGGTCAAGAAAAACATATGTTGATTTAACCGAGAAACCGTCATCACCCCCCGGTCTCCACCTCCACCTATCCTCCGAATTCACAAGTACCACCGGACTTATGACTTCCATCAATTCACCAAGGAGCTCCTCCTCCCAAACAAATAAATGACGGCGCCACTCCAATAACCATCTCCACTCACCATTATTCCAACTACCAATCTCACACACCCTTTTGTCACATTGAGTGGATAATCTAAATAGCCTTGGAAACCTCACCTCTAGGCTTAGTTCTCCCACCCACACTTCCTTCCAAAAACTAATATTATTTCCATTTCCCAATTTTTTCACCGCCGCCCTATTAAACCATCCTCCATCATCATCCAAACCACAAATGTCACGCCACCACCTTAATACTCTTACCCCAAAGCCATCGGTGTTCAAATTAGCCTTTCCAACCGCCATACCCCCGTATTTAGCAACAATAACCGCCTTCCACAATTCGTCTCCCTCTAATAGAAGCTTCCACCTCCACTTAGCTAAAAGGCTTTTATTCATGAGCCTTAAGTCTTTAATACCTAACCCACCATCCCTTTTGTGTTTACAAATTTCCGCCCACTTCACCCAACACATTCTTCTCCTATTAGAGAGCCCACCCCACAAGAAATTCCTTTGAATCTTCACCACTTCTTTCCAAATCTTTACCGGCATTTTGAAGACGGAAAGAAAAAAAATCGGAAGAGAATTCAAGACCGCGTTAATTAAAACTATCCGCCCACCAAGACTAATATATTTATTGCCCCAAGATTGAAGTCTATTTTTAAACACATTTAACATTGGCGTCCAAGTAGAGCATAACCTCGGATTTGCACCCACCCGAAGGCCAAGATAAATGAAGGGAAGTTGTCCAATCCGACAATTAAGGAACTCGGTCGCCATAAGGAGGAACTCACTATCAACATTAATACCAACAAGACAACTTTTCCAAAAATTAACCCTTAAGCCGGATACCATTTCAAATCCTCTAAGCACCGCTTTGAGGGCCCAAAGGTTGTCCACCGAAGCTTCCCCTATGCAAAGGGTGTCATCCGCATATTGGAGTAAAGACACCGGTAAACCTTCTCTCCTAACCAAGAAGGGTGTAAATCTACCTCTTGCCACCGCCATTCTCATTAAAGACCCTAACCCCTCCGCCACGATTAAAAAGAGAAAGGGAGCTAAAGGGTCACCTTGCTTAAAGCCTCTTTTAATACAAACTTCCTCCGTTGGACTACCATTTACCAAGATCGACATGTTCCCGGAGCAAACACAAGCCTTCATCCAAGCACGCCATTTAACACCGAAGCCAAACCTTGTCAACATGTAATCCAAAAATCCCCAATCAACCGAATCATACGCCTTTTCAAAGTCCACTTTAAAAATCAAACACTTCTTCCCCACCCTCTTTGCCTCATCAATTACTTCGTTTACAACAACCACTCCATCAATGAGTTGTCTTCCTTTAATGAATGCCGATTGGGTATTTGGAATCAAGACACCCATCACCTTATGTCGCGGTGATTTTTGGATGTCAAGCTATAAGGAAGCGTTGAATCACAAAACATTTAAATACACCACCGAGCTTTTTATTTTTCCGAAGAAGGGAGAAAAGTCCGTTAAAACACCCTAAATAAAGAGATCGAGGTAAGGGGGTTGGTTACGCAAAGGGAAGGTATTAGCACCCTAGGCGTCTATAGTACTCTATAGGAACCTCTTGTATTCTATTCTAAGCGCTTGATTTTATGTGTTTGCAAATATGTACAAGATTTAGGGCTAATGAGCATTTATTTGGGAAAATTGGTTTTGAATGATAAAATGCACTTGGCTTGAGTTCCAAGGTTTTAATCTAATGAAAATGAGTTTTGAAATTGAAAATAAGACTTGATTTGAAAAATCAAGTGTTTTTACCTAAAGAAAATGAAGTTTGATTGATTGAGAACTTGGTTTAAAATCCAGGTTGTCTTGAAAAAATGTTTGATTAATGACTTGGTTTAAAATCCAAGTTGTTTTGAAAAGAGTTTTTGATGAGTAATATATTTTGGATATTTTTGAGAAGAGGTGTTGACCTCTATTTTTGGCTAAAAAGGTTAAAGGTTCTAGCGAGAGTTCTAACGCTTTAACTAAACAACCTGAAATATTGAATCGCGCTTAGACTTTTTGCAACGACATATAGGTCGAGGTTTTTTCCTTTCTTTGGATTAACATATTAAATATACTAACGAACAATAATGAGCGGGAATTTAAATCACACAATACATCCGGGGAGGTAGCATGCAAGGGGGAATAGAATTAAATAAGTAAAAGCAATAAATAATGACTGAAAATAAATCGCGCTAATAATGCGCATTTAAAATTACAACCGGGGGGGAAACATGCGTAGGGGATTTGAATAATAATAACAATAACATAAACATAAATAAATGGGATATGAAATTAAAGCATATAATATAATGTAAATGCTAGAAACGTAAATATAAAACATAATAATCATGAAGCATAAAATGAACATAAAGCATATAGTGAATAAATAAATGTGAGGTGAACAATAAAATATGAGTGGTGTGTGAAACATGAAAGTGAATAACAATTAATAACGGAATTAGCACATAAGACATGAGAACAAAAACAAACAAGAAAGAATCAAAGAAAAGTAAAAATCATCACCTCATAACAAGATAAACAATTGAATGAAAATAAACCAAACAACGTCACACATATTTTCAAATTATAATCACATGCATTTATTTTCTCATTAAATGAAAAAAAGAGAATTTAAAATTCATCAAAGCATATAATACTACCTCAAACCATAGTAACATCACCACAATAAATCAAACATTTTCAAACTCACATACATGCATATTTATTTTTAATTGAATAAAGGAAACAATTTACAATTACATCATATTACTAAAAATTAATCATATTAACTCAAAAATCTAGAATCAAATCATGGAGACAAGAATTCAACACATTATCAAACATAGAGCAAAGCTAATGGTAATTAAAGAAATTAAAACATCAAACAAGTCACTTAAAAACTAACATGTAAACCTTATAATTAATTAATGCAATAAAACATAAAATAAATGAAAATCAATCGTGTGATTAAGACAAAAATGAAGCAAAATCAGAGGGCAATCATCTACAAAAATTAATCAAGAGCTCATAGCATAACAAAAACATAAGACAAATAATTTATTAACACATTAAGCTAATTATTAACAATTAATCCTAATTAAATGGAATTAAAAGATAGCAAAATATAACATGTGATCATAAATCCAAAAACCTAGAGCTAAGTCATAGAGACAACAATCAAGCATGTTAACAATCATATAATAATTTTCATGGCAATTAAGAGCATCAATTAAAATTTAATTAAAACCCTAACATGTAAACATTGTCACTAATTAATACAATAAAAAATGGAATCAAGGTAAAATAAATCAAAAATAGAGAGTAACCTTCAACAAACATCATTTAAAAGCTCATGGCATGACACGATCAAAAGGAAATAAATTTCATGTTATTTAAAGTTAATTTCTAGCATTTAATCCTAATTAAAATAGCATAAAAACAAAGAGAAATCAAAATAATACATGATCTGGTTTACAATCAAGATGAAAAGCCAAATATCAACATACCATTCATATCATATCATAGACCAAATAATAAAACATATTATCAAGGATTAACTAAGCTAAACTTAATTTATACACTAATAAATAGGAAAAATGTGCAAAAATATCAAATAAATATTTTTAAATTTTTTTTTTCAACATATCAGTCTAAAATGGCCAAAAATATAATTTAGAATTTAATTTACATCTCAGAATAATAAAAATAAAATTCATGCAGAGTGAGGCGTAAATATCAATAAAAATAAAAAGGAGGTGCATTAGCAAAAACGGCCCAAGCCCAACACGCAGAAAAAAAAAATCTGTGATGAATGTGGGCCAGGATCTGGTACGACGCGTACAGGGGAGAGTACGCTTTACAACCATCTGATCTTCCTTAGGAAGGATCTGACGGCCACGTTCGTTCTCCCACGCTCACCATTAGATCAAAGCAACGGCCCAGATTAAATCTGGAAATCAATGAGTAACACGCGTGCACATAAGCTAGCACAGATCAGGTACGGACGTGTATAGTGATCCTATCGTCTAACCACCGTCAGATCTTCATTTAATGAGATCTGACGGGCGCGATCAAAGGAACACACGCGCCGTCTGATTGATCCGACGGTTACGTTTTAAACTTGGCGAGGACGGAGACTCACGATGGATCATCGTCTCCGTTCGTCCTTCGCCGTCGCCGGCGCCGTTTCCGGCACCAGAGTTATAAAAACAACCAAGAAATGGACAAATCTTATATGGTTTTGTTCGTTTTTTCACAAGGATTCTAAATGTACAATTAGTTTTTCAAAATAATGACTGTAACTTAAAAAACGAAGGAAAAACGAAAAATCATTCAAAACTCAAACACATAAACGAGCAAGAATCAAGATCAAATAACAACCCAGATAGCTTTATCATGTTAAAATAAGATAGAAAGGATTTAAAAGGAAGAGAAAAGCTACCAGAAACGAGCTAGAACAACTTGGATTTTTCACGAACTTTGAGCTTCAACACGAGCTCCAAACCTCCTCTGAAGCTTCCAATTGGAACTGGGTTTTTGATTCTGAAGGCTTTTAGAAGGTGATTGAGGTGTTAATTGCAAGAAAACGTGAAGAAATTGTGTTTTGGGATTTTTTGAATAATGAGAAAAAAGGATGTGTTCTTCAGCTGCTCCCTTCTCCAAATCTTCCAATCTCTGGCTCAGAAAAACGTGTTGTTATTTATAGAAGGGATTTAGGTCATGAGAAGAGTGATTTTGTGAAGATAAGAGGGGTATTCTTGAATTTTTGCAAAAGGGATATTTTGTGTTGATGCTCAATCAAAGGTACATGTGTATTAATCTGATGCAAATGGTATTTTGAGGTATATTCTGAGATCAAATGGTTGGGAGAGAATCATGGGATTTTTGAAATTTATTTGATGAAAGAAATAATTTAAAACCATTTTAAACCATTTTTGAAAATAAATAAATATGTGAAAAATGAAAATATTTATGTGCAAGGGCAAAGGTGTCCATTTTTGAGGTTTATAAAATGCTTGAGTTGAATTGGAAATAAATTGAAAAAAAGTTTGAATAAAAAATGAATTTTTTGAATTTGAAATATAAGTATGAATATAATAATATAATATATAAAAATAAAAAAATGCAAATGGAAATATATGCTCATAACATGTAAATTGATGGGAATAAAAAAATTATGATAAAATGGATGAAAAAGGAGATTACTTGCAAAAGAAGTTACCTCAATATTTGAAATTTTGAAAAGGATAAAATGGGAATAAAATCAAGTTTATGAACAAATCATGGCACAAGAGCATATTTGGAAATTTAAGGTGCAAGAAAAAGATCAAAATGTCATGTACTTAATTATCTAAAAAAGAAATAGTTAAGCAGCGTAAACAGGATAAAAATACTATTTTTAGCAATTTTAAACCAATAAATAATAATAATGATGAAAAATTACCATGCTTAAAAATGAGCTAAAATTAAATGAAGAAATTAGGGGTGGTCAAAAAATGGGGTATGACAGATGCCCCTATTTAAGTTTCTTCTACCGGGAGTTCGAAAGAAGAAAAAGATATTTTTGATGTTTTTATTATTTTGAATGGACGGTAGAAGAGACTTAAATATAAAATACACCATTTTTTGACCGACCGGGCAGGGAATGGTATGATGGCATGCTATGAATGCTACGTTTTGAAATGCAAGATGATGTAGGGTTTATTTAGGAGACAGACTTACTGGGGAATATAAATGATGATGAAAGCGAATAAAGCCTTGTAACGGACAGAGGTAAGGACATAAAGCAATAAAGTCCTGTGGGCGGACATAAGCAATAAAGTCCTGTGAACGGACATAAGCAGTAAAGTCCTGTGAACGGACATAAGCAGTAAAGTCCTATGAACGGACATAAGTAAAGACAGAAAGCGGTAAAGTCCTGTGAACGGACATAAGCAGTAAAGTCCTGTGAACGGACATAAACAGTAAATTCCTGTGAACGGACATAAGTAAAGACAGAAAGCAGTAAAGTCCTGTGAACGGACATAAGCAGTAAAGTCCTGTGAACGGACATAAGTAAAGACAGAAAGCAGTAAAGTCATGTGAACGGACATAAGCAGTAAAGTCCTGTATCGGACAGAAGTAAAGACAGAAAGCAATAAAGTGTTTACCAATCACTTGGATATGATACGAATCTGACTAGGAAAATGAACTGTTGAATGACATTGTGAGGAAACAAGACATGTTATGAAAGCAAAGAGCTAGATTGACCAGATACATATGGGGATGACTTTACTGGGGAAGTTTGAATGATGATTTGCAACATTTGGCACTTGGAATGTATTAAATGATGAATGTTCTATATGACTCATGAATACAAGCACATACATGTATGAATGGGTGTATGGATGCGAATGCATGCTTTGAACTGTTACTTGTAAGGCGAGATTGACAACACTTGATAACAGACAAAAGGAATGACAGGATCAAAGGGACCAGCATATCCGCACAATGTTCCGTCAATTTTCTACCAGAAATGGTGCTCATGTAAATAGAACCTGCAAGGTAAATCCCAAGGGTAACACATCCTTCTTTCAACTAGTCTTCGGAGCTAAGTTTCACAAATAAAGCCTTCGGTGGAAGTCGCCATTTCATACTCTGAATTGGACCAACCAAGACCAGCCATTGCTTTTTCATTTTCTCTTTTTCTTTCCTTTTCTTTATCCCTAATTTTTGCCTGGACCGCCCTTTCGGGTTTTCAATCCACCGGGATGCTCATTTTTGCCTAAGCCGCCCTTTCAGGTTTTCAACTTAGCGAGCTATTTTTCTTTTTCTTTTTTTGTTTTTGTTTTTGTTTGCAATGGCTGTATCTGCTTCTTTGAAATATGTCCACATTTGAAATACTGTTGTAGCATGCTTATGTGACTCAAGAGTGTAAGAAATGTTTGTCATTTTATATTTCCAAAAGAAAAGACAAGTTTTTTTTTTTTTTTTTTAAAAAAAAGGTTGACATTATTTTTGAGTTATCTTTGCTCCAAGTATCTTAAAGTTAAAATAAAAGTATGAGTAAAATAAGAATTTTGAATAAAAGGCACAGGCTCAAGTTTGCGTAAAATAGTGAAAACTGGCGTAAAGCGCAATCCCACAGATCATTTAAAATTTAGAAAATGGTAATTACATGGGGAGGATACATCAAGTACAATGATTACTATTTTCCTCATCAACTTTGAATTCCATCCTAAAAAACTACAATCTAAAATTTGTCTGCTGGTTGAAACATTCCAAGATAGGTGATGCCTGTTCCGATGCAGTTACTTGTCTTCTTTTCCTTAACTTTTGCATAGATCGCCTTTTCAGGTTTTCGACCTATCAGGATTATATTTTTTTTTTGTCTCTAATTTTTGCCTGGACCGCCCTTTCGGGTTTTCAGCCCACCGAGACGCTCCTTTTTGCCTAAGCCGCCCTTTCAGGTTTTCGACTTAGCGAGCTATTTTTTTTATTTTAGACAAAGTATTTCTTGACTGCATCGGCATTCACAGGACGAGGGACCTCATCACCATCCATTGTTGCAAGGGTCATTGCACCACCTGAGAAAGCTCTCTTAACATCATACGGTCCTTCATAATTGGGTGTCCACTTGCCCCTAGCATCAGTTTGAAAAGACAGGATCTTTTTAAGCACAAGATCACCTTCACGAAATTCTCGACGTCGAACTTTCTTGTCAAATGCTTGCTTCATTCTTCTTTGGTACACTTGCCCATGGAACAAAGCCGCCATACGTTTCTCTTAAATTAAATTCAACTGTTCATATCTGTTTCTACACCATTCAGCTTCAGTCAGTTTGGCTTCCATCAAGACTCTCATTGATGGAATCTCAACCTCTACCGGTAACACTGCTTCCATACCATACACTAAAGAGAAAGGGGTCGCCCCTGTTGAAGTGCGTACTGAAGTACGATATCCATGTAAAGCAAAAGGTAACATCTCATGCCAGTCCTTGTAAGTAACTACCATCTTCTGCACAATCTTCTTAATATTCTTATTTGCCGCTTCAACTGCGCCATTCATTTGAGGTCGATAGGGAGAAGAATTATGATGCTCAATCTTGAACTCCTCACACAAGTCTTTCATCATCTTGTTGTTCAAATTCGACCCATTGTCAGTAATAATCTTGTTAGGTACACCATAGCGACAAATGATATTATTCTTGATGAAACGAACCACTACTTGCTTAGTAACATTGGCATAAGACGCTGCTTCAACCCACTTGGTGAAATAGTCAATAGCCACTAGAATAAAACGATGTCCATTGGAAGCCTTTGGTTCAATCCGTCCAATCATATCAATGCCCCACATAGAAAAGGGCCAAGGAGAAGAAATCACATTCAGAGAGGTTGGTGGCATATGAATTTTATCTGCATAAATCTGACACTTGTGACACTTCCGAGCATGCTTGTGGCAATCAGACTCCATTGTCAACCAGTAGTATCCTGCTCTCAATATTTTCTTGGCCATTGTGTGCCCATTGGGATGAGTTCCAAACGACCCTTCATGTATTTCGTGCATCAAAGAGTCAGCCTCAGCTTTGTCCACACACCGTAGTAAAACCATGTCAAAATTCCTCTTGTACAACACCTCTCCATTCAGAAAGAAACTGCTAGATAACTTTCTCAAAATCTTCTTATCTTTGCTGGATGCCCCAGAGGGATACTCTTGCTTTTGCAGGAACAACTTGATATCATGAAACCATGGCTTGTCGTCAATCACTTCTTCTGCCGTAAACACATATGCTGGCCTTTCAAGACAACGAATACTGATAATCGGAACTTCATTTGGATAATTAACTTGGTACATTGAGGATAAGATAGCCAAAGTGTCTGCCATTTGATTCTCATCACGAGGAATGTGGTGCAACTCCACCTTGTTAAAGAAAGTCAACAGTCTTCTTGCGTAATCTCTATAAGGAATAAGACCAGCGTGGCGTGTCTCCCATTCTCCTTTGATCTGATTGATTACAAGAGTTGAGTCTCCATAGATGTCAATATTCTTGATCCTCAAATCAATTGCTTCTTCAATACCCATGATACAAGCTTCATATTCAGCAATATTGTTGGTACAATCAAACTGCAACCTGGCGGTGAAAGGAATATGAGAACCCTCAGGAGTAACAATAACTGCCCCAATTCCACTACCATAGACATTCACAGCCCCATCAAATATCAGCCCCCACTTGGATTCTGGATCTGGACCTTCCCCAAACAGCGGTTCATCACAATCTTTCATCTTCAAATACATGATCTCTTCATCTGGAAAATCAAACTTGATCGGTTGGTAATCTTCAACTGGTTGGTGAGCCAAATGATCAGCCAAGACACTACCCTTAATCGCTTTCTGAGCACGGTATTCAATATCATATTCGGACAATAACATCTGCCAACGAGCAATTCTTCCGGTCAAAGCAGCTTTCTCAAAAATGTACTTAATTGGATCCATTTTGGATATCAACCAAGTAGTGTGATTAATCAAATAATGACGCAGACGCTTGGCAGCCCAAGCTAGTGCACAACAAGTTTTCTCAAGCATGGAATATCTGGACTCACAATCAGTAAACTTGTTGCTCAAATAATAAATTGCATGTTCTTTTCTTCCGGTGTCATCTTGCTGCCCCAGCACACAGCCCATGGAATCTTCTAACACAGTTAAATACATAATGAGTGGCCTCCCCTTAACTGGAGGAATAAGGATTGGTGGTTCCATAAGATACTTCTTGATACTATCAAAGGCTCTCTGACAATCTTCTGTCCATACAATCTCTTGGTCTTTGCGGAGTAACTTGAAAATTGGCCCACATGTGGCAGTCATATGGGAAATAAACCTGGAGATATAATTCAAACGACCTAAGAAACCTCTAAATTGCTTCTCTGTTTGGGGAGCCGGCATTTCTCTGATAGCTCTGACTTTATCAGGATCAACTTCAATACCCTTCTGACTGACAATGAAACCCAAAAGCTTTCCAGACCTAACACCAAAAGTACATTTATTGGGATTCAAACGGAGTTGATACTTCCTCAATCTCTGAAACATCTTCAACAAATACTCCACATGCTCTTCTTCAGTGCCTGACTTGACGATCATATCATCCACGTACACTTCAACTTCTTTGTGCATCATATCATGGAACAGCGTGGTCATGCCCCTTTGGTAAGTAGCACCTGCATTTGTCAACCCAAAAGGCATTACTTGGTAACAGAAAGTGCCCCAAGGCGTGATGAACGAAGTTTTCTCCCTGTCTTCAACAGCCATCTTGATCTGATTGTACCCCGAGAAACCATCCATGAAGGAAAAGACTTTGGATTTGGCAGTATTATCAACAAGTACATCAATATGAGGTAATGGGAAATCATCCTTTGGACTAGCTCTATTCAAATCTCTGTAATCAACACACATTCTGACTTTACCATCCTTCTTGGGAACTGGTACTATATTGGCCAACCACTGAGGATACTCTGAGGTAATAAGAAAACCCGAATTAATCTGTTTCTGAACTTCTTCCTTGATCTTGAGTGTCATATCAGGATGAGACCTTCTTAATTTCTGCTTCACTGGAGGACATTCCGGCTTCAATGGTAAACGGTGTTCCACAATCTCAGGATCCAACCCAGGCATATCTTGATACGACCATGCAAAGATGTCAACATATTCTCTGAGCAGCTCTATTACCCTTGCCTTGACTGATTCTTCCAAACCTGTACCTATCTTGATTTCTCTTTTCTCTTCCTCAGTGCCCAAATTGATCAACTCTGTAACTTCCTGGTGAGGCTGAATGGCCACATCCTCCCGATCCAACAATCGTCTAATCTCATTAGGAATCTCTTCATCCTCCTCTTCCATAGCTTCGTAGACCGGAAACTCAAAGTTGATAGAGGGCCTAGAATCATTGTACTCAACGGGCTTGTTGATGTTAATTCTGCATATGATTAATGATTGATTTTATTTTAATAAGAATGCAGAATTTTTATTTGATAAAGGTAATAAGAACAGAAGGTGAAAAATAAAATATATATGATTTGTTTTTTGGTGTTACCATTTTCTAGAATAAAAGGAAATATAAAAAATAAAAAAGTCATGATAAAAACGACGATTTTCATTAACATTCTTGAAGCAATTTAAACAAAGCCCGAACATGGCCTCACTCTTGCTTGGGGCAGGACAAGAGGATTTTTCTTAAAAAACATAAAATGACAAACATATTACATAGACAGAGGAATGACAGAAGGGACATCAACAGCAATCCAATTGTGGCATATTCCTCCAGGAGTCACAAAAGATGGTGGTCCTTCTTCGTCTTCATCTCCAATAACAGCATTGATCTCTGAGGGATTGTTGATAAAACCAGCACTACGGAAAACGTCTTCAAATGGTTCTCTCTTTCCCATCCTGGTAGAAGGAGTGAAACCCAAACCAGCTATGTTCTTATTCTCTGATAACTGTAGTACCTTTCCCCAACCAGCAATCTTGCCTTCTTTCACAGCCCTTTGCGCATCCTTCAAAGATGCCATAGATGTCTCAGCTCTGATCGGATCTTTCTCCTCAAGGGAGAGTCCCTGAAACGCTGTACCGTCTAATTCATCCGCACCAATACATGAGAAATTTGACAAATGACTAATAAGCAGAGCTTCCTCTCCATTCACAATTACCAGCTTTCCTTCTTTCACATACTTCAACTTCTGATGTAAAGTGGATGTCACGGCACTGGCCTCGTGAATCCATGGACGTCCCAAAAGACAACTATAAGCAGCTTGTATATTCATCACTTGAAAAGTAACTTAGAACTCATGCGGATCCACTGCGATAGGTAAATCCACCTCACCAATCAATGATTTCCTTGAACCATCAAACGCCTTCACAATCATGGAACTTGGCCTCATATAGGCATCCTTGTAGGAAAGTTTGTCTAGAATAGTTTTAGCCATCACATTTAGAGACGGCCCGATATCAATCAACACATTGGACAAAGCATCTGACTTGCAATTAACTGACACATGCAACGCCAAATTATGATTCCGTCCTCTCTCGGGAAGTTCTTCATCACTGAAACTCAGATTGTTACAAGTAGTCACATTTCCCATTATACCTCCGAACTGGCTTATAGTCACATCCTTCTCAACATAGGCTTGATCCAATACCTTCATCAGAGCCTCCCTATGGGTATCAGAACTCATCAACAAAGACAACATAGAAATCTTAGACGGGGTTTGCAACAACTGGTCCACTATCTTGTATTCACTTCTTTTGATTAGTTTCATCACCTCAGCAGAATCTTCATACTCTTTTTCAACTGGCTTACTAGGAACACTGACTGGCACTTTCTCAATAACGGGTGTACTTGTCTTTTGAGGAACTGCCCCTTGGATAACACGACCGCTTCTCAGAATTCTGCTATTATCGGTAACATTGCTCACTGTAGTCAAAGGAGGGATAAGGGTCTCCACTCCATTTTGTATCATGGTAGCCTGATATCTATAAGGTATGGCCTTCTCAGAAGCATAAGGCACAGACCCTGGCACACGGATTGTAAGTTTAGGAATGTTGCACTCTCCACTATTGTAAATCATTTCCAAACAATCAGCAGTACTAAACTCTGGTGTAATACCACAAACCTCTTCAGCTTTCTTCGTCACTAACAGCTCTCCCTTGTCGATCAAACCTTGGATATCTTTTTGAACTGGGGGACAACCCTGGGGATCTGACAGACATACTTCACACACTGAATGATCATGATCAAACATCTTTGCTTTGCACATTTTGATATGGATAGGAACCAGAGGAGTCTTGATACTTTTCACATTGAGGATGGCATTTGTAGCTAGGCAGGGTTGAATGAAATGGACAGAGGGGTTATGATTTGGTAGAGGGTTTGTTTGAACATTGGGGTTCTCGTCTTTGAAAGTCAACACTTTGCTTCGGACTAAGTCTTGGACAGCCTTTTTGAAAGCAAAACAACGTTCCACATCGTGGCCAGGTGCCCCATGGTGGAAAGCACAAGTCAAGTCATTACGGTACCAAGTAGGTAGGACAGCAGGCACTGGAGGTGGTGGTCTCGTCTGAATAAAATTCTTGGCAAGTAAGGCGGGGAACAAATCAGCATATTTCATTGGTATAGGATCAAAGGGTGGATATCTGGGAGTGCGATTGAATGTTTGTTGAACATTTTGAGGGCGAACCTGTGGTGGGTATGATTGTTGGGGAGTCATTTGTGGATAATGTGGTTGTGAAGGCATTTGTGGGTAGTGTGGTTGTGATGTGGGTGCTATAGCTGAAACGTGTTGATAATTTGGATATCTTGGCTGAAAACCTCCTTGAGTTACCATACCGACTTCGGACTCTTTCTTTTTTGGGAAATTATGACCATACTTCTTGGTGCTGCTGACAGGGGTATTTTCTTTTGACATCCTTCCTTGGCGAATGGCTTCCTCTAGGCACATCCCTGTCTCCACCACTTCAGTAAAACTCCTAGATACCATATTGAACATCTTCTCATAAAAGAACGGATTAAGGGTGTGAATAAACATCTTGGACAATTCTCTCTCTTCAATAGGAGGACGAGTCTGAGCAGCTAACTCCCTCCATCTTTGAGCATACTCTTTGAAGGATTCTTTCTCTTTCTGGGTCATAGCACGGAGCTCATCTCTGTCAGGAGCCATGAAGGAATTGTAGTTGTACTGAGACATAAAAGCACTAGCCAAATCATTAAAAGTGCGGATATCAGCCCTATTCAAATCCATGTACCACCTCAAGGCTGCCCCAGACAGGCTATCCTGAAAATAGTGAATCAGGAGCTTATCGTTGCTAGTTTGAGTGGACATTTTCCTCGCATACATAGTTAGGTGAGTTTTTGGACAGGTACTTCCCTTGTACTTCTCAAAATCTGGAACTTTGAACTTAGGCGGAACCACAACGTCAGGAACTAAGCATAACTCATGGGCATCTTTACCAAACAGATCTTTCCCCTTGAGGGCTCTCATCTCACGTTGCATTTCATTAAACTTGTCTTGCAGATCTTCCACTCTATCAAAACCTCCCATGCTTTCCGCGTGAAAAATAGGTTCTTGGTAATGAGGTGCGGCATGGACTGCAGGTGCAGTAACAGTAGCAGTAACTTGTGGGAGAGTATTTTCCAACTGAACAAAAGGGGCTTCAGTCACTTGAGGGAAGAACCCTCCTCCAAGGAAACCTTCTGATAATCCCCACGTACAACCTTCTGGCATAGAGAGCCGGGGAGCAGGAATTGGTGCTGATGCAACCGGGGGTGGCACAGGCGCACCATTGGACTGAAGCACTGATGTTGAACCCTGATTCTGACTTGCCAACAAAGAAGTTACCATAGTCGTCAAATTCTCAATCTCGGCCTGCATGCCTGTCATCTGTTCACGGAGCTGAGTGTTCTCTTCTTCAACAGTTGCCATCTTCTTCTTAATCTGAGACCAGGTGTTATAAGTGCGAGTTGCTTTGTGACGGATATGCCGAGCCAGTTTAACTGAGGCAGAGGAGAGGGGGAAGAATATGAGACTCTATTTTTTTTGGAAATTTATGCATGCAGCATGATGCATGATATGTTTATGCTAAATTATACAAATTTTTCCCAATATTGAAAGACTTATATTAAATTGAATGTAAACAGTGTAGAGAATATTCACTTCACTGATAATCATAACATTGCAACTTTGAAAGGAAATACATCAAACAAACTCAAACTCTTGCATCATATGGATCACCCCTAATCTGAATCTGGACCAGAAAATAAATTCATGTTATATCTCATCCTCTTTGGGTCCTTCCTAAGCGCAGCATCCTTCTCTCGAAGCTGGATGGTCTTTTGGACGATTGTCTGACTTTGTGCTAAGAGCTCATGCTTGGCTACTTCCATTTCACTCTTCAATGCTTCGTACTTATGCTCCAACTCTTCATATCTCCTTTGCAAAGCGCTTTTCTCCCTAGTCAACTCAGCCACCTGTCCTAACAGCTCTTCTTTAGTGTCAACAATCACAGATGATGATGATGGGGTAACTGAAGGCATGGGCCTTTGGAGAGAGTAAGGCATCCCAAAACTAGCAGCTCTCTTGATAACCCATTGTGTATGAGACTCCAAAGCAAATCCTTGCTTCTTCCCTAGTTGATTCCACTCTTTACGCTGAACGGAGCGCCAAGCTCGCACGAACCTATTCCTCATATCGGAGCTTCCTTCCCGGTTGCGGTAGAAAATTCCACTCAAAGAGAGACTATCAGGCTTTTCTTTCACAAGATATCCAAACTGGCGCCTAACAAGCCTGGGACTATAAGTAATTCCTCCATGCATTCCAAGGAGAGGTACATTGGGAAACTCCCCACAACTATCAATAATGACTCCATTGTCATAGGCTGAGTCATACCAAACAATGTCATCAGAGGTGAGAGGCATGATTCTTTGGGACCACCGGAGCTTATCTGGGTTTTCCTTAAAACTAAGGGTTTGAGGCAAATGAAGGGTATACCACTTATAGAGTAGTGGTGTACAACAGAGAATGGTTCCGCGCTTTACTGAAGTGCGGTCATGGATGGAATAGTATGTTTCTGCTAGCAAGGTGGGTACTGGGTTCTTTGAGAGGTAAATTTGTATGGTGTTGATGTCAATGAAATTTTTGATGTTTGGAAAAAGAACTAGGCCATATATGAGCAGGGCCAATATAGAATAGAAGGCATTGTTGCTGGCCATATCTAGAAAAAGAGAGGCTTGCTGGAAAAGAAAATCTGTGGATAGACCTAAAAGGCCTTCTTTGCGTATGAGGTTTGTTTGAATGGCAGAAGTTTCAACATGAAGGGCTTTGCCAATGATTTGTGGTTTTGGAGAGGGTTCGAGTCCACTGAACGGCACTTTGTCAAGCACGGGTAGTCCAATCAAATAAGAATACTCCTCCAAGGTGGGAGCAAGTTGATAATCAGGAAAGGTGAAACATTGGTAAAGCGGGTCGTAAAACTGCACAAGAGTGTTGAGGATTCCATCCTCTACCTTAGTCCCAAGAATACTCAACAATCTTCCATGACTCTTCCGAAATTCTTCTGAATCAGACACTAATGACCCTAGCTCCCTCAATCTTGTCAAATCAAAAGTCTTAAACCCATAGCTATGAGTATCCCTCCTTTGGTAATCCATAATCTACATAGTTTACATGGAATTTGATTTAAGCCTTTCAATATTGGATGAGAAAAAGAAATTCTTGATGAATGAATGCATGCACACAAATAATGATGCACAAACATGGGTGGTTTAAGGTAGAAATGTTGGAGTCAAAGGTAAGAGCCCCTTCCCACATGGTAAGTACTAAGGTTTATTTGTACCTGCATCACGGGTTCTACAAAGTTCCCAAAGTTATAAACCGTCTTTTGGATATTATCGGTTTACGGCACTACTCCCGCTCCAATAATATTCGCAAGACAATCTCGTTCGGGTGTGGCATCGCGTATCAACCAATCTAAACTACTCTAGACCGGTCACCGCGCCACGTCCTAATGGCCAAGATGGGTTAAGTGTAACTCTAAAGGTCCACAATCCTTCGGTCCTCCAAAAATAGAACGTCAACATAACTACTCATGTCAACACTCTACCTTTGAACTTCCTAGACTGTGCGTGGTTATATCACATGTGAACATGGATTGAACTACTCCAATCCCGTCACTATGACCCTACCACATCCTATCTTATTGTTTCACTCAAGTCCGGGTTAGGACTGTCTCACTCAAGCAATTTTCCCTATTTAAAGCTCATAAATCATACATATACACATATAAACAAACAAGCGCAAAAGAAAAAGATTACAAGATGGGCTCAACCCGCTCGGGGGATCCCCAGTGAAGTCGCCATTTCTGTCGCGGTGATTTTTGGATGTCAAGCTATAAGGAAGCGTTGAATCACAAAACATTTAAATACACCACCGAGCTTTTTATTTTTCCGAAGAAGGGAGAAAAGTCCGTTAAAACACCCTAAATAAAGAGATCGAGGTAAGGGGGTTGGTTACGCAAAGGGAAGGTATTAGCACCCTAGGCGTCTATAGTACTCTATAGGAACCTCTTGTATTCTATTCTAAGCGCTTGATTTTATGTGTTTGCAAATATGTACAAGATTTAGGGCTAATGAGCATTTATTTGGGAAAATTGGTTTTGAATGATAAAATGCACTTGGCTTGAGTTCCAAGGTTTTAATCTAATGAAAATGAGTTTTGAAATTGAAAATAAGACTTGATTTGAAAAATCAAGTGTTTTTACCTAAAGAAAATGAAGTTTGATTGATTGAGAACTTGGTTTAAAATCCAGGTTGTCTTGAAAAAATGTTTGATTAATGACTTGGTTTAAAATCCAAGTTGTTTTGAAAAGAGTTTTTGATGAGTAATATATTTTGAATATTTTTGAGAAGAGGTGTTGACCTCTATTTTTGGCTAAAAAGGTTAAAGGTTCTAGCGAGAGTTCTAACGCTTTAACTAAACAACCTGAAATATTGAATCGCGCTTAGACTTTTTGCAACGACATATAGGTCGAGGTTTTTTCCTTTCTTCGGATTAACATATTAAATATACTAACGAACAATAATGAGCGGGAATTTAAATCACACAATACATCCGGGGAGGTAGCATGCAAGGGGGAATAGAATTAAATAAGTAAAAGCAATAAATAATGACTGAAAATAAATCGCGCTAATAATGCGCATTTAAAATTACAACCGGGGGGGAAACATGCGTAGGGGATTTGAATAATAATAACAATAACATAAACATAAATAAATGAGATATGAAATTAAAGCATATAATATAATGTAAATGCTAGAAACGTAAATATAAAGCATAATAATCATGAAGCATAAAATGAACATAAAGCATATAGTGAATAAATAAATGTGAGGTGAACAATAAAATATGAGTGGTGTGTGAAACATGAAAGTGAATAACAATTAATAACGAAATTAGCACATAAGACATGAGAGCAAAAACAAACAAGAAAGAATCAAAGAAAAGTAAAAATCATCACCTCATAACAAGATAAACAATTGAATGAAAGTAAACCAAACAACGTCACACATATTTTCAGATTATAATCACATGCATTTATTTTCTCATTAAATGATAAAAAGGGAATTTAAAATTCATCAAAGCATATAATACTACCTCAAACCATAGTAACATCACCACAATAAATCAAACATTTTCAAACTCACATACATGCATATTTATTTTTAATTGAATAAAGGAAACAATTTACAATTACATCATATTACTAAAAATTAATCATATTAACTCAAAAATCTAGAATCAAATCATGGAGACAAGAATTCAACACATTATCAAACATAGAGCAAAGCTAATGGTAATTAAAGAAATTAAAACATCAAACAAGTCACTTAAAAACTAACATGTAAACCTTATAATTAATTAATGCAATAAAACATAAAATAAATGAAAATCAATCGTGTGATTAAGACAAAAATGAAGCAAAATCAGAGGGCAATCATCTACAAAAATTAATCAAGAGCTCAAAGCATAACAAGAACATAAGACAAATAATTTATTAACACATTAAGCTAATTATTAACAATTAATCCTAATTAAATGGAATTAAAAGATAGCAAAATATAACATGTGATCATAAATCCAAAAACCTAGAGCTAAGTCATAGAGACAACAATCAAGCATGTTAACAATCATATAATAATTTTCATGACAATTAAGAGCATCAATTAAAATTTAATTAAAACCCTAACATGTAAACATTGTCACTAATTAATACAATAAAAAATGGAATCAAGGTAAAATAAATCAAAAACAGAGAGTAACCTTCAACAAACATCATTTAAAAGCTCATGGCATGACACGATCAAAAGGAAATAAATTTCATGTTATTTAAAGTTAATTTCTAGCATTTAATCCTAATTAAAATAGCATAAAAACAAAGAGAAATCAAAATAATACATGATCTGGTTTACAATCAAGATGAAAAGTCAAATATCAACATACCATTCATATCATATCATAGACCAAATAATAAAACATATTATCAAGGATTAACTAAGCTAAACTTAATTTATACACTAATAAATAGGAAAAATGTGCAAAAATATCAAATAAATATTTTTAATTTTTTTTCTTCAACATATCAGTCTAAAATGGCCAAAAATATAATTTAGAATTTAATTTACATCTCAGAATAATAAAAATAAAATTCATGCAGAAGGAGGCGTAAATATCAATAAAAATAAAAAGGAGGTGCATTAGCAAAAACGGCCCAAGCCCAACACGCAGAAAAAAAAAATCTGTGATGAATGTGGGCCAGGATCTGGTACGACGCGTACAGGGGAGAGTACACTTTACAACCATCTGATCTTCCCTAGGAAGGATCTGACGGCCACGTTCGTTCTCCCACGCTCACTATTAGATCAAAGCAACGGCCCAGATTAAATCTGGAAATCAATGAGTAACACGCGTGCACATAAGCTAGCACAGATCAGGTACGGACGTGTATAGTGATCCTATCGTCTAACCACCGTCAGATCTTCATTTAAAGATCTGACGGGCGCGATCAAAGGAACACACGCGCCGTCTGATTGATCTGACGGTTACGTTTTAAACTTGGTGAGGACGGAGACTCACGATAGATCATCGTCTCCGTTCGTCCTTCGCCGTCGCCGTTTCCGGCACCGGAGTTATAAAAACAACCCAGAAATGGACAAATCTTATATGGTTTTGTTCGTTTTTTCACAAGGATTCTAAATGTACAATTAGTTTTTCAAAATAATGACTGTAACTTAAAAAACGAAGGAAAAACGAAAAATCATTCAAAACTCAAACACATAAACGAGCAAGAATCAAGATCAAATAACAACCCAGATAGCTTTATCATGTTAAAATAAGATAGAAAGGATTTAAAAGGAAGAGAAAAGCTACCAGAAACGAGCTAGAACAACTTGGATTTTTCACGAACTTTAAGCTTCAACACGAGCTCCAAACCTCCTCTGAAGCTTCCAATTGGAACTGGGTTTTTGATTCTGAAGGCTTTTAGAAGGTGATTGAGGTGTTAATTGCAAGAAAACATGAAGAAATTGTGTTTTGGGATTTTTTGAATAATGAGAAAAAAGGATGTGTTCTTCAGCTGCTCCCTTCTCCAAATCTTCCAACCTCTGGCTCAGAAAAACGTGTTGTTATTTATAGAAGGGATTTAGGTCATGAGAAGAGTGATTTTGTGAAGATAAGAGGGGTATTCTTGAATTTTTGCAAAAGGGATATTTTGTGTTGATGCTCAATCAAAGGTACATGTGTATTAATCTGATGCAAATGGTATTTTGAGGTATATTCTGAGATCAAATGGTTGGGAGAGAATCATGGGATTTTTGAAATTTATTTGATGAAAGAAATAATTTAAAACCATTTTAAACCATTTTTGAAAATAAATAAATATGTGAAAAATGAAAATATTTATGTGCAAGGGCAAAGGTGTCCATTTTTGGGGTTTATAAAATGCTTGAGTTGAATTGGAAATAAATTGAAAAAAAGTTTGAATAAAAGAGATTACTTGTTGATGAAGAAATGAATTTTTTGAATTTGAAATATAAGTATGAATATAATAATATAATATATAAAAATAAAAAAATGCAAATGGAAATATATGCTCATAACATGTAAAATGATGGGAATAAAAAAATTATGATAAAATGGATGAAAAAGGAGATTACTTGCAAAAGAAGTTACCTCAATATTTGAAATTGGTAAAATGGGAATAAAATCAAGTTTATTAACAAATCATGGCACAAGAGCATATTTGGAAATTTAAGGTGCAAGAAAAAGATCAAAATCTCATGTACTTAATTATCTAAAAATGAAACAGTTAAGCAGCGTAAACAGGATAAAAATACTATTTTTAGCAATTTTAAACCAATAAATAATAATGATGATGAAAAATTACCATGCTTAAAAATGAGCTAAAATTAAATGAAGAAATTAGGGGTGGTCAAAAAATGGGGTATGACACCTTAGCCAACCGAGCCGTTAGCACTTTTGCCACCAACTTGTACAAACAACCAAGTAAGGAGATAGGCCGGAAATCCCCAAGTGCTTGAGGAGAAGACACTTTCGGAATAAGTGTAAGGAAATAGGAGCAAACACTTTTGGGAAGGGAGGCATTACCGTGGAATTGGTCAAACATAATATGCACATCCCCTTTCATCAAATCCCAAAATTCCTTTATAAACGTGAAATTAAATCCATCCGGACCCGGACTTTTTGACCCATCACAACTCTTCACCACATCCGTAATTTCCTCCAAAGTAAAACTCCTTGTTAACTCCTCCACATTTTCCAGTGTTAATTGAGGAAACATAATCCCATCAAGCGTAGGACGGTGCCAACCATCATCATTAAAATGGTCTTTAAAGTAGCTCACCACTTCTTTTCTAACAAGAGTTGGACCTTCCACCCACCCCCTAGGTGTCCTCAACATCCTCACACTATTCCTCCTCTTCCTTGACTTTATGCAATTATGAAAGAAGCAGGAGTTGGAGTCCCCTTCTTTAAGCCATCTTGAACTAGACCGTTGAAAAATCAAGGCGTCCATACTTTTGAGTAAACCCCATAACTCCTCAAACAAAGATTTTCTAGCCGTTACTTCACAATCTTCCAAACCCACCAACTCACTTTTCACATCCAAGGCCGAGATGGCCTCTATGAGATTTTTTTTTCTTTGCTTCCGTCATACCATATGTGTTAGCACTCCAATCTCTAATTACCCCTTTGAGGGTCTTAAGTCTTTCTTTGAGCATAAATCCCATCCACCCATCATTATTACACGAGAACCAAGCCTCACGAACAACCTCTTTAAAATCGTGATTTTGAAGCCAAAAGTTGTTGAATCGGAACGGTTTCGGGCCCCAATCATCAAAACTATACCGAAGGAGCAAAGGACAATGGTCGGCCACATCTCTCTCTAACACCCGCACCAAAGGTTCTCCCCAACAATTAAACCAAGAGGGTGAGATAAGGATCCTATCCAACCTACTCATCGACACACCATTAGGATGGAACCAAGTAAATTTTCTCCCAACCAAAGGAAGGTCAAACAATTCCAAATCACCTAAGAACTCATTAAATTCATCCATCTCCGCATTTCTACCTCCATGAGGGGACAAACTCACACTTCTCCTTTCGGTGATGTCCCTAACCAAGTTGAAGTCGCCTAGGACACACCAAAACTCCCCACCAAACCCCCTTTTTGACATCAAGATATCTCCCCAAAGTCTTCTTTTATCCCGGATATTACATTTTGCATAAACGTTTATAATGTAACATCTCCTATTTTCTTCCACCAAGTCAACACACACCCCAACAAACCCATCTCCAATAAAAGTAAAAACTAAAGACGCTTTTACCTTGTTCCAAATTGAGAGGATACCTCCGCTATTGCCAATCGACGGGAGAAAAACCATTCATACTTGTTTTTATATCACAGGGATATTGAGTGTAATTTCTTTATAAGCTATACAACTAGTTTAATTTAGTATAAGCTTAAGATCCAAATCATTTGCAAAACATTTGTAGTTCAAGTCAATTAGTAAAAATTGTTTGAGCAAACCTTGATAAGTCAGTAGTGACTAAGGTGAATCAGTTGGTGTTAGCTGGAAGCTACTTTGATCATGGATTAGATTAAAGGAATTGTTGTAATCTTGATCTAGATTATAGTGGATAAATTCACACTAGTGGGGACTGGACGTAAGCCATGTACTAAGGGTGAATAAGGATAAGTTTATGTGTCTTTGACTCTCTTCTTCCCTATATTATTTCCGCAAACACAAATCACACACACTATTTATTTTATATTTGTATTTGACTAAGTACGTTCTCAGAACATTCTAACAATTTGTTTTTTAAGCTTGTTACTTTTCTTATTATAAGTAAATTTGCAGCAAATTTTAAAAGTCACAAGTCAAACCCCCTTTTATTGTGACAAACCTTGTTACTTCAGGCTTTAGCCATCTAACAGGTTTTGGTGGAAAATTTTGTATTTCTTGTATTGACTTTTTAAGAAATTTTGGCAAAGTATCCTTTATGTCTCTGTCTTTTACCCGAACCTTTGATTCAGACAGCCGACACGATTTTCATAGGAAACAATATATATTTTGGTGATGTAGCTCTAGTATGGAATGAGATTTGATGTTGTAAAATTTACTGTTGTGTTCACGCAGTTTTAAATTAGAGCCGTCAGATCTTTAATGTGTGGTTCAGATTGTTTTGAATCAATTTTTTGTTGTGAATTCGATTAACTCACCAATAAACTTTGATGTGTGAAGCAAATAAATTAAGCAACCAAAGCAATGAGAACCAAGCAATATAATCACGAACAAATAAACGTCGAAAAGTAATGGACACGATAGAATTTGTTGACCCAGTTCGATGTTAATGAACCTGCTCTGGGGGGAGGGCAACCCTCTCCGTTCCACTATCAATAGAAACCTTGATTACAATGAGATTTTTCACATGAGTTACAAGAATTAGTGTTTTCCTAATCTCTCCCCGTGACCAAGAGATTAAATATCAAGTGTTTTCCAAGGTGATTGAATGTTTTCCAAACCCTAGAGTCTTCCCAAGATGTTTCTCAATTAACCCTAATCTTTATGTTGGCTCCAGAAATCCTAAAATCCCCTTATAAAAGTCAGAAAACGAATAACCAATATATAGGCTCGCGCGCCCATGCCCGGGCGTAAACAATCAGAACTGATCTCAGCTCTACACGCCTCGGCGCAACACCTCACGCTTGGAGCGCAATATCTCACGTCTAGGCGCAGAATCTCACGCCTGGGCGTAAATTGACAGAAGTTCCCAAAAAACATGATTTTTTGATTTTCACGATTTCAAGACAATATTCAACATTTTTAACTTTATTAATTTGAACCGTATGATGAATAATGGACGACCGAGATTAATAACTGCGTCAAACTTTGTACTTTTTAACAACATGAAATCTCAAAAGTAATTTTTTTTTTTTTATTTTTTTACAATGAAGCTGAGGATTGAGTCCATAACTGCTAGTATACTATCTAAATAAATCATTCACCACTAGACCAAATCTAATGGCTTTCCAAAATTCTTTTCTTACAAAACTAATTAATGATCCACTCATTATAAACATGCTCATTGGGATTTTGACATTTTTCAAAATCTCTAAAAAAAAATTTAATAGAGAAAATCTCTAAATTTTAAAATACTCTAAACAAAATATCTTATCTTAATCTTATCTTAATCTTAATCTTAATCTTAATAAAAGTAAGGTTTTACTTCATGTTAACCCTAATTTTTTTCCCTCCTAATCTTTCTCTTAGTCTTCCAACCACATATTAATTACTATGGCCCGCCACTTATTAAATGTTCCTCAATTTGAATTTTGAATTGACCTTTATTAGTTTTTTTTTACAAAAGCCTTCATTAGTTTTTATGCATTGAAAATAAAATATTATTAAATGCTCACCTGAATAATTTTTTTTTATCCTCTCCCTCAATATCTTCCTTCTTTCGTATCTACATCTCAATCCAATTTTTGATCGGCATCAATCTGCACACCCTCTCTCTAGACAATATAGTATCATGAAAGAGAAGAGGAAGAAGCACCGAGGAAAGGGTTAACGATGTTAATAACCGACGATATATGCGACGACTCAAATACAATTCAAAATGTGGTTTATAAAGATGTTTTTCATAATGTTTAGTAGTTTGTTAGTATAGCAATTGTTATACTACTTTGGGTGATTTCTATTACTATATAATTTTAATGGTTATTATATATATCATGATATTATATTGGCTATTTCTATTTGTATTGCTGCATATTTTAAATTTTAACACAGTTATTTGCAATTTTTATTATATAAACTTATATTATATATCTATCATACAACCAAATCTCGTGCAACGCACGGGTCAAAGACTAGTTAATATAATCACAATAACTAAAAAATGGTTCAACACAAAAATATCACAACCGTTACATAGGTTTTGGCACACACAGAAACAAAGAGAGAAAGCAAATATTTTTACCTCAAATGCTCTAGATAATCTTTCGGTTGAGATTAAATCTTTCCCCTAATGGTTTGTTTCTTCTCTTTCAAATCTCTTCTAAATCTCACTTTTCTTCCTTTTCTATTTTTGTTGAGATTTTGAGCTTGAATAAAAAAAAAAGAAATGGAAATCTAAGAGAGAAGGTTCACGCGGCTGTCGACAAAAGAAAAGAGAGGGTTGGCTTTTAAATTTTAACTATTTAAAGCCAAACACATGAATTCATAACCACATAATTTTAATATAATTACGCATAACTTTATATCTTTCTCACAAACTTACTCACCACATAATTATGTATGCTAAACAAATATTATTCGCTTGCCATTAATTCTACACGCATTTTCCATAATCAATCAAAATAATATGAAATGAAAACGATAATGATTTTCCTTAAGTATGAGACCCTACGTACAACTTTATTCTTGCCTTCAGCTGTTCATTTTGATGTAAATAAATGAATAATAGAGCTCGGCGTGGGCATTGAATGATGAATCCGATTCACTTGCAACAAAAAACCATAGCAGTAAATTTTGACAATCGACACTGTTTGTTCAAGAGACATCAACACATTGTTATCAGAATCGCGAGTAAAAATCATAGACACACCTAGTCTCAAGCAGGTCCGTCCATGGCATCAAGCCAACCAATTCTTTTTACTTAGAAGTGGTATACGGTAAAAAATCTTGTTTGTTCTTGGTCTTTTTATGAGTGAGAAGTACAATCTATTTTGTGCTAGTATGAATGATGGTGATTTTAAGGCCCCGTTTGACCCGACTTATTTTTTACTTTTCTATTTTGCTTAAACGAAATAGAGAAGTATAAAATTATATTTGACATTATTTCTCCTTAAAAATATTAAAGAAATAAAGTAAAGAAGTAAAAAATAAAAAAAGTTAAGTAAAACACAATTTTTTCATTCTTTACTATTTTTAAGGAAAAAAAAAAGAGAAAAATAAGTCGGGCCAAACGGGGCCTAAGAACTGGTGGTCTTGGTGGGATATTGACTTATTTTTTTTATCTTTTTTTCTTATTCTATGATCTATTTCTCTTTTTAGGCCATCTAGTTATTTGGGACTTGAGGCTCCCGGTCTAATCCGAGAACGTCTTAAAAGTTTTTTATCTCTGATTTCATTGTATATTTTTCTTTTTTTAGGAGACTTGATACTTCTTGTACTCTCTTTTGTGATTTTTTTTTTGTATCCTTTCTTACATTTTTATATATAATTTTTCATCTTTTTTTTCTCATAAAAAATAAAAAGTATATATAAATAATATTTGTATAAAATTTATGTGACAAAATTTATGTCAAAATAACATTCTTCGTAATTATTTTGCTTTTTAAAAGAAATACAATAACGTTAGTGCTTTGTAGTGTTATTGTATTTTTTTTTGACACGTTATTGTATTTTTTCTTTTTACTTCAAAAAAAATATAATAACGTGTCAAAAAAAAATATAATAACACTGCGAAGCACTAACAATCAATCACAATTAATTAAATGGGCCAGAGCAGAGTACCATACTTTGTTTGGAAATATTATCCTTCAAATATATGGATGCTCTAATTAAAAAGAGGATTTCTCTTTCTAAATTCTATGGCACTTTTCACAAATCCACCAACAAAAATTATTTATATATGAATAATATTCTAAAGTGGAGTAGTATATCTTTTGTTAGATCCAATAGCAGTTAGTGGGGTTGTTGGTGTCGGGTCTTGATGCCTCTGGTGGGTTGGTGACCTACTCCAAGTCTTCCTCTAATCATTCTTTCTCTAATCATTCTCTTCCCCATTATCCGATGTCGTGATAGATCAGATTTGGATAGTTGGGTATTGTTTTCGGGTAAACGTGTCATTTTAAAAAAAAAGTCATCTAAAGCTTGGCATATGTCAACAACAATTAAATGAAGATTTCATGTTCAGTTGGCCACTCAGAAAGATAATTAAAGGAATCTTAATATTATAAGGGGCAAATTGCAATTTTCTTTATATGGGTATAAAATAAAACTCTTATACTTTGCAGAGAAGGGACATATTATCATCCAAATATTTTTAACAAATGATGAATTAAATATAATTTTTTTAGTTTTTGCGCATGAAAATTCATAAATAATTCATCTTACGTTTAAATATTAAAATTTTTTTGGGAGATGTTCTTATAATATTATAAATATGAATACACAAAACCATTCAAAAATATAAAAGTACACAAGAATTTGATTAAAAGTAGGCACAAAAATTTGTGACAGAAAATATTTGAGGGATCAAAAGTTGCTGAAATTTTTTATAGACACTAAAAACAAAATTCGAGATATTTGAGTATGTTTAGTTTTGGGTTGAGAAATATTGATTTTAGGGGGACTTATTTTGTAAATTTGGTTCTAAAAAAAATTGAGTTGAAGATAAGTGATTTATATTTAGATACGTTTATATAAAAGTGGGTTAAACAAAAAATTTGGACGTCAAAATTAATTTTAGAATCATTTCTAATTTTAAGTAGAATCAATTCTAAAAGTAAAATTAATTATATTTTATAGAAACCAAACTTTATCAAAATCAATTATATTCACAAGATCTATATTGTGAGAAGTTTGAGAATATGTTTTTTTGTCCGAAAAATGTTAGGGTCATTTAGGTTTTTTATTTTACAAAAATATATTCATTAATTCAAATTAATATAATACATCATATACAAAGACAATTTTGACATCGCTAATAAAAAAGAGAAATTTGAGAAGATCACTTACAATATTCAAGTTTTTTTTTTGAAAATTTACAATATTTAAGTTAATAATATAAAATAACACACTCAAGCCTACAATAATTTGATAAAATTAAAGTGATCAAAGTATTGCTTATATATCTAGGTCTGCTTGGTTGACGACAAAGTCATTGGTTAAACCAATAGTTGAATGAAATTCATTTGTTAATTTGAATCAAACAAACACTGAATCAAGATGAAGAACTCGAGAGAAATAAAAAATGAAAGAAAATTAATTTAAATAGAAATCAATACTTATTTATATCAAAGGATGGAAAAAAATGTACAAGGATAATTCTGTGTAAAAAAGTGACCGATATATTTATACTATATACTCATGATTCAACTAATTTCTTAATTCTTATGATTGGAAAATAAAATGAAAACAATATTGTGTGTATATATATATACCTGCTTTAGGGTGCACAACTTTATACAATAAATGTGGACCATTTGATCAACTAGAAAGCACACTTTTATTATGTTCTGCCAACACTAGATTGTTTTTTCCAAATCATCTTCCACCATCATCTCTCTCCTTCTTACCCCCAACCCAAGTCCCAACAACTCTCCACATGAATAAAACAATATTAAACCTCCCCGACCCACAACTCTACTTCTTCTCATATTTGTGTTTTTTATTGTTAATTTATTTATTTTTTAAAAATAAAATAAAAATGTGAAAATTTCACATATCACAAATGAAATCCAACAACAACAGCAAAATTGTAAAATGAAAATTAGGAACAACCCTTATAAAACATGAGAAGAAATATTGCTATATTTCAACCGGTGATATTTTCTCTTCAAGGTTTTCATGGTTTAAATTTTCCTTTTGAATTTTTCCAATTTCAGGTTGTAGGTTTTCGTTGATTGCAATCCTGCAAAAACTTGCAACAAAATACCCTAAGAAAATTGTAATCAAATGATTTGGGAGAGATGATGTTGTTTGGGTGCGGTGATAGCATAATCAATGGGAAAATCCAGATCTGAGTGGGAAAGAAAATGGATGATGGGAAGAAGATGGAGACATAACACGAACAAACGAGAGAGAGAGAAGTTCAGCGTGAGGGTGCGGCGGCAATAGAAAGAGAGAGCGGACCGGTGATGCGGTGGTGCTCGGCGACGGTGGCGGTGTATTGGTGGTGGCCGAATGCAAAATCTAATTAAGAGAGGCAAAGAGGGATGATGAAGAAGGGTATGTCATAAGGTGTAGGAAGTATATGATAATATTTGGTGGGAATGGAAAATCTAATCACCCATCTTGTTTTGTGAAATTTTGTGCATGGTACACAAATTTTACAATTTTGCATACTAAAACCCACCCTGCTGCTTTACTTGCCTTCAAAAGCACACTCCAGTCCACCTCCACAAAACACAAAGATATTCATTGTTCTGGTGATTAAGTTTTATAGTTCTTAATTATAAGGTTACAACTGTACGAGATTATCAGCAATAATCATCATACATCCATGAAATTTTGAGTCTGCCTCAGCTATTTTTTATGGATTTGGATCCTCAACCGCAAATTTCTTTGTTGTAGTTTATGATGCATGAATAAGAGCCATTGTATCAATCTAGCGGTTAGTATGTTATTATTTTTTTAAGAAAAAAGTCTAGTCCTATGCCACTTTCCTATCTCACGCGGATGCTAATGCTACTTTCTTAACTTAGTGTGGTGGAGAATCATAAGCATTAGGTGTGAAAATCTGAGATTTTTAATTTGATAGAACAATTTTTTTTATTTGTCTCTATTTTGCATACTAATTAGCAATTTCTTCCTCATAGCACCCCTTTTCTATTTCTCTCACAAACTTTTATATTTTATTTGTTGTTTTGAAGGAGAGACAATGAACAATGAAATTGAAATTCAGTGTAGTTCACTCGAAATCTCAATGAATGTGGAACCAAAAAAAGGTTAGAAAATTTATATTAATTTTACAAGGATTTATACAATTAACTTATTTACACCCGTCACCTTAATTATAAATTGGATTTTGTAATGATGAGTTATGCTACAATTAAACAATTGTTGACAATTTTTATATTTTAGGTTGTTTTGAAGAAGAAACAACGAACAATGAAGTGGAGATTCAGTGTAGTTCACCCGAAATCCCAATAAATGTGGAACCAAAGAAAGGTTAGAAATATATATTAACTTAACAAAGACTTAAACAATAAAACTATGAAATTTTTTAAATTGGATCTTCTCCTTTTATTTTTCCTACATCAATCTCCTTACTCTCTATCTTTCTCTTGTTTTGGTATGATTTTTTAATGGAAATGAGAGGATTGAAATTGAGAGAGATAATGAGGAAAAAGAGAATTGTAAAGAAAATGGGAATGAGAGAATCCAAGGCTGAAAGAAAGAAAATGAACAGTACATAGAAAAACTATAAAATTATATTGCAACTTCAATTCACATAAGAAAATATTCACTTTATTCTATAGAATTTGTGAGTACAAATAGTCTAAGAAAGAAATAAACTTGAACAAACATGATTTGCACCTTTCAAGAGGTAATCTCTTCATTGATGTTTATTTAGTTTATTATTGTATAATTTGTAGCTATTAATTTCAACTCGTTTTCTAAAACAAATTAAATTAAGCAAATCAAATATTTTTTTAAAATGATTAATCGGACGTACATCTCTTTATCCTTAATATAACTCAAATAGAGGTATTTATATATTTACCAATGAATAATTTTAATTGCATTGGCTAACAAATCTATATTTTTAATATTGTTTTTGAAGGAGAGACAATGAACAATGAAGTCGAAAATCATGATGCCTCAAGCTCAACAGTAGAAACCCCAACAAATGTCGAACCAAAGAAAGGTTGTTTGAGAAAGTTATTAGAACTTGTAGGAAGGTGGTTATCACCCATAGAAAAGGATAAATGGTTGGAACAAATGAGAGGGAACTTAAGTTTAATAGCAACCGTAATTGCAACAATGACATTTCAAATGGCTTTAAATCCACCCGGTGGCGTTAGGTCGGTTAAAGATGACCCACCCAATCCCAACAATGATCACAAAGAGTTTCTAAATTGTGGTGATTTCGGCAACGACACATACTGGGATGTATGTCCGGGTCAAGCTATCTTAGCCGGTCTACACCCTTTGGATTATTTTTCGTTCCTTATTTTCAATACAATATCTTTTGTTATATCACTAAGTGTTTGTCTCTTGCTTTTGAGTGGAATTCGGTTGCAACACAGGTTTCTTATTATGCGGATGTTATCATTTGGGATGTGTTTAACTCTCTCAAGCCTTGCTACTTCTTATGGAGCAGCTGTGAAAATGACCACACCAGATAATATTTATCCTATAGCTTTTATTTATCTTCAAATGTTTCTTTACACTATTAAGGTATTGCTTTGGATTATTGTGTTGTGCCATATAGTAAGGTTGGTCATTTGTGGAGTGAAATTAGTTTTCGGTAAAAAAAGTAAGAAGCGAAAGAGAAAAAAAAAAAAAAAAAAAAAGATATTCCAGATTAGTTGTTTAGAACTTCATTAATATTATTATTAAGTCTTTAAATATTTGGTATGTGTGGATTGTATAATAATATGTATGAACTTGGCTTTAATTATGTTAGAATTTATCGATGTAATTTGGACGTTTTTACTATTAAGGAAATGTTAGTGGTTATAGTATATTCTAGGGGGAATGAAAAGTATTTGTAGTAGAGGCTCAAACCATGTATGATCTCCTACTCTCAACACAAATCACTCCATTCCACATGTATTTCTGTGTAAGGTTGTGTTTTATATGTAGAATAAGTATGTTGAAATTTTATATATCCTTGTAATTTGAAATTGTTATTTTTTTAATAGGTAAGGTTGATGTTTATAATTTGCTAGGGGAAGAGAATATTATAGTAGAGCAGCATTGCAGATTTATTGTGTCATTTAACTTATAACATATATGATCTTACAATAGTCAAGATTGAACTCTGGATGCCACAAAAGCATACAAGATAGTGATCTTTACTGCCAGAGTACAAATTTAACCCTCCAACTGATTTTCTTATCTCAAACTTAAAGTCATTGAAATATATAGCCACATCTTTTGACTCCTTTCATAATAACATTGAATATACCACACACCTCCTGATAGTGTACCTATAAAAGATAATCTGGCATGCTGTTGTGTGGTCTATTTAAACCTTTTGGAATGATTTTATCTTTGTTGGTGGATCTTCAACGATTGATAATTTTGTGGATAAGGTGAAACTCTCCTCATGAAAATGGTTTTTAACTAAAAACCCCGATAGCCTATGCTCTTTCTACGAGTGGGATCCACTATATATCATGGACTCAAATATTCTCCAAATATCCACTATGGTACATGGACTCAAATATTCTCTAAGTTTGCGACCCCATACCATTTTTTTAATGGGATCTATTATATATATATATATGTGGAGATTGCTAACATACTCCCAACTAAAAACATGTGGGAGTATGTTAGCAAGCCAACTCTCACTATGTATTGACTAAAATATCCAACCTTTTCTTTTTAACAAACACATATAGATATGGGGTACTAGTGTAATTTACACATCTCCAACAATTAATCTCTTTAATTTTGTTATGTTTATGTGTTTTTTTTTTGTACACATTATGTCTATGTTTATAATGTCTCAACTAAGGTTTGCCTACTTTGTCACATTAATCTCTCATGACTTGATTAAAAAAATCTTCTTTCTTATCAAAATAAAAAACCTTGTTTGTCAAAAATAAAAATAAAGAATGCTGGAACTTTCAATTTAATGGGAGATCAATAACCTACTGTTACCATAGATAATTCGACAAAAAAAAAAATAACAATAAAAATAATAATATATAATTCTAAAATAATTATAATATATTTAACAGTAACCAAAAAACATTCAAAATGTCAAAAGTATGTGATGAGTAAAATAATTAACGTGTCTTTCGGTCTAGGGTATATGTGCTTAGTATTATTTTTAGTTGGATGTGAGGTGTAGTTTTATTAGGGGTGTTATATAGGTTCCAGGTTAGCTAGGTGTGGTTAATTGAAATATATTTAGAAACAATATTAGTTTCAATATTAATTAAGAAACAATGTTTTTATGAAATAATTAAGAATTAATTAAGAAACAATATTAGTTAGTTAATTAAGGCTGACATGAAAGTTTGGCAAAAACATGAAAAAATATGAAACTTAGGATGTTTGTTTTGGGTGAAATGAGATTTTGTTTTCAATTAAAAAAAATTACAAAATCAACCTTATGACTTATGTTGGTTTGTATGGATATAATTAGTTTTTAAGTAAATATATAGGTGAAGTTGGCTTGCTAACAAACATACTCCCATATATATATATATATAAAAGATAATTACACTTGAATAAATTAAAGGTAAACGGGCAAAAAGTTGCGCCGCTAAACCTTTATGTATAACAAAAACAATCTCTAAAAAACTACATTCCTAGACCTAGGCGACACCACATTACTATGCAACGAAACTGGTAACAATTAAAGTTCAAGAGAAAAGGCAAGGAAGAGAGACGGAGGGAGTTGGAATTTATTCTATGGATTAAAACCTTAATCAACAATTAGCAATCATTAGTTGGTTCGGTGGTGATTAGTGCTGAACTTAGTAGGAATGACCAATATTCGATCTCTCGCAACTGCAATCGGAGGAAACTGAAATCACTTGATGTCAAAACTGACCCCAAAACTTGATTAAATTGATGGTGAAAAACAAAATTGGTGGAATTCAAAGTACTACAGTACAATAATTTTTTTCTCAGTATATGCATAATAATTTAGCCTCTTATAAAAAACATATTTTCACAATAATATCAATTTAGTTATAAGAATCTAAAAAGTCAACATTAAATGTATTTATACATAAGACTAATTTAGTAGTAATAATAATATACATATATTGTCAAAAAAAAGTTATACATATTTAAAACATATTTATTACTATATAACTGCTCTAACAATTTTTTTTAATATCATTTCATAAAAAAATTTATTATAAAGACGGTACAAAATTTTCAAATAATGAAAATACAATGGTTATAGAACAAAGACGTTGAGCATAAGTAGTGGTTAATGAGTATTTTTAGGATAAATTGTTAGGAATAATTTGAATTTAATGAGAACAATTTTTAGTTATAAACTTTATTTATATTGCGGTTAAATTCTAAATTATTGAATTTATTTTCTTGAGAACTAGACGGTTGCTTGGGTTATAGGCTTGTTCGAGTTTCTTTTAGGGATGGATACTGATAGGAGAGCTCACATAAGGTGATTGTTAATCTGGCATGCTGTTATTTGGTCGATCTGGAATTCCCAAAATGAATATTTTCTAGGGTATTTTCATTGGTTGAATACCAAGTTGATAAGGTGAAACTTTTTTCATTAAAGTGGTATTTAGTCAAAAACTCTGCTAATCCCTGCTCTCTTTATGAGTGGGAGGTGCAACTTATTTTGTGCTGGAACCGCTAGAGTCATGTGAGGTGGTCATTGTGAAATCTGGTGATCTTGGTGGGCTATGAGCTTGTTTTTTGTCTTCTTTTCGTGATTTCTTATCTTTCTCTCTTTTTTGCTTGTATGATGATCTGAGACTAGCCTTGGCCTAGTAGGAGTTTTTCTCTCTTTTATTTTCTTTAGGAACTTTGTACTTCTGGTGCTCCCTTCATTGTACTCTATTTGATGTAATTTTTTCTCTTCTTATATTTGTACAACCAAAAAGTTGACACCTTTTGACAACTCTCTCTCATACTCTCATTATATTTTCACTCTCTCTCTCCTCCTCTCACTTTATTATTTTTGGTATCAAAGAAAATGAAAGTTGTCCCAAAAAGAACAACTTTTTAGGTGTACAAATAACATCACTCATAATTATATTTGCCATTAAAAAAAAATGTTGATTAAAAAAGAAATACTTCAATGTTAGGAGAATAAACGGCAGATATTTTGTGAAAATTAAAATGTACCGTTCCTAAATCCTACCCTACACATAGCATTTTCCATAATCAAAATAGGAAGAAATGAAAAGGCTAGGACAATGAATTCCTTATGAAGAACGAGACAGCACAACTTTCTTTTTGACTTCGTGTGTTCATTTTGATGCAAATAAATGAATAAAAGAGTTAGGCATGCATGGGCATTGAATGATGAACTAATCACTTGCAACAAAAAACCATAGCAACATATTTTGGCATCGGATATTCTGCTCTCCTAAACTAATATAAAATAGAAAAAAATAGTTAGGCCGAAAAAGCTTACATAGTACACATGTACCGTACAACATTAAACCCATAAGAAAAACAAGTGTGACTTTTCTCATGATCTAATTATTCTATACTTAAAATAAAACACACAAATGAAATTATGAAGTCAATCGCAACAATAAACCGTTACAGAACATCAAAAAGAAATTAAAAATTATAAAACAACCAAATAGTATATGTTTATGTATGTTTGGTTTTGGGTCGAGAAATATTAATTTTAGGTGACTGATTTGTAAATTTGATTCTAAAAAAATTGAGTTTAAGGTAAAATGGTTAAGAAGATCTATGTTGTTGTGAGAATTTTGAGATATTTTTTTTGTCTGACAATGTATTGGTCATTGAGATTTTTCATTTTATAAAAATATATTCGATCATTCAAATTAATAATATAGTACATTAGATATAAAGACAATTTTGACATTGCTAATATATAATAAAGAGGAATATGAGAATATCACCCACAATATTCAAGTTAATAATCCAAAATGACATATTGAAGCGTATAATAATTTGATAAAATTAAAGTAATCAGAATACTTATATCTTTAGATATGCATTGTTGACGACCAAGTTATCGTTAAACCAATAGTTGAATGAAATTCATCTTTCAATTTGAACTAAACAAACATTGAATTAGAACGGAAAATCAAACAATGTCGTACTGAGATGACAAAATCAAGAGAGGAAAAAAAAACAAAAGAAAAACTTAACTTTAAGAGAAACCAATACTTATTTATATTAATTAAAGGACGAAAAAATCGCACAAGGGTGATTCTATGTACAAAAGTGACCAATATATTTATTTTTATTTTTTTTTTGAACTGCAAAATAGATATATTAGGCACACCAAAGTACAAGGAGTACTTTGAGGCTCAAAAGAAACAAAACAGAGGTTACAACAAGGCCAACCAAAACGAGAAAGGCACAACCAAAAGGAAAAAACACAGCAAGGATCTCCCACAACAAGACACCACCAAGACCCATCCCACTACAACATAAACCTGCTGCAAACGCAGACAGCAAAATCAAACTAAAATCCCTATACAATCATCTAAGCATACACTCACAAGGACTCCACATCCATTCATAAAAAAGACAAGAATTCCTAGCTACCTTATTGAGAAACCACTGCCATGATATCCTTTGAATACAATCCAACGCCTCCTCTACATTCCCAACCATATTGTTAAAAATCCGATCATTCCGAGTCTTCCAAATCACCCAGACAAAAGCCAACCACACACTCGAAAAACCTTTCCTAACTTTTTTATTCGGACTTGTAGCCACCAACTGCTCGTATGACATCCCCATCTCTAACGGAGGCACCACCACAACACCAAGCCACCTATTTAAACTATACCAAACGGTTGATGCAAAAGGACAATGTAAAAATAGGTGTCTAGTCGATTCCTCCTCCCCATTACACAACGGACAAACATTAATTTCTTTAGTTATAATGCCACGCCTACATAAATTTTCCTTTGTTGGAATTTTATCCAACAACAATTGCCACGCAAACGCACACACTTTTGATGGAACCGCCGATTTCCAAATGTGTTTGAAAGCAAATTGCATCGAGTGTGAGAGGATGACATGAGGCAATAATACCCTTTCAAGATGGCCATACAACGTTTTCACCGAGAAACCCCTCACCACATCCGGGTTCCACACCCACCTATCCTCCGAATCCACCAAATTCACACTATGAATCAAATCCTCCATGTCATGCAATAATTGTTCCTCCCACACAAAGAAACCTCTACGCCACCGCAACTCCCACCTCCAAACACCATCTATCCATCTCCCTACTTCCGTTACCAATTCATCTTGTTGAACCGACATATTAAAAAGCCCCGGGAAACGTTGTTTGAGAGTTTGATTTCCCATCCAATTATCCGTCCAAAATTTGCACGAATTACCCCGTCCCACTTTCTTTGTCACCACTTGCTTGAACCACCCCCCATTACTATCCAAACAACAAATATTTTTCCACCAAGATGAACACGGCATACCACCCAAAGTAGATTCTAACGATACATTACCAATCACATGTCCCCTGTACCTTGCCACCATCACATTCTTCCATACTTCATCCTCATTTGATAAGAGTTTCCACCGCCATTTCGCAAGTAACTCAAATTAACTAGCCGAAGATCCCTTATGCCCAAACCACCTTCCTTCTTTGATCTACAAATATCTTCCCATTTTACCCAACTAATCCTCCTCTTCAAAGATAAGCCACCCCATAAAAAATTTCTTTGTAATTTCACAACCTCCCTCCAAACTTTCCTTGGCATCTTCATATAGGAGAGAAAAAAAAATCGGAATAGAGCTTAAAACCGCATTAATGAGAACAATTCTACCACCCAAACTCACATATTTGTTTCCCCATGACCCCAATCTCTTCTTTAAAACTTCCAACATCGGATTCAATGTAGATGCTAATCTAGGATTAGCACCCACCGGCAAACCAAGGTAAATAAACGGAATACGGCCAATCCGACAATTAAGAAAATCGGAAGCCAAATTGAGAAAGTCATTAGAAACATTTACCCCCATAATGCAACTTTTCCAAAAATTAACCTTTAACCCCGACACCAATTCAAAGCCTCTTAACACCGATTTAATAGCCCATAAATTGTCCACCGAAGCTTCCCCTATACATAACGTATCATCCGCATATTGAAGTATGGATATAGGCATACCATTCCTTCCAACAATGAAAGGTTTAAATTTACCTCTCTCCACCGCACCTCTCATAAGAGCGCCCAAACCCTCCGCTACAACAAGAAATAAGAGAGGGGCTAAAGGATCACCTTGTTTCAACCCCCTTTTGATGCTAATTTCTTCCGTTGGACTTCCATTGACAAGAATAGACATACTACCGGTACAAATACACGCTTTCATCCACCCCCTCCATTTTGCATCAAAACCAAACTTCCGAAGCATGTAATCTAAGAAACCCCAATCCACCGAATCATACGCCTTTTCAAAATCCACTTTAAAGATAAGACAATCCTTCCCGCTTTTCTTCGCAAAATCAATAGCCTCATTAACCACCACCACCCCTTCCACTAATTGTCTTCCTTTTAGAAATGCCGATTGAGTTTTCGGGATCACATCTTCCAACACCTTCGCAAGCCGTGTAGCAAGCACCTTTGCCACCATCTTGTACAAACAACCAAGCAAAGAAATTGGTCTAAAGTCCCCCAAAGCTTGAGGGGATCTTACCTTTGGAATAAGAGTAAGAAAATATGACGATAAACACTTCGGAAGGCGTTCATTCCCATGGAATTGGTCAAACATAATTCGGACTTCATTCTTCATTAAATCCCAAAAATTCTTCACAAACGCAAAATTAAACCCATCCGGTCCCGGACTCTTCGATCCATCACACCCCTTCACCACATCACTTATCTCCACAAGAGTAAAAATATTTGTCAAAAAGGCCATGTTATCATGTGAAATAAGTGGTAGAACAATACCATCAAGATTTGGCCTAACCCATTGAACATAATTAAAATGATTTCGAAAATACGAAACCACTTCCTCCCTTACTTGCCTCGGCCCCTCCACCCAACCATGTTGCGTCCTCAACGCTACCACCCTATTCCTATGCGTTCTAGATTTTATACAATTGTGAAAATATCTAGAGTTTAAATCACCTTCCTTTAACCACTTTGACCGAGAACGTTGAAAGGCCATAGCATCCAAACTTTTAAGCAATTGCCATAATTCTTCAAAAAGTTTTTTCCTCTTTACCACTTCATCATCTATCAACCCCGACGTCTCGCTTTTCAAATCCAAAGCCAAAATCTCATCAATTAGATTTTGCTTATCATCATCCGACCTTCTATAATTGATCCCATTCCACTCCTTAATTACCACTTTCAACCTTTTTAATCGTTCTTTAAGGACAAATCCCATCCAACCCTCTATATCATCCACACCCCAATTACTCGTCACAAGACTTTTGAAGGAGCTATTTTGGAGCCAAAAATTGTTAAAACGGAAAGGTTTAGGACCCCAATCCGAATTACTATATTTAAGCACTAGAGGGCAATGATCCGCCACATCTCGAGACAACACCCACACCGTTGGAGCACCCCAAACATCCTCCCAAGAACTAGAAATTAGGAGTCTATCCAACCTACTCATAGAGATACCATTTGGATGGAACCAAGTGAAAGATCTTCCCACAATAGGCATATCTACCAACTCAAGACTTGTAATAAAGGAATTAAAGGCAACCATTTCACTAGAGAACCCACCACTCGCCACTTGACCCACCCCTCTTCTTTCACTATTGTCTCTAACCGAATTAAAGTCTCCTAACAAGCACCACAATCCCTCTCCAAACCCCCTTTTTGACATTAGAATATCACTCCATAATTGTTGTTTTGCTCGAAAGTTACATTTGGCATAGACATTAACAACAAAGCATCTCCTAGGTTCATTAACAATATCCAAGCAAACACCAACAAAACCCACTCCAATAAATATAAAGACAAGAGAGGCTTTTACCTTATTCCAAACGGATAGGATTCCACCACTATTGCCTTCCGCCGGTAGATAGGCCCAATCACAATCACAAGACCCCCACAAACTATTAACAAAATTATCGGATATAGATTCCATCTTCGTCTCTTGAATCGCTAAAAAATCCAATTTTTCCCCACGAACCAAGTCACGGATTTTCTTCCTCTTCACCCTACTCCCCAAACCTCTTACATTAAAAGAACAAATTATCATTGGAAGTCTTGTCCTTGTTCCCAAACCACCAAATCACGTTTGTCTCTCACCTCAAACTCCATAATTCTATTAACATTTGCTTCAACATCCCCATTGAAATTCATTCCAACATCCTCAAGAATATCAATTATATGATGTGCTTGAATTCTGCGTCTAACCTCCTCACCCTCCTCTAAACTGTAGCAACTGACCCTGTCACGCCTCCCCCTTTCTTCCTGACCCCCTTCCGCCCCCTCATCAACTTCACAAGCGCCCATATTCTGAATTGGAACAATCATGCCAATAGAATCACTGCCGTTTGGTCGAAATGGAAGCACAACCTCCAACGAGACCCCATCTGATTTCCCATCTGTCCTCACCCCTTCCTCCCTTGTAGCTAAAAATTGAATTGGATCTGAGTAAATTGGAACTATTGCTTTACCCTTTGCCATCTCTCTCCGCGCTGCCTTTTTCTTCTTCATCAACGCCCCTTTGTTTTGGATGTAGCTTTGAAAGTTCAAGAATCTACTCCCATGGTGATGAATTATGGGATGTTTCTTGTTCTTTTTTAATTTCGTGACCCTTTCAGGCAAAGTTGAGACAATTACCTCCCTCTCAGCAGTGGTCCCCACTTCATTAGATGAAAAAGAAATAGAATTAGTCTCAATAGAATCTGATGGACTGTTGTTACAATTTCTGTTTTGGCCCATGCACATCAGATTATTATCCACACCCCCACTATTTGAATTTAAAGTAACAGCACCCTTGTGAGTCATAATAGCAATTGGTCTATTAAAATCAAGTCTTCTAGGTTCACAAAAACCCTCTCTCCTAGACCCCACCGAAATTGTTGCTTCCTTCCCAAGATCACATGACATAGTAGGATGACTATGCACAATATCCCACATTCCTTGTACTTTCTCAGTATTGTCCCCATCTCCTCTTCCTTCTACGTGTCTATCCAATGTGTAAAGACCCCCCTTGTTGACTTTATTTGAAAAGTTTCCCAAAAGGTTGGGAACTTTCCCTGACACATCACATCCCTGTTCTGCATCACCCCTCCTACTCCCACCATATCGATGTCCCGTCACCTTCCCCCCATCTCCGATCAGCTCCCTGCCGTTTTCCGACCACCCTTCCTCGCTACCACCATATGACGAACCCACCACCGCTGCCATCACCGACCCACCATCAATAGAACCTTTGAAAGAAGGCTCCTCACGCCATTTAGCACATCCCCCGCAGCACCGTCGCTCCGCCCCTACCTCTCTTCCACCTCCCACTTCCTCCATAACTCTTATAACAAATTCCTTTCCCAATACCGAAACTGTCATGGAAGCGTCAATCATGTGTAATCTGTCTGATAACACATTGATTCGCGCAACATCTCCCCTTGTCATCTTCTTTGTATCATCATCCACACCAACATAGGTTCCAAACTTGAAACCTATACTCCTAAAAATCGCCTCCCCCCAAGCATGGATTGGGACACCGAAGCAACTCAACCAAATGGATCGTTGATTCGAAACCGCCTTTGTGGACCACCGTTAGAATTTTTCGAACCACGTACACCACCACCCGACCGACTCCACTAGTTTCTCTACCTCACCCACCACCACACTAGAGAGCAAAACCTTCTTGTGACCAATGGGAATAACCTGTAAGTTATTGTATCCATCCATCAAGAAGTTTTGTTTGATGGCATGGAAATCATACAACCCTGCAATGAATCCCACATAAGCTCCTTCTAATCTTGCCATCACCTCTGGTTCAACCTCCACCTCCCAAACCACACCACCACCCTCCTGCACCAAACCAGGACTGGTTGTTTCAGTTGGTTTCTCCGGAACCACCACTAAAGCTTCTCTGAACGACCTTCCATCTAAGAGTCTTTCTGCCGCTGTATTACTCGTTTCTGTCACCACCATATCCTTTGTTGTCTTCTTCAGCTCCGTCGTCTCCCGATTCTCCACCTTCTTTGGTTCACCTTTTCCAAACCGGGCTTGATTCACCCTCAGTTTAAAAGTACCAAACCATATCTCCTCCAACCGATATAGCAGCTCCCGTGTATCCCTTACATCTCTATACTTCACAAAGCCAAAACGCTTGCCATGCTTGTTTAGCTTTTTAGGGATAAAGACTTCCCCAATGTTGCCAAACCTTTCGAACTCTATCAAAAGATCTGTCACATTCACTTCATCAGGAATGTTTGTGAAGAAAAAGGAAGTAATGTTTTGTTCAAGTCTGTGAACAAATCCTTTTCTCCATTGAGGTTTTCTGCCTTCAACCACCTTCCAGTCAAACTCCCCTTCCTCTTTCTCCGCTCCCTCTCTCTCTACATTCTCTCTCATCATTTTCTCGGATTATTTTTCTTAGACCAATATATTTATAATATATACTCTTTGATTCAACTAATTTCTAAATTCATACGAATAAAATAAATAAAATAATAGAAGGAAATCAATATTGTGTGCATATATATACCTGCTTTTACTTGGCTTCAAAAGCACATTCCACCTCCGCAAAACACAAATAGCATTTCGAGCTTCATACGAGTAAATTAGTTATGCCGAATTAGTAAGGTAAGTATTCAAGATATCGATATTGTTCTATGGTAATTAACTTTTATAGTTTTTATAAGGTTACAGATGTACAAGTTTAATTATCAGCAATAATCTCATACATCGATGAAATCTTATGTACAGTTAATATTGCATTAACCCGAGTCTTCCTCTGCTATACTTCATGCACGTGTTTAGAGTTTATTTTGCAATATATAACGGTAACTCATGATTGGATATGCATATATAATATTGACTCATTTTGTTATAGTGCATTTTTTATATTACTTTTTTTTGGGTGCATTTTTTATATTACGGTTTTTAATAATACTTATCATATAATTTAATATTATATTCAAATTCATAATAATTACATACAAAGAAATAGATTCTTTCCGTAGGCCTAAATTAATTGTTGTCGTATGGTATCGGGAAAAACATCCAAGTTTTACATTAAAAAGAAATAAAATTTATAAAGTATAACACCCGTCACATTAATTACAAATTGAATTTTGTAATCATGAGCTATGCTACAATTAAATAATTGCTGACATCTTTTATATTTTATGGTTGTTTTGAAGGAGAGACAATGAACAATGAAATGGAAATTCAGTGTGATTCACCCGAAATCCCAATAAAAATGAAACAACCAAAGAAAGGTTAGAAAGTATCACACCCATCACCTTAATTACAAATTTGATTTTGTAATGACGAGTTATGCTACAATTAAATAATTGTTGACAGTTTTTATATTTTATGGTTGTTTTGAAGGAGAGACAATGAACAATGAAGTGGAAATTCAGTGTGGTTCACCCGAAATCCCAATAAAAATGAAACAACCAAAGAAAGGTTAGAAAGTATCACACCCATCACCTTAATTACAAATTTGATTTTGTAATGACGAGTTATGCTACAATTAAATAATTATTGACAGCTTTTATATTTTATGGTTGTTTTGAAGGAGAGACAATGAACAATGAAGTGGAAATTCAGTGTGATTCACTCGAAATCCCAATAAATGTGGAACCAAAGAAAGGTTAGAAAATATATATTAACTTAACAAGAACTTAAACAATATAACTTATAAAGTATCACACCCGTCACCTTAATTACAAATTGGATTTTGTAATGATGAGTTATGCTACAATTTAACAATTGTTGACAACTTTTATATTTTATGGTTTTTTTTAAGGAGAAATAATGAACGATGAAGTGGAAATTCAGAGTGGTTCATCCGAAATCCCAATGAATGTGGAACTAAAAAAAGGTCAGAAAGTATATATATTAACTTAACAAGGACTTAAACAATAAAAATAAAACTATGAAATTTTTTAAATTGGATCTTCTCCTTTCGTTTTCCTACATCGATCTCTCTCTCCTTACTCTAGATTTGTTTATGATTTTTTAATGAAGAGATCAAGGGTTTGTTTGATTTGCAAATCAGCAATTATTGGACAGGACAGTACAGCACAGAACAGAAGAATACAGGACAGGACAAAATTGTACTGGAGAAAAATAGAGAAATAATATTTTTTATATTTGAACATAAAATGGATATTTTCGTATTTTTTATAGTTGTACTGTGGACAAAAAGTTGTCATGTGGTTTAGTGGGGGACAAAAAATCATGTTTTTGTCCTGTCCCTTGCTGCCTCTTTTGTCCAGTCCCTGAAACAGTTTCTGAATCAAACGGAGTACAACAAAAGTTGTCCAGTCCAGTTCTCTGTTTTTTAGCAGATCAAACGCACCCAAGAGACTGAAATTGAGAGACATAAAGAGGAAAGAGATAGATATAGAAAAAATGGAAATGAGAGGATCCAGGGCTAAAATTTTTAGGGAAGTACAAATTGAGGTTAAGAGAAAGAAACTGAACAGTAGTACATAGAAAAAATCTATGGAACTATTGTGATTTGTGAGTACAAATAGTCTAAAGGGAGAAAGAAACTTGAATACACTTGCTTTTCTCCTTTAAGAGGTAAACTCTTCATTGTTGTTTATTTAGTTTGTTGTTGCTATTTCATCTTGTTTTATTAATAAATAAATTATTAAGCAAATAAAATCTTTTATAGTTTTTATAAGGTTACAACTGTAGAAGTTTATCAGCAATAATCTCATACATCCTTGAAATTTTATGTACAATTAATATTGCATTAACCCGGTCTTCCTTCATGCATGTGTTTAGAGTTTATTTTGCAATAACGTTAACTCATTTTTTGTAGTGCATTTTTTATATTACGGGTTTTTAATAATACTTATCATATAACTTAACATTTTATTCAAATTTAAAATAATTACATATATGCAAAAATAATAGATTTTCCCCATAGGCCAAATAAATTGTTGCATGGTGGTATTGGGAAAAGCATCAAAGTCTCACATTGAAAAAAAATATAAAATTTATAAGCAATAATGAGTTATGCTATGATTAAACAAGTCATGACTCATGACAGCTTTTATATTTCATGGTTGTTTTGAAGGAGAGACAATGAACAATAATGAAGTGGGAAACGATGGTGGTTCGACCGAAAGTGCAAGGATTGTGAAACCAAAGAAAGGATGGAAGGTATTATTAGAAAAAGTTTGGAGTTGGTTGGCACACAAAGATAAGGATGAATGGTTAAAGGACATGAGAGGGAACTTGAGTTTAGTAGCAACAGTCATCGCAACAATGACATTTCAAATGGCTTTAGATCCACCTGGTGGTGTTATGCCTGTTATAGACAACCTTCATAACACAAATTTGAGAGCATGTAAACCCATTTTACCCAGTTATATTGGTGATAATGATAGTCTATGTCCGGGTTATTCGGTCTTAGCCTTTACGTCTTCAAATGATTATGATAAGTTCGTTCGTTGGAATACAACATGTTTCGTTGCATCCCTAAGTGTTTTACTCTTTCTCGTGAGTGGAATTAGTTTGAATCATAGGTTTCCTATGTGGATTTTATCAATAGGGATGTGTTTGACTCTCACAAGTCTTGCTAACACTTACATAACGGCGGTACAAATGACTACCCCAGATCCTCTTTGGAAACCAACTAAGGATTTTCAAAAGGGGTGTATTAATGCTTGGATTGTATTGATGTCGTTATTGGCTTTTCTCCTCACACTACGTCTCATTATATGGGTTTTTTACATCAGAAAAAGTAAAATATTGGCTAACACTCCAAACAATGCAAGGGAAAATATTCCACCAGCTTGATTTGATCGTACAATCTTTATTTACAACTATAATTAGTGTACTAAGTGTTGGGTATATGTAATATATGGATCTGGATTCCTTGCGGTCACTACTTGACTGCAGGGAGATCCGAACTATCCATATATTTTATGTTTTTTTTTTTTTATTTATTGCATTTTAAATTTGGACCATTAAACATAGTGACTGTATGATTGCACAGATATTCCGACTACAAAGAATCCAGGTTCATAATATATAAGTATGTTTAAATTTTATCGTTGTAATTTGGATATTTCTTCTAATAAGCAATTGTTAGTGGTTATAGTATATTCTAGGGGGAAGGAAACATATTTGTTGTAGAGAGATCAAACCATGTATGATCTTCTACTCGTCTCAACACAAACCACTTCATTCTGCATATATTTATGTGTAAGGTTGTCTTTTAATTCTATAAGTATTTCTGTGTAAGGTTGTCTTTTATGTGTAAAATAAGTATGTTGGAATTTTATATATCCTTGTAATTTGAAATTGTTATTTTCTATAGGTTGTTGATGTTTATAATTTGCTAGTAGGGGAAGACAATATTATAGAATAGCAGCCATGCGGATTTATTGTGTCATTTAACTTATAACTTATATGATTTTGCAATATTCAATATTGGACTTTGGATGCCATAAAAGCATATGAGATAGTCTCTAGTGTACTACTCGGTACAAACATAATGATATCTAACTTTAATATAGATAAAGAAATCACTCTCCATTGAAGGACCTCAAAGTAAGGACATTCACCAACCACAATATTTTCAACCGCACAACACAACTCTTTATCAAACAATATAGATCGATGCCTCCTCCACGTGAATTGTTTAACACGTCCTTAACTGGATTTTTTTTTTTTGGCAATGTCCATGTCTGATCGAAGTAAAAGAACCTCACTTTGTGGATATCCCTTAACTGTGAAAGAAAATGCGTTAATTCAACAACCTTGATAGCTCTCTTCTTATAGCCACTCGGCCCCATGATAAAACCACTATCTCGACTAATTGCTCCTCCGAGCAATTTCACCCCAACACCGACTTCATAATGTCTGAAGGGAACAACTCCTCGCGAAGTTTATTGCCATTAGGCAAAGGTCAAAAAACCTCAGCCTTACGAATATTCAAATCAAGGTCTAATTTGGGGTCTGTCTCCTGAATGACATCAAGTGTTTTAGCCACTTCCTTTGAATGGCCTACGGCCAGGGGTGGACCTGGACATAAATAACTAGTGGGGCTAAAAAAATTAACGATATTAAAAAAAACTTCATCCTAATAATTTAGTTCAATAGCAAACAATATACGACCTTATAGTTTATTTTGATAAGCTAATTATACTAGCTTATGGGGCACATTTGGATTGCCTTATTTTGGAGCTTATACAAAACAACTTATGCAAATAAATAAATTTTAATGTGTTATTATAAAATTTTTAAGGTAGTTTACGAAAAAATCAGCTAATAAAGACATGATAATTTATTAGTGAAAATTTATGAATTAGCTTAAAAGTTTATTTATTTGCATAAGCTAGCTTAAACTATACGATATAAATAATACTCTGCGTGTAACAAAAGACTTGAAAATTGAAATCATCAACAATAAACAATGAATTAATATTTGCACTAATATTTAAACTAATATAACTTAAAATAATATTCTACGTATAACGAAGAAAAAAATTCTACGTATAACGAAAGACTTGAAATCGTCAATAATAGACTATGAAGTAATATTTGCACTTATATTTGAACTAATTTATGTACCGAGAAACTTACAATTATCAATAATAAATTCTAAATTAACATTTATATTAATATTTGTACAAATATATATACAAAATAACTTATAATTATTTATTAGTGTAATTATTATTTATTTTTTTTTTGGCTAGGCTGGTGTGGCTATAGCCACACCAAGCCTAGAGCAGATCCGCCCCTGCCTACGGCAGTCCTATCATCAACCAAGCATGGATAAGAAGCATGTAATTGTCTCAAATCTTATGAATAAGAGGGTGTAAAATAAGAGCAAAAAGTAGTGATTCAAATTGATCGTCTTGTTGCACTCCAATGGATTACATAATATGTCAATCCCCAAGATACAATCTTGTTGCCTGGCCATAAAAAACCCAATCAAGATAAAAAAATAGGAGGACATCTCACCTCATATAGGAGTGTTGAGGGATAAAGCAGAAATCAAATATTAAGAAACATCAGAATTTTTGTCAAAAAAAAAAAGAAACATCAGAATTAAAATGAAAAGTTAGATGAATAAAATGAATCATTTCAAAAAAAAGCTATTGTCATTCACTCAAAAAACTATATTGAAGAAAATAAGATCCTAAACATAAAAACACTAAAAGAGTGGTGTTCCTTTAGAAGCAGAGAGGGGGTGTATATATAATGAAATTGTAGATTATATTCTTTCATATTTATGCACACCGAAATAACAAGAGAATTCCTTCTCTCTCTTTTTTTTTTTTTTTTGTTATTTAGAAATAATAATCCATCAGATTAATTAGGTTCCAACTAAAACTCTTTTATACACATGATCCATCAATGATGAAACTCATGAAAATGTTCAAAAAAAAGTGACTCAATTATCTAACTAACTAGCGATAGACCCGTGCTATCGCACGGGTCGAACGTTACGCGCTATTTTTTATCTAAGTGACAATTTGTTGAAGTAACAAATTGATATCAAATTTGTTAATGTTTTTTAAATTGATTAATTCAAATACGAAGAAATTAAAATAAATATAAATTCATTTGAAATACATATTTTGGTAACATTATATTTGTTTGTTGCAATTACAAATGCTTCAGAAAAATTAAATGTTGTAGTAGTTATTCGTAAACGTTATGAAGTATCTATGTTATGTATTAAAACAAAATAACGTGGTAATTGATAATTAGTTTGTTAATTATGATATTGTAGATGTTAATCTCAATTGTTTGTGTCATAGCATAGAGGCATTAATGTGTTACACCTATAATTTTAAAAGTTACACTATATTAATAAATTTTTAAAAGAAATAATTGAATTTATTTAATCAGTACTATGAGTCAATAATATTATTTATCTTTTGTATGATTTATTTAATACATATAATAATTATTTTCAAATTGTTATGAATACTATGAATTAATAGCATAACTTGCCCCTGTATATGATAGTTATTTTAACAAATATTTTGTATGTATCGATCAATAATAATTATCTTATATTTATTTTATATACAGTGCTATGAGTCAATAATATAATTTATCTTTTGTATAATTTATTTAATATCTATAATAATTATTTTGATATTTTATTAATACTAAAAATCAATAACATAAATTGCCCCCGTATATGATAGTTATTTTAACAAATATTTTTTCATATTTTTTTGGTATGTATCGATCAATAATAATTGTCCTATATTTATCCTATATACAGTACGTTGAGTCAATAATATAATTTATCTTTTGTATGATTTATTTAATATATATAATAATTATTTCGAAATTGTTATGAATACTATGAATCAATAGCATAACTTGCCTCCGTACATGATAGTTATTTTAACAAATATTTTGTCATATTCTTTAATGTATGTATCGATCAATATTTTAACAAATAATTTTGTTATGAATACTATGAATCAATATGTACGTATGAGTCAATAATATATATATATATATATATATATATATATATATATATATATATATATATATATATATATATATATATATATATATATATATATAATAATTTTTTTGAAATTGTTATGAATACTTTGAATTAATAGCATAACAAATATTTTTTCATATTTTTTTATGTATGTATTGATCAACAATAATTGTACTATATTTATCTTATGTACAGTACTATGAGTCAATAATATAATTTATCTTTTGTATGATTTATTTAATATATATATAATAATTATTTTGAAATTGTTATGAATACTATGAATCAATAGGATAACTCGTCCCCGTATATGATAGGTATTTTAACAATTATTTTTTCATATTTTTTTGGTATGTATCGATCAATAATAATTGTCCTATATTTATCTTATGTACAGTACTATGAGTTAATAATATAATTTATCTTTTGTATGATTTATTCAATATATATAATAATTATTTTGAAATTGTTATGAATACTATGAATCAATAGCATAACTTGTCCCCGTATATGATAATTATTTTAACAAATATTTTTTCATATTCTTTTTTGTATGTATCGATGAACAATAATTGTTCTATATTTATGTTATGTATGATTTATTTACTATATATAATAATTATTTTGAAATTGTTATGAATTATATGAATCCATAGAATAACTTGTCCCGTATATGATAGTTATTTTAATAAATTTATTTCCAAATATTTTTATGTATGTATCAATCAACAATATATTTATCTTATGTTGATTTTTTTATTATATATAATAATTATTTTGAAATTGTTATGAATTATATGAATCAATAGCATAACTTGTCACATATATGATAGTTATTTTAACAAATATTTTTCAATTATTATATGAATTATTTGAAATTTTTATCACTTATTTAATATTACATTATAGTTAAATATTTCCCGTATTTAAATTTTAGGGTTACAGCAGTATTTTTATCATATTTTTTATGTATGTATCAGTCAACAATAATTGTCTTTTATTTATCTCATGTATTAATAAAATTTAAAGGATTAAAATCAAGGTTACACGTTTTTTTTTAGTTACTAATTTTCAAAGTTACAACTTGATGAAAAAATTATATGTAACTTATACATTTTTTTAGTATTATTTTCTTACGTGATGGTATATTTTGTCAAGTGCAAAATTTATTTAGTACAATATAGTCAAATGTTTTCCATATTAGTTCATTATTATTTATATGATAGTTATTTATGAAAATTTATTTATATGATAGTACTCTTGTTTTATTTATTTATTTATTTTATGATTGAATATATATTAGTTTCTTTTTGTAAATTTGTTACTTTTGTCTCTTCCCTTCTTTACCTATTAAAAAATAAAAATAAATTTTATTTGATGTATATATGATTTAGGGATAAATATGTTCCTGGTCCCTATAAATATCTCAAGTTTTGTTTTTAGTCCCTCTAAAATTTTTCTTCGACTTTTGGTCCCTCTAAAATTTTCAATTAATACTTTTGGTCCCTACTTTTAAATTAAGTCATATATAGACTTCATATTTTTTAATGAAATTTTTCAGAAAAATTTAGAATATTTTAATAATCACGCACAAAAAAAAATTGATTTTTTTAACAAAACATGAATTAAATATGATTTTTTTAAGCACCAAAAACATAAAAATTTATATTTAATTTTAAATTTCAACAATTTAAAGAGTATATATGTAAAAAAAAAAATTAAAGCAACTTAAAAGAGTATTTTTTTTTTTAACATATAATATAATAAATAAGTATATTAGTTTTGACTAAATAATATCAACCATTGATTAATCATAGACTAAATATTATCAACCATTGTACATTTGTCAAAAAAGAAAATATCAACCATTGTACAATTTCCTTTTTTAATTTTCTTTCACATCTCTTTTTATTTTTTAACGGAAATCTTTTTGTTTTCCTATTTTTTCTATTATGTTTTTTTAATTATCTCTCACATCTCTTATTTTATCTATTTACCTCCTTTTTAGTTTTTCTAAAAACAAAAAAAACTCCTTTTTAGTTTTTCTTTCTTTATTTATTTAGTCTGACTCCATTATTACTTATTTTTACCTCATTTATCATTTTGTTTCTCTCTCTTCATCAAAAGAAAGTTTCACGCTCTAAAGTCTCACCCATCTAACAAACCCTAGCCGCCGTACACCATCTACTACCACCTCTTTCGGTCGTTTTTCGACCTTTTTTGGCTGTTTCACCGGCTTCACCCTCATCCTCTCCTTCTCCTCTTGCTTTCTGTCTAAATTATTTTCAGATCAGAGTATTTTGGAAGTCTCAATTCCACTTTTCCGCTAGATCTTGACCCCAATAGACCACCTTTTGAAAAACTATCACCAAATACCGAATCTCCTTCATCTCTTCTACAAAAATCACAAAAGAAAATGAACATCAGAGCACCTTTAATCGGCCGACCACCATGCCGGAAAATAGAACCACCGTGCCGGAAAGCGAATGAATTTGTTTCATGTTGTGTTTTTCTACACTTCTCATACACGCATCAACAACAACAACAACAAATCAGCGTGTAAAGTTTAGATCTCAATTTTTTTTTTTATATATTTTGTGTAGATTTTTACATGGTTGTATTTTTTTTTTAAAAATAAAATTTTGATGAATAAAAATTCTTTAATTTTTTGTCATCCGTTTGTCTACCATTTTATTTTGACTTAGTTTGATTATGTTTCTGATTTATTTTGTTTGTTCACAAAATACTTCTATTTTATAAGTTTTATTTTGTAGGTTTATTATTATGTAGTGTTGATTCGTTAGATCTGTTCGTATTTGTTTAAATTTTAAGAGCATTATTATATATATTGTTTTGTTATTTTTTTGGTTTTTTAAAATCTGATTGGTTTTCCTGTGTTTTGTTTTTGGCTCTGTTTTAGTTTGTTTTCCTGCTGTAACATGCTGTAGTTTTTTAGTGTTCAGTTGGTGTGGTTTTTGTGTTTGTGGAGGAGTCCTCCCTTTGTACCTTTTGTGGATCCTGTGCTTGTTTTGCACTTCTTGTGTATGCTTGTACTTTTAATAAAGTTTGTTTAGCGGTTAAAAAAAATATTCCTATGAAAAATATTTATGAGTTTTGTTTTGTGTTTGTTCATGTTTTTGGTTGTAGATGTTTCTATTTTTTTTTTTGTTCATTGTTGTATATTTGCAATCTTTGTATGTTAATTGATTTACATCATGGTCTCTTTTCTCATATTTGTAATCTGCATACAAACAAAATAAAATTATTTATAACATTTACTCGGAAAAGAACATTATTACAAATTTTTGATTTAAAAAAGTTTACTGCAATTAACATGAAATACCTTGATGTTGTTCCCAGCTTTCCTAACTTTCCTTATCATTGTTTTTCTTTGTAGCATCTGGAGATAAGAGAGGAAGATTAAAAAAAAATAAGAGAGAAAAAAAGTTAGATAATGAAAAGTGATATGCTAATATTTTTTAAGAAATAAGCCATACACGTTAAAAAAAAATTCATACCTTGATTTTGATGTAGATTTCTTGTATCTTGTGTTGAAGTTCTTCATCTTCTTGTTGTTTGTTAGGTAGAGTAAACTATCTTTTAGTTTTTCTGCAAAACACAATAAAATCAAACTTTTAGAAAAAATTAAGTTTAAAATGAGAAGAGAAAACAAAAGAAAGAATATCAGCAAAAAAAGAAGATGAGAGAAAGTGATTTCAAATGAGTATATAATGAAATGTGAATTATCAAAAGAGTGGGAAAATATGATGAATTTGAATTTGAATAAAAAGCATGAAATAATAAAGTGTTTTAGACAGACTGATGTGATGGTTGTCTGTAAAATTGAAAAAGAAGACAAAATAATAAAGTTGACAGCTATTGGTAACTTGTAAAGTCTTTGATTTTTTCAAAAGCCTCCAACTTTATTACAACTGGCTCGGTTCTATATTAACCGTGGCTCCTAAAAAAGTTACATTTGTCTCACAAACATTTTTAAATGGCTTGGTTACAAAGCAAAACGGCTTGGTTGTGCAATTATTTAGTTCAGTTATTAAAATTTTGGACATCAAATACCCTCATTTTTGCCAAGTGGCCGCATTTTAAGCAAGGGCACTATCATCCTTTCCAAGTACAATAGTTTTCTTATATTGTATTTGATGTATCATATTAAGTTGGTTCCTTCTATCTATTAACTAGCGTCTTTGTACTTTTTTTGAGTACTAAATGCAGTCATTAGTTAAAGAAAAAGTGTTCTCATTAGTACTAAGTATAAACCCTTTACTAATTCTATTTTATACCCACTAAACCAAAAGCAGGACACCCACCGAAACATGTTCTTCTTCGTTACACTTTACAATATTTCCTACTAAAACTTAAAGCCATGACTATAATGATAAATTCTCATTGTTAAAATTCAAATAAAGCAATTTAAAATCATCAACTTGATAACAAAAGGATAAAGCACCGCAATGTTAAAGAAAGACAGTAACACACTATAATAGAGTAAACAATCTAACTTTGAGACTAAAGCATACAATTATATACTTAGAGTAGTGTGTGCCTCTATTTGTGGACCGGAGTGATGCTAACTAGTGTTCGAAAATATTAGTTAATACAAAAAAGAAAAGATAAATTTTATATTAAATTTTTTTATATTTTAAAAATATAAATTACACAAATTTAAAGATTATTTTATTATATTAAATTCTAATTCTTTAATTATAATGCTTCTGAAATGTTAGTTAAGATGAAAATAACTTTTTTATATATGCCGGCTAACATGAATATGACCAAAAAAAATTAAAGTAAAATGGGCTATATCCTTTTACTTTCATGGAAAACTGGGCCTCTACAAAGATTAACAGATGTAATATGAATGCCTTAAACTAAAGATGTATGAATTAATTTAAAAATTACCCCACCAATCAACCTTATTAATTAATTTTGTCCTAAACAAAACCTTATGAATTTTGTGTGTATATATATATATATATATGCCTTACTTGCTTTCATAAGTACACTTCACCTCCACAAATTAAAAGCATACACAAGTAAATTAGTTAAGCCAAATCAATTAAGGTACGTATTCAAGATATTCATTGTCCTTAGTTTTTTTTTTTTTTGAATGGCAAATATAATATATATATATATATATATATATATATATATATATATATATATAAATATAAAAATGAATGAAGTACAAGAGAAAGTTCAGAAAATTAAGGAGGTACCAGTAGTACACTCTATTAGAGTCTAATAATCTAAAAAGTAAGATAAGAAAACAAAATAAGGAGAAACACCACCGGACTATAGCCCATCAAAGACACCACCACGAGAAGGAGAAAATCCTCAAGAAGAGAGAGACAGGGATCAACCACATCTAGGACAAAACAATAAGAAGGCCTCAAATCTCCCCGACCCATATATCGAGACCCAACAAGATACCTAAACAAACTCTATCGATTCCAACATAAAGTATGGTGGATACCCCACTCATAAAAGGAACAGAGGGAGTCAGGGTTTTTACCTAGAAACCACTTCCAAGATAAAAGTTTCACCCTATTCATTGTCCTTAGTGATTAGTTTTTGTAGTGTATAAGTTTACAACTAATCAATTTTATTTTATTTTGGGTCCAAACTGTACAAGTATATTGGTAATAATAACCATATATCCATGAAATCTTATGTTGAGCTCATAAATTTGTTTTAGTGCATATTTGATATTTACGGTGGTATGAGTCGAAATTATGGTGATGTGCAGTACCGTTGTAATTTTACAGAAAATTTTAAATATAGTATTTGTAAAATTACAAATGTTCATTGTAATTCTATCAAACTGACCCTAAATATATATTTAGCGGTAGGTTTTTGTTTTTATATCACTAATTCTTCTCTTTAATTTTACTTTTTGGTTGGATACATTAAGGATAAATGTCATTGGATGGCACTCGAAGACAAGTATTGCTTTGTTGCATACATTAAGGTTGCTTATTTGGGGAGTGAAATTTTGTAGCAAAAGAAGTAAGAAGGCAATGGCTCAAAAAATTACAAAATGAGATTCCGGTTTGCTAGTTTTATAGAACTTCATTAATATTTGTCTTTATTTGAAAAGATTGGATTGTATGAAATTGTCTTTTATTATGTGGGAGTGCTTGTACGTAATTTATGTGTGGATTGTATGAACTTATCATGGTAATTGTTGTTGGCTAAGATATATGCAACATTCTTCATGTTTATCTAATAGTGGAGTGTTAATTTTTATGATCGTAGAATATTACCTATATTGTTCTAATTGTTGTGGGTTGGAAAAATAATCTGAAAAAACAATAATGGGCAGAGAGGGACATACCAACATACAATAATTTTAATAAGAAAATTTCACCTTAAAATTTATGGATTCAATATTTTCTCTTCTCTTTAATCGTTTTCAAAAAATTTAACCAAAATGTAATACGCATAAATAGAATGCCAAAATCACATAAATAGATATATTATTTGCATTTTAATCTATTTACATGCCAAAGGTAATATGCATGAACATATACACACAAAATGAAAACACATACATCATTGTATCAATTTTGTTATGCTAGAGAAACAATGCTGGAAATTAGCAACCAACTATAACTATGAATCTATGATACTATAGTGGCATGAATTTTCAAAGCTAGATATATTACCTACTAGTGAATTTTTTGAAGGCCAATTTCGGTCATAATTCATGAACGTTCACAAGTAATTGTCAAAGGGAGGTTTAAGATGGTCGGTGGGAGATGGCATGAATAGAGAAACAATGTAATACGCATTTGTTTTCACTGGTGATCTTCTATTCTCCTTATTAATTCTCTTCTTCTTCTTATCGGCGTTTGTTTTCACTAGAGGCTCTTTAGGTGCTTCTTATATATGGGAGATTTTTGTTCTCTTGACATCTTTTGTTTTGAAGTTTTCAGTACTTCTTGTACCCCTCCCCTCTCTATTTTTTGCTTTGGTTGTATCTTGTTACTCTTTTATTATATATTTATATAATTTGCCATTCAAAAAAAAATTATGACGCAAATGGTTGATGATGTGCCAACTCCTTTGTTACAATCTTAAAATTCTTTCTATTATTAAACAATGTAAAATTTGGTGGATAATAAGTAATAGAGACTGAAAGAAAATTGGCTACAAATTCTTAAAAAAATTAAGGTGATGTTGTTTTAATTAGAGTTTAGAGAGCATATAGACGGTGGTGTATACATAATGAAAATTGTAGATTATATTCTTTGGCATGTAAATAAGATTAAAATGTAATACGCATAAATAGAATGCCAAAATCACATAAATAGAATGCCAAAATCACATAAATAGATATATTATTTGCATTTTAATCTATTTGCTTCAAGCTTCATTGGAGGCACATGAATTGCGAGTCAAGTAGAGGAGTTCAAACAAAGCCATTGATCAAGCTTTGCAGGCAAAATTTCAGAAAGGTTCCAAAGGGAAAAACAAGAAAAAGAAAGAAGATTCAGAGAATGATGGCAAGAACCTAAAAGACTCAGAGTCTAGCAAAGGTAACAAGAAAGGTTCAAAGAAAAAGATTGATAAGAAGGATGTGAAGTGTTATAATTGTCAGAAGCTTGGCCACTATGCTAAAGAGTGTCACTCTAAGAAAGTTGAGAGAAGTGACAAGGATGAAGCTCAATTAGCAAAGGGAAATGGTAGTGACTCTGATGATTTCCTGCTCATGGCAATTACAAACACTGAAAGTGACAAATCCAACTTGTGGTATCTTGACACTGGCTGTAGCAATCACATGACTGGCAACAAGAAGTAGTTCTTGAAGCTTGATTATTCAATGAGAAGGAATATCAAGTTTGCTAATAGCAGTCAGATCACTAGTGAAGGTATGGGGACAATTCTTGTGAAGAGAAAAGATGGTCAGGAATCCTTCATTAATGAGGTATTGTATGTTCCTTCCATGACAAGTAATTTGATTAGTCTTGGTCAATTACTTGAAAAGGATTATACAGTGACAATGGCTAATAAAGAATTAAAGATTCATGATGCTAAGGATAGGTTAATCCTAAGAGCTCCATTGTCAAGCAATAGAACCTTTAAGGTTGAAATCAATGTGATTGATTTCAAGTGCTTAGCCTCAGTTACTGGTACAGAAGAGAATTGGATATGGCACCACAGGTTTGGACACTTAAACTTCAAAAGTTTAAGCATGTTGAATTCCAAGAAGATGGTTCATGGCTTGCCTCAGATCAGAGCACCAAGTGAAGTGTGTGAGGAATGCTGTGCAGCAAAGCAGGCCAGAAATTCATTCAAGAATGAATTGCCTATGAAGTCAACTCAGAAGCTAGGAATGGTGTATTCAGATGTGTGTGGTCCATTTGAGGTGAAATCCATTGGAGATAATAGCTATTTTTTGACATTCATAGATGATTGTACTAGGCATGTTTGGCTCTACCTTATAGAAAAGAAAAGTGATGTATTCACCAAGTTCAAGAAATTTAAGACACTAGTTGAAAATCAAAGTGGATTTAGTGTTAAGAAATTGAGAACTGATGGAGGTGGTGAATACACTTCACATGAATTTGCAAAATTCTGTGAAGATGAAGGTATAGAGCATGAAGCCACTGCACCCTACACCCCTCAACACAATGGTGTAGCTGAGAGGAAGAATAGAAGCATCATGAACATGGCCAGAAGTATGCTTAAAGCTAAGCATATGCCTCGTAAGTTTTGGGGTGAAGCAACCTCTACAGCAGTTTACATCATCAATAGAAGTCCTACAAAGAGGTTACAAGACAAGACTCCTCATGAAGCTTGGACAGGTTTGAAACCAAGTGTTAGTCATTTTAGAATATTTGGCAAACTTTGCTTCAAACATGTTCCTGATCAGGTTAGAAGAAAACTTGATGATAGAAGTCAGACAATGATATTGCTAGGTTATCATCCCACTGGTGCTTACAAATTGTACTCACCTAGAGATAACAAGGTTGTGATTAGCAGAGATATCAAGTTTGATGAATCAAAGGGTTGGGATTGGACTGAAGGCACAAGTGCTGAAGGCTCAATTCTCAACAGAAGACTTATGCTTGAGGAAACAAATCAAGAGGAGATAGAAGTTGAAGATCATCAGCTTAATGCTGCACCTAATCAACAGTTGAAAAGATCAACCAGAGAAAGGGTACAGTCAATAAGGTTGAATGAGTATGATGTGTTTCCTGATCAAGCAATCACTGAAGATGGAGAACTGGTCAATGAAGCAATGATTGCAGAATTGGAACCAGTGACTCTGAGTGAAGCTTTGAAAGATTCAAATTGGTTGAATGCTATGAAAGAGGAGCTGAAGTCAATTGAGAAGAATAACACATAGACATTGATGAATAAAGCTGTAAACAAGAGACCTATTGATGTGAAATGGGTTTTCAAGCTGAAGATGAAACCAAGTGGTGAAATTGCTAAGTACAAAGCAAGGTTAGTAGCTAAGGGTTTTCTTCAGAAGCCTGGACTTGACTTTAATGAAGTGTTTACACCTGTGGCAAGGCTAGAGACAATTAGACTAGTTGTTGCAGTAGCTACCTACAAAGGATGGGCTATGCACCAGCTTGATGTGAAATCTGCCTTCCTGAATGGACCATTAGAGGAAGAGGTGTATGTGAAGCAGCCACCAGGATTTGAGATCAAAGGTCAAGAACAGAAAGTATACAAGTTGAACAAAGCTCTCTATGGTTTGAAACAAGCTCCAAGAGCTTGGAACAGGAGAATTGATAGCTTCCTGTTGGATTTGAGGTTCACTAGATGCACATCAGAACATGGAGTGTATGTGAAAGGCTCAAGTCATGATGAGATTATAATACTGTGTCTGTATGTTGATGATTTGTTGATCACAGGATCAAACAAAGCTGTGCTAGAGAGATTTAAAACAGACATAATGAAGGAGTTTGAGATGACTGATTTAGGAGAGCTATCATATTTCCTTGGCATGGAATTTGTGAAAACAGATAGAGGCTATTTCTTGCATTGATAAGTGCAAAAAAGTAGTAAAATCATATTGTGAATTAAGGCACTTATTAACTTGTTTTGTAAGATATCCTTTTGAAAAACCCCAAAATCATGTAAATAGTTGTTTTTATTTTATTTTGTTTAGTATATCTTAATTCTAACCCTTTTGACAGGTAATTGTGCTAAAAATTGAAGAAAAGCCAAAGAAACAAAATCTGCAAACTGAAGCTTGGTAGCTGAGCGACCAAGTGGTAGCTGAGCGACCAAATTGAGAAAAATCTTGGGAAACAAGCAAAGAATTCTACACGTGTCAAGTAACTCCTTCACCAAGACAAACTGGTAGCTGAGCGACCAAGTGGTAGCTGAGCGACCAAAGGGAAGTCTTGGGCAACAAGTAGGACTTATGCACGTGTCAGATAACCCCTTCACCAAGACAGGTTGGTAGCTGAGCGGCCAGATGGTAGCTGAGCGACCAACTGCTTTTAACGCCTATAAATAGCCTTGGAGAGAGACAGTTGAGATACAATTTCCAGAGAGAAAAACTTAGAGAAATCTGAGAGCCTTGAGGTGAATTGCCTAGGAGATTGAAGGTGGATTCACACATCTTTGAGACATCAAGGGTGATGTTCATTCACTTCTATTTTCCTCATCTTTGTTAGCTCACCATGTGTAACTAAATCTATTGTTGTTAGGATTAGATGTAGCTTGTTTATGAATATTTACAACTTTTAATCATGTTATGATATGTTCTAATTCATTCATCATTATTGGTTTTATCTTTGATCTTCATGTTTAGCTTTTCATTTAAATTTATAGACATATAATGTTTGAATCAAGAATTTAAAGATAATCACCTATTAAACCCTAATTTCTAGACATAGATTTAGGATTGATATTCACTTTTTGTATTGGGATTTAATGCTTTTGTGTTGTTTGAATTATCCGAGACATCGGAGTTTGAATAATGTAATTAGTCGTTATATTGATTAATTGTTGAGACATCGAGGGTTAATAAATATAACGTGATTCTCGTCGTTATCTGGACACAGAAACATACGTGAGCAATACGTGATAATATTGATGAATGGTTAAAATATATCTAACTGATTTAGAAACGTAGATACGAGTAAATGAGTAAAGTCTAATCCCGACAACTTTTTCTCTGTGAATTCTAAACCATTTCTATACATCACTATATTTTCTTACTTTTACATAAACAAACATCTTTAATCACTTTACTTAAAATTATATTAATTATTGAACGGCATCGATATCGCACCAGTCCCTGTGGAGACGATATTATAATACTTACTTTTGTACTTCAACAAAATGGCGCCGTTGCCGGGGACTGGCGTTTAGATATTGGAGCATTGCAACAATTTGTATTCTTTTAAGTAATTGTATATATTTGTTTATATTGTATAGTTGTAGTTTGCACTAATCCTTCTTTGCTAGTCAAAGAAATTTTTTCTTGTTTGTTAAATCCTTTTTCAGATCTTCCATCACAAACAGAACCATGACTGATCGTGGTTATAACAACTTCTATTCTCCTAATGAGTATGATTCATATCAACAATATCCTTTTGAAAATTATGGGCAGACTCCATATTATTACCCTCCTGAACCGTATAAGCAATCAACTATGGGGTCAGAAGCTTACTCAGAGGCTAGATTGGTGGATACCATGATTAAATTCATGGAAATGCAGCAGCAACAAATGCAACAGATGCAACATATGCAGCAGGAAAATCTAGAATATCAAGAAAAATATCATGCTAGATTGAAGAATTTTGAAAAGCAACTTGGTCAGATTAATGAAATGTTAGCCAATAACAATAACCAAGGAGGAACATTTCAAACCAACACTCAAACCATGCATGAAGAGAAAGATAATAATCTCACAAAGAATGAGGAATGTGAAGAGTGTGTGGAAGAAGATGTTGAGAAAAATGAGGAAGAAAGAATAGTTGAAAGAGGTGGTGTAGTGAAAACAATGGATGAAATGGAAGCACCACACAAAATAGAACTTCCTCAAGAATTTCCATATATTGAAAAGGCCAAAATTGTTGATAATGAAGAAGTGATGATGGTTGTAGAGGAAAGTGAAGGATTATTTGACAAGGAAGAATTAGTGGAACAAAAGAAGGAGTTGGAGAACAAGGCGGAAATTGATCGGGTCATTGACGAAATTTGTGCCTTGTTCAACAAAAAAGAATTGAGGAGGATATGGACTCCGAAACATTTATTTCTCAAGTTCATGGAATTCCTCCCAAATCAAAGGAAAAAGACGAATGATGTGCTTTCCGTCTCGTTTTGGCCACCCTAACCAAAAAGGCGTCAAGCTAATGACGTTAAAGAAGCGCTTGTTGGGAGGCAACCCAATTTTCTTTCCTTTGCTTTTATTTACGCATTTTTAATTTTGCATATGTTATAATAAGTTTTTGAACATGTTCATCCTCTTATGAAAACAAAGTCCTTGAATTGGTGTGAATTCCATTTGAAATTTTGTTTCTGCTATTGTCATTAAACATATCATTACCTCTAAATTTCTGACAAAAGTATAGGGCTGTATTATTACCTTGTGAATGCAGGCATAACTTCATTTTCTTGGCCGAAGGACAGTCCACACTTCTTGAAGAGGATGGAGTAGCAGAAGCAGAGTATTAAAGCACACCATACAGAGTGACATTTTATTGTTTCAGTCATTTTAAATTCATGTTTTATATTTCATTGCAAATGTTGACTGAACAAACATGGTTTAAATCTTTGTGATTGCTAAATGTGCATATGAATTAATATGTCTAGATTTGTGATTAATCAAAAGCAAATGCATGATCAAAATAATTTCAATTGCTTAAGTTGAGGTCAAAAGTTTGTGATTATCTTTGAATGATAGGATGAATTTGAACTAAGTAGCTTCATTCAATTTGATTTCATTCATTCCTTCTTAACATGATTGATTGATTAAGAATCACGTAGACCTAGCCGGGTGAGATTGTGTGAACCTTCCATTATTTATATATTTGAGAGCCAGCAATTGTGTTTAACTCTGTTGATTTTAACTGAATCTTGCTATTACTTGATGTGTTTGAAGTCATGGAAATGATCAAGGCCATGTTTCTATATGAGTGCAACTACTTTGGCCAAATATAACCTACCCTGTGAGTTGTGTGATCCTTTGCTACCCCACTTGAGCCAAAATTTGAAAATTTTGTTTGTGATGAACCCTTGAACCAATATAAAGAAAAACAATGACTTGACCCTTGTCTTAGGATGATTGAGCATTGAGTTTATGTAGGGTTGAAAACAAGTTGGGGAGAAGGAGGTTATTTGATCAATTTGAAAAAAATAAAGAAGTAGTTGAAAATGGTGATTTTGAAAGAAAAAAAAAGAAATTTGAAAAATTTGTCATCATCAAAAGCAATCAATGAAATTGCAAAGAAAAAGAAAAAAAAAAGATTGTGGCATAAAGAATCACCAACCATGGAAAAGAAGGGGAAAGTGAAAGAGGGTGAACAACTTATGAGATGAAAGTACTCAAGAAAAATGCTCTCTTATCCTTAAGGCTCTTTGAATCCAAAGAAAAACAATGATTTCTTGTAGTCTAGCCCCATTACAAGCTTAAGAAAGTCCTTAGTGATCCATGATTGATAGCATGTTTTGTGATTATGTTGAGATGTATGTTTGAATTGATTTGTTGTGAACACATTGTTTGGATTGAGAGAAACACTACACCTTTGAGTTGAAACACTTGTGAGAATTGTGATTCTAGTTGATTATCATGTTGATTTGGAAAGCTTGAAATCTTGCTTGAATTTAGAAACTATTTCACATTCATGCTTTGATTCTTTGATGATTATGAATGATTGGTTTAAACTTGCAATTCATTAAATCATGCAAAGCTTAAAATTATTTACATTCAAAGTTTTTGATTGATTGCAAAGCTTAAATGAATTATGCATTAATGATATTTGAGCCATGTTTAGAGAGTTTATTTTGGACTTTTGTTTGAGGACAAACAAAGTTTTAAGTTGGGGAGAGTTTGATAAGTGCAAAAAAGTAGTAAAATCATATTGTGAATTAAGGCACTTATTAACTTGTTTTGTAAGATATCCTTTTGAAAAACCCCAAAATCATGTAAATAGTTGTTTTTATTTTATTTTGTTTAGTATATCTTAATCCTAACCCTTTTGACAGGTAATTGTGCTAAAAATTGAAGAAAAGCCAAAGAAACAAAATCTGCAAACTGAAGCTTGGTAGCTGAGCGACCAAGTGGTAGTTGAGCGACCAGTGGTAGCTGAGCGACCAAATTGAGGAAAATCTTGGGAAACAAGCAAAGAATTCTACACGTGTCAAGTAACTCCTTCACCAAGACAAACTGGTAGCTGAGCGACCAAAGGGAAGTCTTGGGCAACAAGTAGGACTTATGCACGTGTCAGATAACCCCTTCACCAAGACAGGTTGGTAGCTGAGCGGCCAGATGGTAGCTGAGCGACCAACTGCTTTTAACGCCTATAAATAGCCTTGGAGAGAGACAGTTGAGATACAATTTCCAGAGAGAAAAACTTAGAGAAATCTGAGAGCCTTGAGGTGCATTGCCTAGGAAATTGAAGGTGGATTCACACATCTTTGAGACATCAAGGGTGATGTTCATTCACTTCTATTTTCCTCATCTTTGTTAGCTCACCATGTGTAACTAAATCTATTGTTGTTAGGATTAGATGTAGCTTGTTTATGAATATTTACAACTCTTAACCATGTTATGATATGTTCTAATTCATTCATCATTATTGGTTTTATCTTTGATCTTCATGTTTAGCTTTTCATTTAAATTTATAGACATATAATGTTTGAATCAAGAATTTAAAGATAATCACCTATTAAACCCTAATTTCTAGACATAGATTTAGGATTGATATTCACTTTTTGTATTGGGATTTAATGCTTTTGTGTTGTTTGAATTATCCGAGACATCGGAGTTTGAATAATGTAATTAGTCGTTATATTGATTAATTGTTGAGACATCGAGGGTTAATAAATATAACGTGATTCTCGTCGTTATCTGGACACAGAAACATACGTGAGCAATACGTGATAATATTGATGAATGGTTAAAATATATCTAACTGATTTAGAAACGTAGATACGAGTAAATGAGTAAAGTCTAATCCCGACAACCTTTTCTCTGTGAATTCTAAATCATTTCTATACATCACTATATTTTCTTACTTTTACATAAACAAACATCTTTAATCACTTTACTTAAAATTATATTAATTATTGAACGGCATCGATATCGCACCAGTCCCTGTGGAGACGATATTATAATACTTACTTTTGTACTTCAACATGCATCAGAAGAAATATGTCATTGACATTTTGAAGAGGTTTCATATGAGCAATTGCAACCCAGCAATTACTCCTATGGAAACAGGTGTGAAGCTGAGCAAGAATACTGAGGATGAGTTGGTTGATTCAACATTGTACAGGCAGATCATAGGATCATTGAGGTACTTGTGCAATACTAGAATTGACTTATGTCATAGTGTTGGTCTGTTGAGCAGATTTATGGATCAACCAAGGATGAATCACTTGACTGCTGCAAAGAGGGTTCTTAGATATGTGAAAGGAACCATGGATCATGGCATTTTGATTCCAAACCAAAAGAACAGTAACAAGAAGCTAGTGGCTTATGGTTACTCAGATTCAGATTGGGGAGGAGATCAAGATGACAGGAAGAGTACTGCAGGATACCTGTTCATGATAGGTAATGCACCAATCTCTTGGTGTTCTAAGAAGCAAAGGATATTGGCATTGTTATCATGTGAAGCTGAGTATGTGGCAGCTTCATTTGCAGCTTGTCAAGCAAATTGGATTGAGATGTTGCTCACTGAATTGAGGGCAGTAGAGGCAATAAGGATAAAGCTACTTGTTGATAACAAGTCGGCAATTGATTTGGCTAACAACCCAGTTAGTCATGGAAGAAGTAAGCACATTGAGAGGAGGTTTCACTTTTTGAGAGATCAAGTGAACAAAGATAAGCTTGAGTTGGAATATTGCAATACTGAGATCCAACTTGCAGATATTCTTACCAAACCTATGGCTAAGGCAAGGTTTGACATTTTGAAGAAGCTTAAAGGAATGAATGCTTTGGAAAACATGCCTTAGGAGGTGTGTTGAATTAATAAGTTATGTTTTTGGAAAAACAGAGCTTCAGAAGTTGAGATGCTTCAGAAGCTGTAGAACTCCAGAAGCTGAGATGCTTCAGAAGTTGAGATGCTTCAGAAGCTGTAAAACTCCAGAAGCTGAGATGCTTCAGAAGTTGAGGTGCTTCAAAAGCTGTAGAGCTCCAGATGCTGCGGAAGCTTCAGAAGTTGCAGAGCTCCAGAAGTTGAGAAAGTTTCTGAAGCTAGTAATGAATAGTTAGTTAGTTAGTTTGTTATAGTTTTTGATTTGTCTTAGGTAGTTAATATACGAACGCTTGGTAGTGAAGCAAGCCCCCATTTTGTACATAAATATCTTTGCCCCTTGTGGATGAATGCAATTAATTCTGATTTTTTCCCAAATTCTCTTCTCAATTCTCTTGTTCTATTCTCTCTGATTTCTCCCAAATTATCACATTGTCCCAACAATTATTGGGTTGTCCCATACACTAAGGTTGCTTATTTGGGGAGTGAAATTTCGCAGCAAAAGAAGTAAGAAGGCAATAGCTCAAAATATTACCACGGAGATTCCGGTTTGCTAGTGTTTTAGAACATCGTTAATATTTATCTTAAGTTTAAAACTTTGGATTGTATGAACTTGTCTTTTATTATATATGTACGTAAGTTAACTAGTGTTAATTTATGAGTTGATTGTATGAACTTATCATGGTAATTGTTGTTGGCTAAGATGCACAACTCTTCAAGTTTATTCAATGAGTGGAGTGTTAATTTTTTTTGATTGTGGGTGGTTTTTGGAGCTAGACATTCCAAAGTTTTTGTCAAGTGTTGTAATTTTGACTTGGTTATTTGGGTAGATATATATAGAATACCGCCAAAACTTCTTTAGGAGAAGTATGATTACAGATATTAATAATATTGTTTGTGTGTTCTGTGAAAATTTAGTTGAGTCTGTGGAACACATGTTCCTAACTTTGTAATGTTTCCTCTACGGTGTGGTACTCCATTTTTAGGTGGTTAGGGTTCAAAGTGTTTTGTCTGGGGGAATAATAGGTTTGTTTGAATTCATACTAGGGATGGGTATTGGTAGGAGGTTTTACTTAGGATGGTTACTAATTTGGCATGTTGTTATTTGGTCAATCTAAAATTCTCGGAATGACTTAATCTTTGCTGGGGGATCTTCATCTATTGAATATCTGGTTGATAGGATGAAATTTCTTTCTTGGAAGTGGTATCTAGTCAAAAACTCTGTCAACCCTTGCTCTCTTTATGAGTGGGAGGTTGAACCTATCTTGTGTTGGAACCACTAGAGTCATGTGTGGTGGTGCTCCTGTGCTTGGTGATCTTGGAGGGATGTCGGCTTTCTTTTTGTTTTCTCTTCTTGATTTCTTCTTTTTCTCTTCTTGATCGTCGGATGTTTAGGAATTGTCTATCTATGAATTCTTTGTATTTTTCTCTTTATTTTGGGGCTCGGTACTTCTTGTACTCCCATTTGTAAACTATTTTGAATGTACTAGCTAGTTCTTTCTTATTTATATATATTTGTCATTAAAAAAAATTACTTCATGTATTGTTCTTTTGTGGGTTGAAAAAAGAATTTTTTTTTTAAAAAAAAAAAACAATAACCAGTTGCAACATACCAACATACAATATTTTATTAATTTCATCTTAAAATTTATGCATTTAATATTTCTCCTTCTTTTTACTTGCTTTCTAAAAATTTAACCAAAAAAAAATGTTTCAAAATATTTCTACCCTTTGACTTTCCTCCTCACTATTTTGAATTTTTTTTACTCTATTAAAATTATATAATATTTTATAATTAATCAATATATTTTTAGCAAAAATACAGATAACGAGTACGTATATGATACTTATGGGGATGGATTCAATGATTGTTACAACATACCACGCGAGTACTAATATGGATACATGAGTTGGATATTATAGTATCTTTTTCATACCCAACATATTGTCGCCTGAAATTAAGAATTCGGTTGATACTTGACCCATTAAAAGGTCCGGCCTACACATGCCCATGAGAATATAGGCTACAACCATACTCCTCACATTCCACCCTTAATCTCAGGTTGGCTGAGACATAGTCAACACACTGATATTATTGGGTAGCTCACATAAACTTTGTGTAGATTTAGTAATAATGTCAGCCACTTGATCAAGAGGAAAAAATGGTTCATAAATGAATCGATTACCTAGCAATTTAACGCTGAAAAATAAAAATCTGGTTCCATATTAGTGCTTTAATAAAGCACAAAATATTTTTTTGAAAGATTCATCTTAAAAATAAAAATGAGTTTAAGTTAATTAAGCATAACATCATCAAAAATGTAGACTCTTTTTTTTTTTTTGGTACATTCAAAAATGTAGACTCTACTAGCTAAGTTAAGAAATTTATTGTCTTTATGAGATGGAGAAATATATAACCAAGAAAAACACATTCAACTTAATAAAAATCCAACTTAATCTTTTGTATATGTTAGCGCATGTGTATGGATTTTTTATTTTTTTTATAAACAAGAGGGTTGACGCCCTCATATGTATGGATATCTATTACCGGCCATATAGTTATATTTCTCTTTCGATAATTAAATTTTTTTTAACAAGTCAAAATAAAATATATAATATAAAACTAATCTCCCTAGTACAATGTGTGTTAAAGGAGACTACCAGAGTTTATAAAGACTTACATAAAGATACAGAGATATAATCAAACAAACAAATCATACAAGGTCTATATAAAGAGATAAATCGGAAAATGTATAAAAGAATTACAAAATAAAATATCAATCAACATAAACACCGTCTAAAAACACCAACTTTTCAAAAGTTAAAAAAGCGGAAAATTTCTAGACGAAGAAAGAATCCCCTTAAAAGAGCACCTCAATCATGCCTAAGAAAAGAACCTATAACTGCGAGCACAATATATTAATATTATAAAGCTATTATCGGTTTAACTTCGACTAAATAATTAATGAATGAAAACGCCGTGGAGACTTTGACCGAATGAATAGGTATCAATTGATGGACATTTATTTTCCTAGTGTTCTTGTTGCCTTCAACCCTGAAGGGAATGAGCAGCTAGCTAACTCGAACTAACCATCATTTGGATCCTCAAAAGCATGGCTTGCTTTAATTCTCCGCTTTATGATATAAAATATTGAAAAAAAAATGTTTATAAATCTTAATTTTAACTGACAAATAACAAAATTGTTAGGTTAAATACTTTAAGTGAGTTCAACCAGAGATCTTGCAATTATATTGTATAAATTTTAATTGTGTTTTAATATTTGTCATTTTGTGATCTAATGCCAAAAAGAAATTTTGATAAAAATCAAAAGTAGCTTTATTTGGTAAAAGTTTTTTTATACAGACCACATATATATATATATATATATATATCAATTATTATTGAGATCGATCATATTATCGTGTCAAAGACGAAACAAATTGAATACTATGCAGACAAGCACCAATTATTATAGATATATAGTGGTGTTTCCTCTTCATGTAACAAACTTTTTAAAAGGATATTTAACTTTTCTTTTTGAGTACACTAGTTGATGATTATAACAAATTTTATTAAGATAAAATGGAACAACAACACTAAAATGCATAATTTAATGAGAAAATGCAGATAAATTAAACATTAACAAAAAAAATTATTATTTAGTCAAAAAAAAAACCTATGGTTTGTTTCTCATTGTATAAGAAAATAACAAAACAACATAATATTTGTCCATCTTTAAGTATAAGACCCACACATAAAGTAAAGGTAACACTATCTAAGAACAAGAATTTGCCACGCAATGCATTATATTTTGTTTCCTTATCACATTTTTCACTGTATGGAAAAATTTTCAATTCTTTTTTTTAACAACTAAATAAGAAATGAAATTTTATTTGTACGGTTAATTTGTGACAATTTTTTAAATAATTATTTTTTTCTTATTCTTTAGACAAGATTGAGTAAAAAGATAATGAGTATATAGAGAGAATTGTCTCAAACTTATTCTAAATTATTTATATAAATATCACTACTGAAATTATTATATTAAAAATCTCAAATTTGATGCAAGACGTGCACTAATAGAAAACAAATTTACAAAGAGTTAACTTAATTAACAACTGCAAAAATTACAAAAATGTGAATCAAAACTGATAAAACCTAATTCTCAAAGGAGAGACACCAAGACACTTCAAATGGTTGTGCCACTAATTAAAAATTTAAAACTAATTAAAGTTATAGAGAAAGCTTTTAACCATTGAAAAAAATCTTTTTTCAGAATAAGAAAATTAGGGCCGAAAGTGTTCCGCCAACGGTACCTAGTTTTGTCTTGGCTAAGGTGTGGAAGTCTTGAGCACCTTCTAAAGTGATTGTATTCTCATGGCAATTACTTCAGAATAGGATCCCATCACGCCAAAACCTCTTTAGGAGAAGGGTGATTACAGATATTAATAATACTGTTTGTGTGTTCTGTGGAAATTCAGTTGAGTCTGTGGAACAGCTGTTCCTAACTTACAATGTTTCGTCTACGGTGTGGTACTCCATTTTTAGGTGGTTAAGGGTCCAAAGTGCTTTGCCCGAAGGAATAATAGGTTTGTTTGAATTCATACTAGGGATGGGTATTGGTAGGAGGGTTTACTTAGGATTGTTACTAATTTGGCATGATGTTATTTGGTCAATCTGAAATTCTCAGAATGACTTAATCTTTGCTGGGGGGGATCTTCATCTATAGAATACTTGGTTGATAGGATGAAATTTTTTTCTTGGAAGTGGTATCTAGTCGAAACCCTGTCAACCCTTGGTTGAACCTATCTTTTGTTGGAACCACTAGAGTCATGTGTGGTGGTTCTCCTGTGCTTGGTGATCTTGGAGGGGTGTCGGCTTTCTTTTTGTTTTCTCTTCTTGATTTCTTCTTTTTCTCTTCTTGATCGTCGGATGTTTACGAGTTGTCTATCTATGAGTTCTTTATATTTTCTTTTTATTTTGGGGCTCGCGGTATTTCTTGTACTCCCATTTGTGTACTATTTTGGATGTCCTAGTTCTTTCTTATTTATATATATTTATATATTTGTCATTCAAAAAAAAAATAGTTTAAGAAAATGCTCATATAAATAAAAATCTAAACTTCCTTTCTTGGACAAGAAAATTAGGGCTCTGCTTTAACCCAAAAAAAATTTCATCATTTTTCTTGGATTAAAACATAGCCCTAATTTTTTTGGATTATACAAATTAACATGGTAAACTTTATTAGTCACGACACTTTTAGCTACACTTTTAATTGTAGCTAAAAAACTTTCTTTTGGAACTCAAACTTCTTTAATTAATTCGTAGTTGAAGCATTCAAGCTACCCATATCATCTAAAATATTTAATTTTAAAAATAAAAAAAAAATAAAAAAATCAACCACATGTGAATAGGTGTAGAAAATGTCAAACATTAGTTAAAATCAAAAATGGATTCTCGGACATTCGAAAGTGGAGTCCAACATTTGAATCTTGATGTTGACTTGAAAGTTAGTACTGTGTGTTCTATTTTTAATATTATGGGATTCCTTTAGTGCTTTAGTGTATGTTTGGTTTGGCTTTAGATAGAATTGATTTTGATAGAATTGATTTTAATAGAATTGATTTATGTTTGAATACTTTTATGTAAAAATGACTTGAACAAAATATTTAAGTGTAAATGTGTAAGAATCAATTCTAAAAACCAGAAGCTACTATTTTTAGCTTCAAGTAGAATCAATTATGGAGGCAGAATCAATTCTACTTTTGAGAAACCAAACAAGTCAGAATCAATTCTACACCTCCAGAATCAATTCTAACTCTTTTAGAATTGAAACCAAACACACTCTTAGATCATTTCATCAAAAGGATGTAGGACTAGGAGACAATTATTTGGGTCTTTGAGGTTTTTTTATTAGAAAAAATATTTATTTATTCAAATTGTTACAATCCATTAAATACAAATAAATATTTGATATCACTAAGAATAAAAAGTAGAAATATGTAACAAATTCACAATATTCAAATTAATATTAATAATATAAAATAACATACTCGATCGTTATGTTTACAAAGTCAACTTAAAGGCAAGGTCAACAAAACAATCACCTTAGGTCTCTAAACATATTTTAAAAACTTATCTAATAAAAAAAAACCTCGTATTCTTTATTGTTTGGTAAAAAACCCCTCATATTCTATTTTCAATACAAAATTAATACTCTCTCAACAAAGATTATATAAATTAATTGACTTCATTATGAACTATAAGAAAATATGGGGAAAAAATTGGTTATATTACTTTAATAAATATTTTCTTATTTAAAATGTATGAAAAAAAATAATGATACTAAAATTTAGTAATGTTATTAAAATGTTATTATGAACTTTAAAAAATCTCATTTTTAATTCCGCCACACGCCTCTCAACGTGTTGGACCAGCACTGCATATGTACAAATAATGTGACAAAATTAAAGTGACCGAAATACATATATACATATATATTGTTGACAATCTAATCATTGAATGAACCAATATATAGTAGATTAAATTATAATTTGTCAATATGAAGCAAACAAGCATCGCCTTAAAACATAAAATTAATCAATGTTGCACTGAGACAACGAAATCACGAATATTAAAAAATTGAAAAAAAAAATAATCTATATATTGGGGAAAAATGCAAAAGGGTATTTTGGGTAAAAATAATTACCATATTGTGTGTATATATACCTGCTTTACTTGGCTTCCAAAGCACACTCCACTCACTCCACCTCCGCAAAACACAAAATAGCATTTTGAGTTAGTAAGGTACGTATTCATTAAATTCATTGTTAGCAATAATAACCATACATTCATGAAATCTTATGTAAAATTAACATTGCATTAATACAAGTCTGCCTCTGCTAAACTTCATGCATGTGTTAATTTTGCAATAACGTTGACTCATGATTGGATATATGGATATATGTTTAGTGCATTTTTTAAATTACGGTTTTCTATAATACTTATGATCATAAAACTTAACATTATATTCAAATTTGCGTCTAAAAAAGAAACATTATATTCAAATTCAAAATAGTTACATATGCAAAGTAATAGAATTTTTTCATAGGCCAAAGTTGTTATATGTTATTGGGAAAAACATCAAAGTCTTACATAAAAAAAAAATTATAAAAGTAATATATATATATATATATATATATATATATATATATATATATATATATATATATATACCCATCACCTTAATTGCAAATTGAGTTTTGTTATAATGAGTTATGCTATGATTAAACAAATTTCATAACTCGGGACAACTTTTTTATTTAGTGTTTGTTTTGAAGGAGAGACAATGAACAGTGAAGAGGGAAATCACGGTGGTAATTCAACCGAAATCTCAACGAATATGGAACCAAAGAAAAGTTGGAAAAAGGTATTATTAGAACAAGTAGTGAATTGGATGACATACAAAGACAAAGATAAATGGTTAAAAGACATGAAAGGGAACTTAAGTTTAGTAGCAACAATCATCGCAACAATGACATTTCAAACGGCTTTAAATCCACCAGGTGGTGTTAGGCCGGTTAAAGACGACAAAGGTAAAAACCCAAATGATATAGCATGTACTCGTTCAGATAATATTTTGCAACTATGTCCGGGTAACGCTGTCTTAGCTGTTTTATATTCCAAAGAATATGAGGATTTTCTTCGTTGGAACACAATATGTTTTATTGCATCGTTAAGTGTTTTACTCATGCTAGTGAGTGGAATTCGTTTCGATCATAGGTTTCCTATGTGGCTTTTATCAATGGGAATGTGTTTCACTCTCACAAGTCTTGTTATTACTTACATAAGGGCAGTACAACTTGTTACCCCAGATCCTGTTTGGGGTCCGGCTCAAAATTTTCAAAATAAATGTACTCATGCTTGGATTGGATTGATGACGTTCTTGGCTTTACTCCTTACACTACGACTCATTATTTGGGCATTTTTCATCAAAAAAGGTAAAATATTAGCAGTCAGTACTCCAAAGTCCAAAGATTGCAAAGGTGAATATTCCACAAGATTTTGATTTGATCGTATAATCTTTATTTATGACTATAATTAGTCCAAATATTTGTGTGTAAGGTTGTCTTTTAATTCTTCAAGTATTTGTGTGTAAGATTTTCTTTAATATGTAAAATAAGTTTGTTGAAATTTTATATATCCTTGTAATTTGAAATTGCTATTTTTTGTGAGAATGAATGATCCATTCACATGACCATGCAATGAAATTATAGCCCTTGGACTGAAAATTGAAATTTTCAAAAAAATTAAGAAATAAAATTTTGAAGGTAGAGATCGTCAAAATTTTGAAGGTAGAGATCATCACTGCTCTCTCTGCGATGGAAAACATAATTGAGGGGATCTGCTCTATTTTTTGTATAGGCAAATGTTGATGTTATAATTTGCTAGAGGAAGGAAATACTAGAATAGCAGAGATGGGACCATAACATGTCCCAACAAACTTCATTCAGCATGAAATTATGTAAAATAAGTATGTCCGGCTTTTTTTTTTTTAGAATATGTGTGATGACAAATTATAATTAGAAAATAGTTAAATATATTCCATCAAATTCATACACTATGTTATATCATTATAATTACTTATTTAGATTTTTCTAAATCGATTAATAACACAAACCGACTTAATGAATTGAAAATCGCACAAAATTGAAGATTATTAAACGTGTTTGGATGTGATTATGTGAAAATTGTTTAAACCATGTTTCTTTTCAAAACTAAATTAATCAAACTACATATATTATTTCCTACATAAGTTAAGAGAATAGGGGACATTAAAGAATCTTTAGGCATATCAATTAATTAGATTAGTACGCTTAAATATCATCATCGTCTACCATATTCTCATAATAATATAATATTAAAAAAAAGGACAAAAGAATTAAAAATTGGGGGGACATAAAACCTAAATTAGTAAAACAACACAAAGTATAGGTCAATCAACGATCAATTTATGTTCATTTTAATGTTAATGTTATGACAATTTTATATTCAAGATGTGTATATATTATGTTTATATATTATGTTAAACTTTTATATATATATATATATATATATATATATATATATATATATATATATATATATATATATATATATACTCATATTATGGCTCTGTTTGGCAAAATTAGCGGTTGGCTGATAAGCTAGCTGATGGTTGATAGTTTATAGCTTATGGCTGATGGCTGATAAGTTAATTGAAGTGTTTGATAAAATTAGCGGTTCAACTAGCTGATAAATGTAAAATGACATAAAATGGTATTGTTAATTCAAAATAAAATTTATGTCAAATTAATATTTAATGTACTTGAAATTTAAAAATTAAATGTACTAATATAATATATATTTTTTATATTACTAAACTAATTGTTATTGGTTGAAATTTTATTTTCAAAAAATTATGGGTTTTCTTATTGACTTTTTTATTAAAAAAGTATGGGTTTTTTTTTTGACAAGATTAAAAAAGTATGGTTTATTATTATATTTTGGTCCAAAACAAATAATTATTAGACTATTTTATAAAACTGAGCAACGTTATTTTTTTATTTTATATAAAGCAACGTTATTTTTTTATAGTGAGTAGCATACATAAGGTTTTTTTTTTTGGGGTAGTGCATACATAAAGTTTATATTCACGTAAAAATTGTCATAAGGTAATAATAAATGATCATGCATGGTTTATTAAAAAAAAAGTATGGTTTATATTTATTAAAAAAATTATGGTTTATCAGGTAGCCAAGAAAAATGTATGGTTTATTTTAAAGTGAAATAAAAAAAAGGGTAAGAGTGAACATTAGTTAAAATAATAAGGGGTAAAAATGAAAGAAAAAATAATAAGCTATAAGCTATAAGCTCATAAGCTACTTGAAATAGCATCTGGAAAATAAGTTATAAGTCAGTAAAATAAGCTATAAGATCATACAGAAAAGTCTGTTACCAAACAGGTCTTTTAGGGATTTGGATCCTCTCCAATTATTTCTCTCATGTTGGTCATGTGGTGATAATCTTAACCCTTCATATAGTTTTCTTCTCTATCTTCTTAAATGCATATTTGTTCCATGTGATTTATTAACCATTGGATTGAGAAAATGAGAGACAACATGAGAGAAATAATTGGAGAGGATCCAAACCCGTCTTTTAGCTTATAAGCTATAAGACATAAGCTATAAGCTAACTTTTTTGGCTAACCAAACAGACCCTATGTCTATATATTATTTCGAACATGCTATACATGATTTTTTGTAAATAATAAGTGACTAAAATTCAAAACTGAAAAATTAGGGGACCAAAGTTTGAAGGAAATTAACCATGACATTGGGCTTTAGTAGTTATTGAGCTTCCCCTAAGATGAAATCAATGCAATAACTACTTAAATGGTAGAGATCAAACACTATGTAAAATAAACCAAATTAATTACATAAATCGGAGTCATTAAATTTTTTTGTATGATTAAGATTAGACAATTTAAATATGATGTTTTGCTGTCAAGTAAAGTTGATATTAAGTTTGTCTCTAGATTATTAAATGAAAACCAAAAGAAGAATATGATGTTTGGCAATATGTGGGGAAAAGCAAAAGAAGGTGTGGAAGAATAAAATATATTTGAGAATGAGAAATTAAAGCATATTGTTATAAATATAAAAACTAAGGTAAAAGAAACGTGGGGAAGAATAAAAATATATTAATTGTAATTGATAAAATATGTTGTTAAAATAAATAAAGTAAGGTAAAATATTATTGTAATTGATAAAGTACATTGTGATAATTAAATAAAAAATAAGATAAAAGCAAGGAAGAATAAAAATACATATTGTAAATTTGTAATCGATAAGGTACAGTGTGATAGAAAAACATAAGGTAAAAGAAGGAGGGGAAGAATAAACTTATGCTATGTGTATTGTAATTGATAAAGTACATTATCATAAAAAAATATTTTATTGGTTATAAATATATATATGCCATATACTTTTTAATATATCAATGATAAATATATGTCTTATTTATTTATTTATTTATTAATAATAAATATTTGTTTCATTCTTCTTTGCATCTTGCTTGATATTTCTCCCACAGCAATAACTTTCAGGGTGTTGTGATGTGGAACTTTTAGTTCATATTATGTGTATTGTTTGTGCATTTTTGTTTTAATCGTGTCATTTTTAAAATAGATTCAACCCTCGTTGCAATTGTTTTCCTCAATTGATGTACTTTCACACTTCTTTAAGAAGAGGTTTTTAAATTTCTATACCTTTCAAACTGTCACTATTTAACATTACTTCAGAGAAACCAACTTTTTTACATATTTATTAGCCGAAAAATTTTGATGTTCATTTCTTTCCAAGTTTAATTTAGTTATAGTGCTAATTATAATTTTCTGCATGGATATGGATGTTGGCAGCTAGAATATTGGAAGGATGATTCTATCCGTTGTTTAATTTATTTCCGATAATATAAAAAAATAAAAAGACCAAAAAAGTAAAAGTGTTGCTATAACTTATAAAATTGTCAAGTTACTTTCAAGGTAAGCAATGCATCTACACAGATGTAGTATGAATTAATTTAATAGACTCCCCACCAATTAACCTTATCCATTAATTGTCCAAGAAAATAACTTATGTTTATATATACCCGTCTTATTTTGGCTTAAACACACACCACCAAGCAAAACATGCATGCACAAATAGCATTTTGATCTACCATACGAGTAAATTACAGTAGTTAAGCCAAATTAATTAAGGTACGTATTCAAGACATTCCTTGTCCTAGTGATTAACTTTTGTAGTGTTTATAAGGGTACAACTGTTCAAGTATATTATAGTTATCTAGTAATTCGCAATAATCATTTGATTGGAAATGCGTATGTTGAGCTCATATAGACTCGTTGATTTGTTCTATGCAGAATATTATCGTAATTTTGCTGAAATTACGATAACATTGTAGTATTATTTTACTACAAAAAAATATCGGATTATCTACAACAATTTCACTAAAAGATTTTGATGAAATTTTAAAGTTTAATTTTTTACCGTAAATATGTCATGCTGATGTCCGTGAATCGAACCTACACAAAGTATAAACAAACTAGCTAGCTAGCTTTTGTGCAGTAGTTTATTTATTTTATTTTTTTTTAAGAGAATTAAAAATTGAAAAACTAAATTATTTAATCCTTAAGATTGTTTCTTATTTTTTTATACAACATAAAATCTAAAGTACATCATAGGATAGGACCCTCTAATAGAGACTCGGTCTAAATATTGACCGAAAATGCTATTTTAGTATTTTTAGTAAGTTTTAATAAATTATTATTATTTTAATTTTCGTTTTTTAATATTATAATTCTCTTTTTACTAAATATGATAAAGGTGGCCACTACCTTTGAACCCTTTTCCATCCATATTACTATATTAGACACCATTTTCCGATTTAAGTATTTATAATTATTAATATACGCTAAATATACTACTGCAAGCAAGAAAAAAATAAGTTAATGAGAGAAATTATAATTATGAAAAAAAAATTAAATATGTCACTAAGTTTTCATTTTTTTTTCTTTAAATAAATGGATATATAAAATAAAATTCAGCACAAGTAGGGACGAATCAGAAATTTCAACAAGTGGGGAGGTCAATATCATTTATAATAAAAATTTGACTTATTTTCATCCGCTCACAAATCTGGTTCCCTATTATAAAATTTATAAGATTTTTGCCTAAAAAATAGTGTGTCCGTGAAATATTTTAGATGACGCGACATATAACCTGATTGTATAAAATTAAATTATTATTTATATATTATTACAAAATTAAATATTTTGTTATTATGTTAAAATTGAAGTTTTTAGGAGAATTTCTTACAATTTCATGAATATTGATCATTCTACATCATCAAATCGTATGTCATATGTCATTTAAACATACCACAATATAATAATTTTGTTAAAGAATGTGAAAAAGAGACCAAAAGTGAAGAATTTTAATTAAAATGGAGGGACCAATTCTTTGAACGGATAATTAAAAATAGGGGATAGAGTTTTAATTAAACTGATGCGATGATTTTTTTTTTGTAAGGATGCAATGATTATTGTTAAGTATAAATAAAATTTCATATTATGAAAGTTGTATCATTGTATATCCAAAACCAATATAATAAAAAAATGTAGTGTTGGTGTCTCCTTTCAGCTTCGACGTTTAGCCTCAACTTGACACACCGATGTTAATCTGACGCTAAATGAGTGTTAGTGTCGGTTTTTCCACCTTTAGTGGGATTATTGTTCGACGCTAAACGTTGTTTTTCTAGTCGTGTAGCATTGTTGAGTTAATTAAACACGTTATGACAATTGTTTATTTCATGGTTGTTTTGAAGGAGAGAGACAATGAACAATGAAGTGAAAAATTACAGTGGTTGTAGAGAAACTCCAAAAAATAAGGAACAAAAGAAAGGTTGGAGAAAGGTATCTGAACGGGTAGGGAGATGGATGGGAAACACAGACAAAAATACATGGTTAAAGGATATGAGAGGAAACTTGATTTTAGTATCAACGGTCATCGCAACAATGACATTTCAAATGGCTTTAAATCCACCTGGTGGTGTTAGGCCGATTAAAGACCAATATGATAACGGCCCTGAAGGCCGAAAACTTATACCATGTACTATAGGCGGAAAAGATTTGGAACTATGTCCAGGTGAAGCTGTTATGGCTCTTATACGCCCTGATGAATATATTGTGTTCCTTTTTGCCAACACAATTTGTCTTATTGGATCACTATGTATTTGTCTATTGCTTGTGAGTGGAATTCCTTTGCATCTTAGATTTCCTGTATGGCTTTTATCAATAGGGATGGGTGTAACTCTCACTAGCCTTGCTCTTTCTTACATAACAGCTGTGCAAATGACTGCACCTGAACCTATTTTTGACACAGCTAGCAAGTTTCTTGAAAACTTGGTTTACACATGGATTGGATTGTTAGCCCTTATTATTTTGTGGCATACACTATTATTGGTACTTTGGGGTGTGCAATTTTTTCACAAAAGAAGGCAATCACTCAAAAAATTCCAGACGAGATTCCGGGATTGCTAGTTTTCTCGGTGCCGGGTCTCGAACCGAGTATCTTAAGGTTAAAGAATGACTCCTCAACCAAGAGACCTCTCGAAAAACATGCAGTTAATTTGATAGTTTTCTAGAACTTCATGAAAAATATTAGTCTTTATTTGAAGAGTGTGGATTGTATGGACTTGTCTTTTATTATGTTGGAGTGCTTGTAAGTTAACTATGCATCCCATGGCTAAAATTATGTGTAATGGATTGTTATAATATGAACTATATTGTAATTTTTTTTATAAATATTTTTATTATAATTATATTAGTAAATAAAAATGTATGAAATAAAAAAGTGTAAGAAAAAATTATGTATGACAATATAAAAATAGAGAAATGATATTCATACAACTTATTTTATACAAAATACTTACAACTTCATTCGTGGATGGCAATTTTGTTATTTTAACTTCATTAAAAGAGTAACAATTGCAAAAGTTGTAAGTATTTTGTATAAAATAAATTGTATGAATATCATTTCTCATAAAAATATGTCATGTATTTTCCTTAAAAAAAACTTATGTCATGTATTACTGTTTCATACAATAAGCAGGGCCGACCCAGGCCCAGTACATCAAGTTCTATGGAGTAGGCTTCAAATTCATGTGTACCTAAAAATTTAATATACTGAAATGTTATTATGACACTACAAACATACACCATACAAAAGGATAATTATCTAGTGTAGCAAAGGCACAAAATCCTCTATATACAAATCTCAAATCTAATGGCTAGAAATCAAGCAACCCATTAGCATAAATTTTGTAGCAAAAATTTGGTAGCTAATCTATAGCAATTAAGCTTAGTTCAATGAATAATACAATGTTAGTAGAACGAAACGGGAATAAATTCCTAAGAAGTTCTTGTGGAAAATTAATTTATCCAACCATCAGCTTTAAACCTAACCTGGCTGACCTTGCACTATACAAAATTCAAATCAGATGGTTTGAAAAACTACATTATTATTTTAGAAACTCTGGAAACTTCTATCTAGCTAGAGAATTTAAAGAACTAGCTAAAAGGCTTCAGAAAAAACTTCAAGATATTGCAAGATGACTGAAGAAAGTCTAACAAGTAAATTACATAAAGTTTTAGATAACTTTTCTGATTTACAAGATAGGATAGAAAAACAAACATCATATTTTAGAGACTTTACAGTCTGAAGAAGAAGGATATAAACCATATGAAACATGGAGATTTCATAGTGGAATAAACCTTGATTGTTATGAAGAAGATGAAACTCATAGATTTCCTCACCATTTTCATACAACAAACCCACAACTAAATAATATATCCTGTATGATAGCATACATGATAAAATTTTTAGAAGACAAAACTCTTCAACTCTCTCAAAGGGGGGAAGAGAAAGGAAAAGAACTAGAAATAGAAAAGATTCCTGAGCTTCCTGAGCTCGAAGAAACTCCTGTTTCTACACAATTAAAAATTAAACCACCATCCAAATTCTTTTAAGTATGAATGATACAGAAGAAGCCCTCAATAGGCAGTTAGAAAATCTAGAAAAGCTTATGGTTTCTTTAGATATATCAGGAAAAAGCAAAGAAATTGACGAAGAACCAAAAGAAAATAACCAAATCATTTATGATTTTAGTTCAGAAGAAGAAGAAGAGGAAGAAAGTGAAGATTCTCACTTCGTAAAATTCGAACCAGCAAAGACATCTGGAACAAAAAGATCTGCAGAATTCGAAAAAGAATTTAATAAACAAAAGTTCCAAAAGGTACCCCATTATTATGTGCCTACACAAAACTCATTTCAAGGGCAAGGAATTTTAGACATAGACTGTAGTTTCGATACAACCAAAGATCTTAGAGATTGGTACAATACAAATAGTGTATTAGTCCAGTTAAATGAAGACCTTAAAATTTTAGGACCAATTGAAATTTTCAATTTCCTACAATATAAAACTAGAGGAAATGCTTACAAATACATTTCTACCTTACCACCAGAAGTTATGGGAACAATGCCCCTAACAGGAACTTTAGTAGTAGACTGGATTCATATGTTACTTGTAACAGAATTTAAAGGATGGAAGGACTCTATTCAATCTAAGATAGCATTTTCCGACCAAAATCTTTGGAAAATAACCAACCTGAAAATCTGCAATATGTGCTATGTAGATAATTTTATTTGTGAATTTCAGGACTATTACTACAATATAGATAATAGTACTAGGATTTCTAGAAACTTGATAGAACTATTCTATGACAAGTTAAAACATTCTTTACCTCAGCATTAGTAGAAGAAAAAGTGGATGATACTCTAGGAGAAAGAATAACCACCTTAAAAATTTGGCTCCAAGAAATGTGTAGTCAAAAAATAGCCAAGGGAGAAGCTCAAGTATCTCTTTGTTGTAATAAACTACAAGACAAAGTAGGAAACTATGGTTGCAACTCTAGAAAGAAATCCAGAAAAACAAGGTTGCAAAAACCTTATAAGAAGAAGAAATTTAAGAGAGTTCCTTTTAAAAAAAATTAGAAAAGGAGACAAAAAATTCTTTAGGAAAAGACAACCTTACCCTAAGAAGAAAACTTGCCCACAAGGCAAAAAATCATGTACATGTTGGTTATGTCATGAAGAATGTCACTATGCAAATGAGTGCCCTAAAAAGGAAAATCCTAGGAAAAATGTCTTACATGCAATATACGCAATAGGATATGAACCTATAGAATCAGACATAGAATCCGATGAAGACATTTATAAATACTGTACAGAAACAGATTTAGATGTCGAAGAAGATACTTGGTAAGGGAAATCCAAGTGCTACATTTATTAAAATAATACTAAAAAATAGAAACCTCTTAGCCTATATAGACACAGGTGCAACTCTTTGTTTTGGGAAGAAATCTATCTCTAGAAACTGGGAAAGATTAACCAAACCTAAAGAGATAATTGTTGCAGACAAGTCAAAACATCAGATATGGTTTAGCCTTAGAAACATATCCATAGAGATTGAAGAATATAAGTTTTTTATTCCAACAATCTACCTCCATGATTCAGGATTGGATCTAATCATAGGAAATAACTTTTTAAAGTTATACGAACCATTTACTCAAAGAAAAGATACTATATCACTTCAATGGAAGGATTTGGGAAATCCTAAATATAGAAAAATAGTAACCACCAAAATAGTTACTAGAAATGAAATCTTAAACCTTATTAAGGGAAACCTTAGGGAATTAAGAACTATATGGGAAGAAAGAAGTTTCCATATTAATATAGAAGAAAGATTAGACGAATTTTGTTCAGATAACCCTCTAGACAGCCTTAAAAACACTAATCATGAACTTATAGTCATTAAGTTAAAAAATCCTAATGACGAGATAAATGTTCCAAATAGAATTCCATATTCTATTAGGGATGTTGAAGAATTTCAACAAGAATGTAAAGAACTACTTGATAGAGACCTTATTAGACCTTCATCAAGCCCACATTCTGCACCAGCTTTTTATGTCGAAAATCATAACGAAATAAAAAGAGGAAAAAGAAGAATGGTAATTAATTATAAGAAACTCAATCTGGCAACAGTAGGAGATTCTCATAAATTACCAAGAAAAGATTTTATTTTAGAAAAAATAAAAGGATGTAACTGGTTTTCTTCCTTAGATGCAAAGTCTGGTTATTATCAACTAAGACTAGCAGAAGAAACAAAACCATTAATAGATTTTTCATGTCCACCTCAAAAACATTACGAATGGAATGTTTTGCCTTTTGGACTAAAACAAGCATCATCAATATATCAAAGATTTATGGACAAATCTCTTGAAGGATTGGATCATATATGTTTAGCATATATAGATGACATACTCATTTTTACAAAAGGAGATGAAAGACAACATCTTCGAGATTTAGAAATTGTTCTTTTGAGAATTAAAGAAAAGGGTATTATAATTTCAAAAAAGAAATCAAAGATTTTACAAAAAGAAATAGAATACCTCGGTCTAATTTTAAAAGAAAATGGAGAACTGAGTTTAGCACCTCATACCCAAGAAAAAATACAAGTTTTTCCAAATGAGCTTTCTGATAGAAAACAAATCCAAAGATTTCTTGGATGTTTAAATTATATTGCTAATGAAGGATTTTTAAAAGACTTAGTAAAAGAAAGGAAGCATTTGCAAAAGAAAATTTCAGAAAAAGTTCCTTGGTCCTGGACTAAAACTGATTCTGATAATGTTAAAACCATTAAAGAAAAAATTCAAATTTTGCCTGAACTTTACAATCCAACAATAAAAGATTTTTTGATTGTAGAAACGGATACATCACAAACAACCTGGGCAGGTTGTATGAGAGCCTTACCGGATGGTAAAGCAAAACTTTCTCTTAATGAGAAAGGATGTAAAAGTGAAGAATCTAAGGATCTTCAATCGGATCGTATAAAAGGCATTGATTACAGTGCTTCTAAAATCCTGATAAAGGATACTGAAAATTTACAGTTATGTAAATATATTTCTGGTACATTTACAGATACAGAATCTAGATATCATATTCAGGAACTAGAAACTCTGGCATGTGTAAAAGTATTAAAAAAATGGAAAATTGACTTACTACCGTCAAGATTCCTTCTTCGAACAGACTCTAAATATCTTACAGGATTTTGGAGATATAAAATTAGTGCTGACCATAAACAAGGCAGACTAATAAGATGGAATTACAACAATACGAGCCATATCTTCAATATATAAAATCTGAACAAAACAGTTTTGCAGATACACTGACGAGAGAATGGAGCAAGCCATAAAGCTACTTCATAACAACATCAAGCAAAAAGACGAGCAACTTGTCGCCATAGATATCAAATGAGCAAAAATCTCTGCCAAGAGGGGGGAGATGATTACAACACTCAAAGGTTTACAAAAAAAGACAACAGATGAAAATCAATCTTTAACATCAACAAAGAGCTCAAATGAAATTCTCAAGAAAGAAGAGAATTGGGACTTGCTAGGACAACCTTCTGGAAAGTATGACTACTATGTAAAGTATACTACCCCAGAAAGTTCAAAAAATCCTACTGAAACAATAGCTCCCAGTGGTTGGAATATAGAACAAGAAGCAGAATCTTCAGAAACAACTTCAGATAGCAAGAAGTCTTGGGCTGACAAGGTCGAAGAAGAAGATGAAGCCAGAAAAAATGGTTCATTAGCAACCATTCAAACAAGCGATCCCGTAGACAATGAGATGGGAAGGTTTTAAGCTTATGTCATTTTTGATGGTCCAATGAAAGGGATCTATAGAAAATGGGCAATAGCTAAACAACACATCATTGGCAAAAATGTGCGTCACAAAGGATACAAAACCATGAAGGAAGCTGAACGGGCACTTTATGGAGCATACAAGGAGGTTACAACAGCAAAAAATCTTCAAAAATCTCCAACAATGGAGTCAAAAATGAAGTTGTCAATTGACAAAATTCGCCAGCTCGAATATCAAAAGAATTTCCAGATAACTGATCCAACTTATATGGAATTTAGTCTTAGATGGAAATGGTTAAACCATTATGTTGAAGAATTCACCACTGAATGCTTCTAACCGGCTAACAAATTTAGCTGTCCCAAGACAGTTACACTACCAGGAATAGATAGTACTACATGTCTATCTTTCTTTCAAAATGGTTTAATCCATACCATATATCTGGAAGAACAACCAAAGAAAACCTTTGGAGAGCTCAAGTTTCTTCCAAAGAATCTACAAAATTTGGCAGAAAAATTCAATAATTTATTTGCCAAAGGAAAAGAGATCTTTCTAGAGATCGATTCAACATATCCTTGGTATGATGAAAATACCTTGGAACTGGTCACAAAACCCATATACTTAATCAAGATTGGGATATCCAATAAAGAATATCCAGTCATGAATAAAGAAAGCACAGAATGGGATCCAGCTATGTACGTCAATCAAATGAAGAATTTTCGTCAAAAAATTTCAAGATTGACATCCCAAACAAACTACAGAATGATCTACGAAGACTCATCAATGGTTGTGTATAGCGATTTCAGAAAACCAGCAAAAGAAAAAGATATCAAGGCAATTAAAGACCTTGAAGAAAGAATTGACCAACTAAAAGATGATCATGAAAAATTACCAAGGGTAATTCAAGAAGAATGCTGCAGAAATCATAACTGTAAAAACTGTCAAAAATCGTCGGCACAAGAGGACAAGAAAATTGACAGCACAGAACAACTGGCCACAATGTAGGACAGAATTATACAGTGGTACCTTATCACATATGAGTCAGATGGGGACCACTTAGTACTAAATAATGTAAAATACTATATGTCGTTTTTTCTTAGTGCGCATCACTTTTTCTGAGTGCATGTCACTATTGTGTGAGTGCGTGTCACTTTTCTGAGTGTATGTACAATGTCATGGAAAGGGACGTTTACCTAATGTGAGCCCTTCTCCACTATAAATAAGAGCATTCAGCTCAATGTAAATTACAGTTGAATGATATATGAAACTATCAATTAGTTTTGAAGAAAATTATTTCTTCTGTCCTTAGAAATTTATTTCTAAGAAGTAGTTCTTGAGGTAATACTCTGGAGGAACTAGATCCTTGAGGTAATACTCTGGAGGGATCAACCACATAAAACAATATAATCAAACAGATTATATCCCAAACAACACAAACATCTTCGGATAGAAGAATTCATCAAAACCAAAAACAAAGAAAACAAAGAAAATCATATCAGGTATGATTGTTATTATTACATCACTTATTTATTATATTATGTTATTTGCATAATCAATGGAAAGTTCAAATTTTAGAACTCAATGATTATTTTCAAATTTTTTTGAAATTGAACACACAGAACCTAGTTCTGATCATACATACTTAGAATTAGTCTTGATGGAAGACTATGATAAAAAGGTAACTTATTTACTAAAAAGGATTCCTGAACCAAATTTGGCTAAGATAATTATATACAAATTCAAATTTAGTCATTATCAAGAAAAGGTTTTTCTAGAAAAACTTCAAGAAACTATCGAAGGAGACTTCGAAGAACATGAATTAAAATGTTTAGTTCATGAGTTAAACAATTTTACTAAAAATTCTAAATACATAGAGTGTTTTCAAGGACAGTTCTATGGAGACTTTGCAAGTGTACATTATAGACTAAAGAACTCTCGATTTTATAGTCTAATAAAAACTTTAAATACTCTGCCCGATAATATTAGTGAAAATTCAGAAGAATTTTGAAAATTATGTCTGAAATCTCACTTTTTGAAGAAACGTCTAGTTATTTTGCTGATAGCATACTAGATCACAAAATAGAAGAAGCAGATTTATCTCTAACTGCTGAAGAAAATTTTAAAAGAAAGTCTAAAAAATTCAAAGAACTTTTCTCTAGGAAAAATATTTTGAAATTTGGAATAATGGTAGGAGAAGAAGCAGTTCCAATCGATTTTACTTCTGGAAATATATTCGTATCTACCATAGATAGAACACAGATTCAAAAAAGAATTTCAAGTCTTTCTGAAAAAGAAAGAAATAAAATCGGTTATATTCACATATCAACCATTCAAGTTTTAATCAAAAGTACTTTCATGAAAGGTATTGATACACCTTTAAATATAATCCTAAGAGACTCTGGGATTACAGATGATAAACAATCTATAATTGCACAAGGAAAATGCAATTTAAAATATTGAAAAATTAAGTTTGACATAAACTTACAAATAGGATTATCCCTAAAGGATAAAGATCTAGATAGATCCATAATCTTTAATTATAAATTAAAAAAATTCAAAATTTATGAAAAAAGGAAATCATCCTTTTACAATATGCTACATAATTAATTATGCTTTAAGTAATTCACATCATAGCATAGAATTTACAGGAAAAGATATAATTCATATTGATGAATTATTCACCCCTATAGTGACGTTAGAATCACCTATATTCAAAACTTCGGCTAGGAAAAGTTGTTCCTTAATAAAAGATGACAAAAATTTGTTCGAAGAAATAGAAGAAAAACCATTAATTAGAAGCCAAAGCCTTAGGGTGGCACCCCCAAAAAGAGATTTTGAAATTTCAGAACAAAAAGAACTACATAAGCTGCAAAGCTCAATAGCAGAGTTGTCCTTACAACTTGAAAAATTAGATAAAAGAATCTAATTAACTTCCGCACTCCATTACACATACTACCTGCGCTAGTAATGAACTTAGCTGAAGAAGGAAGAAATCTAAAAGATTATAGGAAAAGAATTCAAAAATTAGAATTAGAATATAGATGTTTAAAAAACCTACTATATATAGATAGACCAAATGTTCATCCAAGAATAAAAGAAAGACTTATGCAAACAAAAGAACTATTGTCTAATTATAAACTCTTAGTACAATACACGAAGGATGAACTCCAACGTTTATCTTACGGCTAAAAGCCCAAAAACTCTGAAATGAACCGCGAAAAAACCGCAAAAATTATCTTACAGCTAAGCCTGAAACTCTGGTATCATAGCCAGAAATCTCGATCTTAGGATAGAGAAATTTAAATTCTACACCTTTAGATCTTTAAAGGCACACAGAAACATAATAAGATAAACACACCCTATAACTATGATTTCCAACTTTATGTTAGAAAAGACAAAAGTGTCCCTAGTTGTAGCAAAATTGTTAAGAAAGTGGTGAATACATAACACTTATCTCTAATATATAATTAGAGTCCTTTTTTTCGCACCCCGAGTTTCACGCGCACCCTTTAATATATCAAATATATTTCCTCGCTATTTAGGATGCGAGTATGTAAATAGAAAAATATTGAGGAAAAAAAAGTTCGCTTTCTAAATAGCAAACTATAAACTGAGTTTGCTTTCTAGAATGCAAATCTTATAAAACAACGTTTGCAAATTAAAGTGTGAATCATTCATTCATCCAATTTTCTATGTGTTGTCAAACTTATCAACTCTTGTAGCCTTGATACATGTTTATTGTAAGTATAAAAGTAAACTTATTCATATCAAATAAAGTAACAATTTAGTATAGCTATTTTGACGGTGTATGTGATTGATCGATAATGTCACAACCCCTCCAGTGGCAAATTATAATCTGATATAAGATAGTGGCCACATTTTTATAAAGTTGACTAGTTAAAGTGTAAACGGAGTTCGCACTCTAAATAACAAATTGTGTTTCTATTCACTCTCTAAATAGCGAACTATGCTTTAATTCGCACTCAAATACACTACAAGAAAAACAGCTTTTTGCGACGGCCAAAAGCCCTCGCTAAGGGGTAAAAGCCGTCGCTAATAGAGTATGTATCGGCGGCCAGCTGGCGGCCTCTGGGCGTCGGTAAATTTTGTGACGGCCTAGGCCGTCAGTAACGGTCAGGACGGATTTTACGACGACCATTGACCGTCACTAGTGAACAATTGTCGTATCCCGCATGTACAGGTAGCGACGGCTTGAGCCGTCAGTAACGTTGACATAGCGACGGCTTAGGTCGTCAGAAAAATTGTGACGGGCCTGTATTTCTGACATGCGTGACTGATTTGCGACGGCTTAGGCCCTAGCTAAATCTGGGCGAATTTTAAAATAAATAAATAAATAATTTTTTTTTTAAAAAAAAATCATTTATTATTTTTTAAAAATAAATTTATTTACTATTTTGAAAAATAAAAATTAACATAAATCCATGAAAAACACAAACAAAACAAAATGCTATTATCACTAGAATTATCAATTTACAATTTGTAAGTCAAAACAATCAAAACCTAAACACAACAATGTAGAAATTAAGCCTCGGATTAAAGAAAAACACTACTTAGCCCCTCACTAACAAACTATCATAAAGAAAAACTCTTCAAACCCAAACACAAAGCTCTTAAGATCTTTTACATGTATCTCTGCTCCTCTTCATTTCCCTTATATATTACAATTCCAATGCAAAGCTCTCTGTATTAACACAAACTTTAAATTAGTGAAGTCATATTCAACACAAACATGCAAGTAGCCAAGAACAAATAGCTCCATTTCTTTAAACTTCATCAATTAACAATTTAAACACCACTAGATAGGTCATAAGAAGCAAGAAATCAATGCACAACTTACATTAATAATGACTGTAAACGAGCATATTCAGCACAATGGTTCTGTTTTTAATGAGTGTGTTGAGGTTAAAAGTCCAACTTTCTGCACAAAGTAATTAAGAAATATGTTTATAAAATAAAGGCAGCAAATAGGAGGAAAACATAAGTGAATAACTGAGGGTTTAGGCCGTCAGTAACTTATCGAGGGCTTAAGCCCTCAATAAGTATTATTAAAATCCGTCAATAAATTGAGGTTTTCTTGTAGTGATAGCGAGTGTCAATATTTTATACTCAAATCGAACGTCCACACCCTCGTGAATGAAAAAATCATGAAAAAAAATTCCCTTTCTAGAATACGAACATTTTTTTCAATGATAAATAATTACTTTTGATGTTATTAATATTGTTTACAATTTAAATATATTATGTTATTTTTTAAAAAAAAAATATATTAGAATTCCATTTTTATTAATCGGTCGGGACTTCTAAATACTTGGGAGTAACCCTGTTTTCACATTGTGATGACACTTGAAAGACATTTTTTGGAAAAAATTGTACAAAAATAATAGTTAAAAGTAAATGACTACTCTATACTACAAAAATTTATTTATAGAACCACTGCAGCAATTTTGTCTATATTATTTTATCAATTTCCTTTTGCCTATATATACACTAAAATATCAATAATTATAGTTTTTTACTTTTCTTTTGGTCCAATGAACTTTCTTACTTTTAGATAAGAAATCCAATAATCTTTCTGCATTATAATATTAACATCTTATTTAACCTTCCTACATATCTATGTAAACAAGTCGAATTATTAACTTGAGTATACACGAATTAATTTTAAAATATAAAGTTTCTAATTCTGATTTTAAATAAAAATGAATTTTAAAAATAAAATAAGCTTTTACTTTTTGGATAAATCGGATATCTCAATACCTTCATAGTTCATAGTTTTCTTTTAATGGCAAAAGTATTATTATTAATAACCGATCTCTGCATAAGACGAACAAATATCAGAAGAAGTTAAACTACAAAATAGAAGCATCGTATGTAAGTGAAACACCAATGAAAAAAGTCAAAAACAAACATAATTTAATAGAGATTCACTTTTAATTCCATTTTTAGAAGAACAAACATCAGTATCCAGACCACCAAAGACCATCAACCCAAGCCATAAAAATGTCACTAGACTCTAACTTCCAATCTCGAATCAAAAGCACGAAACATGTGCATCAAAGTCTAAAAAATAACTTTGCGAGCCAAAAATTGATGGAAAAACGATAGAATGAAAACCTAGGCAGACAAGTCCCAGCTCACGGTTGGCCTCCAAACAGTCAACATCAACGCGAAAAAGGCCAACCGGATACAACAAAACCTGCAAATCTCAACAAATTTGGAAATTATCAAAGACTCAGAAAATAATCCTGCAAATCACAACAGGTTTGTAAGCGGTCAGAGAATCTCATATCGTAGAAAGCCAATCACACACGACATCAACGACACATCAACGACAGCGCCAGATACAACACCTCCACGTCAGCACCTCACCGCCACATCCCCGCATCACCTCCAACTCAGATCTGTTGCAATCGCCACCACCACACCAATCGCAGATCCATTGCGGTCGTCACCACCCCAACTCAAATCTGTCGCAGCCTTCATAGTTCATATTAAGATTCAAATATACATAATCTATCGCCTAAACAATAGTGTATTCTCAAAATCAAACATTGAGCCTAAGTCACAAGAGACTCATTTAATTTCAAAAATAAATTCTTCACAAAATACATCAAAATCAATATAAATTTAAAAGATACACTTTGTGTTTTTTTAACGTAAGATACACTCTGTGTTGACATCAATAAAAAAAAATAATAAATTTATCATGTCACTAGCGTCCAAATAGGCATTCTCGTGTCCGTCAGTCCGCTCTCTTTTGTTTTGTTATTTTTTTCTTTTGATAAGCCTTCTGTTTTGTTATTGGTTCTGTGTCCGTTTGTATGGTATGCTTTATCTTGACGTAAAATATATTTTCTCGATAAACAATTTTGTCCTTTTCTTTAGTAAAATAAAAAATTTGTCCATTTCTATAATCAATAGTAATTTTTGCTTAAAAAAAAGTAATCAATAGTAATTTTTTTTTGGGTACATCTATAATCAATAATCTAGTGATTACATATTTTAACACACCACACTATACTAAAAACAATGGATAAGCATTACCACGTCACTATAACTTTCTTTCTCGGACAAACAAAATAAAAAACGCCATAACAAACAACAAAAACCTACCTCTAATCCACAACCGACACGTGTCCTTCTCCCACCTCCATTTTCACCTTCAAATTCACCTCTCTTTCCGGTAATCCCTCTCTCTCTGTCTCACACACATCAACTTCACCTTCATATAGCTGCCACCAATTTTCCAGCATGCCTCTAACTTTCCGTCGCCGGCGTCGCCGTTGATATTCATCTTTTCCGGTATGAACCGTTCTATGAAACCCTCTTTCTTCATTTAGAAATGCTAGATCTATTCATTGTTTCACACGTTCGATCCAAAACTTGGTTTCACAAGAGGAAAAAAATTAACCTCATTTCATCATTCCCTTAACTTTCATCTCCCCAATTTGTGTTATTGGTTTTTGTGATCTTTGAATTTTGTATAGCCATAAAAATCTGTCCTTTTTTTTAGAATAAAATTTCTTGATTTTCCAATTTTCTTTGCTGGGTTTGCAAAGATTTTGTATAGTTAGGGTTTGTAATAGTGTTAAGATTTGAAGGAAGAGAAAAAGATTAGATTTTTTATTCTGGGTTTGTGAAACTGTGAAAGTGGCTAAAATGGACATGAGTGATGTGGCTGAGGAAGAATCAGAGGAAGAGATTCATGTTCCAGCTGAAATTGATTGGCAAATGCTTGATAAATCGAAGTTTTTCTTCCTCGGTGCTGCTTTGTTTTCTGGTGTTTCAGCAACATTGTATCCTGTTGTTGTGTTGAAAACTAGACAGCAAGTGGCTCAGTCACAAGTTTCTTGTATTAAGACGGCATTTTCGTTGATTAAATGTGAGGGGTTTAGAGCGTTGTATCGTGGTTTTGGTACTTCGTTGATGGGTACTATCCCTGCTAGAGCTTTATACATGGCTGCACTTGAGGTTACTAAGAGTAATGTTGGGACTGCTACCGTTGGTTTAGGTCTTGCTGAACCGACTGCTGCTGCAATTGCAAATGCAGTTGCTGGTTTGACTGCAGCTTTGGCAGCTCAACTTGTGTGGACACCGGTTGATGTTGTGAGCCAAAGGTTGATGGTTCAAGGTGGTTGTAATTCAAGTGATCCTAAGGGTTCGTCTGTTAGGTATGCTAATGGGATTGATGCATTTAGGAAAATTGTGAGGACTGATGGTCCTAGGGGTTTGTATAGAGGTTTTGGGATATCGGTTGTGACGTATGCGCCTTCAAATGCAGTTTGGTGGGCTTCATATTCTGTTGCACAAAGGATGGTTTGGGGTGGAGTTGGATATTACTTGAGTAACAAGAAAGGTGGGGAGGGAAGCGATAGATCTATCAATGGGGCTAATGTGTTAAGGCCGGATACGAAAACAGTTATGGCAGTTCAGGGAGTCAGTGCAGCAATGGCGGGAGGCATGTCTGCTTTGATTACTATGCCGTTGGATACAATCAAGACAAGGCTGCAGGTTTTGGATGGCGATGAGAATGGCCGTCGTGGACCAACAGTGATGCAGACGGTTAGAAGTTTGGTTAAGGAAGGTGGTTGGATGGCTTGTTATAGAGGATTGGGACCTAGATGGGCTTCAATGTCTGTGTCTGCAACAACAATGATCACAACCTATGAGTTCCTTAAACGGCTTTCCGCAAAGAATCAAGAGGTTTTGACATGATGAATGATATACTTATAACAACAACTACTAAGACGCCACCAAGGAACACATAGAAAGGAAAAAAGGTTTTTCCCCCTTCTGTTTGGATTCACGGTGTGTTTGGCAAAATTATGATGATTTTGCAAAAACTACACTAAGGTTTTTCAATCCAAATTCTGCTCTTTTTTTCCTCTTCTAGTTGGGCTAGTTAGCATGACCGCTCGATCAATGTAAGTCATTGCAGCATGACTGCTTGATCAATGCAAGTCACTGCAGGTTTATATATAAATAAAAGTTCTTTTTTGTTTCTAACACATTACATTTCTAAGTCCAACGTGCAATCATGCATACGCTTCATGGTAATTTGGAAGTTTCTTTTGATAATCATGTGCCACTCTGGTTTAAAAGATGGATAGGTATTAGTTTTCAAATTGAAATGGCATCTAATAGCTGATTTAGTAACTCTGAAACCTAACAATCCTGTGGATTTCAATATTGTGTAGCTTTGGTTTTTCAACATGAAAGCTGCCTACCATGTTATCCAATATAGGCTTAAAGAACAGGAGTTTTCAGTATAACATTTGAGAAACTTTGATGTATTTGTATACTCATGTTTACTCATTACTTGATAGATCTATGCTACTTAATTGTACATATGCTTTCTGATTATGAAAATCTTCATTACTATTGACTATGGTTTAGGGTTTATAAAGATACATTTCTAGAATTTATGACATAATTAAGTCTTTCATATTATACTTAAAATATAGTAACAAAACTCTCTTATGCTTCTAAGTCAAGAAGATAAATTTTCTTATGTTTTTATTCTTTCCGGTCCTAAATATAAGAAAAAATTTAGTCAACAAAAATTGATGTATTTGGTTCATATTTTGTTGATTCAATTATCTCTTTTATTTAGGACCAAGATCTATAGTCACTATAGAGCTAGGTTAGGTTCGTTGTGGATAACTTTTGCTGAATGGTGGGGCTACCTACCAACATGATGAAATGTGGACCAAGGGAGTTAGGTTAGGCCATTGCTATTAAATAAGGATATATAGTACATTATCCTATTACATAGTAGCCCTATTGTGTATATTTTGCAAAAATGACTGTGTTCTCTATGTAGTTTTGAATCTCTTGATTAGACTAAAATAATTGTTTTCTTGAGGTTTAGGCCCACAAATTTTCACTAAAAAAAACTCAGTCTATGAATCTGGATTTTTTTCCATCCATGTGCTGTCTTTAATATTGCTGTCAGTTATAAATAAATTTGACATTTAACATTAAATAGTCCTGAAATGAATTGATGTTTTGGCTTAATCCTTGTTCATTTTGGATAAGATTCTGCTTCTGACAAAGTCTTGAGTTGTGCATCTTATTTTTATTAAGTTTTGGAATATAATAAAGTGACTTATTCTATTAAAAGAGTAACCATGTACTAGCTTGCAAGTTACAACTTAACTAGTTGAAGGCTTGAAGCACTAGTGCTATGCACATGTCACTTGTCAAAAGAAAAAGAATTGTTTTAAATATCATTAAAAATGCTCTTGTCTTTCAATGTACACTGTAGTTATTAAACCAATGTTTTTAATTTCTTTTGATGTGAATAAACCTTTTGGGATTATTTTTATGACTTTCAATATGACAAAGTGATTAGTTATATTTTGAAAGGGAATTAGTTATATTTTGTCTCATCATCTTGTATTATATCTTGAAAGGGAATTAGTTATTATGTTTATTGATGTATATATGTATATGAGATTGATTGAATCCATTGAAAGAAGGAAATTAGGTTGTTGGTGACATAGGTGAAGAAGCTGAACACATTGAGAGAAGGATATTGCTTCTGCTTTCTTACTACTAACTACTACTGATGGAAGGCCTACAAAGTTGAAGGTTCACATACACATCTGCACACCCATGACTTCAATAATTTGTAACCTCCTGAACCACATTTCAGCTGCAGCAGAATTCTGATTTCTGAAAGTTAATAGCATGTTTGGACGCTGCGTTCATAAGTGGCCAAGATATGTTGCATGACCAAAGTTTCTCACTCATTTGTCGTGAAAATAGAAAACAATCATTTGCAAAGACGATGTGAATACTAATAGATGCATTTCTACAAATTTTATTATCGTGAATATCTCTTCTTTCTGCTTTATGAATAAAAGTTGATAGATCCTTTACACAAATCTTAAAGAGATGTGGCCATAAAGGACAAACAATCTCTTTAAACTCGATTTAAGTTAACATGTGAGTGTACAGGAAAATGTTCCACATTATTGTTTACAAGTCTAGTGGCTAGAAATTCAATGTGAATAAATGGGGTGTCCGGAGTTCGAATTTCATATTTGACTATTTTCAACAAGGGGCGCTATCAACACTTATTTTAACATGCACTATCTAATCGGTTGAAGGCACTGCATAAATTAATTGGGATCAATTTAAATTTCAACCAATTTAGAAGTATGTGTTGAAGATTATGTTAAAGTGTGTTGCTAACAGAATACTCCTATGATTTAATCACTTCTAACTAAAGTTGCAACCTAAGAATGATCACAATGAGCACACAGCCAGCTAATCAATGCAAAATAAATATTATTTGAACATCAATTTGTTTTTAAATATTTAACACAGTTTGCACACATGACTAAAACAATTTTTATAGCGCATCCTCCTTTGTCGCCTTCCCTTGCGAGAATCCTATCTGCAACTATGCGCAGCCGTGGTAGTTCACGGCAACAGTGGAGGGGTCGCTGCAAGCTAACCTACTGTCAGTGATTCTGGTCAGCATCTAACAATTTTGGTGGAAATTGGAGATCCGCAACTCGCAATCTAGCAAATGGTGATTCCAGCTATGGTGTAGAGAATAACTTGCACTAAACCCATGCTTCAATGATTGTTCTTTTCTCTTAACACTCAACTTTCCCTGTTGTGTTTTGCATGTCCTTTTCTTTTTTTGTTGACTCCATCTGTTGTTTCTTGCATGATTGTTCAGGGGTGCAACCACGCTACGTTGGCTTCTCATCACTCTGTCATTTTACAAACAGTTGGTCACTGCTCTTTTTCTCTTCCATAACCGCTCGCAGATTCTCCTTCAACTTCTCCACTGAGTGCCGACTAATCTCAGTATTGATACTACCCAAAATTCTACTATCATTCCTGACTCTGAATCGTCTCACCATAGCCTGTGAAAACGGCTCCCAATTTGCACAAAGATCCCCATGGCACTAAGAATGAAACCAAATCAGTGTATTTTATGCTCCTTAAAAAATCTTTCTGCCTTAATGATCCATCCAATGGGGTATTCTACAAATTATAGCAGCCTTTCTTTTGTGAACCAATTGTTCAATTCTTCCATCTCAAACACGAGCTCTCCATCAATAATCCAGCAGATCAGGTCAATTGATAATAAGACTATTACAGAAAATGACTCATGTGATCCCAGAGCAAAGCACCTCATAAAGAGATAATTCTTCCTCTATACAACTTCTAAGGTTCTACCTGAAAGACGATAAATGTTACCCCCGCCCCCCCTCTCTCTTCGCATCCTCTTAAAAGATAATGTGCCACACACTTTGTTCATCCTAGCTTTGTGCCACATACATTCCTACATAATGGAAGGATTAACATCTAGCTAAATTACGGATTTTGTGCCTTTTAGTTACCATAACCTTACTAACATGCAGAAAAATAATAATTATTTTCACAGGAAGGTAAGAAAAAGTGCAAATAGTGCTTTTCTGAAATGGAATACTTACAGAGGATACATGAACTTTGATTTGTTGCAGTAAAAACAATACTCACTTCAATCTAAATATATCATATTCAAAACACAAACTTAAATTTTGTTCTGACTTATTGACATAGCCATATTTTGTCTGCATGCCTTATGAATGTTCACTGAAGAGGTTGCTGACTTGATTTCTCCATCAATGTGATCAAACACTCTTTCCAATCTGAAATTTTATTTTCTCCATTGGCCACTTCAAATGTGAATCCAGTTTGTGGAACAAATTCCAAGGCTTTTACACATATAAAGGCAGCATCTTCTTTGCTTATACTTCCGGTACCTGCACAACCCTGTTATAGTAAACACAAAAACATATAAGTAGCTGATGCCGGTATCTTATTATAAACATCTAGTTCATTCTCTTGCTAAGTTTAATATACTGATAATATAAATAGACAAGTTTTACACAAACATCTATCTAATCATATTTCAGATTCGTACTATAGTGTAAACATATTTTAAGAAGTGCTAGTATAGTGTGAAAAAGATGATGAAATATAATTTGATGTTTGAGTAATGTTGTTGATGAATTCAATGGAGTGCTAGGAGTAAGAACGGTCACAATCACCAAGTGATCAGAACACCACATCTCCACTCAAAACTTTAAAATATTAGGTATATGGATTACATCTCTGTTATATTCAACATTTAAACGTTCATAATCGGTGTTAGTGTCCTATGTTTTTTACATTAGCAGTGTCAACATGTTTGTGCCATATATATTTCCCTAACACATAAGAGAATTTTGATCATTGAAGGCGTCGATCCTTTGAAACATCTCTTTTGTAAGATCAACTTGTTTTTTTGTTCATAAAAAAAGCAGAAGAAATTAAAGCCAGTAATCTGTACCTTGTCAAAGGTGAAACCTTGCTGTCCACCAGGTGTATCTTGTAATTCACCAGTCCTGATTATGGTGTGAGGAATTCCTGAGGTCTTCAATACAGATTCATCTTGCTCCGCCAATTTCTTTGCATTGCTTTTCATCATAGATTGAATGCCAAGTTTACCACTATAAACTGACAACTGCAACTTTGTTAAAACAAAAAAACAAAGGTTGTCTTTGTAATTGTGGTGCAATGGAATACAAAATGTACCTGCGATGAGAGGATCACGTGCTTTACCCCTTGAAGGCTCCCAATGCTAGAAATAAAACCCTCCTGAGAGAAACGAACTAAGGGTTAAAGGAGTTGAAAAAGTTATAAGACCGGGGTTCAAACCCTGGTGAAGGAGAAAAAACTAACATAGGCCAATCCGAATGTGATCATATAGCCATGACAAAAAACTAAATTTCATTGAAAATGTTAAGAAATAAGCAAAAAAGAATGTGCGTCTAAAGTGGAGGCATGGCAAGTAATGCATACGTTTGGGCATATAATTGTACGAACTCCATGTAGAGCTTTCTTGAGGAATCGATTGTCGCTTGTATCTCCTACCATTGACTTTGCAACAAGCATCATGTAATCAATAGTAAGAATATAAGAACAAATAAACAAATTACAAACAAAAATATAAAGTTATGATCTGTTAGTGGTTTTGCAAATTAAATTCAGCCACCTCAACATAATTCCCAAAGGATTCAAGTGCAACTCGTTTATCTTTCACCAATGCCTTTACTCGAGATTTGTTCACAATCAATGACAATATCACCATCTGTATAGGCGAAAAAACACAGCAAAAATCAGAATTCAGTCAGTAATGTAAATCAATTTATGTTATGGATACAACACCATTGATGAATTATCAGATTCTAGAATATCGAAGCAATTTACAGACTGTAAAAATAAAGTACAAACAATTGTGTCACTCAGACAATGCATTGCCTAAGGGAATCGAGTCTTCTACGGTCCAAAGATCAAACTGCATGGTGTGGACTGTGGAGTTCCAATCCAACCACGGGGAAATAGCTAACCACATGTCTATATGGTGTTTTCAGCTTATTTCCACAAGTACTTTAGGACAGCTTATTAAAAACAACTTATAGCTTATATGAAATCAGTTTAACTTTATTTTATGCAACATATCAAGGATCACGACACAATGACTATTAAAACCTTTGGAAACAACTAATCAAGTGAGGCGGGTAATGATATAAAGAGGATAAAAAAGGCGAGCAAACCTGACCCATCTCACTATCTCCATCTGTTACCAGGACAGCATCCCTAACTTCATTTTCTGTTAAGCCATACAAAATCACTATTACTCAAAACACAAACAGCTAGATAGTAGATAGCCATATAAAATAAAGCACTTGTGAGATTCTGATTGAATTGACTTATTTGGACATATCTACTAACATAAGCACTTGTGAGACTGTTTCAAAAAACTAATGCAAACAACTTATGATTTCTATATAAACTATTTTCAGCTTATTTTCATTAGCTCTCTAGGATAACTTACGAAAACAATTTCACTTTATCTTATATAATGTTATACATAAGCACTTATATGATAAGCACTTAAGCTATAAGTGCTTAATTAAGTTATTTATCCAAAGAGGGTCATAATCTACCTGGATAATCATCAGCATCATCGTTTGATGCGGAAGTACCATCTTTTTCAAGGAGATCAGGTGCACCATACCATTTCCTTAATTTAGGACCTCCTAAAAAACAAACACATAACCAAAAAGCAATGTTCAATCAATACCAAGAACTAGAAAAACATAAAAATTTAAACTTTATTATAAGATCAATAAGAAAAAAGTATATGCAAAAAGTATGAACTACCCACCTTCAATGTAATCAAGAATTCGATCAAAAAAACCAATTTTCTTCTTAGCATGACAAACAAAAAGAAGTGGAACAACAACAGGAACATTATTATATCTGTTGTTGAATAGGAAAGAGGAACCAAATGGTGTTGTTGGAATCTGAGAAGTAAAAGGAACAAACTTTGTGAGTGAAAGTGTTGAAGAAAGTGAGGAAGCACAAACCAACACCATTGTTGGTGTCCTCCAACCGTTGTTTGTTTCTTCCCGCTAGAAAGGATAACGCATTTCTCACCTAAAAAAATGTTTCATTTAATTAATAACCAATAATAGTATCTGAAAATTATATTAAAAAATACTCATTTTTTTATCACAGCCGTTAATAAACTTCGGTTTTATTATGCTAACCGTTGGATCTGCTCTAATTCCCTATAACTGCGTGGGACTTCCCATAACTTCTTATTGTTAAAGCTAAAAATAACAAAGTAGTTCCATTTTTTTTTAAGTTTATAACAAAAAATAAGGGAATTTTCCGATTGTGTCAGGAGAGTTGGCAAAATGACACTTCCGTAAAAATAGATTTCAAGATTAACTCATGGAATAATCTAAAAAATAGTGTCGGGAGAGTTGACAACATGACTCTTCTCTAAAGATTAGATGTTCTACTGTTGACTCAAAAAGTAGTCTCATAACGGGCTCAAAGAGCCTAAGCCGTGAGAATATCTTGGAGTGCCTACTTAGAGTCAAAGATTCTAATTACGATTGGTTAAAGAAGATGTTTCACACATCATGTCTCTTATTATTTGAGTGTTTCTTTCTTAAAGGATAGAGATAGAGATTTTCAATTGTGAGAAGTTCAATGTGAATCTACATTCTACACCACTAAAATCTTTTTAAATTGACTTTTCCATGCAATAAACATAATGAATGATTGAGATTTACCTAAAATGTCACAAGGATCTACTCTTCAAAGGTGTGAAATGAGAACGTTTACTAAAACTTGACTCTCTTGGAATTTCAAGATTCAAATTATATTAAGGAGTAGAATGAGTAATGTCTATTTGATGATTTTTTTATATATATCAAAAAATTTAGGATGAGAGGACAATGCCTCGGTCCAAGGTAGGAAAGTCCTTATGACTCAAAAAGTGTTTACAAAAATATTTATATTTACCTCTCTCCAAAGACGGCACTAGCGGAGCACGAACCCAAAACCACTCAAATTCAAGACATGTCTTTGTACCGTTGTACCAAGCCTTTGGAATTCATTTTACCTATGATATGATAACTGATAAGAATTACATAATGTCATTAGACCCAAAAAAGAAAATGTTGTTAGGATTGTGAGTGTGTTAATCCTAAGTAGAAAAGGATTGGGTGTGTGTCAGTGTTTTAAAAACCGGACCGAACCGGTCGGTCGGATCGGTTGGACCGTGAACCGGAACTTGACCAGTCTGGTTCAATCGTTGGACCGGAGTTGTAATTAGACCGCTCAGAACCGCTTGGAATCGGAAAAACCGGTGAACCAGCGGTCTGACCGAACCGGCGGTCTGATTGCATGCCCCTGGTTTTTTTTTTTGCCAAAAATGCGTAAACGACGTCGTTTTGTTTATAATATTTTTTTATTTAAAAAAACCGGCAATTAAAAAAGGAAATAGAAACGTTGTTTGTTCTATTTCTTCAATTTATTTTAGTTTATCAGTTCTGGAATTTATGATTTATTATGATTATTTGTTTTATTTTATCATCTTAGTTAATTATAATTTTGTTTCATTCTATGTTTTGTTTATTTTGTTTCTTCGACTTTCATCAGTTTATGTTTGTTACTTTCATATTATGCCCTGTTAATTTATTTCATATTACTTCAAATTATCAGTTTTTGTTCCGTTTCATGAAGTTATGAATTTATTTTTGTTCTGCCAATTTTTTTAGAGTCAAATTCATTCGGTTCTACCGGTTTAATAACTATATAGTATTGTTATATTGACCGGTTTATTCAACCGGTTTATCCGGTTTAGTCATGCGGTTCGACCAATGACCCAGAGGTTCGACCAATGAACCAGTGAACCGGAACCTTACCGGTTCGATGTCCGGTCCGGTTTTTAAAACATTGGTGTGTGTGTGTTAAAAACAAAGAAGCGAAGAACATCATGAACCTCTCTATCCAACACTATATTATGAATATCAACACAACTGTCAACGTGAATAAGAGATAATAAAATATGATGTTGAATAACATTTTTCATGACAAAATATGTGAAAGGAAAATGCACATTTTAATCTCAAATACGAGCAGCAAAATTAATCCAATAACTGGTCAGCGGTCGCAGACTCGCAGTCTGATAGAAGAGGAGATTCATTTTTAATGAGATCGTTTAATCTCATTCATTCTTTTTTATCCAAAGATTGAGGATGCCTTCTCTTAAGATTGCGGTGTTTGTTTCCGCGTCTACAAGGTAACCAGACGCACGTTTTTATGAAGCAACAAATAGTTGCTTCTCATTTTCACGGCAATATCACTCTCAGACGTGCTGCTGCAGCAAAAATAAGCTAAACCAAACCCATGCATAATTTTAAATAAATTTCTGTTTCATTATCCTAGTTTTCCTCATAACATAAAAGAAAATAATATTTAACTTTCTAATGTCGGCAATTCATAAATAGCAATTCATAAATAACAATAAACTACAGACTGAACAAACACAAGAAGTCGTCAACTGAATTGCAGCTGACAACAACAATACCAACAACACCACAATTCTATAACAGACTAGAAAACAAACACCTACAATGTGCCAAACAGAAACTATCCATTAACTTAAACATCTAGAAAGAAAAACGGAACAACAACATGATCAGTAAATGATCGAAACCTTGTAGTGCTCATTATGCCATCAAGGGCGGGCTCTCTTGTTGCTACTGCATGATGGACACTTATATTGCTTGATATGCTCAGCCCTAGCAGGTGTGATCTTCACACATTTTCCATGGAACCACTTCTCACATATGTCACAGCAAATCCAGAACTCATCAGTGCCATAATTCTCACCACATGCACCGCATAAAGTATCTCCGTGTTCATCTTCGTCTTCCTCCTCCAGTTCGTCTTCCTCGTCTTTAGGTTCCAAAGCCTTTGTCTGCTTCACCTGGGGTTCTGGAGCTCGCTGTTTCACCAGCCAAATATTAGATGAGAAAAAAATGCCAAGCGATAAAAGGTACTTTTAATACAAATTGAATGTTTATAAACCATGGCTTCCAAAATCAAAACAGAAAAGGTTGAAAAAAAGTAATGCCATTATTCAGTCTGTCACATCCAGAATAAGGGTAATAATGAAATTCCTACATTCCACAACAGACTTCAAAATAAATGTAAACAAACCAATGATAAACTGCTCACAAACTTCATACACGATGAGACTATGTGAAAGAACACAAAGGTTCGGAGTTAAAACATAGATCCCTGCTCATTTGTCTGCCAATTAGGAACAAATTTCATCTTAAAAGCACAATAGCCTGCAAGGATTTACCTTTGCAAACAATATTTTTCATCATAATAAATCTTTCTTATGAATGCATGAGCAAGGTCAAAGCTAAAACAAGTGAAGGATAGAGTTCTTTCTTTTTGAACAAAGCCTTACTCTTTTTGAACAGCGTTTTCCTTTCCGACTATCTAATATGAGCAACTTAGTTCAAGAGTATAAAATGAGTAACATCAATTGTTGATGAATAAACCAATAGTAGATATAAGATATTGCATGCATGTGCATAACAAATCGTGGGTTAGTTGAAATATTAACCTTGGTATTCAATTTTTCAAACTTCACTGTCTACTCATTTTAGAGGGTTCATAACCTATAGGCTTTGTTGGATTAGCAAGAGAGTAAGTACTAAACAGAACAGTACAAGACAAACCTTTAAGTTACTGGACAATTTTTTATCTTGTATGGTATTTGGTAGACAATGGACAGTACAAACAAAATAATGTGGAGTTTCCAACAATGCCCTCGTATATATAGTCAATGAATAATAGCATTAGCAAACAACCCCTAAAACTCTATATTCGTAAAGAAAAACATGGGAAAAGAAGAGGTCTGGTTGTGCATAGAAAAAGGGAGAGAAGGTTGCTTTGGAGTCACACAACAGCAAAGGACTAACAGAGGAGAGAAAAGGTTGGGAAAGAGAAGAGAGGCTGAGCAAGTAAAAAAAAACTCAAAACGGGGGCACTTTGGCTTTTCCACTCGCTTTCTCTACAAATCTGCTCTGCTGCGGCATTTTGTGTAGTGCAAGACATCTGTTATGCCATGGGGCATTGACGTGATTGCGACTGCCACCACCACCGTGTGTGTACGTGTCTGTTTGTCTGCGTGTGTGTGTGTGTGTGTGTATGACATCTGTTATATTTTTATCTCCATTTTCATGATATTTGCATGATCATTCTAATATTTTGAGTTATAGAGTAAACACCACAGAAATATAACAAACTAGATACTAAATTTAAAATAGAGCCTGCATCTAAAAACAAACAACACCTGAAATCAATCAGAGTTCTTCACTGTAACAGACATATGTATAAAAAGTAGATATATTTGTCATGCAAAGGTTTAACGTTTAAGTAAAAAAAATATTATTTACCGCTTTCGAGTTGGATTTGGATTTGCTGCTACTGTTGTTTAAACCTGAAGACTTCTCCTTAACTTGTTTCTTTGCAGCACCAGTAACAACTTCAAATATTGACGGCAGTTCATTGATCATATTGAAAAGGCGTTTCCTGCATTACAATGCAAGTATGAGTACATGGATGAACAACGGAAACATAAAGATAAAAACCGATACATAAGATAACTTAACCGCATATAAGACCTATATGGTTAAAACAAGAAATACCTGTCAGATTTGTCAAACCCAAATCTGGCTCCAAAGTAGTAGGCAATAGCAATTAGCCATGAATCACTATGAACAGCAACCAAAGATAGCCAATCTTTATCTTGCATGCCATCCCTAGCAAAGTTAATGCCTAGCACAGGCTCCGGAAGCTCAGGTGGAACTTCTTCAGCAGGTAAATTAACTTCCCACTGCTCGCTAGGAAAGCCGTACAGGCATAGATTCTCCTTCTCTGTAAGAATCAAGTAACCGGTTTATAAAACACAAGTACCAAATAGAAGAAAAACAATAAACTATAATCCCCACAACATGGCAAGTAATCTTTCTCTACAGTATTTTTCTTTGCTGCTACAAAAGATCAGCATTATGATATCTATTTTTCTTTGAGAAGGTAAGAACATGACTACAATGTTATTTGTTGAAAGAACCACGATAGATGTTATTAAATCACAAGATCGTGTGACTAACATAGTTCTCAAAATTGTGTCAAGAAAAAAAAAAAGTGGCCATGTATTCACAAAAACCAATAAGAGTTAAACCTACATTTAGAGAAAGCAAGAAAAAAAAAATCCTTCAAACATCATAATAAATCAAAAGAATGATACTTATTTATGAATTTTAGGGAAGCCCCTGTTGCATTCAGCCCGTCGGCAAGTTTAAAAGTTGATTGATTAATCAGAAACACAAATGATGTGGCGCACAACTACCCCGTGAAAACAGATCGTAACTTACCAGGATCGCACTGGTTGTAGAAATCTTCAACATCTGCAACAACATAACCAGGCAAACAAATTTCATCAGTAAAGAAAAGATCTCAGAGCATTCATATATATAAATTTAAAATAAACACAATCAAAACGCTCAAGACCACATTGAAGCACAAAATGTCATATTCACGTATTGAAAATGAAAGTAAAATTATCAGGAAAAACAAAAAAACCGACAAGAAATGCATTATATATCAATTGCAAGTTAACATATTGCATGACCTCAACATCAAGTGCAAAGCAAACCTGAGTTAAGTGTACTGAAATAATATTTGGCAAAAACCGACTAAAGGGGAAAGCAAAAATAAATGCACTACAATATAACAATTGCTTTGGATTCTTATCTCAATATTAGATGGGCTCCACAATGCCACAAAACTTTTAAGAAATCTACGCATTTGTTACCCCATTGGTTCAACCCTTATGAACTCAAAATAGGTTGCATGTGTTACTCCTCATTAATTGTGTCACGTTAATTAAAAAAGAGTTGTAAAAATTATAAGATTCCAAAATACATTACCTCACAATCTCTCATCTTTCTCAAAGACCCTATGTACCCCTCCCTCTCTATATTCCTCTATCTCAATGTGTCTCGTCTCTCTTTCTCATCCGGCGTCTCCCTTCTTCTCACCCGCTGTGCCGACGCTGAGGCCTCCAACGTCTCCATCCTTTTGCGGCTTAGATTTTGTGACCGGCAGTGTCCATTATCCAGGGCACTGCACCACACTGTTGGAGGTTGAACTTACTAGGTTTTAAATGTGTTATTTTGGGACAACGATTGTTCTAGTTAAATATTTTGGGTGAATATCCGATTATTTCAGCACTTGACTCGGTTAATTTTACTGTGGCAATTTTGAAAAAATCCAAAACAACCAGTTGTTTTTAGAAGAACTATCCTCACAAGTGACGGACACATTACCGTTCTCAGGCAGTGAAACTCAGTAAAGACAGGATCTTAGAGTTAAGGAACTCTATACCCTAAATTGGAAGTGCTCTTGTGGTCCTTACGAAGCAACCAATTCTCAATTAAAAAACAATAGTTTCATTTCAAATTAGACCTTCCCATTTCTCAACAAAGTAAACTCAATTCCCCATTCGCCTTCCTCAGAAGCCATTAATTAATATTAAACAAATCAAAATTAGATGAAAATTAACCACTCCAAATCATCATCCAATCAAGTATATATCATCAGTTTCATACAAACAGAAAAATTAAAACACTTGTAAAATTCAAAAACAAAACCCATTTCAAATCTAGCTAAATTGTAAACACTGCAAAGTTCAAAATCAAAAGAAACTAAAACACTAAAATTCTCAGCTAAGCATACATCAGAGATTCTTGCATTTAACCAAAATCAAATTTCACAGGACCCACCTGAAAATTCAGTTGACCCATTTAGTAAAATTAAAAAACAAAGTTAAAAAAATGCACAGAACCATTTGAAATGCTGAACATAAACAAACAGAACAAAAAAAATCATTAAAAAAATCAAATTTAAAATTTAACAATTTTTAAATATTACCGCTAATATTATAAAAACAAGAACAACAGTGATGTGTAGGAAACTAAACTAAACCCAGTTGAAAATTCCGTTGACCCATTAAGTAAAATTGAAAAACAAAATTGAAAATCAAGAAATTAACACAAAAAGCACGTTACTTTACAATGAACAAAGTTATAAAAATTTCGATTTGAAAAAAAATAAAAAAATAAAAACTAAAATTTGGGTTGTTGTTAGATAAAGTATATAGTACCAGTGGTCAGTGCTTTGATGAGACCAGCACGACGACCTTTGAAATCTCTAAAAACTTCTTCGACAGTGCGAGGATTATACTGTGTGCGCGAGTCCATTGTAGATTAACCTGGTATTGTTGTTGTTTTATGCAGAAATGGAATCAGAATAAAGAAGAGAAGGAAATGGTTTTAGGGTTGAAAGAAAGAGAGAGAGAGAGAGAGGAGATTTGGGAGTGGAAGAGTGAGAGTGAAGAAGAGAGAGTCTCTCTCGCTCTTCTTCGCTTGTTGTCTCTGCAAAGTATGAGAAGAGAAGTGTGTGCAAGTGGTGTTTTCCACAACACAACACCAAACATAACAACAACTACTCTTTTCGGTCTTTTATTTTTTCTTTTTTGAGGGTTTTTTTGTTGGTATTTTTTAATGTTATTTTATTACAGTGAGAAATGATCGAGATTTAATTGCAGTTTAAATTCGTCTATTTTTATCATTTTGCCGATTTAATCATCTATTTTAAAATATGAACGTTTTAGTCTCTTTATACGACATGGCATATGACATGATGTTGAGTTAATGCATCTTTTTCCCAAGCTAAGAGATTCACAGAGTGAGATTTTTCTACTTCGATCATGCATGGGTATCGCAAAACTTTTTTTGACCTCAGGGCGTGCCAACAAATTTACATGGAGAAGGCGGCTGTTTTGTTTGATAAATAGTTGAGAGCAGCGGTTGAAAACATTGTGGTTGGAGGAGGTCCGTTCGTTGGAGACTTACAATAGAGGTTTGCTTCGTTATCCATTAAGTTTGGGGGGTTAGGTTTGTCTTCAGGAGTATAAGCCACCTCATATGCCTTTGTGGCTTCCGAAGTCCAATCTTGGATTTTGCAATATCATATATTGAGAAACAGTGGAGTATGTGGTATGAACTTGGATTTTGACAATGCTTTGGATGGTTTTCGGGATACAATTCTGATTTTGCATGTTCCGACTTTAGCAAGGACATCGTCCCCTCTAAAGCCCTGCATATTTTGGCGAGTGTCCTTTTTGGTAAGATTGTTCAGGACATGGAACATGATTTTAACATGACCACGGGGGGAAAATTTGTTTTTTTGTGTTTAAAAACGGAACATGCGAGGGACTTCCTCCTCGCTATTCCCATTCATAGGTTAAGCCAACATATGCCATCGGTTGAGTATCGTACCATTCTTAGATATCGCCTCATGATTCCATTATTTTCTAAGGGTTAAGTTTGCCCTGTTTGTCGTAAAGCGTGTCTCGACACTTTTGGGGAGCATGCAGTTCATTGTAGGGAACTCCCAGGCTTCAAATACAAACATGGCTTGGTCAGAGATGTGATCTTTGATATTTTTAGGCATATAGGAATTTCTGTGAAGAAAGAGGCACCCGTGAACTTCTTGACTGACCCGCAAGATGGAAGATCAACACTTCATCCAACGGATGTTCTGGTGTATGGATGGGTAGGTGGGAAACGTGATTGTGTGGATTTGACTGGAGTTTTCCCCCTTGTGGGATTTGGGTTCGGGGATTTTAATGTGGAATGGACAACCCTCAAAATTGTTTCAAGCAAAATGGAAAAACATGAGAAAGCGTTCTATAATAATCAACACGTTTTTATATCATTTGCATTCAATATTTTTGGCATTTTAGCACCAAAGACCGTAGATCTTTTGAAAAGAGTTTGAAAGGTCATGCTCAATAATATTGTGTCGCTTAAGTCTATTAATGTAGTTTTTCAAAAATTAAGTTTTACTATACAAAATGATTTAGCGCTGCAACTTGTTACCCGTCTATCATTTATTCACGTGTAATTATTATATATGTGTATATATACATAGTTGAGAAAAAAAATTAAAACATATTGTATCATCATATTTTCGACAAAATATATGTTAGAGGGGCTAAAATTGTCAAATTTCAAAATAAGGGAACCAATTCTGCAAAATAGTAAAATTAAAGGGTTAAGCCTATAGTTAATTTAACTCTAAAGTTAAATATAGTGGTAAAAAATACATACTTTGAATTGGACAGAAGTAAATATAATTTTTTTAAGTGCTTTAAAAATTTTAAAGTCTTTTTTATTGGACCAGAATATCATTCCTCACCTTAAATTTTTTCCAAAATAAAAATATAGAGTAAGGTCGAGTTAGCCTTTACAAGACTCAAGTTTAACTTCGTCGGAATATTTATAACTTATTGATCTATGGTATGTTATAAGCTTATTTTTAAAATTGTGTTTAACATTTTTGAATGCCTAACTGTTAGAATTTTTGAGTCACAAATATAATATGGAAAAATCTATGGTACAGTCCATCAAAAGGACTGTATTGATACATTCTAGATCTAGTAAAAGCAAGTCCAAGGCTCCATATGTGGAAAGCATAAGATCTAATGGTTGAAAACTAAGGAACTCATTAGTATAAGATTGGTAGCTAATATTTCGTAGCAAATAAGTTAAGTATGAATTGGATTAGGAATCCAAATAAAAAATTAATTTATGGAACAATTAATTTTGCTCCAAATCTAGCTAAGATAAGTCTGTATAAATTACAGATTAGATGGTTTAGAGACATAGAATTATTCTTTAAAAATATTGATATACAATTATCCAAACAATATGGTCAAATAGTTAAATTACTTCAGAAAAATCTTAAGTTTATGGCAAGATGACTGAAGGTGGTATATCAAACGTTTTACAGAAAGTTTTAGATAACTTTTCTGATCTGCGCTATAGGATAGAAAAACTAACAACCTGTTTAGAAAACTTACAGTTTGAAGAAGATAAGTATAAACCTTATGAAACATGAAATTTTCATGAAGAAAATTTTACCTGTTATGAAGAAGATGAATCTCATAAATATCCTCACATTTTTCATACAGCAAATCCACAACTAAACAATATAGCATGTATGTTAGCTTACATAATCAAAAATTGTTGTTATCAAAAATTTCACCAAAGAATGGATGAAATTGAAGAGGAACAGAAAAGAGATATAGAAAAAATCTGTATTAAACTAGAAGATCTTTCAAAACTCTTAGAAAATAAAGAAGAATATTTAGCTCTGGATGAGTTGTCTCAATTTCTTAAGAGGGGGGAAGAGAAAGATAAGGGAAAACAAATAGAAATCTTAGAAATATCACAAATCCAATCTCAAGAAAATTTTTCTGAACTCAAAGAAACTTCTGATTCCACACAATTAAGAATTAAACCACCATCTAATTTCTTTTAAATATGAACGATACAGAAGAAGCCCTTAATAGGCAATTAGAAAATCTAGAAAGACTTATGGTCTCTTTAGATATATCAGGAAAAAGTCAAGTAGTTAACGAAGAACCAAAAGAAAAGAACCAAATCATTTATGATTTTAGCTCTGAAGAAGAAGAAGAGGAAGAAAATGAAAATCCTCATTTCGTAAAAATCGAACCAGCAGAAACATCAGGAACAAAAAGGCCTGCAGAATTCGAAAAAGAATTTACCAAACAAAAATTCCAGAAAGTACCTCATTATTATGTACCCTCACAAAATTCATTTCAAGGACAAGGAATTTTAGATATAGACTGTAGCGTTGATGCATCAAAAGATCTTAGGGATTGGTATAATACAAATAGTGTGTTAATCCAGTTGAATGAAGATCTTAGAAATTTAGGAGCAGTTGATGTTTTTAACTTCCTACAATATAAAACTAGAGGAAATGCTTACAAATACATTTCTACCTTACCACCAGAAGTTATGGGAACAATACCCTTAACAGGAACCTTAGTAGTAGACTGGGTCTATAGTTTACTTGTAAAAGAATTCAAAGGATTGAAAGATTCCATTCAATCAAAAATAGCATTCTCTGACCAAAACCTTTGGAAAATTACCAATATAAAAATCTGCAACATGTGCTATGTAGATAATTTCATTTGTAAGTTTCAGGACTATTACTATAACATAGATAATAGTACTAGAATCTGTAGAAACTTGATAGAGTTATTCTATGATAAGTTACCAGAAAAGATATCAGCTCAAGTTAAGATCTTTTTTACCTCAGCATTAGCAGAAGGAAAAGTAGATGATACTTTAGGAGGAAGAATAACTTCCCTAAAATTTTGGCTTCAAGAAATGTGTAGTCAGAAGATAGCCAAAAGAGAAGCTCAAGTATCCCTTTGTTGTAGCAAACTACAAGACAAAGTAGGAAGCTATGGTTGCAACTCTAGAAAGAAACCCAGAAAGATAAGGTCACAAAAACCTTATAAGAAAAAGAAATTCAAGAGGGTCCCTTTTAGAAAATTCAGAAAAGGAGACAAAAAATTCTTTAGGAAAAAACAACCTTACCCTAAGAAGAAAACATGCCCACAAGGCAAAAAATCATGTACATGTTGGTTATGTCATGAAGAAGGTCACTATGCAAATGAGTGCCCTAAGAAGAAAAATCCTAAGAAAAATGTCTTACAAGCAATATATGCAATAGGATATGAACCTATAGAATCAGACATAGAATCTGATGAAGACATTTATGAATACTGCACAGAAACAGATTCAGATGTCGAAGAATATACTTGGTAAAGGAAACCCAAGTGCTACATTTATCAAAATAATGCTAAAAAATAGAAACCTTTTAGCCTATGTAGACACAGGTGCAACTCTTTATTTTGGAAAAAAATCTATCTCTAGAAATTGGGAAAGATTAACCAAACCAAAAGAAATAATAGTTGCAGATAAATCAAAACATCAGATATGGTTTAACCTTAGAGATGTATCTATAGAAATTGAAGGATATAAGTTTTTTGTTCCAACAATCTACCTCCATGATTCAGGATTAGACCTAATCATAGGAAATAACTTTTTAAAGTTATATGAACCTTTTACTCAAAGAAAGGATACTATATCACTTCAATGGAAGGAATTAGGAAATCCTAAGAATAGCAAAATAGTAACCACCAAAATAGTTACTAGAAATGAGATCTTAAACCTTATTAAGGGAAACCATAGAGAACTAAGAACGATATGGGAAGAAAGAAGTTTTCATATTAGTATAGAAGAAAGATTAGATGAAGTTTGTTCAGATAACCCTCTAGACAGTCTTAAAAACACTAACCATGAACTTATAGTCATTAAACTCAAAAACACCAATGACGAGATAAATGTTCCAAATAGGATTCCATATTCTATTAGAGATGTTGAAGAATTTCAACAAGAATGTAAAGATCTACTTGATAAGGACCTTATTAGACCTTCATCAAGTCCACATTTTGCACCAGCTTTTTATGTTGAAAATCACAACGAAATAAAAAAAGGTAAGAGAAGAATGGTAATTAATTATAAGAAACTTGATCTGGCAACAGTTGGAGATTCTTATAAATTACCAAGAAAAGATTTTTTTTTTTAGTAAAAATAAAAGGATGTAATTGGTTTTCTTCCTTAGATGCAAAGTCTAGTTATTATCAACTAAGACTAGCCGAAGAAACAAAACCATTAACAGCTTTTTCATGTCCACCTCAAAAACACTATGAATGGAATGTTTTACCTTTTGGATTGAAACAAGCACCATCGATATACCAAAGATTTATGGACAAATCTCTTGAAGGTTTAAATCATATATGTGTGGTATATATAGATGATATACTTATTTTCACAAAAGGAAGTAAGGAATTCAAGATATAGAAACTGTTCTTCTAAGAATTAAAGAAAAAGGTATTGTAATTTCGAAAAAGAAATCAAAACTTTTACAAAAAGAAACAGAATACCTTGGTTTGATTTTAAAAGAAAATGGGGAACTGAGTTTAGCACCTCATACCCAAGAAAAAATACAAGATTTTCCAAATGAGCTTTCTGACAAAAAACAAATTCAAAGATTTCTTGGATGTTTAAATTATATTGCTAATGAATGATTATTCAAAGACTTAGCAAAAGAAAGAAAGCATTTGCAAAGAAAGATTTCAGAAAAAATTCCTTGGTCTTGGTCTGAAACTGATTTTGATATTGTTAAAACCATTAAAGAAAAAATTCAAGTTTTTCCTGAACTATACAATCCAACAATAAAATATTTTTTTATTATAGAGACAGATGCATCACAAACAACCTGGGCAGGTTGTATGAGAGCCTTACCCAATGGTAAAGCAAAACTTTCTCTAAATGAGAAGGGATATAAAATTGAAGAATCTAAAGATCTTCAATCAAAACAATCTGAAACTTCGAAAGAAGGGACAGATACTACAAAAGGCATTGATTACAGTGCTTCTAAAATCCTGGTAAAGGATACTGAAAAATTACATTTATGTAAATATATTTCCGGTACATTTACAGATACAAAATCTAGATACCATATTCAGGAACTAGAAACTCTGGCGTGTGTAAAAATATTAGAAAAATGGAAGATTGACTTACTACCGTCAAGGTTTCTTCTTCGTACAGACTCTAAATATCTTACAGGATTTTGGAGATATAAAATTAAAGCTGACCATAAACAAGGCAGACTAATAAGATGGCAGATGAAATTACAACAATTCGAGCCATATATTCAGTACATAAAATCTGAGCAAAACAGTTTTGCAGATACACTGACGAGAGAATGGAGCAAGCCATAAAGCTACTTCAGAACAACATCAAGCAAAAAGACGAGCAACTTGTCGCCATAGATATCAAAAGAGCAAAAATCTCTGCCGAGAGGGGGGAGATGATTACAACACTCAAAAGTTTACAAAAAATGACAACAAACGAAAACCAGTCTTCAACACCAACAAAAAGCTTAAATGAAATTCTCAAGAATGAAGAAAATTGGGACTTGCTAGGACAACCTTCTGGAAAGTATGACTACAATGTAAAGTATACTACCTCAGAAAGTTCAGAGATTCCTACTGAAACGATAGCACCCAGTGGTTGGAATATAGATTCAAAGAAAGAACAAGAAGCAGAATCTTCAGGAACAACTACAGACAGCAAAAAGTCTTGGGCTGATAAGGTCGAAGAAGAAGATGAAGCCAGAAAAAATGGTTTATTAACAACCATTCAAACAAGCGATCCCGTAGACAATGAGATGGGAAAGTTTGAAGCTTATGTCATTTTTTATGGTCCAATGAAAGGGATCTATAGAAAATGGGCAATAGCTAAACAACACATCATTGGCAAGAATGTGCGTCACAAAGGATACAAAACCATGAAAGAAGCTGAACAGGCACTTTATGGAGCATACAAAGAGATTACAACAGAAAAAACCTTCAAAAATCTCCTACAATGGAGTCAAAAAAGAAGTTGTCAATTGACAAAATTCGCCAGCTCGAACATCAAAAGAATTTCCAGATAACTGATCCAACTTATATGGAATTTAGTCTCAGATGGAAATGGCTAAACCACTATGTAGAAGAATTCACTACTAAATGCTTCTACCTGATTAGCAGAATTGATTGCACCAAAGCAGTCGTACTACCTGGAATAGACAGTACTATATGTCTATCCTTCTTTCAAAATGGGTTGATCCATACCATATACTTGGAAGAACAAGCCGGAAAAACTTTTGGAGAACTCAAATTCTTTCCAAAGGAGTTACAAAATTTGGCACAAAAATTCAACAACTTGTTTGCCAAAGGAAAAGAAATTTTTATTCAAATTGAGTCCACATATCCATGGTACGATGAGATCACTCTGGAACTTACAACAAAACCCTTATACCTCATCAAGATAGGAATTTCAAATAAAGAATATCCAGTGATGAACAGAGAAAAAATTGAATGGCACCCTGCCATTTACCTTAAACAAATTAAACACTTTCACCAAAAGATTACTAGATTATCCTCCCAGACAAATTACAGAGTTGTTTACGAAGATTCATCAATGGTTGTATACAGCGACTCTAAAAAGTCTGCGAAGGACAAAGACATCAAAGCAATTAAGAATCTTGAAGAAAAAGTTGACCAGTTGAAAGATGGTCTTGAAAAATTACCCAAGGTAATTCAAGAAGAATGCTGTCAATACTTTTTACAGAATTACAAAGGACACAAATGTGAAAACTGTCCAGAAAAACCGTCGGCACAAGAAGACAAAGAGATCTCCATCACAGGGTCATGTGTCATGTAGTTGGTTAAAAGTGTACAGAGAACCTTATCATCTGACTCAGATGAGGGTCCATTTTAGGAAGAAAATCTTATCACCTTAAGTGATAAGCAATAATTATGTCTATCATTATTTGTCCTTTTCTTTAGTGGGTGTTTTCTTTTTTCCTTTGTGAGCTGTCATGGAAAAGGACGTGTTACCAACTATGTGAGCCTTTCCACTATAAATAAGAGCCATGAAGCTCATTTGTAAACACAATAGAAAGAAACAAAAAAACTATCATCTAGTTTTGTGAAGAATTATTTCTTTTGTCCTTAGAAACATTTCTAAGAAGTAGCTCTTGAGATAATACTCTGGAGGAGCTAGATCCTTGAGGTAATACTCTGGAGGGATCATCTATATCAGAAGATATAATCATCAGATTATATTTCAAGATAACATCTTCAAAGCAAAGAAATCATTAAAATCAAATACATCAAACAAACATCTGAAAGAAGATCAGATCAGGTATGAATATATCTCTATTAAACTCAAAATTTACATTTCAATATCATATTTTATTGTATGATAAACGAAAAAATAGTACCAATTTTAATTGATACAGAAGCTGCATGGTCACATGTATCAAAAGAAATCTGTGATAATTTTGAAATATCATCAGAACCAAGAACTGTTTTCAAATTTGATGGTTCTTTAAAAATTATGTCACGAAGTATTATTGTTCGTTTAAAACTAAGAAAATTAGACGAATTTCAATTAAAAATACTAATTGATGAACAACCAAATAAATTTCTGTTTGGTATAGATTTCCTAGAACAATTTGAATATTCAATTACCTCTGAATATTTACTGTTAGATGGTTCTGAACAACCAAGACATAAACTTCATGAAGAAACTATCAAGTCTTTTCTGAAAAATAACCAATTATGACTGAAATCTCACTTTTGGAGAATACATCTAGTTATTTTGCTGATAGCATACTAGATCAAAAAATAGAAGAAGCAGATTTATCCTTAACTGCAGAAGAAAACTTTAAACGAAAGTTTAATAAATTCAAGAAATTTTTCTCAAGAAAAAATATTTTGAAATTTGGAATAATGATTGGAGAAGAAGCAATTCCAATTGACTCTACCTATGGAAATATAGTCGTATCTACTATAGATAGGACACAGATTAAAAGAAGAATTCAAAATCTTTCTGAAAAAGAAAGAAATAAAATTGGTTATATTCACATATCAACCATTCAGATTTTAATTAAAAGTACATTCATGAAAAAGGTATTGATGCACCCCTAGAAATAATTTTAGAGGATTCTAGGATTCAAGATAGAAGGCAATCAATAATTGCACAAGGAAAATGCAATTTGAAATATGGAAAAATTAAGTTTGATATAAACTTACAAATTGGGTTATCTCTAAAAGATAATGATCTAGACAGATCTATAGTTTTTCACTATAGATTAGAAAACTCAAATCTTATGAAGAAAGGTAACCACTCCTTCACAATATGTTATAGAATTAATTATGCTCTAAGTAATTCACATCACAACATAGAATTTATAGGAAAAGATACAATTCATATTGATGATTTATTTACACCTGTAGTAACATTAGAATCACCTATATTTAAAAATCCAGCAAGAAATAGTTGTTCCTTAATAGAAGTTGACAAAAATCTGTTTGAAGAAACAGAAGAAAGATCATTATTTAGAAGCCAAAGCCTTAGAGTAGCACCACCCAAAAGAGATTTTGAAGTCTCAGAACAAAAAGAGCTACATAAACTACAGAGCTCAGTAGCAGGGCTATCTTTGCAGCTTGAAAAATTGGACAAAAGAATTTAGAATTGTCTGTGAAAAATCTTTTGCACTTAGTTCAAACTCTGGTATCAGTGCCAAACCTCGATCTTATGATAGAGAAGTTTAAATATACACCTTTGATCTATGAAGGTGTACCAAGTAGCATAATATGGAACACACACCATATAATATATCCAAATCTCTATATAATGGACCTGGATTCTGTAACTTCAACGGTAGGTGCAGTCGTGCAGTCATGCAATTTAAACCGTACGATCTTGATCGAATGGTTCAAATGTTAACTCAAACTTTTATATTAAAATAAAATAAAAAACTATCTTAAAATATAATCAATCTGATCATGATCAAACGGTTCACAGTCCATGACTGCATGCAGTCACAACTGCACAGAATCTGATTCCCTATATAATGGCAATATGGTGGGGACAAAGAAAAGCTTGGCTCTTATTGGCCAATATTGAGAATGTTTAAAAACAGTCCAAAACGGGACTGTATGGTAGAAGCTCCCATGTAATGTTACATGTGTTAAGGCCATTATGTAATTAGTTAAAGTTGTGGTGGTCTAATTAATAATAAGTCTATGACTAAAAGCATAAATATCATGAAAGGTAATATTATTGTGCAGATACCAAAAGGTCAATATCTAATTTGATGAGGGGCCGAATTAGAATATTGAAAACTAAGAAATAACCCTAAGGTTATTTATAAGGGTTATGGTCCCCAATTGTGAAAACGATGAAAAACGGCGCTCATCGAAAAACTCTCTTTATCCCCATCAGAAGAGAATCAAGGAGCTGATAAGAAATTCTACAGTTGGAAGATCACATACTCGATGATCTTCAATCGATTCCAAATGATAAACACTCTCAGGTATGCTTCCGCTTATGTTTACACTATTTCTTGATGATTAACATGATTTTTTCCGGGGTTTACGAATTTAGTTGCATGCATGTTAGTCTAATGTGTTTAAATAAACCAACAAACTACTACTCTTACTCTTAAGATCAGACATTATAATTGAGGTGGAACGATTCAAAGTCAAACTTTAGTTTATCACTTTTTAAGTTGGAGGGAAAAAAACTTCAGAGAAGTCACTCACTCTTGGGAAAAATTCTCAATCAAGATTGTCTTAAGAGTGAAATACTTCTTAAATTTGAATTTATTTTTTTCAATATTGAAAATTACTTTTAAAGGGAGTAATTTTTTTATTTGATATCATTTTTAATTAATCAGTGCGGCAAGAGAGGTTTTTGTTCATTTGCACTAATTTTGGAATCAAGATTTTGCTTTTTACGAAATTTATTCTTTTCAAAAATTGTACATTCAACTTATTATATTTTAAAAGAGGTGCCACATTTAATACATTTCAAATTTAAAATATAATAACTTTATGCAGAGTAAAAAAATGACTTTTTTAAAAATTATCCTTGTAAAAGTTAATTTGTGGTGCCACATACAAATTTAATCATGTTACTTATTCTCATTAGTTGTTAGATAAATTACCCTAAAATAAATTTTTGTCAATTAAACATCATGCAAAAACAAAATTTTGTTCACATTAAATACCATTTGCATTTCAACAAGTCATCATTTTGCAACATGACACCACCACAAAGGCATAGACAAGAAAATATTGTTTCTTACAACAACAACATCAACCAAGTCTAGTCCCTTCGGAGACATTCGATAAAATTAGAACGATGCAAAGAAGATCAACCAACTCTTATCCCAATTAAACAAACAAAATAAGTTAGTTTAATTCTTTCAAGTTTTTCTTTGGCCAAACATTTTCATGGCTGCAAAACATAATATCTAGCAAAGCATAAGTAGTAAGACATGATATAAAATGAGCCAAGGATGACTTGCCGATGGAACACTAGCAATACTAGTCGAGAAATCCCTGATATATGGTGTTGATTTCCACCACCACCGGTATCAGTCGAGAAACCTCTGCATATGAGAAGGGTAACCACATGATCTGAAGTCGGATTCGTGTTGTTGGAACATGTCATCACTATTAGAAGCACTCGTGATATCAGAACATGTGGTTGTAGAAGTACCGTCTCTATAGTTTTCTGTTTGATGTACCTTAGATTCCGACACATTTCCACTAGAATTCAGCCGAGTAGCAGTGGAAACATTAAGGCCATCATGGTCTTGGAGCTTTTTGGTATTTAGAAAACGTCCACCGGAACCTCTAGCTCTCTTCAATGCATGCAGATGGCGCGACTCGTGTAGATACGGCTGCAAAACAATATTCAAAACATTGTTGAGTTGAGAGTAAATTTTTCTTAGAGGACAAGGAAACAAAAAAGTACACATACTTTCCGATTTTTGATGAGTTTGTTCTGTGCTTCTAGCTTTGCACGATACTGTCTACGTCTCATAATAGCATGGTACTGCTTCGCATTCACATATATTGGCTCCTCACAAAGATCAAGAGGCAGAGGAATTCGAACCGGAGCCATTCCTACTAGCTGAGAATGATGAATCTGTTCAGATTTTGATAGCATGTATGCATAATTCAGAAGTATGATACACAAAATCAATTCACCATGGTGCTACAAGCAATCAACTCAATGGAAAAGTTAATTTCATCGATATAGACAACTTGTTAAGGCCATTAGTTTACATTAGGCCTGTTTGGATTGACTAATTAGAGGTTATCTACTAACATAAGCACTTATGAGATTGTTTTGGAGAACTTATAAACAACCATGACATGTCCATAGGTTGTTTTCAACTTATTTCTATAAACTCTTCAGGATAGCTTACAATTAATAGCTTATATGAAAACGGTTTGAATTTTGCAATATGAGCCTGAAATCTTACATTACTCTGTGATCCATATGGAGCTGCTAGTGGGCCACTAAAGCATGCTTCAGCATTAGGGAATGCAACATGAGCCTGAAATGCAAACTATAAGAAAAAGAAACTGTAACTATCTCATTTCCACCAAGAACCAAACACATACATACTTACATGTGATTGGTTATGATTCAGTTGAGACGGAGGCATAGTAAAATCGCGACCCTCTGTGGTTTTGCTAAGTGTCGAACAAGCAGAAGAATTGATATACTTGACAGAAATTGGACCTAGAGAAAACATTCATCAATATGCATTATTAAGAAGTAATACAACTTTGCTATTACTTATAATTAATTAATCGATCTAAAATCGATTTCAATTTTTGAGATATATTTCATAACAATAGCATCATAACCGAAAATTTGTATCACTTGAGTTCTTTTACAATATTGAGTACTCTCTTCGAATTTGGATTGCACTTAATTCAATCCTACAAAATATGCTTGTAGTTGTAACATGACCCATGCATCTCACTACTTATAAACTCATTTTCAGACCAAATCACATCAAATATGAGACTCTTAACACATTCCCTTGATACCGTGTTAGAAAACATGATATCCATAAAAGGATAAGAGAGAATAGTCTAAAAGTGTATATGATGAGTGTAAAATGATACAAATGTGAAAAGTGAATTAAATTGATTACATCAAGCGTGCCTAAATAGGCATTCACAAACTTATAATCAATTCTAACTACGAATCAACTGCTAACCATATCAGTAATAATCTACACCTAAAGCTGATAGAGATAACAAAAAACAATTGATAACAAGAGCCAAATGCCGATACAGATTTCGTTACAAATAGTAATGTACCTGATGATTTTCTTGAACCAACTTCCATATAGGATTGACAAGTTGATTGGCTAGAAGAAGAATCTTGGTCTTGAAATTGAAAATCTATTGGCGTAGTCTCATGACATTGTTGTGGCAAAACACTCCTTTACAAGGTCAGATTTTCGGACAACAATGATTTTTGTACATCAGTTTCATAACAAGTCCCCCATGGCCATGAGTTCTTCATTGTTTTCCACTACATTCAAGGCTCGCCTATTAGAATAGATATTCACTTACCTTAATTTATTTATTTATAAAAGAAAAAATGAACTCTGAAACAAGGATTTAGCTACAAATTTTTTCAATCCAGAGCAAATAATTCTTACAATTGTAGCATATAACTGTTAGATTGTTGTTGTAAGTATTAATAGCATCCAAAATATGCTAAGAAAATGCAAGAACTGAATAAGCATATACCAAAATATAAATGAACATATCAATTTTTACATGCACCTACAAAAATAACAAATAAGTAACATGTTTCATTTTCATTTCATAGTTTGTTATTAAAAAGTCATTCTTTCTTTTATGTTTCCCTTTGACTAAGATAACAAAAGCATACACATACATAAATCATAATAAGGAATCATTCAAATAAAAAAAAAAAAAAAACATTTATCAAAAGACATGACAAAAATTGAAAAGCCTTTATCAAAAGTACTTAATTCCTTAAAATATTAAGAGGAGAAAAAAAAGGATAAGGTTGGAAATTGAGAAAGTTGAAGAGGAATGAACAAAGAAATGGGAATTTGGTACTAACCAGAATCTATCTATGCATAATGCATGCGTCAAGTTTGAAACTGAAACAGAAAGTGTGGCACCCCACACAATACAAAGACTTGCACTAGTTTAGTTTGTTTCTAGTAGTATTAACTTTGTTTGGTTTTCTTGTGTATAGTTGAGTTCGCAGCTTGAACTTGAAGTGATGTTTCCTTAAACCAGTATACAGTACACACACACACTCTCTCTGCATTAACACACGTCAATCAAGTACACTCTCTCATCACCACGTTCCACACAGCACCTTTCTCAATTCCCCAATATCTCTCCGATCACATTTATAAGAGAAAATAACTATTGACGCAGTATTTAAGGAAATTAATTAAATGTAATTAATTTTCTTGATTTAATATAAAATATGAATAAATTTACTAGAAATAAACTTTATTTTTTTGGAAATCACATGTATTTTTTGAAAAATAAAAGTATATTAGAAATAACATTATTAATTAGTTTAAAAGTAGTTAACTTTTACTTATAATAGTGGCCAAAATTTGAAGTGTTTCTTTGTTTATAAATGTTATCGGAGGGAGTATGAGTTAAATATGTTAAAATATTAAAAATAATTTTTTTAATATTTAAAGGGACTAAAAATATATATTTAACTTTTTTTACGAATATATTTAACTCATTAAATATTAAGAAATATTATAACAACAAAAAAAGTATAATTGTTGAGGAAAAATATAAATAAAATTTAATTATTTCAATGATATTTTGTATTTTATTATTATTTCAATTAATTTAGAGCAGTTGATCATTGGCCGGATACAGAATCTTGAACAAAAATTAGATTTAATTTTTCAAAATTTATTCTCATATATGGAACAAATTTTGAGTAGTTTTATTTTTAAAACATAAACACTAACAAAATATTTTAGGATATGTTAACATATAAGGTACATATTAATGAGTCTAATATATAGAATTTGTCCAACATAGTCCAACCTTAAAAACAATGTGTCAAAATAAAACTTTGAGTCAAATTTCTTTATTCTTAATTAAGGTTGTGCATTTAAGACGCACACAGAAGTCTATGAGTAGTGGTGGTAGGTGCAGTAGTCATCAATGTCATTGTTTGAACTTTGAATGTGACTGTGAAGGTTTTTTGTTTGAAAAAAATGTTAACTAGTTAAAGAAAAATGCTAGTAATTACTCCAATTTTGTTTTTTCAAGTCACTAGTTAAAGAGTTAAATATGATAAAATAATCTTAAAATGTGTGTAACTTTTTAAGTAAATAAACTATCAACAATATTAATTCTCACAACTCTTCCTCCAGTCAAATCTACACTTTTGACCTTCAAATTATAGATCGTCCATCAGTTTAGTTTGAAGGCTACCAATTCTAGTCAATATCTTATATTAGTCTCCAAAGTTAAATACCTGAAAGGCTAAAATTCACTTTTTAACTTTAAAGCTTTGTCAAAAAAAAACTTTAGAATTTTGTTTTTTCTTATGAAATTATCATCTCTAAAAGTGAAGGACTAAAATCACCAAATCATAATATTTGGCAGCCAAAAGTGATATTAAGCCCTCAAAGACAAATTATGTGTCAAATTATTCCTAATAAATGTTTAAAACTTAAGATGATACTCAAAGAGTAATGTTGACAATTTACAATTTCATGAACCTTTTTAATTTCCTGATTTGAGGGAATAACATATTAGCATCCTACAATTTGATTAACAGAAATTGTTTTACTGTGTCTCACTGATAAGAAAGCAACACAGATGTCTATAGGCATGAATTGAATGAATGTGAAAAGAATGAGCAGTAATTAAACAAGGGAAGAGTGCACAAAAGTAAAGGTTGCATTATAATAAAAGATAAAAGGCCAATCTGAGTAAAGCAACTACTACATTAAGGAAAACTGAGAAATCACAAAAGATGTTAGTGATTACAAGATCAATAATTTATATTCCAGAATGAACCAGCTTGCTTTTTAAATTATCAAACATCTATGGAATCCTTTCATAAGCTGAAGCTATCCTCTTCATTTTGAAAGTCTCACACCATGCACTTTGTCCATTCTTTTCAGGTAAGGGGTAACTTGCCAGGAATGCAGTCAACTTGGTGATCAATAGTTCCTTCCCTTGTATGGCGTCTCCTGGAAAAAGAGAAGGAAAATAAAAACCGATTGAGATCATTAAGCTCCCAATAAATTGACCGCGAAAGTTAAATTAGAAGTATATAATGGCACAGCTAAGATTGTTCAAAAACTCAGATCAGATTCCTAAATGAATACAAGTATATTAGCGTGAACCGATCATTACAAGGGAGAATATCCAACATCCATGATACATCACATATATAAAGTTATCGAGGTAGCTGATTTGATATTTGTCATAATGCTTAAAACAGCAATCAGCCAAACTGTGAAGTCTCCAAACTAGAGTGAAGGAAAAATGGTAAACATCGTTCTTCAAATAAAGCTAGCATAAAATTAGAAAAGTAACACTAGAGAATAAAATGGAGTCCTTACAGGTAAGTAACCGCCAGGCATGAATAGAACTTGTCTAGGATGACCATGAAGTTGTCCATACTGCAATTAGGTTAATAATATTAATTAATCATTCTGAAATATTTATATTCTATATTAACATAAAAGTAACCAGAGAAATGGAAGTGCATCCCACCGGTGGCCCATTCTGATGAAAATATGGTTGGGGTGGCATTTGTGCTGCCTGTGGATTATACATGATAGGCTGTTGCCCGGCAAAAGAAGTTCCAACCTGCAAGCCATATAAGACATCATCAAAGTTGCAAGGAGAAGAGATTATCAGAGTATGACAACTAAACCTTACTAATGAATTATGAATCTATATTTCTATGAAGTGACTATCCAATTCATTGGAGATTTAACAATATCTTTGCATGAAATACTTACTCCAACACCCATTGGCATGGTTGGCATACTCGGTACAGTAGATACGTTAGCTGGGAAATAGAAGGAACCATCAGACACTGGGGAGCGTGGCCTGACAGATGCTTGAGACGGAACAAAACTCTTAGCATTAGGGTTCAGCTTAAATTCCTGACAACAACAAAGGGAAACCAAGAAAAGAGGAAACCTCTGAGACATGCCACAGCAGTAATAAAAAAGACCAGCATTTTCAACTGGGATTTTCTATTCTATAAAGTCGATCATTAACTTTCACACCTTCGCATAGGGATTCAAAGTTGATTTATCGGAAGACAGTGAACCAAGTGAAGAACTTGGAGATAGACTAGGACCAGATGATACACGAGTTTCTGATCTTCCACGTGAACTTAAGGGCTTCGTTTCCCAACTTGCTCTGCCAGAATCTGAACCCCCAGTCAAGTCTCCATGTGATGTCTTTTCATCAATCTTAGATGAAATATGAGTAGACGTGGCATGGGAAGGGGCATTAATAGAAGATAATCCCCCTTTATCAGAGTCATCTTTCTTCAAGTTGAGTGTTGAGTGTAAATCTGCACTAAGAATTGCCATGATCAAAGGAATGCAAAAATTAATAAATGAATGAACCGTATAAATGAAGCTTCAAATGTAAGCAGAGCTTCCATTCATAAGTAGTATTAGGTACTGATAGAAACCTTCAACACTTCATTTATAATAAAATAAACAGAATAACCACTTAAATGACATTGGTTTAGTTTCCATCCACATTAGCTTCACAGCTTCAGACATAATGCATAAGATATAATCAATTCACAGGGAGCTGAGAGAATATTCACAAACCCTCATATTTCAATGGCTGGACATCCTCAGCTTGCTGCACCAATTAATGGAAGAAAAACAAAGAGATTTAAGAATATCAGATTACAGCAATCTCATGTGAAGTATTTATGCAAACATGGGTATGAGAGTTATAACACTGAAACTTCAACTCACCTTCTGATTTTCTTCCTTGGTGTTACCATTGGCTGCGTGTAGATCACAAACTGAATTATCCTGAATCCTGCGAGTTAAAAGGATTTGAGATTTTTTAATGAACTTGATATTTATGTTTCTATTGCTGAAAAGCCATCCTCGGTGAAGAAAACAAAGTAAATATAGAAAAGCTAAAGTTAACAAAAAAAACCTGCTCTCCCCATCTGAAAATGAGTGACTTTGGCCAGGGAGTTCAGATGATAACTGCTTAGCATGATCATAAGAACCAGGGCGGCATAAATCCCCGCCAGTTTTTGACTGAGATGACTGTAAGCAATCAAGTATATGAAGGTAAAATGAAAATTATGCTGAATCTAGAAGGTAACATAATTACTTATAAAGTTATAAGTGAGGAGGGAGGACAAGGCAAAATTTAAGACAGAAAGGAACACATGGTACCAACTTATTTTGGCCACGGATGTTTTATAATTTGTTACTATATTTAAGATGTTCAAGATGCACTAATTTGATTATGTATAAACAAAAAAAAAAGCACTAATTTGATCATGTATAAACAAAACAGGACACAGAGCATGCTGGACCAGTATCGATTTGGTATTGCAAAACCACAATATTCAGGTAGAGTATGAACAACATTAAGAGTGATGCCTTTATGTAGCTAAAAAAATACATAAACACGTTATGGTAGGATTCAAACGCAAGAAAGGACAAGCTCAGAAGCCAGTGAGTGACCTTCAAGTTGCCAAATGATTGAAACCAACTAAAATGAACACTTATTAAATAACTGGTTGAGGAGATACCATAACGGAGAAATTTGACCATGTTTGAGCTCCATTTTTGCCTTTCCCACCACTTACCTTTCCTGGTCTCTTTATGACTGAATCAGATATATCACCAAACGTTTCAGAATTTTGTGAATCCAATAAACTGTCTTCATTTTCATCATATTCATCGTCAACACCTTTACCCCTGTATACAGAAGAGTATCTGGTCTCTTCATCAACATCGAAGTCATCAGGGTAAAGGCCTCTTTCCTGTTGAGAAAAATGTATTTGAGCAATTCGTACAGACAAGAAAAAAACTATACAAAAATTAGCAAAGGGGGGAAAATGCAGAGTCCACACCAACCTCTGCTAGATGAAGATCTTGGGTTTCCTCGCCCTCAATTTCTCTTGCTATTCTTAGAGCTTGCATTTCCCGTTCTCTCATCTGAGGCCCCTTTTCAAGCTTTGTTGTATAGAGTTCCTCATCAAATGTGCTTTTCACCCCAAACAACATTTTATTTGTTTCAAACTGATCCCATCCCCTAGAACTAGAAGAATACAAAACATGTTAACAAGGTAGAAAAAATGGAGAAGCTGTGAAAAAATACAATCAGAAAGAAGAAACAAATATAAAAATCCAAGATATTAAAAATGGCAGTAGCAATGTTATACTCTCAAGTAAGCGCCATTCTGATAAGGACCTACCACAAAATCCCCTATTTACTCTATGCTGTAAAAGAATAATTCATAACCAGATTTTTTTGTGAATATCCTTCTGATATTTCCCACAGGAAATATTTCTTAAATTTACAATAATGCAACAACATTTCAGCCCGAGAAAAGAATTGAGACGCCACAAAAAACAACTGAGCTTTTATATTTTTCCTTTTTCTTGATAGGTAATCATGATGTAATAAAAGGCTTCTATGGGAAATAATTCAATCACACATGATTAATGAGAATCAGCCACCCAAGTAAAAAGGAGAGAAACTACAGCCTAAACAAATAAGGAACATCCCACAAGGTGAAATCAGTCATGTTCTACATAAGTCATTCCTCAGAAGAAGAAGAAAAAAAAAATTACCAAAAAATGGTCCTAAGCAAGGGCTACAAAATTGGGGTGATGAACAAGCAACATACAATTAAAAATAAAATAAAATGAAAGAATTAGATAGGAGACAATATAAATTATAAGCAAATTTACAGAGTCAAAATCCAAATGGATTTTACACTCCACCTAATACACCATTATCTATAGTTGTCCCTTCTTGGTGTCCTGCTTCAGTTTTCAATATACCCATTATCCCATGTTTAAAATTTTAAAAATGAAGGAGAAAGAGGTCATTGAGATATCTACCATTAGCATTGTATATATCTTATTTACAATAATTTCAAGCTAAAAAGAAAGAAAAACAAAACGGTATAACATTGTTTCTCAGCCGACTTCAAAGTTTATAGGACAAAGGGGACTGGTATGAATTTGGTGTCAAGGCTTCAAGAAAAGTAGCAACTCCCAGAAAAATGCAATCTAGTGCTGTTAAAAAGCTTCAGCAACGAGTGTGGTCCATAGGTCAAGTAAACAATAGTGATTATATAAAAGTTTTTGATTAGTGATGAAAAGAGAAAAATAAAGCCACCTATTCCAGGAGCCATCAAAGATATTGTCCAGTTCAGGGCATTGTGGAACATCTTCATCAGGTACCCATCGGTGTAATTCTCTCCCTGTCTCAACATGACGAGGTTGAGATATTACTGAATCAACCATGATCTCCTGATGCACATCATAGTTGGATTCACTGGCTAGGTCACCTCTAGAAACAGCAACATCCTGCCAAAATGATACATAAAAGATACCATCAGTGAACAAATTGAGAATGTTTACAAAGCAACTTCAGTTACTTCACCTATTCCTGGAACTGGAACTAAAACTTTTCCAACAACATTCGGTAGCATATAGTTTCCATACTTGTTTAAAAAACCAAAAACAAAAGTAACATAGCATAATTTGAACTGAAATTAAGCTGCAAATAAATACTGTAGCAAACCTTTGCTATGACTTGTACAAGTTCTTTGCCAGGTATAATTAAAGTCTTAGAAGGTGCTTTGCTGACAAATTCAACACCAGAGCTCTGCCCTTGCGAAGAGCCGTCCTTTGTCAAGCAAGCCATTTTCAAAATGACTCCTATAAGAACAGCAATGATGATATGAGCAGTAAAAATTGTCAACTCAAGGGATATTAGGTAGGTTTGTTGGTTGGGTGTGGGAGTTAAGGAGTGAAATGATAAGGTAAAGGTTTTGATCCCTAACCCCCAACAAAATACTAATTATACCAACATTTGTCATTTAAAAAAATCTATTTTAGTATATCAATAAAAAATAAAAAAATAAAAAATAAAAAACTGAAACAGAAAACAATAATCTAATTAGGTATACAGAAACGTAAAAATAGCATTGTCTCCAATATCATCAAAATCAATAACACAAACATAGCAGAACATACCAAAATCTTTCTCAGTATTTGTAGCATGAAATATTCCAGAGTATATAGATCCATTTTTCACCTGGACTTCCACCTGGTGCCCAATAAGGCATGTTGTTAAATAGACTAGTCGATCACGCGAAGGACTCTCATAACTACCGCCTTTACTACCTGTCACTGCACCTGTAATAGTAAGTATCAGCAACAGTGAATGAAAAAGAAAATATTAAACAACTCGGGTCAGATGCTCACCTGTACTCGCTAATCTGCCAGCATTTGATTTTCCAGGGGGAATCTTATCAGATTTAGATGCCCCATCTTTATCAGATTTCCGACGACCATATCCATTAGATGATTTAGGCTGCCCAACTTGTTGCAAATTCATCCTCACCCACAGCCTTGCTCCACTAACCTGGAGTATTTAGAAAGCATATAAAACACAAGCACGCAGCATTGCAAAGAAGAAAGATGCAAAATGAAATAAGCACAATGGATTCTATTATCGTTCAGCAACCATGTCATTAAATAAAAATTGACTCCATATTAGTTAGATCTGTCCTGTGATGAACTGGTTCCGAGTATTCTTAAGATATTTTTCTTATTAAGGCTTGAAAAATCAAGTTGCTTTATTCTCTAGTTTCTTCGTCTTTTTCTCTCCTATCCGGCATAACAAATTCTTCCCTATGTTCATTAGCGACGAAACCTATATCCTCAAATACTATTTCTGTCACATTCCAAGCCCCTACCACAGCTCAATCCTAAGCAAAAAGTCAATCTTTGAAACCCAAAAACCCTTCCTTTATTCCAAAACCTATCACAACATTGAACTTTAATGCCCTCAATATATCCTTACCCCCTACCCCAAAGCTCAAGTCAGCAGAAAAATGGAAAAAGCTATATTTTTATTTTATTTTGCAGTTTTCCTTTACCTCAATTCTCTGTTCCTCTTCTTCATAATGATTGACAAAATGCAGCACATATCTCAACCAAATAAAATCACATAAATTTCAATTTATATATCCTTTTGCTTCACTTACCAAACCCAATTCGCAACCACAAAAACCTAATTACTCGCCAATTAAACAAATACATGATCCAACCAAGTCCTAATTTTTCAAATTAAACACAAAAAATGAAGTAAAGTTCAATTTTTTTGGGTGACACGAAATCAAATTGATAGAAAAGGGATCGAAAAAGAAATAGGGTTATATACCTTTTGATCGGAACAAAGAGAATTCCGTTGAAATTGAAGACGGTGAGAAAGGGGTTAGGTAGGGATTGGAATGATGAAAACGACGGAGGCGCCAATTGCAGCGACGGAGAGAGAAAGGGGAGAAACGAGGGTTCCGTCGTGATCCAAAATTCACAAATCAACGCTGCATCGGTTTTTTGAAAGAAGAAGGAAAATAAAATAAAATAAAAAACGCTACGAAACGAAATGCTACTAAATAATTAATGAGACAGGCTTGTGATATTTTGGAAAGACAAACAATTAGTAATTAATTCTATAAAGCTTTTAATTAAAAATAGTAATAATTATAATTATGTTATATATTATATATTTTATTTTATATGGTTAACTACTTAAATAAATGATACTCTCTCATGTGCACAAACATAACACCTCATTGTTAGGCACACTCACAATAAATAGTAAAAATTAAAGAAAAATTGAATAAAGTGATAATAATTGATGTGACCATTTTATATTTCTTTTAATTGTTTTAATTTATATGTGTGTGCCTAAATTTGTGCCTAAATATTTTGTGTCTATCTAAGAGTTTCTCCTCTCATGTATGTACATTGTACCCTCTCATGTGCTGGATCCAACTTCCACTTTTATGAAGAACTTTTTTTACCAATTAAGATTTGAAAATAATATTTATTTAATAATATATAGATTTAATCCATATAAATAAACGATGTAAATAAGTTTTACACAAGAGCAATGAAATGTGTCCACCCAAGTAATGAAATGAGTCCACTGTCCACTCAAAAGATATACCAATATACTTGCACTTGTATTTTCATTTTACCAAAAAAGTATTTTATTCAAGAAAGTGGCCATGAAACTACAAAATGTAAGTTTACTTACCTCTTTTGTTTTTACGTATGAGATAGGTAAATCCCAGGCATAAATTATTCCATCATTATTATTTGAATTGAGGTAACAACTAAATTTGTTCCTTTAAATAGAGTCCATTGATTATTTGTGATTATATTCTCTATGTTAAACTTTTTTCATTTTAAGTCACTAAGTTTAATTTAGTGATGAAGAATTTGTATAATATGTTAGAGATAATGAGTTTAAAGAAATAGACTATTTTTATTTTTCTTTCTTTAACATCAAACTTCGAGAGGGTGGTCAGAGAGAGTCTTCATGATGGAGAGAGATAGCGTATATTAACGACCCATGGGTTTAGATAGCATGTTTTGAAGAGGATGAGGGATGAGTCAGATACCTTTTTCTGGACCGACCCATGGGTGAATAGGATTACTTTGAGTGAGTGGTTCGGGCGCCTGTTTGATTAGGTGGAGACCAAATTGCGCACGGTGGTCGAGATGTTTTTGCTATGATGGGGGAGGCTTGGGAGTGGTGGAGGCAGTTGAGAGTGTGGGAGGAGGAACAGTTTGGGGAGTGTCAGTCTTTACTAGCTAACCATTCAGTGTAGACTCAGCCTACAAATAGGTTACAGTGGCGACCAGACCCTAATACTGGCTACATTGTTCGCGGAGCATATCAACTCCTGACTTCTCATGATCCGGTTTCTATGGATAATGTGGATACACTTATTTGGCACAATCAAGTTCTCTTGAAGATTTCCATCTTGGCGTGACGTCTTTTACGTGACAGATTATCCACGAAGACAAACACGGTCACTCGAGGCGTTTTATCTCAGGCAGCTCACTTTTGCGTTTCTGAATGTGGAGAGGCCGAGACGGCCCATCACTTATTTATTTCATGCATCATCTTTGGTCCTCTCTAGACATTAGTTCGCTCGTGGATTGACTTACCCTCGGTGGATTCTACTACTTTACGTGTTCACTTTGTTCAGTTCACTTCTTCAGCAAGTGGATCTCGAGTGCGCCGATCTTTCTTGGAGCTCATTTGGCTTGCCTGCGTGTGGGTTATTCGGATGGAAAGAAATCATAGATTGTTTAGAGGTTTGACAAGCACTTCTCATCAAATGTTGGACAAGATAAAACTTTTTTCTCACAGGTGGTCGGAGCCGTCGAGTGTTACTTTAGGCTTTTTTCTTTTTGTTGACTTTATGACTCTGTGTAGATCTTGGTAGCTTTCTTTGATACACCTTATGTTGGAGAGACTATTTTGTTAATATATCTCATTTTGGTTTGTTAAAAAAAAATCATGAATTAATTAGTTTTTGAAAATTAATTACTCTCGTATGAAATTGTCTCCATCAATAACTATGCCATAGATTTTATGTGTGACGAAGTTTTATTTTTCATTTTTTAAATTATGTGATAGTGTGAAGATTGATGTTAATCTTCTGGTTCTCAACAGAAGAAGGGGTCACAATAATTGAAAATATTTTATTGGAAGGTAAGTAAAATTTGATAAAGAATCAAACCACATAGAAATCGAACTCAAGTTTTTCACACAATTCTTCCTTTAGTGGAGCTCTTAATCACATTAATTTGTCCTAGAGAAAGCTCATTAACCGCTTAAATCCAATGTAAAAAAATATAATTAATATTTTAAAAGATAGAATGAGTCATTACATAAAAAAATATATAATTAATATTTTAAAAGATAGAACAGATCATTACATAAAAAACAAAGACATAATAAAATCAGTATATCAAGTATCTAATTTAATATCTAATTATCACGATACTGTCAGCTTATTGGTACAAAATTAAAAAAATATAAAAAGCAAAAAAAAAAATTATGGTAATAAAATACAATTGGAAGTATCCATGAAGTATCTCACAAAAATGTGTTCAACACAATTACCATACAACACAGCCAAAGTATTGAAGTGTCCTTGCTTCCTTTTTCACCACTCCATGGAATCTGAATTTCATAAACAGGACCAGAGATTCTGAGTACATCTTATGGAATCTGGCAGTAGTGAGATTATACTGCAAAAAATGTATATAACATGATCTGGTCCTTTAGAGAAATGAAAGAGTGGAGTGCATTTTGCTTTACTCACAAAGGGGGTGTAGATCCTCTCCATGGTTCCGGTATGAGAGAAAAATGCACAATAAATAAAATAACATGTTTTTTATTGGTTGTGTCTTTATCTCTTCTATCGGAACCATTCAGTAACCGGAGAGGATTCCCTCACAAAGGTAACTTGATTCTGTCGGACCATTTAAAGATATCAGAATACACCCTATCGCCTCCCAAATCTTCTCCTTTGGCTCCTGCTGCGACCCTCATAACATCTTCAATCAACGCAAAGTTTCCCATTATATCAACATGAGCACCGCTCTGTGTTCCTCTTCCTTCTAGCAGGTTGGCTGGAGGAGAATGATCGTATTCTCTAACATAAGTCCGGATTCCTGAAGGGTTGAATCTTGTTTTTCCTCGCCAACCTTTAGCACACATGTAGCCTGAACTTAGAACTGGAACAGTCTCATCACCATCAACAGTATAGACACCATCATTCAGACAACTAACTTCGGTACCACCATCAGCCGTAGGATCAATTTCAAAAGGAATGTAACACTCAGCAAAGTGAGATAACTTGTAAATATAAGCTCTTTCAGTCGGTAGGCCAACTCCATATAGAGAGAAAATTTCCATATCAGGAGCATTTGGTAATCTGTATATATTTTAGAGTTGCAAGAGATATCAATTGAATAGGTAATAAAAATAAGCAATCAAATGAAGAGTATTACATTTTTGCTTGGAAAGATGATGAATCTAGATCATTCAACTATAGCAACTACCTTAATTTCCATTGTCCATATTCACAAATTCATAACGATTATTTTATTTGGAACTCTTAGAATTGAGTTTTGGGCCTAACTCATCCTCACAAAACCGGCTTGTAAGGTGAGGATTGTCTCTACTTTATAAACACTTATTCAGGTCATCTCATATCCGATGTGAGACTTCTAACAGGAACATATTAAAGAGCAAAGGATTGTTATAATTCATAATGTTTAATATACTAAATTTCATCATGAATGATGCCAATTAGCAACGGTAGATTAGATTTTTTTCGAGTTGTATCTAATACTGTGTTTGGTTACTGTTGGCACACATTCCAAAGCACATTTAACATTAACGTAACAGATGCGTGCATGTTTGGAATGGCGGTGAGTTTCCAGAATAATGGTTTGCCGCGATGATTTTGGCAAAAGCTACACTTTGGAGCTTCAGCATAATCTAAGTGACAGCATGATCTCATCAAATTACTATGATTTAAAACAAGCACAGTTAGGGGAGTTCAAAAAGTTTAAAAAACTGAACCAAACTGCATTGAACTGAATCATTTTTTAAAAACAATTTAAAAACTGAACCAAACCTAGCACCACATTCATTTTATTTTCAAAATAAAGCCAATCAAAATACATATATCACCTAATTTGATTTCATTTTCATACACTTAACTTGTACTGGCAACTGTCTCTAATTCAATTTAATCCCTTAGGGAAATCAAATTAGATGAATATGATCTCGCTACTGTTATGGTTTTGACAACTCTTTTCTGTTAGAGCTTATGATATCTGGATCGGTCAAGTTGGACTCAGAGCTACCATGCTCGATGTTTCAATATACTTCTCCAGCTAGAGTGGTGATAAATTGGAACATACATTGAGCGATTTGACAATGGTAGAGAATCAGATACCACTTTTCATTCTAAGGATTGTGTGTAGCAAACTTTTTATGCCTAAAGGGGGAAAGAGGGAGGGAGTGAGGAAGAGAGGGGGACGGAGGGGGAGAGAGTGAATAATAATATTAATTTTAAAGCGGTTCTGAGCCGGTTTTAGACCGAAGTAAAACCAGCTCAAAAATTAACTGGTTTTTTACTAAAGCGGTTTTTAGGGACTGAACCAAACCATTAATGCGGTCCAGTTCAGTTTGGTTTATGGATCATGCACACCCCTACACGCCGTGGACTCAACAGCCATTTTACCTTTTTCAACGCCAATCCAAACACAGTATAAGACACTGTCAACCAATACTCGAGCTCTCAAATATGACCAATATAAATCATGGGCGTGTGTTACATTTAAAGAGCTAAGCTATTTTGGAGCACTACCACCAAAGCATTCATTCAGAAATGTATTAACAAGAATAACTGATCAAATAAAGTGATAAATAGGATAAAAGCCGGGAAGAAAAATACTCACTTTGTTTCCAAGGGGTTTGACCAATATTTGTAGTGTTCATATTTAGGATCATCTAAATCGTCAGCTACTCCGTAAGAGAAATGAGCACCACCACGCTCCATCATTTTCGGAGCAACAAAGTAAAGTAGGTCTATGATTGAGCCAGCTGTGTAAACTTTATGATCTGCAATTGCTCTTACTCCCTCAACTCCCATGTCATGATATTCAGTCCACACATCACGACAAGTGGTATTTGCAATATTTGGACCCTTAATTGCATCCTGTTAATGAAAGAGATTAAGAAAACTGAATTATGATATAATTTTGGTAAAATAAGGACTAAGCACACAAGACTACATCAAATTCAAGTTTCAGTGTTAAAAATATGCTCACCCGAAATTCAACAATATCAATCTTAGAAGAATCCGCCTCTGCGACATCTCTGCCAAATGATATCATTCTTCCATAGTTAACATGTGTTTTATTTGTCTCTTCGTCTGTCAACTGAGTATAGCCACCGTTTTGCTTTTTGATATTAAGGCGGCAGGCCTCTTCAGGTGACCAATCAAGACCACCCCATATAGTGTCCCCTCCTTTTGGTATCATTGACATTGTTGAGTCCCAAGTGCGAGTCATCTTCATAACATGTTGCAATGTTTGAAGGCGGAACATATCGTTATCTAAAAATCCCGGTGCAATCGCCCTTGACAAATAACAAGAAAAAACCAATTTCAATTTAGATACTGAATAGTTGGATGGACAAAAAATGAAAAGTGTAGCACAAATGCCAAGTGCAATCAGAATTTGCTTTTCCAATTCAGATCAGTAGTTGGAGAAACGGCAAATTTTGCACATGGTTGTTTACTTGTAACATCTGTAATTAAAAGAAGAAATTTTGGAGGAGAGAAGAAGAGATGTCTTAAAGGTGTTTACAAAGCACAGCTGATTTAAACACAATGCAGCACTTACACGATAACGACACGTGTGGTTGCATTCAGTTGTTCTATTTTTCTAATTATTACCTGTGTCGGTGTCATGTCCAATGTACGTTTCAATGCTTCAGAGTTTCAAAAATAGAAGAAAACAGGCAGTTCATAGTAACTAACATAATCATTCTAGCTAGAGTATATACTGTTGAACCTAGCAACCCTGATATAAGCCATTATGTAATCTCGTATCAAGAAGAAATTTACCTGGCAACAGCAATATCTCGGGCTTCTGCTGAGAAAAGCCCTGCTATAGCCTTTGGAACGCCTAAAAATGGTCCACCAATGTTTACAACTGCCTTAATATATTTGGAACACCAATCTGGTCCTCCTCCACCCCCTAGAGGAGCTGGTGCTTCGACCCATTTCATGAAATGAAGAAAATACAAAACCCCCATCGAATGTGGAATAATAACCGCCTTATTTCCACCATTAGTAGCAACCATAAGTTCTATGTTGCTTTTTATCCGACTTAGTGTTTGATCTCGCACCTGATCAATTAAGTTAAGTTATTATTAATGAAATGAAAAACATTCAGTAGTGTTCTGAACTAACTCGGTGCAAAATCAATTATTAAAAGAATAATACCTCAGTGTTCTGAAATGATATTCTCCAATCATATGCAGCCATGTACATGGTTTTTTCTTCATAACCAATACGTGCCAAGTTAGCAATTAGAACGGCCCAAACAAAGTATCCTGCAGCAAAGTAGTCAGCAGCTACAAGTCCAGAGACAGGCCTTACTCTTATGCCAGGTGGATCCAATCCTGTTTCGTTGTCCAAGGACATGTGCTCCACCCAACATGAAGGTCTGAAAAAGATCCACACAGAAATAGGACATAAACTTTATGGTTAGTACTTCGATGCCTATGGGAAATCAATTACAAACATGAAAGGCATAGACAAAGATTATATCATTACACTAGTGATGGTGAACTATGTTATAAACCTTATCTGGACCATAAGTTCGGAGTTTGGATTACCATTTCTGCTTGGAAATCCTTCAATTTCAATCAATGTATATTATTTGTCTTACAAAAGGAATGAAACTAATGTCAATCCAAAACTTTCCCTATACTTTCAACTTTCAAGCTGAACGGTACTTCCACTCACAAAGGGACATGGAAAAGAGACTTGAGTTATTTCAATCAAGCAAGCACTCACAATTAGCACTTATCATATTAAACAAGTACAAATTGAACATTGAATATATGTAACTGTTTGTTTATCTTCCTAATCATGATTAGAGTCATAGGTTTAGAGGAAAACAACGATCTAACATTACCTAGGAGAAATTCCAAGAACGAGCTTTCATATGACAAGTCAATTCCAATAACGATAAAAATTAACAGTCTCAAGCAATCACATTATCAAGCAACAATATAGTACAATACCATAAAAGAGAAGTTCCCTTCTAAATCACATCTTTCCAATGTCTCCACCAATAATAGAAATTAGAAACATGTTAACAAATCCAACAACCTAGCATTAAATTGGCAAGTTTACCAAACATCATCAAATGTCAAACATTTCAGCTTCAATTCAAAGTCTATTATCACCAATCACCATCCTCATCATAATCAATCAATTCCAAATCACACTAAACTCACAAACACACACACACACACACATTCCAATACCAAAAACCACTAAACAATACCAAACAAGATTATAAAAAAAAAACATCATTAACATCATCAAATTATGACAAACAAAACATCAACACAACCAAGCAAAGTTATTTATACCTTTTATAAACTTCTCCAAAAGTACCACCCCACAACCTCTTCCTAAACAACCCTTCAGCACACTGATGACCCTCCCAAAGTTCAAGCCCACCGGTAACAATCCCCGGCACAAAAACCACCGGATGCTTCGCACTAAGCCCTTCCTTCTTAAGTTTAAGACCAGGTGGATCAGGCATAGGACCAGTAATAGCCTCAGTTACATACTGAGGAAATGAAGCAGGCATAACATTATACATAAATAACAAAAACCACCATAACGTACAAATGCAACCAACAAACCAACAACAACCATCAATACAAGACCACTTGGTACTCTTTTTCAACAAATCAGCATCATTCTTATTCTTATTCTTCTTGTTCTTTTTGTTCTTGTCATTATCATCATCATCATCTTCTCTTTCTTCTCCTTCTTTCTTCTGAATTTTTGGTTCTGAATTTTCACTCTGACCCTTTTCTGGTTCCGAACCTTTTCTTCTTCGGATCAAAGACATGTTCCTTAAAAACGGTTCAAACCCAGAATTTTTTGAGGAAAATTATGAAAAAATTTCACTTTTTTCTTCTTCTGGGTTTTATTGTTTTTGGGGGTGGAATTTTCGTTGATTTTTGTTGAATAAAAACGGATGGGGTTACGTTAATTTGATGAAAGATTGAAACTTTGAACGGAAATGAAGAATGTGTGAATTAGAATCGAATTAGGTAGCTTGGTTTTATTTATTTTTTCTGATGTCTGATGAGGTTAGTGATAAAAGATTTGTGTTTTTGCTGAATGGAGACAAAGTAGAGTGATTATTTTATTTTTAGCATTGCTATTTAGGAAGAATTATTTTAAAGAAGAAATGCAAGAATAACACATAGTATTATCTTATAGGATGATGTAATTTTAATCTCCTCTTTTAGTAAAAATTATGGGGGTAGTTGATGTAAACAATGGTGGAGATTTATTCTTGCAATTCTTCTCCATAAATTTTCTTATTAAATAGCATTTTTTTTTTTTTATAATTGTTTAGTGATTATTGGTTAGAGCATCTTAAGGTGTTAATTTGGTTCAGTAAGTATTGAAGGAATATTATTTCAATAATTCTATAAACAAAAAAAAAAAAAAAAATCATGATTTATTTAGTCAAACACAAGAGAAATGAATTATAAAAAAAATAAAAATATGAGAGAGATATGTTGACGATACCTTTTTCTACTAACCCACATTTTTTTACTAACCCACATATTTTATTAATTAACTTAATTGTCAAAATTTCAATTTTCAGGTGAATATGTGAAAAATATTGGATTCAAATTTTAATCATGTATACTGTAACATGTTTGCAAAAATTGTACAAAAAAATGCTTGCAAAGAAAAAACCGTCTCGCATTTTCTATTAAACTCTTTTTTTTATCACATTTTTTCTATTTATTACTTTATATGTTCTAAATTAAAAGTCGTTTTAAGAAGAGAAAAAAAATTGATGAAGTATTTAATGACAAATTTTTTTTGACTTTCACTACCAATTTAATCTAGTTCGGAGGTCAGTTTTAACATCAAGTGATTTCAGCTTCCTCCCGATCGTAGTTGCGAGGAATTGAACTATGGTTCTTCATACCAAGTTCAGAGACAATCGCAACTAAATCAACTAGCAATTGATGTATTTAATGACAATTTTGTAAACTATTGGTAACACGTAATTTCTATTGTTAAAATGATTTATAATTTGAAACTTAGAGAGTAGTAAAAACTAGTGTGTTAAAAAATATGTATCATGCCAAAATATTTGAGATTTGGATCATCTCCTATGATTTCTCTCCAATTCATTATTTTGTGAGTGTGAAGAGAGAGAAATTAAAAATTAAAAATAAATAAATGATGATGAGAGAGAAGAAATGATGAGAGAGATAGACACATAAAAAAAATTGGAGAGGGAATTGGAGAGAAAAAAAAGGAGAGGATCTAAATCCAAATATTTGTGGTGTCTTAGGTTAAACTCAAAATCTCTCGTTTGTGTGTGAATTTTGTTGGATATGCCTTGAAATTTTAAGATTGAAAGTCATAATATTTTTGATTTTGTGAAAGAAAAATATTTTTGGAGAATATTTGACTTGGATTGTGTTTTGTTTTAAATTGGATTTTTAAACACAATATTGAGAGATTTGGTTTTATTTTAGAAGATTGTCTTTTAAAATAAGTAGGCATATATTTTTCTATAAATAGAGATTGTCTTATTCATAGAAAATTTGAGAGAGAGCGACAAGATGTAGAGAGTCGGGGTTTGCCACCACAAAAGGCTAGGATTTTGAATCCTAGGGCAAACTACTTGTGGGACACCTTGTGTAGACTAGGTTAAATTGAGTCTCTTGGCTAGAACGGAGAGGTGTTCTCTCCCCCAGATTAGGTTCATTAACACATTGAGTTTCTTGGCTAGAACGGAGAGGTATTCTCTCCCCCAGATTAGGTTCAATAACACCGAACTGGGTAAACAAATTGATCGTGTGTTCTTTATCTTCTTGCTGTGTTAATTGTTTGAATTATTGCATCATCGTCTCTATCCCGTCTTATATTTTGGTTGCCTTGTTACGCTTGCCCAACACATCAAGTTTCTTATTGGTGTGAGTTTATGTCGAATTCGGAACAAATTTTATGAGGGAATAGTGTGGAGATATATACGTTAAAACGTAAAGAGGAGATAAAATTGGAAATTAAATGGATTGACTTCGTGGTGAAAGCTTTAGAAATTTGAATGTACTTCTTTCAATGTCTCGATTCAAAATCATCCTGACGCTACTTTTTGTGTTGAGTCAGTCCGTACAGAGCAAAAAGTTTTGGCTTCAAATGGAAACCCCTCTATTTATGTGGGCGAAAATGGTGGATTTGATATAGGCATGATAACAAAACTTACTCGTGGTATCACTCAAATTACCCTTTGACTTTAACCTGAAATTAAAGTTTGTATTTTTCTCAATTTCAAAAGACATGAGGAGCATGACAATTAACAGAGACATATGTCCCCATCCCAAACTTGTCATGCGTATATCAAAATTATACATTTACCTCTCTTAATTTATACGCTCTTAAATTATATTTTTTTGGTAACAAGAGAGAAAAAAGAAAAAGAAAAACAAAAGCAAAAATAACCGAGGGATTACTCCCTAACAAAGGTTACACCCCAAGCGTCCGCGTGAAGGGAGTTGGACAAATCAGTCGGAGGATTTTCTAAAATCACCAGAGGCGAGTTACCAGAAGCTCCCATCTTGGCCAAGAAGTCAGCACACGCATTTCCCTCACGAAAGGTGTGGTTGATCGTAACAATCCAATCTCTACACAAAAGTTGGCGAACTTTTTGAACCTCATTCGCAAAGGGATGATAAGTCGAGACACCATTCTGAATCATAGAAACCGCTAACAAGGAATCAGAATAACAAATTATCTTCCTGAACCCATTACTCCAACATAAGTCAATGCCATGAAGAACCGCCATTATCTCTGCATAAAGGACACTTGATTGTGATGCCATACCATAAAAACCTTTCAAAAAGGTTCCGAAATTGTTGCGAAGTGAAATTTATGGCATGCTAAGCACGATGTGCGATACGATGTTCTAAGCACCTTAACACTAAGCACGATGTGCGATACGATGTTCTAAGCATCTTAACAGATCTGACAAGTAGTACGATAAAACAATAAAAAGCAAAACAAATAAAGGAGACAGAGTATTTGTTAACCCAGTTCGGCGCTTAAACAAGCCCTAGTCTGGGGGATACCAATCTAGGAAGGAATTTCACTATAATAGCCCTAGTTCTAAGTTACCAGCAAACGCCCCGTTCACAACTTACAACCTAGGCACTACCAATGAAGCTTCAACCTAGGAACTCCTAGATCAGAGATCTCGTCTCACTTCCCTACAACCTTACAGACATCAAGGATTTCAACAACACAATATCAAAAGTTTTGGAGACACACTCCTAGAAACTAAACCGCTCATACCTAAAGGCTTAGAGTGATGCACAAGAAACAACCATACTCCATGCTTAAAAGCTTTGGAGAAACTACAGAGTTACAACTCAAAAACACAGTCCTACAAAAGCATCAAGATGATACTAGAGAGGCTCACAAGTAAAGCACAAGGCTTACAAAGACACGAAACCCTAAAAGTCTACATTTTGATATATTGGTTTCGGTGAAGAAACTATGTTTAGCTCCTTCCTTTAAATAGCCACGAGTTAGCATGGGCTTTCTGAGCAAATTGGGCTTCAAACACAGCTGAAAAAACATGTTAGATCCAGCTTAAAAGTATTCTTGAACCAAATATAATCTTTCCTTAAATATATCACATCTTTAGGAAATAAATAATCTTCATAGAATCTTCAGTCAATAGAGAGAGAAACCAACGTCTTGGTGCTCAAGAAAATATCTGAAGATACCAAAAATAGTAGGATTCAAGAAAAAAAAACGTGTACACATGGCACGAGATCAACGCGCAGACATGGCATACTGAACAGGTATACAATGTTGAAACATTGTATCCAACATCTTACTCATAATTTGTTTTATCAAAATGATGCCAACAACCAAATATCCAACAATCTCCCTCTTTGGCAAAATTTGGCTGAAACAATTCTTGACCAGCCAATGAGAATAGGAGGGATACAAAACATACATTAAGGGCATAATTACTCCCCTTTAATACCATATTAGGTCATAAACTTGGTATATACTCCCCCTCAATAGCAGATCTGAAAAAAAGTATTACTCATTACCTCCTTCCTTGTCCATAGAGCCAGAAACTAACTTCCCTGGAGCTCACCCAAATATGTTAGGGTGCCCGCTCTGATGCCAATTGAAATTTCTGGCACGCTAAGCACGATGTGCGATACGATGTTCTAAGCACATTAACACTAAGCACGATGTGCGATACGATGTTCTAAGCATCTTAACAGATCTGACAAGTAGTACGATAAAACAATAAAAAGCAAAACAAATAAAGGAGACAGAGTATTTGTTAACCCAGTTCGGCGCTTAAACAAGCCCTAGTCTGGGGGATACCAATCCAGGAAGGAATTTCACTATAATAGCCCTAGTTCTAAGTTACCAGCAAACGCCCTTTTCACAACTTACAACCTAGGCACTACCAATGAAGCTTCAACCTAGGAACTCCTAGATCAGAGATCTCATCTCACTTCCCTACAACCTTACAGACATCAAGGATTTCAACAACACAATATCAAAAGTTTTGGAGACACACTCCTAGAAACTAAACCACTCATACCTAAAGGCTTAGAGTGATGCACAAGAAACAACCATACTCCATGCTTAAAAGCTTTGGAGAAACTACAGAGTTACAACTCAAAAACACAGTCCTACAAAAGCATCAAGATGATACTAGAGAGGCTCACAAGTCAAGCACAAGGCTTACAAAGACACGAAACCCTAAAAGTCTACATTTTGATATATTGGTTTCAGTGAAGAAACTAGGTTTAGCTCCTTCCTTTAAATAGCCATGAGTTATCATGGGCTTTCTTAGCAAATTGGGCTTCAAACACAGCTGGAAAAACGTGTTAGATCCAGCTTAAAAATATTCTTGAACCAAATATAATTTTTCCTTAAATATATCACATCTTTAGGAAATAAATAATCTTCATAGAATCTTCAGTCAATAGAGAAAGAAACCAACGTCTTGGTGCTCAAGAAAATATCTGAAGATACCAAAAGTAGTAGGATTCAAGAAAAAAACGTGTACACATGGCACGAGATCAACGCACAGACATGGCATACTGAATAGGTATACAATGTTGAAACATTGTATCCAACATCTTGCTCATAATTTGTTTTAGCAAAATGATGCCAACAACCAAATATCCAACACGAAGTAGACCCCCGAAACCTGCCGTTTGACTGGAACCAAGCATGCTCCCATCCACATTCAAACAAGTAGTACCTTCTTCCGGGCAAATCCACGACACCAGCCGTCGTGGACTATTATGATTAGACTCCGAAGAGTGAGAATCGAAGGCAGTAGCACAGAAGGAAGCCAAAGAAAAAATCATTGTTATGCTTTCATGCACAGAGGCTTGGATGTTATTAAAAATGAGATTATTTCTATTACACCAAACAACCCACATAGCGATAAACATGATGCTACCGTGAGACACATCAACTTTCTTACACCATTGGAACAAATCAACATCAGCTGTTGTTGGAAGTAAGTGATCTAATCCACACATTTTCCAAATCCTGTCAGCCTCGGTACAAGTGAACAAACAATGTTCCATCGTTTCGGCTGAAACCGTGCATCTAGGACAGAGATTAGTAGCACAAACCTGACGGTGGTTCAACATCTCTCTCGTCGGGATGGCGCCATGAACTACTTGCCAGACAAAAAATTGGATATTTGCCGGTACTTTAATATTCCAAATCCACTTCCAATTAGTATGATTATTAATAGGTTGAGGATTCAAGAGCCAAGCATAAGCCTCTTTACACGTATAAACTCCGGAGGCAGAGGTTTTCCAAACCCAAACGTCGGGAATATCATCAACAACATAAGGCTTTAAAGTAAGAATAGCGTCCCGCACAAAATCAGGGAGAGTTGTGTAGAGCTTATCAAGATTCCACCTGTCATTATGCCAGATATCTTTAACTTTGTAGTCTGTGTCTTGAATTGCCACAAAGGGAACAACCGAGCAAAGTTTATCTTTAAGAGCCCAAGCGTCATACCAGAATTTAGAGTTCCCATCGCCAATTTTAACTGTAAAACCATCCTTCAACATGTGCAAGGCCTTAGTAATGGAGTTCCAGACTGCTGAACCGCCGGAGACCGAAGCATTGAAAATATTCCGACCCTTTAGGTACTTCTCTGTCATAAGCTTGACCCACAATTTCTCCGGGGTGTTAAGAACTTCCCAAATAAGTTTCCCCAGAAGAGACACATTCTGAAAACGCGCAACACGAACCCCTAGACCTCCAAACCGACGTGGCTGAGTGATTTTGTCCCACCCAACTAAGTGCATGCCAGAGTCACGACATCCTTTCCAAATAAATCTCCTAACTGTTTTGTCCAGATCCTCACACATACCCTGCGGAAGCCAGTGAATTTGCATGTGATAAGAAGGAAGGGAAGAGATGACTGAATTCGCTAAGACAACTCTACCCGGTTTGTTTAACAAACGACTCTTCCAAGAGGCTAGTTTCGAAGAAACTCTATCATAAACATCACTAAACTCTTGCTTCCTAGCTTTACCTCGTAGCATCTTGAACCCCAGGTAATTCTCAAATCTGTCAGTGGCCTGAATTTGAGTTGTCGCCGCAATATTATCACGATTACGTCGACAGATGCCAGCAGACGTACAAAATTTGGATTTGCTGAGGCTGACTTTGAGACCAGAAGCAGCACAAAAGTTATCTAGAACCTCCTTAACAATGCGGCCTTGGGATACAATAGCTTTCGCAAAGAGCAGCACATCATCCGCAAAAAACAAATGTGAGAGTTTTGTACCATCTTTCGAGATCTGCACAGGTTTCCAAACTCCATCACTCACATACTTCGAAATCATAGCACCGAGACGTTCCATGCAAAGAACAAAAAGATAAGGAGATAAAGGGTCCCCTTGACGAAGGCCGCGTGTAGGAGTAAACGTCTCCGTTTTGCTGCCGTTCCAAAGAATGGTGTTGGAAGCGGAGGTGATGCCGAACATAATGAGAGAAATGATACCTTGAGGGAAATTATATATCTCTAAGGTGTCCTTAAGGAAATTCCAATTGACTCGATCATATGCTTTTTCCAAGTCTAATTTGAATACCATATCGCCTTTTTTCTTCATAGACTTCTTCATAAAATGCAAAACTTCTTGGAGAACAATAGCATTATCTTTAGTGCTTCTTCCCGGGATAAAACTATTTTGTAAGGGACTAACCATGCCATCAAGGAAAGGCCTAAGTCTACTCACAATAATCTTGGAGATTAACTTATAGGTGACATTACACAAGTTGATCGGACGAAAATCTTTAAAGGAAATCTGACTATCACCTTTAGGTAGCAAAACAATAAGAGTTTCACAAACCTTCTCGTCATAATTACCATTCTCAAAAGCCAGCTTTACAAACTTCCAAATATCATCACCAATGTCCTTCCAGAATAATTTGAAAAATATCGGTTGAAAGCCGTCTGGCCCCGAGGCTTTATACGATTTCATGTTCATCAAAGCATCCAAAACCTCTTTCTTACTAACAGGTTTGGCCAACTCAGACACAGAAACATCATCAAGGGCTGAAATACTATCAATATTACCAATCCCACTAGAAACGGGCTGGCTGCTGCAAAACAGATCTTTGAAGAACACTAGAGCTTCGTTTTTCATGGTTTCGGGATCAGTGCACCATTCGCCAGAACTGAGACGAATCCCATGAATTTTATTGCGCTTCCTCCGAATAATAGATTGGGCATGGAAGAATGAGGTATTTCTACTGCCAAGTTTAATCCATTTCTCACGCGACTTTTGAAACCACAAGGTTTCTTCTTGGAAGAGAATGTTTTCATAAGAGGTAAGTAACTCCTTTTGCAGTCTCAAGAGATTTGCAGAATCGATATTTTCCAGGGCTCTCTGAATACCCCTTAATCTGGCTTCCACTACCCTTTTCCGAGCAAAAATATTACCAAACACCTCTTTATTAAAAGTAATAGACTCACGTGCCACATTTTGAAGGCCACGCACAATATTATTTCGATCACGAGCCCAAGTGTTAATCACTAGATTAGAGTAGTCACTATGAGTAAACCAGGCTGCTTGGAACCGGAAGGGACGACTATCTGGACCCACTGTAGTATTGTGACAACGTAAAAAAAGCGGATTATGATCAGAATGTTTACGCACAAGATGTTCAACTGAAGCCTCGGGGAACATGAGACGCCAGTCATAATTGCAAAAACTCCTATCCAACCTTCTTTGAACAAGAGTACCCCCTCTGCACCGCCCCTGCCAAGTGAATTTTGAGCCAAACGACCCTAAATCAATAAGACCGCAATGATCAACATTCCCAACAAAGGTATCAGCCTTTCTTAATGAGAAAATACCTCCTTTTTGTTCACTAGGGAGTAAAATGTCATTAAAATCTCCAATAGTAAGCCAAGGCAAAGAAATAGTTTCAGAGAGATCCTTTAAGTAATTCCACAGTAAAGGTCTCATTGTGTAAGTTGGACTCGCATAGACACCTGAACAGAGCCATTTTTCTGAGTCTTTAGCTAAAATAAAACTAACACACTGATGCATCTTACTAACAAAAGTGATATTGAAATCACTACCTCGCCGCTGCATGGCCCAAATACCCCCAGAATGGCCTTGAACCTCTTGAACCTCAATCTTCACATAATTCTCTCTAGCCCAAAAACTCTCTGCAGAGGCGAACAGAGTATGGGTTTCGAAAAGAAAAATTATATCAGGTTTATATCTTCTAATCAAGTCACCAACATGATTCTTACTTGTTCTGTTAGCAAAACCTCTAACATTCCAAGCCAGAATAGAGAATTCTTTGAATGTATTCATCATAAACAAGGGGGAGAAACGGGCCATGAAGTACTCACCCTTAATGGCGAGCAGCTTGAACTTCCACCACCATCTCATCTTCACCTTCGATACTTTCTCCGCCATCAGGAATTTGATTCGAGTTACCAACTGGGTCAGGTGGTTTGGGATGAGGTTCAATTTGTTGAGTGTTTGTGTTCCTGCTCTTAGATGATGAGAGAATCGTCAAAGTTTCTTTGGTCTGATTGTTGTTTTGGGCGACCAAAGGGTCGGGTTTGGTGAGAGATGCAGCCCCGACCCATCCACGGTGGATTAAAGGGGTTGTGATTTGGATTCTTACTAGTGGGCTTGGACCGCTGTTCTGGAGTGGGAGTGTTTATGACCCCCTTATTACTAGTAACCATTCCACGGGCCCGTTTATTTTTTTTTAACCACACTTTAGGAGACTCCATGACTCCACCTGGGTGAAACTGTGGTCCCCACTCTTGTTTCTTATTTCCCTCGGCATTAAAAACTTCAACGTCATTTAAACGTGCAAATTGGAAGCCTTTCTCATGGGGAGTCGTTGACTTTCCTTTATGAGAGCTAACAAAGATTTCCTCATTTTTGGGGAGAGACTTCCTCCCTTGATTTTTCTTTCTATTAACTACTAGCCAATCCCCATACAGATCGTCGCCCTTAATTTCTCCCATATCACAACTTTCCAAATTTGAATGATTTGTTGACGGTGACGTTTCCCCTGCCAACGTCGTCGGAGTACTACCACTGCTACTGTTCACTACATCCCCGGATGCAGCTGTGTGATCCTTCACAATTTTCTGAGTGCAATTCCTTGCCACATGGCCATACACCCCACAAGACTTGCATAAGAGGTGTAATCCCTCATATTCCACGCGATACCAAAAGTCTCTAAACCACACTTTACCGACAACTAGTTCATCAAGATTAATTTCAATGCAGACTCTAGCAAACTTGCCCCTTGAAGCATCAAGGGTATGAATATCCACCTTCACAGGTGATCCAACAGCTGACGCTAATGCTAACAGCAAACTTTCATCATAATATTCCATGCCTAAGCTTGGAAAACGAATCCACACCAAGGTTTTGTTGATTTTCACTTCAGATGCGATAAAGTCAGTCGTCCAAGGTCTGATGGCAACGTAGTGATCGTAGATCATCCAAGGTCCACCACTAATGACTTTCTCCCTATCTGCTTCTAGATCGAATTTGATCATGAAGAAACCATGACCAATATCCAGAACATCCATATCGCCCGTTAGTTTCCACAACGCCTTTAACCGATCACGCATCGCCAAAAACCCTAAGGTTTTGCCTAGTAATTTAACAATGATGGCATGCTGCCAAGGAAGCCACAGATCCTTCAGCACGCTATCATCAGCAAAGCATTTCGGACGGCGTCTATCGCCATTCTCAAATTCAATCCTAAACAGATTTTTACTTATCAGGTCCACCGTTTGACGTCGAGGAATGAGTTATTGATTACCAAGAAGTTTGTCTCTAAAGGAGCATTTGTTGTTGGTTTGCTCTGTAGCATCCGGTGGTCTTGACGGTGCCGGAGTTGGTTGGCCGTGTGCAGGGCCAGATTGCGCAAAATGCATCATGCTATAGAGAACTTGAAACGCGCAGAGGGATTCTACCAACCTTTGTAACGTTCCAGCCAAGAAAACTCAGCGAACATTAACACGGATGGATCCTCTACACTCACTCAAGAAGAAACCCTAGCAGAGAAAAAAGAAAACAGCACACTATGGTACTCTCACAAAGATGCATACACTGTATACGCTCTTAAATTGAATTCATTAAACAAATTGTTTCCTCGAAAATTTTATGAGTTATAAAATTTAAATTGTTGAAGTGTTTTTTAAACTCCATACATGTTTTATAATAAAAATCATCAAAACACAATACTTCCTTCATCCTAAAATATAAGGAAAAATGAGTCAATAAAAATTAATGTATGTGGACTAAAAAAATTGATTTTTTCTTTGTATATTTGAAAATAGATTTTATAAAATTGCTTTTTAAAATATTATAATTTTTTTATATTTGTTTTTTTTATTTAAATTCAAACGTTAATTTTGACATTATATAATATAAACGTACATTATTGAAGATCAAAACATAGTTAAAATCTCAATTTTTACAAAAAGCTGTATTTCAAAAATGATTTTTATGAAAATCTATTTGAAATAGCTTCAAAAAAATATTAATAGGGTTAAATAAATTTTTAATCCTTATAAATATCTCAAAATTTTATTTTAATTTCTAAGAAAAATTTCAGCAACTTTTGATATCTAAAATATTTTCTTTCGCAACTTTTGGGGGGTCGAATTTTCGTTGAATGGAAACAGACGGGGTTATGTTAATTTAATGAAAGATTTTTCTATGATGTGCAAATTTGTACTCTTAAGAAGTTTAAAATAATAAGTTTGTATTGGAATGTGTGTATTTTATATTAAATATATAACTTTTTAATAAATAATTGTTTTTTAAAAAAATTTACCACTTTTGACTATTTTAACATGTGCAAGGTACATGTGCAATGTTGCACATGTTAGACAAACTCTTCGATGAAAGATTGAAACTTTGAGCTTAAATGAAAAAACATGTGAATTATGATCGAATTGGGTATAGCTTGGTTTTGTTTTTTTTTTTTTTTGTGACGAGATTAGTGATAAAAAGATGTGTGTTTTTGCCGAATGGAGACAAAGTAGAGTAATTATTTTAGTTTTTGAAATAATTGTTGAGTGATTATTGGTCACAGCATCTTAAGATGTTAATTTTGCTCAATCTTGACCAAATAAACAAATAATTGGTTCAATTGCCCAAAAAAATACCAAATTATTAGGTTAGACGTTATGATTGGAGTTCGAATGTCAATTTATATACTTATATGTGTGTGTTTATAATAGTTTTGTCATTTTGTCTAACTAAAAAGAAAAACATAATGAAAAATATATTGTTTCAATAAATTCGTGATTTATTTAGTCAAAAAAAATAAATAAGCAAAACGCTAATAATACTTTTTTTGTAAAAAAATTATTATTGACCTAAAAAACTAACAATACTTTCACTAACTTGTAATTTTAGCATATAATTTTCATAATAACATTTTTGCTGAAAAAAAAATGATCCAGTATTTTAGCCTATAATTTTAGCTTCATGAAGAAAAAAAGTTGTCTTTGTATTAGATCCACTATTTTATTAGCATAAATATGAATTAGATTCTATTCGTCTTATTTATTCTTAAGAGAACCTCTCACCCGAGCCATTCTTAAGACTACCAAGTTCTCTCGGATGAGTACTATTTTTTCTACTTTCGAGATAAAGTGGGGGATAAATATCCTCTTAACAAATGGACATTCATTTCGTTCGTAAAAAAGTAGCTCGGAATCAAGTCTGTTGTTCACGTCGCATCACAATATCAAATTGCAGGTATTCTTCCTCTCATACTATTTCAAGAGTCTCGACATTCGTCCATCTCCCACGTTGATAAAATCATGATAAAATTTAGAATGATAATGTTCAAATACAGGACAAATAAATTTAAAAACTATAATTATACATAAATATTCATTTACCTTCCTACAAAGCCCCCGATGGGATTATTTGAAAGTTTTTATTGTTATTTATGCAATTAAATTAAGTTTACAAAATATTGACTACAATACAACATAGTATTATTATTTTGGGTGAAATACAAATTATTTGAGACTAACAACAACATCATTTTCTCTATACACATGGAACCGCAAACCTGGATTATATGGGGACCAAGAACTTCACTCTCAGGGACAAAAATGGAATTTTGTGGAGTTTCTAACTAAGCATCCATTTTCAAAGGCTTGAATGGCATGTTTGCATAAGTTAAAAAATAAGTTAATCCAAACGGACCCAAAGTCTACAAAAGGGAGAGTAATTACCTCTACAGTTTTTCTTACAAAGCCAATAAAATCATCATGGAGCGGTCTTGCTGAGGTTAACGAGGCCCTCAAAATTGAAAGACACTGCAACGATAAGAACCAGTCATAATTAGAGCTGTCAAAACGGGCGGCCCGGACAGGCTTCGGGCTATATCGGGTCGGGCTAAAAAAGCCCGGATGAAATATGAGCTCTAAAAATAGGGCTCGTGCCCGGTCCGGAACGAACCGGCGGGCTTTCGGGCCGGGCCGGTTTTTTTCCTTTATTTTTTTATTTTGTTGTCTAGCAAAATATTTTGGAAAAAAACATACATTTATATTATACATAAATATTTAAGATTAATAATTTTTGGGTGCTCTATTTTTGCTCATCCATTACTTACAAGTTTATCGCGCGCCCTATTTTTACTCATCCGTTACTCACAAGTTTCTCACGCGCCCTATTTTTACTCATCCACTACCTACGAGTTTCTCACGCCCCCTATTTTTACTCATCCGCTACTATAAGTTTTTCACACGCCCTATTTTTACTCATTCAGTACTTAGAAGTTTCTCGCACCCCCTATTTTTACTCATCCGCTACATACAAATTTTTCACGCGCCCTATTTTTACTCATTCGCTACTTAGAAGTTTCTCGCGCGTCCTAATTCTACTTATCCGCTATCTACGAGTTTCTCGCGCGCCTTATTTTTACTCATTCGCTACTTATAAGTTTCCTGCGCGCCCTAGTTCTACTCATTCGCTACCTACGAGTTTCTCACGCACCCTATTTTTACTCGTCCGCTACTTAAGTAGTAAAAAAATGATAAATTTGATTAAAAAAACACAATCCGATACTTAAGTAGCGTATTATATTTGAGAAACTCGTAGGGGGATAAAAAACTTTTATAATACAAATTAAGTTCAAATCATCCAAAACAAATTACTTATATTTATTTTTATTTTTTTATTATAATTTTGTCGAGCTTTCGGGCGGCCCGTGGCCCATTTGGGTTAGCCCATATTTTACCGGGCTTTATCGGACCGGGCTAAAAAAGACCCGGATAAAATTTAGGCTACAATTTAAAGGCCCAAGCACGGGAAAAATTCGGGCTAGTCCATTTTGACGGCTCTAGTCATAATAGATGAAATTATTATAAATTATAATAACTCAATCAAGTTCTCAAATCAACGCACCCGGGGTCGTCCTAACATAGTTAAAGACGTAAAGCAAGTTTTATTGTTATGTTTTATTAAGAATAGTTTTTTTAATTTAAAAATTTAAATGTTGCATAATTTAATTAAAGAACTGAAGAAAACATAAATAATATGTCATACAATTTTAATTTTTATTAAATATTAGATAAATAACACACAATTTGTGTTCTCTTATTTGCGTCTGTTAAATATGACTGAAATTCCTGGCACGCTAGATACAATGCTAGATACAATGCTCTAGCTTCTTAACCCTGAAACGTAATGCTGTATACAATGCTATAGCATCTTACTGCGTAAATCTCAAGATAAATAAAAGCAAATATCTGAAAGCAATTAAAGAACACGGGATATTTGTTAACCCAGTTCGGCGCTCAAAGCAAGCCCTAGTCTGGGGGATACCAATCCAGGAAGGAATATCACTATAATAGTCCTAGTTGTAAGTCTTCAGCAAACACACGTTTACAACTTAAAACCTAGGCAACTACCAATGATTCTTCAACCTAGGAACTCCTAAGTCTGAGATCCCATCTCACTCCCTTACAAACAGCAAGGATTTCAAAAACACAAAGACAAAGTATTTTGGAGACACACTCCTAAAAACTACACACTCGTACCTAAAGGCTTAGAGTGCAAAAACACACACACAATCCTAACTCCGTACTTCAAAGCTTAGGAGAGGATCACACAAGGTACAACTCAATGAAACACGTCCTAAGCTTGCATCAATGAGACACAAGAAAGGCTTACAATAAAACACAACACACGCAAAAACCTAGAGAACTAGACACAACAATATGACGGCGTGAACTCCTACTAAATTAGGTTTTGCACAACCTTTAAAATACTCCAGCAAACGTCCTTGATCCAGAATTAAACATGGGCTTGATTTGTTTGACTCAACCCATTGACCACATTAATTAAAATAGATTCTTTCCAAAAATACACTTCAAAGAGATTCTTCAAAAAAATATTCTTGACAAGGATCTGAAGCATTAAATGATGATCCTCATAATAAGCCTGATTAAAAACGTGATTAAATGTGTCAGATATGATTCATGAGAGAGAAACACGATTTCCTTAAATAGAACGCGCGCGCGCACATTACCAGAAGCCAGATACGATGTTGTAACATCTTATACCACATCCTGCTTCAAAGTTTATCTCACCAAAAATGCAGCCAATACAGAAGACTCAACAAACTCCCCCTTTGTCAAATTTTTGGCTAAAACAAATAATGACCATACAGAGACTTAAACAGATACTTCAACTACATTTCTTTTTCTCAACACAAGCACACAAGTATAGAGATTTGTAGAGACTATTCTTCAAAACAGATTCCATACTACTTCTCCATGGAGACCAGTAAACAAGAATATAAATGTATCTTTTAAGATGATCAGAGAGGCATGCAACAGCGGAACACATAAAACAACTTAGCCTTAGATGGTCAGGATAATAAACATTGACAGGATGTTGTAGGTAATGCTACAACATTTCACAACACATCTCCCCCTGCACATATGCATGGGATGTTGGAGCATCATATCCAACATCTCCCCCTGCATAACACAAATCAGCTCCCCCTGAACACTTGCATATCTCAGCACATGCATACACCACCAAAGCACACATACCAGAACAGACACATTTCACAGTCACCACACGTATGAAGAGCACATACCAGAAACAAGAGCAGGTAACGAACCCAGGGCAAGGCCCAGAATCAGAATAGTAACAACAAATCGGATGTCAGCCAAGGCAAGGCCACAGATGCTGAGACATCTGGCACAACATTCGACTCATGTAGAGTTTCCTTGAGCGAACCAATAAAAGTATCAACAACCTTGGTAGGTGACATATTGGCACATTCAACAGCAACATTCAAACTAGGTTGTCCTAGAGTTTCATCAGATTTAGGCTTTACTAGTGGCCTGGTTTCAGTACCAAAAGGGACATAAATCGAGGTAGAGGGAGACTCACTTACAGGCATAAATGTTCCTTTCTTCACAGTAGAAGTTTTATTCTTCTTTGCGGTAATCACTGGAACAGTAGTAATGGGAGTTGCCTTGGAGATTAAGGTTGAGGTGCCATCTTTGGGTTTCCATTCCTTCTTCACATTTATCACTTCAGGTGCAGGCTTTGCTTGCTGATACTGATTGGGATACCCATGCAACTTGAAACAGAAAGGCCTTATATGTCCCTTCTTACCACAATGGTGACACACCCATCTACGATACACTCTCTGAATCTTGGGCCTTTGATGACCACAAGGATTAGATTCAAGAGCAAACTTGGGAACTGGGTATGTTTTAGAATGCTGAGCAGGATGCTTCAACATCGTCTGTCCAGTGCAAGGGTCAAAAACATCTTCAGCAGATTTGAATTTTGTCTCAAGATTCTGTTGATATTGATTTAGATTTGAGTAGTTATAACCAACTGACTTGGCCTTCCCACTTGGTAGATTCTCCAGGATCTCCTCAAGTATGTTTGTCCCTGAGTTTAGCTGACTTACACATTTCTAGAAGTCATCCATTTGAGCATTGACTAGAGCAACTTCTTCTTGGGCTTCTGAGGTCTTCTCAACTTGAGCTTTCACTTCAGCCTGAAGAAGATTGATGGTCTTTTTCTGCTTCTCAAGAATTTTACACATTTCCTCAAACCTAGTGAGTAGTTCTTTGTAGGTGGCAGCTAGCTCATCAAAAGTTATTTCTTCATCACAAGAATCTTCATCAGATTCATATCTACTAGTGAATGCTGCAATATGCTCAACAGTTTCATCATCAGGTTCACCTTTTCTCTGAACATTACTGTTTTTAGTGATGTTGAATGACATGTTCTCAACATTTGGTCTTGGTTTCCTATCCATCTTTTGCAGCACCTTATTAAATTGCTTCCCAAGATCTATAATAGCATTAGAAATTCCTTTATTCGTCTCCATGTCACATTGAATCTCATTATCATCATCAGTGTTGGAGATAGCTGTTATGCTTTTGTTCTTCATTTCAGATCTTTCATTTATAGATAATTCAAAGGTTTGAAGTGATCCAATAAGCTCATCCACTTTTATGCTTGTGATATCTTGGGCTTCTTCAATGGCTGTAACTTTCATGTCGAATTTCCTAGGTTGAGACCTGAGAATTTTTCTAACAAGCTTTTCTTCAGGGATCTTTTCACCAAGTGAATCAAATAAGTTGGCAAAATCAATCACATTCATATGAAAATCATGTACACTTTCCTTTTCCTTCATTCTGAGGTTCTCAAACTTAGTGGTTAGAAGTTGGAGCCTTGACATCTTTACCTTGGGTGTCCCTTCATGAGTGGTCTTGAGAATTTCCCAAGCATCTTTTGCCACAGTGCATTGCTTGATCAGCCTGAATATGTATTTGTCCACTCCACTAAATAAAGCATTCAAGGCTTTGTTGTTTGCAAGAGCCAACTCATCTTCTTTCTTAGACCATATTTCTTCTGGCTTTAAATTGGTTGTGCCCCTCATCACAGGATGTTCCCAACCTTTGATAACTGCTTTCCAAGTTTGGCTATCCATAGATTTTAGAAAAGCCATCATACGCGACTTCCAATAATCATAGTTGGTGCCATCCAAAAGCGGTGGTCTGCCAATAGATCCTCCTTCCGTGTCCATAGTACCAGAAAGTAACTTCCTTGGAGCTCACCCAAATATGTTAGGGTGCCTGCTCTGATGCCAATTGAAATTCCTGGCACGCTAGATACAATGCTAGATACAATGCTCTAGCTTCTTAACCCTGAAACGTAATGCTATATACAATGTTATAGCATCCTACTGCGTAAATCTCAAGATAAATAAAAGCAAATATCTGAAAGCAATTAAAGAACACGGGATATTTGTTAACCCAGTTCGGCGCTCAAAGCAAGCCCTAGTCTGGGGGATACCAATCCAGGAAGAAATATCACTATAATAGTCCTAGTTGTAAGTCTTCAGCAAACACACGTTTACAACTTAAAACCTAGGCAACTACCAATGATTCTTCAACCTAGGAACTCCTAAGTCTAAGATCCCATCTCACTCCCTTACAACCTTACAAACAGCAAGGATTTCAAAAACACAAAGACAAAGTATTTTGGAGACACACTCCTAAAAACTACACACTCATACCTAAAGGCTTAGAGTGCAAAAACACACACACAATCCTAACTCCGTACTTCAAAGCTTAGGAGAGGATCACACAAGGTACAACTCAATGAAACACGTCCTAAGCTTGCATCAATGAGACACAAGAAAGGCTTACAATAAAACACAACACACGCAAAAACCTAGAGAACTAGACACAACAATATGACGGCGTGAACTCCTACTAAATTAGGTTTTGCACAACCTTTAAAATACTCCAGCAAACGTCCTTGATCCAGAATTAAACATGGGCTTGATTTGTTTGACTCAACCCATTGACCACATTAATTAAAATAGATTCTTTCCAAAAATACACTTCAAAGAGATTCTTCATAAAAATATTCTTGACAAGGATCTGAAGCATTAAATGATTATCCTCATAATAAGCCTGATTAAAAACGTGATTAAATGTGTCAGATATGATTCATGAGAGAGAAACACGATTTCCTTAAATAGAACACGCGCGCGCATATTACCATAAGCCAGATACGATGTTGTAACATCTTATACCACATCCTGCTTCAAAGTTTATCTCACCAAAAATGCAGCCAATACAGAAGACTCAACAATGACTTTTGAAGTCATATATATTTATGTAATCACAAAAAACAACATAAACCAATTACATGCATGGCATCGTTAACCAATTATGAAGTTTAAAATAAAAATTTTAAATTAAATGACTCTTTATTCAAAAAAAATATATATATATTAAAGAACTTTTAAAGTTATGCATATCAATCACAAAAAACACTCACAATCATTTATTACATGCATAACACCATAAATATATTAGAATTCATATTCCCCTTAATTTTTCATGTAATACATGCATCATTATTTCTTTGATCTCTTATTTATTTTCATATATTTCTCTTTTCTTTTCTTTTATCTCTTTGCATACATTAATAAATATAAAAGATAACTTTGAAAATTTACGGAGTATTTTTTTTTTAAATTGCTAAAATAGTCATTTTTAAAATTCAACCAATACTACAATTTTGATTTTAAAGCCCAAAAAAAAACTAAACAGTGCAATTGAATGTATCGACAGAAGAAAAAAAAAAATTACCCAAGGAATCCTAAATCCTCAACCTCCTATTGTTGTTCATTTATTTCTCTCCTTGAATAGCTTCCATATATTGTTTTTCTTCATTCCTTCTTAAACAACTTCATTAAACAGCCCCTTTAATTCATTTCTCTCCTTGAATAGCTTTCATGCTATTTTTCTTCATTCCTTCTTGAACAGCTTCATTAGACAGTCCCTTCAATTTATATTTAACCGCCTTGGCAATAAGATTAGGAAGGAACTTATAGAGTTTTTTAATATCCATTTGATGTTGCTCTACAATTTCTTCTTTGAAGGATTTTAATGCAGCATGAACATAGTTGTTCATCAACTCATCCCACCTAGTTTCCTTCCACTTTTGTTTTGTTCCCTTCCCCTTTTGTTGAAAGTTAGATTCAAATCCCTTTGTTCCCTTCCCCTTCTCCTTCTGTTGAAAGTCAGATTTAGATCCCTTTGGTCCATTCCCCTTTTGTTGAAAGTCAGATTTAGATACATTTGTTCCCTTCCCCCTTCTCCTTCTGTTGAAAGTCAAATTCATATCTCTTTGTTCCCTGCGTTTCTCTTGAAAGTCAAATTCAGACTCAATTTCCTTCCCCAAGTCAGATTCAGATCCCTCTGATATCTCTCCCTTCTATTCTTTCCTTCTAAGTTGCCTAAGTTTTGTTTTGACTGATTGTTTAGGTCGGCAATCTAATTCTAGAAGTTCCATTAAGGTAGAAACTTTAACATTAGGATCTTTTGATAATGTCTGTTTAACAACATCAATTTGCTGTTGAGTCCAAGATTTCCTTGTTTTCTTCTTGGGCACCGATTGCACAGCCTGCTTAGATGCCTCATTGGTTAAAGGTTGAGGTTTTTTTTTAATTGCGTCGAGGCAGCAATTTATGAAGAGCCATGCATTAGATCAACTGAGAATGATTTATAGGTTTGTACAACAGAATACTGATCATAGGTCGGGAATAATCTAAAAATTTACGGAGTACATTGCAGTAAAAGATTGGGGAACTTTCTTCATAGGGCAACAAATAAATTCTAAAGTGGACAAAATATGCAACATGCGGCTTAGTCAACAAACTCTTCACATTTCTCGGTAGGTATATATCACTAAGATCTTCAATATTGTTGTAAAGTGAGTCAATATTCCCTAATCCTTATACTTCGGCTTTTCAATCATACCTCCCAAATGATAGACTAAAAAACTTACCAACAATTCAACAAATTCATCACATGCATATGCAAAAATAATATCGCCACTGTTCTTATTTCGAACCAGTGTCATTCGCATTTTCTGCAGACTCCCTTTAACACCGCCTTCCATATGTTCAAATGGAATTGTCTCAAATGGATTTGGCTCAAATGGTTGTTTTCTTTTGAAGTAAATATCACTTAATGGTTTGTTTGATAACAAACAATATTTCAAAAGCTCTATCATCTCCAATAAATAATAAGAGAAGTCAACACAAATGATAAAAATGAGGAAATTAAATTAAACAAACTTGTAATAAATATATCTTTGTCAAACAAAACCCTTTATTCGCTAAACAACCCTTTGTTATCATGATTTTCACCCAAGAGAGCAAACCCACAAGAATTGATAGACAACGGTTGGATGCTGAGATCATTTTTCAAAATGTAATATAGGGAAGTGTCCTTAAGAAATCCATTGGTTGAATTTCGCAAGTTTACGTCCCAATAGTCCTCTACAAATCCATTGGTTGAATTTCGCAAGTTTACGTCCCAATAGTCCTCTACAACCACATTTGAAATCTTTTGAAGTAGTAATGGAATGAGACATGCAGTTTTGTTGAAATCGTGAACAAATATAGAACTTCGACATTGGCATCAAGTCTAGATTAATTGGAAGCAATTGCAGATAGTATGCAGAAGCACGAATAGGACTAAGTGGTAAATTTTTTTGATGTCTCGCCATCCGAAAAGACAGAAGAGGGAATATTTTTCATGGATTGACGAATTCTTTACAGACCACCAAATTTTAGTATACCAAGTTCTGACTTTTTAATATGCTTAAGAAGTTCAGCAATACTCGCAAGGGGTAAAGTAAACATACTAACTAATACATCCATGAATGGTTTATCTGATGCAACATATAATACTTTCTTGGTGGTATTATTAGTTACGAACAAAGCTAGGATAGTTGTTTTGATTAAAAAGAGACGTCATATTGTCTTGAAGAGTACACATACGAACAAAAATACTTTCTTTAGGAACAACATCTCATTGAAGATAATCTCTAAACATTTTATGGGTTATAAAATAAAAAAGAAAGATATTAAAACAAACTTAAGAAAACATTTTCGAACCTTCTAACAATCTCATAAAGGTATCAGAGCCAGTGATGTGGCGTGTCCCGTTGATATTCATGTTTAATTTTCGATAATATTTCAAATAAGATTGTTTAAGTTGAAGAAATTTGTAGAGAAAACAAAACTTGAAGTCTCTTTCAATTCATTTGTATGTTCGAGGAGTTAAGAATTGTTGCTAAAATAATTAAGTATATGTCAACTTCATCTATCCCTTTAGCCCCCATGAATTGGGAGTCCTTATAGTCCAGATTGAATAATTGAAGCACCCAAAGTACTACCATAATTGTTTTACTCTCCTAAAACTAAAGTCTAAATGCTCTCCATTCTTGAAACATAGTACAAAAGCCAATCACATCCCATTTTTTTTCCTTTACAAAGCATGTGACTTATGGTCCACAAGATATGAAGACAACTTATTGATCACCAATTGATGTACATTAACTATATTCATTCATTGTATTGAAATAATTCATATGATAATGTCCCTCTACAAAACTAGGTGGGCCTTAGTCTTTTTCATCAGATGCCAAGGCTCTTTAATACACCGTCACCTTTATGGCTATACACTTGCATGAGTGAATAGATTTGAACTACTACTAGTAGCATATCACACCAAATATGAAATAATCTTAATATGGCTTCATGCATTAATTTTAGGGGAAACACCCATGCATGCGGCACATCTCGTCTTGTGATAAACTTTGATTTTAATTTGTGCAGATTTGTTGAAACGGTTAGTAAAGTCTAATTCAATTGACGATATCAATATTGTTAAATTTGACATTTACATTCAAATTTAAATCTCGAACATGAGTTTCAAGTAGTGTTAATATATAATAATTGACTTTTGCATAGACAAAAAAGTCTTAAATAACACAATTAAAGAAAATTTATACAAAAAAAACAAAGAAACTACGTAGTACTACCATTTTGTGTAAATGAATAATATTGCACGACAGTATAATTTTTTACTACATATCATACAACAATTTGTTTGTTTCTTTTCAAAGGAGTAGCATTAAGCCATTTCACTTGATATGTAGTAACTATAAATAATAGAAATATCACTCCGATATGAGAGTAGTTGTCATCACTTAACATTTTTTTTTTTTGAATGACAAATATAATATAATATATATATATATATAAATATAAAAATGAATGAGTACAAGAGTCATCACTTAAGATATTAGGATTATGTTTTAAAGTTAACAGTCCTTTCATTTTAATTAGATTTAATTTGTTGTATATTGTTTATGTAATTTTTATTTTTCTTTATACAATATCATTGCAATCATAAGAAATTCTATTCCATCGAAGCTCTATATTGTTAACAGTAGTCATATTAGCCATCCAAGCTAAATCACATGCGTTAAGTTTTAACTGAGTACTTAAATCGCAATTGACTATGAATAATTAAAATGTTGAATATATATAAGATATGTGATTCATGTATCTAATGCTTTAATTAAGTGTTTTTTGTGGAGGTGTGGCCTCTCTCTTGTAGTACCCTATAGCATTTGACTAATTAAGTAAGTAGCATCAGAGTTTGTGGTTTGACTTGGTGATCGGGGGAGCATGAATGAATGCTAGTATTAAATCAATTATAGGATGTGGAAGTTCGGACTCAGGGGGAGATTATTGAGTTTGAAGTGTGAGTGATTAAGTTTTATATTAATTATTATATGAATGAGAAAAATGTTGAATATATAAGTTTCACACTATTTATGATCATTTTTTAGTCTCCGTTAAATAGTTTAATTGTTCTATATCTATTTCTGACCGTTTTGTGATCAGATGTTGGGAGTTCGAAGGAGTGTGATATTCACATCTCTACTCAAAATCTTAAAACATTATATATCTGAGTATAAGATACATCTCTTATATATCCAATATATTTTATCCATTCATAATTGAAATGAGATTTAACTGCTCACAATTGAAATTTGGCACCAAATGACCATTTTGATTGTTAAAATGAGACACATTATTACTTTATCTTTAAAAAAAATAAGTTGTTCGAAATTCCATAATCATAAACCAAACTTTTTCTTTTAATATAAGAATCATGAACCAACTATGTATATTTTGAAAAGAAAAACAAAATTTCATATATTGGAATTCCTTAAAAAGTAAGAAATTGTCCCTTTAAGTTTTGAAATGTAGAATCTGGCGGTTGCTGATCTCTACTCGTGTGTAAGTGTAAGGTGTAACGTTTGTATATGGAAAAAAAAAGTGTTATTTTTTCTTTTTTTGGTCTTAACTAAAAGAGTATTCTTTTGCTTTTTTAAGAAACAACAAAAGGAGTATTCTACCATAAAGAAAGGGTGTATTTCACTTTATTCCTCCCTTAACAACAACTTATTGAAAAAAAAAATCTAATTAAATAATTCCAATATTTTTTTACTCCAATTAGAAGGCACACATATTATTGTTCTATATTCGGTCAAAAAAAATTATTGTTCTAGTGTAAATATGTTAGAGACATATTAAACCATAGTCTATTAAGCTAATCTCAAGTCACATTAAAGATTTTTTTTTTTTTTCTCATCATCGCCATAATTCAATCGTGTAATAACAAAAGTTTTCATCAATATGACTTTATCACTTTTCTTATTGATGATGATAAAGGTTAATGAAGAATATCAGCAAGAAAAAGGTTAATGAAGATTAGCTGCATAAGTAAAGTAAAACCCATCTATGTCTTTTTGGCAAAAAGGATGTACATATGATCATATATATGATTGCATAAATCCTATTATGAAGTTTTCTCTTCCCACCCCCACATATCTTCCGCCCCCTCTCCAATATTTTAATTTTGTTTTTGGTTAAAAAGTTCGGAATGTATTTTCTTAAGGAGGTTCGATCTTCTCATTCCATACATTTTCTCCATCTCTATCCTTTAATTAGTGGCAGCTGTTAGAGTTGACTACAAAGTAAAAAAATGTGCATGAAACGAAATAGAAGAAGAAAGAAACCTAGAAAGGGAAGTTTTTGGCAGCAAAGAAATTTATAGTAAGATATTGTTTGGACAGTGAAAGAAATGAACGTAAGTGAGGTATACGTACACAAGCAGATCTTCTACTTTGACTCATCAATGTTTGAGTCAACGTCAAGTGAATAGATGGAATGGAACCAAACAAATTAACAAACCATTTGATTTCTACTTCTACCCGTGAATCTACACGTTTTGATTTATTCTTTTTTGTTTAAAATAATAATCAACGGCTACAATGCTAATAAGAGACATAACGAGACAATTCTCTCTTTTCTTTTTCTTTTCCAAAATGAGACAATTCTCAAGACTTTATAATATTATAGGCACGTGTTAAAAAATCCAAAAATATAATTATTGTATTAAAAAGTACAGCAATTTAACTTTTGAAAAGTTAAATATGCAATTTTTTAGATGATATTTTTATAACATTACTTATCATGTGTCCTTAAAACATATATCAACATTTACTTAAAAATAATTTTGTGTATATGGAGACATATTTCACTTACGCTTAGTGGCGGAGATAAGGCCCAGCATGCATGTCCGGATTCGGCCGATTTTTTTTTTATATTTTATGAGTTAATATAAAGTAAAATTAAAATATTTTGTTTGAAACTAAGATTTTTCAATACAAAACTGAAATTTTTGTTTAAAACTGAAATTTTATCCAAAGTTTAAATTTTTTTTAGTTCCGCCGGTGCTTACGCTTCATTAACCTCATAATTTCTACAATTTGATATCCAACATATACATGATAATTGCATTTTGAATATGTTGCTTTCAAATATTAACACATATTAATAAGTTTAAATTACTAGAACAATTATCAAATATCCAAATTTATAACTTAACTGGAACAATCTAGCAAATATAATAATAATAATAATAATAATAATAATAATATATAGCCTTCTGAAAAATTGGTTAGTCCAATAAAATCGAAAGACTTTTTCTATGAAAAATAATCTGACAATTTTAACTAAATAGCATTTTGTAAAAGTACGAATATTATTCATTTAAAAATAAATACTTTCTTCGATCCTTAATATAAGAACAAAGTCACTTCTTATATACATTAAAATATTGATCTGATAGTTTATGATAAAGTTTAGATATATTAACTTTTTTTTTTTACTAAGATATATTAACATTTTAATATATGTAAAAAATGAATTTCTTCTTATATTAAAAATTAGGGCGAGTAAATTGATCTAGTTTGAATTTGACGCAGGCCAGATCGTAGTCGTCTATCGGTCGGCTTGACCTATTTGCTCCGTGATTCTTGATTTCTTCTGCTACAAGTTATGCTCCCTACGCAACATAACACGACGCAAACCTTCAGGATTGGAGTATCTTTTGCACAAATGAGCTTGAGAAACGCAAATGATGCAGTTAGTTACGTTGTTATGCCTTTGCTAATAAACTTTCTCTCTGTCAGGTCAACTAGGTGTTGTCAAAGTAATCTCAATTTGAAGGAACTTTTGAAAACTTATTAATCTTACAAAAATAATTTTTATAGAGATTTATATTTTTATCTTTCTCCTAAGACAGACAAAAAAAAATGTATCAGAAGTTTGATGTATGTTGTCAATTCCGCAAATAAACTAGGTTCTCATTTTTATATATGATTGATTTATCATTTATGCCACTCAAAATTATTTTATTTGATAGTTAGAAACGTATCGGTCTATAAATTATAGTTCAATTGACAAAAATATTAAAATTGTTAGGTTCAATGTTATGATTATGATTCAAATCTCAGCTCCTCTAATTAGAAATGAGTCTCCAATAATTAAGTAATTTCAAATACTTAGTCGTGGAATGTGTTTAAGTCATTCGCTCCTCACTTCCTTAATACTACTTTCGGTCCTAAATATAAGAGAAAATTCATTTTTTAGATTCATTGAAAATTCAATGCATCTAAACTATATTATTGATTAGATACACTAGATTCACAATAATCTAAAAAGTAGTTTTTCTCTTATATTTAGAACCGGATGGAGTAAATATAAAATAATTATGGAAAATGGTAAACAGTTCACCTAGTACATTTGTTAAGCAAATCATTATGAAAATTTTCTATTAAAAATTTTGCATTCAATGTTTTGAAAGTGTAAAAAGTTATTTTATCACTATTACTTTTGTCTTTTATTTCTTTTTTTAGCATGTTTAACAAGTGCATCGGGTGCACTGTGTAGCATGACCCAATAATTATATACGAATGAAAGACAGATGAACAACAAGATGCGCCGATAAACCTTTTTAAATGGGCAAAACCATTTTTTTTAAACAACATTCTTAGTTCTAGGAGACACAACATTGCTATTCATAATTTTTTTAATTATTTCCAGAAGACTCGTAGTTTCTAGTGATAAGAAATTAAAAGTATAAAATGCAAATAATATAAAAATATATTGATTGTGAGAATATGTTTTTACACATTTTACTTCAACTTTGAGTTGTCCCAAAATTGTTAGTGTTTTTGGTGTTTACCATGTATCTTAGTTTTTGAAGCTAACATATTTTTTTGTGACTTTTTGAAGCTAACATTTTAGTATTGTAGCAATCAACAACAACTCTTTTTCCAAAATTGAAAATGTAATCCTTTTTTATGAGTTCAAATTTTTTATACACAATTTACAAACATTTAAACTAAGAGTACCAAAACTATAATAAACCAAACAAATAAAAATTGTATATTAAATTGTGATTTTAACAGTTTATTTCTTAAAAAACCATTTAACTGAAAGACCACTAGTCAATTTAGAGGTACGTTCGAGACTTAACACAGAAATCATTTTTTTAATTTCTATACAATTTTTAAGTAATGCAACCTACCTATCCTTTTTAAGTAATGCACCCCACTCTAATTAATTAGGATCCGTCATAACTTTCAAATATCGAGAGTTTTGGTAAGAAATAACGTGGCTGTCAAAAAAGAAAAGAAATAATGTGGTTTAAAAGAAAATCACTAAAGAGATTATAATTTGAGAATTTCAAATCTTAAAAATCATATCCACAATTTCTGCATTCAATTATTTCAACGAATAGATCATTAAATTAGAAAGTTAAAATGATTTCTTTTACTTAAAGAGATATGCTAATTTGAAGTTCAGTTGCTGTCAAAAATTAAGTAAGTTTTAATTAAGATTTGTTCTAATTCAGTTGAATTCAGATTTTTCAAATAATTTGTCTTTATCTAAAGTTCATTAATCATATAAATAAATAAATGAATTTGATGTAAAGTATTTGAAAAATCAATCAAAGTTTCATAATCAACCTAAAATTCAAACAGATCGGACTTTGAAATCATATTTCAAAAATTAGTTTAATATATTTTTATTTTTTTTATTACAAAATTAGTTTAATATTTTGATTCAACTACAATCAAGTATAATTTTTAAATTTCAAAACTTAGTTTAAAATTTTGATTCAACTACGGTTAGATCGAATTAAGTGTAATTTGTATTCATCGTTTCATAAAAAAATGTCAAATCAAGTATAACTTTTTTTTTATCCGTTTCAAAAAGAAATTTAACTTGATTTGACCTCGATTCAATCTCATTCAAACATATGTGATGCAATTAAACAATGAACAAGTCAGTTATCAGCTCAACTGATTGAACCGACGAATTCAATTCAATTTTTAAAACATATATATCGAAAACAAACGTCATAATTCAATTAAGATAACCAACCTTCAACGACGAACTAAACAGTTCCCGATTCAACTAATTAAATAGACCGATCCGATTTTTAAAACACGAAAGAATCATGTAGATCAAGTGTATGCTATACTTGCAGAATTCTTCCTTTTGTGTTGTGCCAAACAAAGCAAATAACTTCACGCCGCTACATTCCCATTTTTCACTTTTCCCCCTTTCATTCTAGAGAGAGAGTATAGGGTGGCGCATGCACACCTTTTACGCACATAATCTCTCTCTCTCTCTCTCTCTCTCTCTCTCTCTCTCTCTGTGACTATATATACACAGTTTCTCACACAACAAACAATATCACAAGTAGTTACACATAGAATTGACACATAGTGGACCAAGCCACCACGCCAATCCTCACTACCTCTCACACGTTGTAAACCTATACATACATAGATAGATACATCCACCTACCTACACACCCCAAATCTCAATGACCCTTCAGGAGTCACACTGAAAAGAAACCAAAGGGTACTCTTTTTTTTCCTTATTGTTTTCTTGCATTCCTTGTGTTTGTTCTTATGTCTCACTCATTTTATGTTTAGTTTTTTTCTCCTCTGACTCAGAGAGAGAAAGAGTCCAATTCACTCCAATATATATATAAAAATAATATCATTTTTCTTATGCATTTTGATCTTATAGATCTTTCACATCCATTCCTAACTTTCTCCCCTTTTGGGTGTGTTGATTTTGGTCATCATTCTTCATAGGGTCCATTGTTTTACCTTATAAGCAACACATTGATTCAATGAAGTTTTTGCTTTTTTATTTAATTGTTATGTGTATTGGTGTGAATTGAGTTGACCCCAGATCTTATATTTGTTTTATTGCTGTAAAGTTTCATTTTTTGTTATAAATAGCTTTGGTTTGTTTGAATTGTTGTAACTTGGTTCTGTTTTTGACATTTAGAAGTGGGATTGGAAAATCAAGTGATTTGAATCAGAAATGTTGACTTGCATAGCTTGTTCTAAGCATCTCAATAATGGATCTCTTCCTCCACAAGAAGAGGATGAAGCTGTGCAAACACCAAGCACCAAACAAGCCATCAAAGCTCTCACTGCTCAGGTAATTTTTCAAATCCTGATTCCATAGTATATAGTACACGCATGTTTTTTCTTCTGACAAAACATGTCTTAAATTTTGTCAATAACCCATTTCTTCGTGTAATCTTTATTATATTTGGATGCTAAGTAAGGAAAAATGGAAGTTCTGTTATTTTGTTAACATGAAATTTGTTCGTTATGCAAAAGTACATGTCTTGTTGCTTTTATGTAGGAGTAGAATGTAGTGAACGTTTATGTAATTAAATTAAACGAACCAATTTTTGTCTTTCTTTGATTTTATGTTTTTGTTTTTTCCTCAAGAGGTGGTTTTGGTGACAAAGATGTTTTTTTTCTTCTTTTCAGATCAAGGACATGGCAGTGAAGGCTTCTGGAGCCTATAAGAATTGTAAGCCTTGTTCAGGATCTTCCAATGGTAACAAGAACAAAAAGTATGCTGATTCTGATATGGGATCAGATTCAGCAAGGTTCAACTGGGCGTACCGTAGAACCGGGAGTGCGAGTTCTACACCAAGAATGTGGGGAAAGGAAATGGAAGCTAGACTCAAAGGGGTTTCGAGTGGAGAAGGAACACCAACATCGGTGAGCGGACGTACTGAGTCAGTTGTGTTCATGGAAGAAGAGGATGAACCTAAGGAATGGGTTGCACAAGTTGAGCCTGGTGTGCTTATTACTTTTGTTTCATTGCCCCAAGGTGGGAATGATCTAAAGAGGATACGGTTCAGGTACTTCCCTTCTCCTTTTTTTTTGTGTTTTGGAAATTGCACAATGCTTTTGATTTGTTGGAGTTGTTGCATATCACATGCTTTGTTATGTGGTAGATATAGTTAACTTTTTAACTAGTGTGACTTTGTCCCGTTGTGGTTTTAAACTTTCTCTTGTTTTTCTTTGATTTAGCACTTATTACGTGTTTGTTTAAGAATCATCACATGCTATGTAGCAGAACACTTCAGATTGAAGGTGTGTTCGGTGTCCGACACATGTAATAATTACATTCAAGTACTTCCATTTTTTTTCAAATTATTTACCCGCGGTGTGGTGTCGTGTCCGGTGTGCATGCGTGTGTGTGTGTGTGTGTGTGTGTGTGTGTGTGTGTGTGTGTGTGTGTGTGTGTGTGTGATGTTTCATAGATCACATGCTTTTGAAAGGCTGTACAGATTCTAGATTGGCATGATCTATCTTTGTTTGTATTGTGCCTCTTAGGAGAACCACTGCTTTGTTTCATTGTCAGTAACACATGCTTCACTTGTGGTAGTAGAGTGGGACAAAAGCAAAATGGATTTTTATCTCTTAGCTTAATGATTCAAATACCTTCCCTCCTCTCAGCTCACAAAAGAAAAAGGAAAAGGGAAAAAGAAGAGGCAAAAAAGAAAGTAAAAAGGAAAGGAAGCTATGCAAAGAAAAATGCTAGGCTTGTTTCTGAGCTAGAGTAAATTTATTTTTTATGAAATGCAAGCAAATTTGAATAGAAAAGAAAACTAAAAATGAAGAATTATACAATAAGTAAGATAAGTAAAAATTCCTTTCTGTTCAAGCATTAATAGTTTATGAATATAGAATTCTGCTTTATTGATATTGAATAATTTCATTAGTCTAATTAATTTACTTGAGTGTTATGTCAATTTCTTTGTTTTTATCCAATTGATGATTAAATGAATTGTTTTATATTTTTTATCAGTCGTGAAATGTTTAATAAATGGCAAGCTCAGAGATGGTGGGCAGAGAACTATGACAAGGTTATGGAGTTATACAATGTTCAAAGGTTCAATCAACAAGCAGTTCCTCTCCCAACCCCACCCAGATCTGAAGATGAGGTGAGAACACACTTTTTGTAATGTTAATAAGTCTATGATTGGACTTCTATTCCAAAAATCAATGCATGTAGGATGCATGTTATCTGAAGTAACTCATCTAAACTTCCATCTAACTCATACTTGAAGTCTGAACTTGCGATATTTGAAATTGAAACCTACCTCTTGAACGAGTGGGATGTGTTTAAGGATCAAATTCCTATTTAGGCTCTGTTTGGATAAACAACTTAGTTAAGCACTTATAGCATAAGTGTATGTCACATAAGTGCTTATGTATAAACTATTTCTATAACAAAATGTATAAACTATTTCCATAAGCTGTTTTTATAAATTCATCCAAACAACCTCACCAATGCTTGGCCTGTAAAAAATCTCAAATAAGTCAATCATTAATGTGGGACCTTACTAAATACTTAGTGGATTTTTACCTTTTGTATTGACATGAGCAGCTTATTTAGAATATTTAGTTGGTGTTTAGGTAACTTTCATTTTCTTTTTTCAGAGTTCAAAGATTGAATCTGCAAGGGACAGCCCTGTCACACCTCCTCTCAGCAAAGAGCGTCTGCCTCGTCACATTCACCACCAAATGGGAAAGGGCTACTCCTCATCGGATTCACTGGATCACCACCATATGCAACCTCAGCCTTTCTATGAAACAAGCCGTCTGGCATCAAAACCCAATCTTTCTAACATTGGTGTGGCAAAGACTGAAAGATCATCCATTGATGCTTCCGTAAGGACGAGTTCATCGGAAGATGAAGAAGATCACTCCGGTGAGCTATCAATCAGCAATGCCAGTGATATGGAAACCGAGTGGGTTGAACAGGATGAACCAGGAGTATATATCACTATCAGAGCACTACCAGGTGGAACCCGAGAACTTAGGCGCGTCCGCTTTAGGTATGCTGAAATCGTTGGCATGGAATATAAATTACTTTTCAAATAAACATCTGTTTAATTCGAATTCATAATTTTCTGTGTATCCTTTTACGCAGCCGAGAGAAGTTTGGAGAAATGCATGCGAGATTGTGGTGGGAAGAGAACCGTACGAGGATACAAGAGCAATACTTGTGACTATAGTAACGAACCTATAGTATACACAGATAACTACTTCAGCAGGCTAACAGGAGAGATGACAATGTGAAAGCTTTACATTGCTGTGCATTCTTAGAATCAGTTTCTTTCTTTTTCGGTGGATACAACTTTCAACTTTGGAGTTCAGTGTAGCTGGGGAGAAATGCAGACGTTGGGAAATATTAATTAAACTATGATAGTGCAATTTTAGTTATAGTTAAACTTATCAATGTGTTAATGTAGTTGTCAAATATTTTCTATTTGGGAAATGCTAACTAGTGCCACGGTGGCACTAGTTAAGGAAACAGACGTACTAAAATAATCTTGAAATTTGTGTAATTGGCCTTTTATAAATATAAAGAATGTTATTTTCAATACAAAAGTTACTTATTTAAGTATTTTAAAATAAAGAAAACTATTTCAATTAGCATGACCCTTTCTATTTAGTATGAATTTTGAACTATTTCATGTGAGAATCATAACATGTTTGCTTCTGTTATATGTTTACACTGAAAATTTACAGTTTTGTGATGAGTTAAAGACTATATATAATTTAACAGATTTTAGAAAGTAAGTGAAATTGTCAATCTTTGTTAATCTTCAGTTTTTCATTAAATTTATAATATTGGTATTATTTAGATATTATATTTTTTTGTTACAAACATATTGAATATTTGTTAAAATCTTTTCATCGATGTAGGCAGAATTGTCTTGGACAATGCAAAATGTATGTGCTTTGTTACACTTTTCTCTGACTATAAATTTATAGTGTCACCCTTCATCTTATAAGCCGATTTTTTAAAGTTGAGTTTGGCTAAACGCTCAATTTTAATATGGTATCAGAGCATATTTTGTTTTGGTCTATCCACCATTTATATTCACGCACCAAGGCCAATGGCGTTGGACGTGAGGGATGTATTAAAAAAATTAATTTTCACGTTGTTTAAAATAAGGTTTGACTATAGTTTATAAGGAGCGACACCCTTCATCTTATAAGTTGATTTTATAGAGTTGAATTAGGTTTAACTTTAAATAATAGAAGTTTTCATGAAATTAAGTGAACAATTTTAAGTAAGTGGATGTGGTGGATAGCTCTCCTGATTAATTAACGGGTTAAAGGAGTTAAGGTTCTTAGGTTCAAGTATGATAAAAATAAAAATAAAAAATACTAATATTAATAATTAATTAATAATTACTATTAAAAATAAATTTTGATTGAACCATTTGCTAACTTGTTTTACACAACCATTTGCTATTATATATCATTTGATGCACCTAAAATATAATTTTGGGATTCTTCAAAAAGAAATTTTTTTTTGAGATAGTTCAATATGGACCTGGTCTAACAATAGACCCTGCTAATTTAAATAAATATGAACTCCGGTGCTTAATATAAAAAAATATTTATTTTTTTAGATATATTGAAAAGTTGATATATGTAATCTATAATATTAGATTAAATACATCCAACTTTTAATGTATTTAAAAAATAAACATTTTCTTATATTTAGATCTAGAGGAAATATTATATTTATATTCTTTTTTTTAAAAAAATATATTTTTTATGAAAATTAGTAAAGATCCATCTTTGGACCATTTTTAAAAGGTGCATATCAAGAATACTTTGTTGGTTCTTCCTATATTTCTCAGTCATATCAGTATCATAAACCAAGATATCATCCACCTGCACTGGTTAGTGGTTGCACAAGAACTGTTCCCACAACAAAGGAGATATATCTTCCTCAAAATTAATGACATCTCCCACACAAACAGCAGCTATCATCTCTTTAGACCTTATTATATCAATAATAATAAGAGGATCCTCTTCCAAAAAGAAAATTGTTGCTGCCTACTATATTGTTTGGAAATGAATCTGTAGGAAGTATGGCCCCTTCATCAACCTTCTCAGCTTTAGTATTTGATGTAGTAGACTTGGCAACAAGTTGCACTGAATTATGAATTATGTAAGCAGTAACAATTTTAATTTTTTTGTTTGCACAATCATTAGTTCATATCATCCAAGAGTTTAATACTGATGTATAATTGTGTCAAAAAAAATACCAATGTATAATATAAACCATATACATTTATTTTCAGGAAATTTAATTGTTCTACGAATACCATGTAAATAATTATAAACAGGCCAGAATAAGGTAATAAGAAGACATTCCTCTATGCCAAACATGGACTAAAAATGTTTCACAATCCAGAGCATTAACAATCTACATGTTGTAATCCAGTAGCTACAATGGCCATGAGATTGTCAATAAGTTCATGCTGGATCTTTACCCTGCAAATATCAATGGTGACTATGTCTGTGTGGTCCAATTCTGGAGGCACCTTGGGGGAAAATAAGCTACAAAAATGCTTCACAGGATTTTGTGGGTAGCTCTAAATCAGGCTCAAATTCACTTAGATGTAAGAAGTACTGATCCACCGAAGGTTGTCCTTGTCCACCACGCGTGCCCTCACTCCCTAAAAGAAATTCAAATAAACTTATATTGAGAAAAACACAAGTTTGTTTCAGTTACCAGAAATTCACAATGTTTGTACCCCACAGAAGTCACCAGATATCTGTCTAGATATTGCTTGTAAAGTCATTCGGTACTCGCACAACAAGCACTGATCAAGGGTTTGAAATCTACCTTCTCGTATCTGTCCCAATTAGATGGAATACTTTATAGAAGCAGTTTGTTCTAAGAAAAGAAGAGCAAAAACAGGAATTCAAAGTGTGTTAACATCTGACGAGTAAAAGGAACTCACAGATCTAAAGGAAACCTGCCAAAACCGGATTTGCAAAAGAATACATTTGAATTAAGCTCCAGCAAGAGTATGTGATACTTTGAGCTTTCCATTTACAAGAATATCATAAGTAGTATCATCAGGCACAAGACCTTTATCAAGCATCTCATCATGCAGTCTAAAAGCCTCTTGCAGATTGCCCTCCCTAAAATTTCCAGCAATTAAAATGTTATAAATAAGAACTGAAGGAGTTATATTATTTCCATCCATATCCTTTAGAATCTTGCTTGCATTTTCTAGTTGACCATGATTACAGAGTCCGTTTATTAGAGCTGTATACATGACAGTATCAGGCACGATACCCTTGAAAAGCATCTCTGAGTAAAGATCTAAAGCAAAACTCAATTTGCCTTCTTTCAAAAGCCCACCGATCAATGTGGTGTATATCTGCAAATCACATGGAATCTTATTCATTATCATTTTCTGGTGCAAGTTAAGTGCTGCTTCCATATTATTCAAATGTCGGAAGCCACAAATCATGCTGTTATAAACAACTGCATTAGGAGTCAAACCAACATCCAAAAGTTCAGTGAAGAATTTGCTTGCACTTTCCATGTCTTGCATTTTGCAGAAACCGTCAATGAGAGCACCATATTCAATAACATCTAATTTCATACCCTTGTGTTTCATATCATTATGCACTTCTAAAGCACGGCCAAGCTTATTACATATGCAAAATCCATTAATCAAACTAGTATAAGTGATAACATTAGGAGAAATTCCCTTTTCGCACATCTCCCGTTGGACAGAAAGTGCAGAATCAATTTCACCTTCCTTGACATATCCATTTATGATGCTATTATATGTAATGACAGTGGGAACAAAACCTTTCATGATAAAATTGTTCAACATGTCCTGTGTCTTTGACACCTGGCCGGTCTTACACAAACCATTTATAACGGTGTTCACTGTGTGGTCTGGAGGCGCAATATTTGCAGCCACCATTTGCTCAAACACAACAAAGGCTCTCTCTGAATCACCCTTTTTGAAAAAACCATCTATTAAAAGAGTGTATGTGACAGCATTTGGTTTCAGACCCCTTTCAAGAATATTATTCAGCACACTATAGGCATCGTCCATGCAACCCTTTTTGCAATGACCAAGTATTAAATTGTTGTAAGAAACTAGTGAAGGTGTAATACCATTACTCATCATCTTGTCCCATAAATTACAAGCCTCGTTAACCTTTCCTATTTCACAGAGCCACAATAAAAGAATGTTATATGAAACAACATTTGCAATACCAAGTTCAACTGCCTCATCAAGCAATCCGTATGCATTTTCGAGCAAATTCTGTTTCCATAATCCTTTCAACATAAAATTTACAATTGCAGCAGTAGGCTGGATTCCCGAGAGTTTCATTTGGGTGTAAAGTTCATATGCCTTCTCCATATTCCCAATCTTTGAGCAGCCATTGATCAAAAGCGAGAACACACTCACATGAGGAACAACACCACCCTCAACAATCTCATCAAACAACTGCAGCGCAAGATTCACATCTCCTCGCATACAATGCCCTTTCATCAAGCTACCTGCAACAGTTAAGTTCATACATAAACCGCTGCTCACCATCTCATCCTTAAGCCTCAAAGCCTCCACAGAGTTTCCCTGCTTCCCACAAGCAACAATAACAGTAGTATATGTACCCTCAGACGGAACCCAACCAAACTCCCTCATCTCTTTCAACAACTCACATGCCAAATTCAAGTCCATCCGATTACAAACTGCCTGAACAACAATGCTATATGCAGCCGCATCAAGCTTCAATCCTCTACCCTTAGCCTCTGCGAAAAACTTCTCAGCCTCCTCAAATTTTTCTTCTTTCAAACATGCACGCATAAGTACATGTAAAGTATAACAATCACCATAAATTCCTCTCACAACCATTTCATCATACAATTGGCGTGCATCACTAATCATGTTCCTCCTAACCATAGCAGTCAAAAGCGTGTTCATAATCGGAACCCAAGGAATCACATCATGCTCTAACATAGTTCTAAAACACTCAACAGCATCTGTAATCTTATTAACTCTAACAAAACTATTCAACAAATAATTAAAAACCCGCAAATCGGATTCAAAACCATACCTTTCTGAACACTCCAACAACTGTTCCACAATTACTTTCGCAGAAGGACTAGAATCAGCAAAAACATAGTTATTGAGCAAAGATCGAACAGAACAGTGAGTTTCTTGAGTTGAAGATAGAATGTGAAGCAATAAACAGAGAACATCAACTGTTTTAACAAATCCACGTTTTCTCTCAACAATTTGGAAGAATCTTAGAGCTGATTTGGGTTTAGACTTGTGGCGTAAGAGGGTGTCCAAGATTTTATTTTGAGAAGTGGGTTTGGAGGATTGAGATTCAGGTGAAAGAATTTTCTCGGGAAAAAGTTGTGAGAAAGAGCGGCGAAGATTCTTCGGAGGGATTAAGATAATATTGTTGTAAAACCTCATTTGATGTTTTTCAGAATTGTCGCACGAGGGATGGTGGAGAAATGGCGGAGATAAGTATTCACTTTTCAACGATGCGGTGATCGGCGGGAGAGTGGGGTGAGTGTGGTATGGTGAAGGTTTTGTTTGGTTTGAAAAAGCTAAAAATGTGAAAAAAGAGATTATACAGCTTAAATGCCTTTTTAACCTTAATTTTTATTTAATTTAGGATGTAAGTAGAGGTGGGAATATGCTGAGCAGAGTTAGATTTTGTCAAGCTTAAGTCTGACCTGTTAAAAAATAGATGGTTCGATTCTAATTTGTGATCTATCATAGACTTATTTTTTTTGTCTGAGTCTAACATTTTGAAAGTCATGGCATGTTAGCATATTTAAAAATTTATTTCACATGAATATATTTAAATAAATAATTATATTTATTTTTAAAATACTTATGAACTAATAAATCAACGTCCTTTTGATATTTAACATGATATTTTAGAAAACTTAAATATATATATCATCATATTTCAATTTTAGTTTATAACAATATGTTTATATGTGTGAAAAATTAATGTAGATTAATAAACTGAAACTATTGAAAAATTTAATAAATATATAATTTATTGAAAGTACAAATTTTAATATATAAATAATAATATTATTAAAAATATTATTAATATTAACTTAAATAGGTCGGCCTAGTAGGCTAAAAATATTTTTTTAATGGTCTGTAGCCTAACCTATTTGACTTAATAGGTTTATACAAAAGTTCTGGCCTACTCTATTTAAATAAATAAGCTGGCCTAACCTGAGACTATGTAGGCTAGGTCTTAAGACTTCGTAAGCTGACATGACCTATTCCACCTCTAGACTTCAGTCATCTATTTTTTATTTTTATTTTTTGTCTTAACAATCTATTTTTAAATAAGCAATTTTGATTTTTGATCCTATTGTATTTTATTTTTTGACAAATTTGATCTTATTGATTTGTAATTACTGTAGTTGTAAATGTTATTGTTTTGTTCTTTGATCTTTTAATTTTTTTTTAACCCTTAATTGAAATAAATTGAACTATTTAGTCGATCCTTGATTAATTGTTAGTGTTCTACAAAAAATGATTGTTTGTATAACATGGGAGAGACTTCTTTGAATCGCTTCATGCACGACCTCTTTAATTGACAAAGCCTCACATTCCATTATGTTGAACCTCTCATGGAATATGTTATAACCTATAAGAATGAACTGCCCTATGTGCTCATCTATACACCAACCTTATCTTCTTTATAGAAGTTAGCATCGACATTGTACTTGTAACGACCATAAACAAGAGGTTGATATTGCACTTTCATTTGCGTTGTTGCCGTTCTTATATGTTTTGTGAGCCTTGGACTCCTATTCATTCCTCCCAAAGAATGGCTAGACCGCCGCTTCTACCTTCTTTATCTCTGGCAAAAGATAAATCACAACACAACACGTAACATAAGTCTTTTTATTTTATTAAAATGAACCAAAATTAAAATGAGAAATAAAATATTCGATTTATAGACATAGACAATGTCTTTCAAAATAGGAACTCCCTTAGGATGTCCCAAACTTTAGTAGTTCAAACTTAAAATACTCACGATGCCCGACAGGCCTGTGATCTAGTTCTAAATTTTTTTTTTAAAAAAAGTTAAAATTGTAATATGAGTATAATTAAAGGATCGTGTGAGAAAATTTTAATATCCAATGACATTGGATTCATAAAATTGATTCAGCAAAAACGCATAAGCTACACTTTCTTGCTTCTCTTAAACTCAATTCTAATGCATGAAATCGATCCCACTTTATAAAGTCAAACAACATGCTAGCTGGTAAAATCACGTTCTTAATGAGCAAACATGTGTTTATCCATTTCTAATGCTCAACCAAACATGGATTAATATTGTCCATGAATCACCAAATTTAACAACTTTATGTCTTAACTTATGCATGAGATCAATTTTTAGTCGAGATAAGTGATTTGCCACACAAAAATAAGGAGAGAATGTGTTTTCAACACATTATTTTCTATTTGTTTGAAACTTGAGTTTCATGGTATTTATGTGAATCCTTTTGAATTTCAATCAATAAAAGAAAATGTGTTGAGATGATTGTGTTAGAGAATGTATTGCCAACCCTTATATTTCTTTGTATCTTAAAAATGATCTGACATTCATGATTTTTTTCACTTTAACTTTTTTGATTAAAAAATGATGATCAAGCCTCATTATCTGTGCATTAATTTCAAATTGAATATAAGCAAATTTATTTACATTCTTTAATCCAAACTATAATTAATTTAATCTTATTCAATAAAATCATTCTCAAAATACTTTTTTTTCATTTTATTTTCAATGACCCAGTTTAATCTTGTTATATTATCCACACGGTTTTCAAAATGTAGAAAGAGTATGTAAGAGCATCAACATCCATCAAATCCATATGGATTCTTTAAATTGACCCCATTTAATATTTTATATTATTTTATATTTTTCAATTTTTTAAATAACTTATCTACATTTTTTAAATATCCATACAACTCATTAAACACTTTAAAATGGGTCCCACTTGACCCCACAATATTTCCCACATAGTAAAAAAAGCAACTGTGTTAATTGTTTGATACTAAAAAGAAAGAGAAAAAAACAGGCATATGTGGCACATAAGAAACGTAGTTGTGCAGAAGGACGGTCACAAAAGTAGGAACGGTGACAAAATGCTAAATATCCATATTTACTGACAACAAGTGGTATTGGACAGTTCAGGAACGGTGTAAAAGACACTGATATTCATGCTCTAAAATGCATAGTTAAGAGGATGTTGTTATATTATCCACACGGTTTTCAAAATGTATAATTTAGTGCCTTCAAAATTTCTTAACGATGTTGAATATATTCAATTAAAAAGTAGATACTATAATGATCTTGATCTGAAACAAATTTCATGAAATTGAAGTTTTTCGTAGAGGTTAATTAGTTCCATGATTCATGAAAAGAAATATAGTGAATGAAACTCATTTTTTGCATGAGATTAATAAAATTATGATTTCATCTTTTCCTTTTTTACAATATAATCTTGATAGCACTTTTACGGTGTGTTTGTTTTAGGAGAGTAAGGCGAGAGAGAAAATGGCAAGAGAGAGTTATGAGAGAAACAAGTATTTTCTTCTGTTTGGGACAGCAGTGATTTAGAGACGAGAAAGAATAAATGTGGGGCCATGCACCTTTTTCTTTTCTCCTTGAAGATGCGAAGAAATGCATTAAAGTGACTTTTTTTTGTTTCATTCTCATAGTTGCCCTTTTTAATATGCAATGTAATAATATAAAATTGTAATATATTATTTTAATTCAATGATACTTTTGTCTTTTTCAAAATTAAACACACTTCTCTCTCTTCTATTTCTCTCATTCCAAACAATACTATAAATCTACTATATTTCTCACATATTTCTCTCTTTCCATACTCTCTCTCACCTATTTCTCTCTTTTCACTTTCTCTCCACAACCAATCACACCCTTAAAAAATTGCCATATAGTTCTTATAAAAAAAGTCATAAAGTAATTATCACAAGTGTAATATCGAAATAGTAGGAGATTATAAAATAAAAATTATTATACCCATCATAATCAATTTGGGCTTTGATGAATTCAGTAATGTTCTATTGTTCTTCACTTCAATTCGTGTTACACAAATTAATTGAAAAAGGTATAAAAATAACGCCCACCGTGGGGCTCGAACCCACGACCACAAGGTTAAGAGCCTTGCGCTCTACCAACTGAGCTAGACGGGCTTGGTCTGTGATGTTTTTAATCAAAGCTATTAATTGGTTTTACAATCCTGATTATATCTCCTATTTTGAGATTATATACCCATCATGGCATGGCATCATCTATATCTTTATGGATTCAAACAAGATACTATTTAATTTCTCTTATAATAGTTTATAAAATATAGCTTGTGAAAATATTTAGGAAAAACATGATACTAAATAATAAATTAATTAGAATACAGAGTAACAATCAACTTAAATGGTAAGAGTTTCAGATATTTTATGAAGTTGTTAGTGTTTGATAATGATTTCTATTGATTTATGTAAATGAATAATATTAGGTTATATATATATATATAAGTGTAAAATAAGTTTTTAGTCCCTATAAGTTTTGATTTTCGTCCCTACAAAATATAAATCATTTGTTTTCATCCATACAAAAGTTTTTCCTTTGATTTTAGCCCATAGTGGCTAATTTATTTTTTTTTCTTCATTTTAATGTCAATATTATAAATATTTTTATGTTCAAAATGTATTTATATTTCATGTCAAACCTATATGATTCATATAGAACTTTAATTATATATTATATATGTAAGATAATTACACGTGAATGGAAGGCAAACAGACAACAAACTGCGCCGCTAACATTTTTTGATGGCAAGATCAATCCTCTTAAATACTACATCTAAAGACTTAGGAGATACCACATTGTTATGCATGACTCTTTAAACTATTTTCAAAATATTCACAGCTTCTGATGCTAAGAAATCAAAGTGTCAAAAGTAAATGATATGAAAACATGTTGATTGTCTGAACACGTTCTCTCATGTTTGGCTACTTTGCTTTAAGCAACTTTGAGAGCCGTCTGTCCTACAATAAAATCCTCAGTCGCCAGTCCCATAAGTGGGAAAACTTTAGTCAAGCTCACACATGCATGTTTTCCTCATACCCACCCGTACACCAAAACGTCGGTTGACCTGAATGTAGATCTCCCCTTCAATGAATTAGTCAAGATGTTCACAGGCGCATATTTCTTCAAAGATACTCCCATGCGACGCTTAAAAACATAAAAAACGACATCCCAAACAAAGTCATGTCTGTATTTGAAGTCTAAAAGCTCTCGACAATGAAATGCATGCTCCCCAAATCTATTCAGACACGCCTTACGACAAACAGGACATACACCTCATCAACAATAAATAAAGGAATCATCGGGCGATATTTGAGAAAAGTGCGATACTCTACTGGAGACATATGTTGACCCAATCCCTCAATTGGGATAGCTAGAAGAAAGTCCCGAGTATTGGTCGCCTGCAAACATTCGAAATATGTTTTTTGTCTGGTAGTCGATTGAAACTTAACTTTAATGTCCTTAACACTTTTACTAAACAGGACACTCGCCAAAATATGTTTGACTTTTTAGGGGGGACGATGTCCTTGTTAGTGAAATTGTTAAAGTCAAAAGCTGGAATCATATCACAGAGACCATCCAAAGAATTGTCAAAATCAGAGTCCATACCACATACTCCACCATCTCTTAATATATGATCTTGTAGAACCCAAGACTGAGCTCTGGAAGCCACAAAAGCATATAAGGCTGCATCTACGGTTGAGTACAACCTCAACTTCAATAGGTAAGGAAGCTATCCTCCATTGAAGACCATCAAAGAAACGACCTCCGCCAACCACAATGTCTTCAACCGCACCACGCAACCTTTTGTTAAAGAAAATAGACGCACACCTTCCATGTAAACTGGTTGACACATCCTTAGGCCAAGAAATAGTTTGTAATACCCATGCATGCCCCAAGTAGAAGAAGCTCGCTCTTAATCGAGGAAGAATATGCATCAATTCAAAATCCCTGACAACTCTCTTCATGGCCACCCGTCGATAAAATATTTATCTCGACTAACAATCCTTTCAGGCAATTTCACCCCGAACGTCGGCCTCCCAATATCCGAAGGGAACAACCCCTCACGAAGTTTTTTTTATCACACGAAGACAAAAAAATCTCAGTCTTATGAATATTTAAGTATATATTATGTTAAAAAATGTCAAAATTTTGTTTATGAGGACTAAAACAAAAGAATATTTTTTTTTATAGATAAAAACAAGTGATTTAATTTTGCAGGGACGAAAAAAAATTTTGCTATAAAAGTAGATACTGAAAATATATTTTACCCTAAATTTAAATAGTGAAAATGATCCATTGATTTTTTTTTTTTTTATCAAAGAATGATTAGACTTTTTAAATTTATTGGATGAATAAAATCTATCCATTTTAGTTAGACATCGATTCAATCCAATAATAAATAATGAGTTATTAATGAATACTGTAATCTTAGCTCAATTCGTAAGATATTATATTATATATATGCATGAAATCAAATTTCAAATCTAATCATCCCATTTATTCATTTTACGAGTAACATATAATCACTAGATTACTTAAAATAAAATTGACACCCCTAATCCGACACGTGACAAATGCAAAATTCACTTTTCAATTTAATTTTTACGGTTATCCCACCATTACCAATAATAATAACCACGCGTTGGATTATAATTAAATTAATTAATTATTTAATTAATTGGGTTAACCAAAGGGTATTATCGTAGTTTAATGAAAACATGAAGGGTATATGAACCAATCACAAAATTGTGAAGAAGTTAATTATTTTTCCCTCAAAATGCTTAAAATGTGATTTGTCAAAGGTTTTCATTTCAAAACCCTCACTCTGTCGCTGCTTCTTCTCAAAGCCGCTTTCGTTTCTTTCCTTAGATTTTCATGAACCCTAATCCCAATCTTAACAACCCTTTTTATTTTCTTCACTAATTAATCATAAAGTTTTATTTTTTCTCGCTTTTCTTCTCGTTTTCTCATCTGGGTACCCTATAGTTTTCGCTGAAATGGTCCCTGCTTCAAGAACTGAAGGTGCCACTGGAACCCACTTGTTGTCTGCTAAAGTCCGTAAAACTATTCAATCCATTAAAGAAATCGTTGGTGATCATTCTGAGGCTGATATCTATGTTGCTCTTAAGGAAACCAACATGGATCCTAATGAAACCACTCAGAAATTGCTTAACCAAGGTTCCTTTTTTTGTGGTGTTACAGTGTTTTTTATTGAACCCTATTTTTTTGGTGATATAAATAAATTGTGGGTTTTTGATTTAATTTGGAATTGTGCTGGTTAGTTTATTTATTGATTTTGGATTAATGGGGGTTCTTTCTTTGTTGTTGCTAAATGACATTGGTTTGAGGGTTGAAAAATTAGCTTCATTTTGTCCTTGGTTATGGGACATTGTGTAGTGCATTGTGAAATATTTTTAATGTAACCATTTTCTTGAGGTGGTTAAATAGATATCTGTCGAGGGCTATATTTCAATGTTGCGGCCCTGTGTAGACGTTGGGTTATGCATCTTGATCATTATGTTTTGAATCATCTGTGTATGATAGTGTCGAGGGCTATATTTTGAGTTGGTTAAATAGATATCTGTCAAGAGCTATATTTCGATGTGGTTGAATAGATATCTACAGGGCTATATTTTGATGTTGCGGTCGTGTGTAGAGTGTTGACGTTGGGTTATGTATCTTGATCATTATGTTTTGATAGTGTCGGATTGATTGTGTACTTCAAATTAGGTTTCGAGTTACCGTGTTATGGATTCATTTGAAAGAAAATAATGCCATGAAAATTGTATTTGTATTATTATCCTAATTTGCATTGTGTTTTGTTATTCAGATCCTTTCCATGAGGTGAAAAGAAGGAGAGACCGAAAGAAGGAGGTATTGCCTCTTGTAAATTTTTCGTTACGCGTTATTTGATCCGTGGCAACACATTAGGGAGCTGTGGTTTTGTTATCTGTAATTTTTAATAACAAATATCTCTTGTTGCAGAGTCAGAATCTTGGGAATCAGAATGTTGGCAACAGGGGTTCCGGTGAACCAAGGAGGCATTCTGATAGTGGTAACAGGGGTCCAGGTGAACCAAGGAGGCATTCTGACAATGGTGGTCAAAGAGAGCGAGTCCACAACCCTTCTGAACATAATGCTGGGAACAGGGGTTTGGGTGAGTCAAGGAGGCATTCTGAGAATGGTGGTCAAGGAGCACAAGTCCACCACCATTCCGAACATAATGTTGGGAACAAGGGTTCTGGTGAACCTAGGAGGCATTCTGAGAATGGTGGCCAAGGAGCGCAATTTCACAACACTTCTCAACATAATGTTGAGAACAAGGGTTCGGGTGAACCAAGAAGGCATCCTGAAAATGGTGGTCAAGGAATGCATTTCCACACCACTGCTGAACATAGAGTTCGAAGAACAAACTATTCTCGAAATCCTTTACCCAGTAATGTTCTTATCTTGCATCTATTTTAAGGGTTTAATGTACGATGTCCTGATTTGCATCACTGTCTGCTTAAGCATCCATTTTCTACTTGTAGATTGTCCATGCAAATGTTAAATCTTTTGGATGTGTTTAATCCTTTACCCAGTAATGTTCTTATCTTGCATCCATTTTCTGTGGAATTTAAACTAATAGTGAACACAGCCTAGGTGATATGGTTGTCCTTCAGACGTTCTGATATTTGTGCTGCATTTGTCTTTTACTATTTGTATATGGTTTAGAGGGACATACAGTCTGCTATTTTCGTTATCTATTTACTTCATGTGATTAATTTGTGGTTCTCGTTAGTATATGTTTTTGTTAGGAACCTCCATTAAGGAAAAAAAGCCTTCATTAAGAATCTCCCCTTTCACTCAAATCTATTCAGTAAATCCAATTTAAGCCCATCCATTTAATTAACTAACGAAACCAGTTAACTGATACACTAACAAGCATTCTCCCACAAAATCTACATTGCATTGAGAAAGCTATTCACATTGATCATCTCTTGCCATGCTTTTGTATTGTACCTTGAAATTAAATTATTTCCCGATCCTCTGCTATCTGTTCATCTTCTGCCGATTGTCACCCTCTTGCTTTATTCTGGGTCCTAATGATGACCATAGTCAAAACATTACCCTTTTTCCCGTCTCTCAAGAATTCTCCTTGTTAGGAAGCTTCTCAGCTCCTCAGTTTATTGGTGGGTTGGTTTTTTTGGGGAATGGAGTAATCCTATAGCAGCTTCATTTTCTTTTGGGTCGTTCCTTATTCAGTTATTTGAACCGTAGGTTGGTCCAAAAAGTGCTTTTGAATGACCTGAATGATGAATGTTGCGGACTATAGAAAGAATCAAAAGATACATGTATTAGTGGAAATCTAATAGAAAATGGAGAATATATTTCTCCCCAAGGGTTATCTGTTGTTTATAAAGAAACACCCCTTTTCACTCAAAAGTCAAACCATCAAATTTACCAAGTAATCTCCCGTAATCTGATTTCCATTCCCCCCTATTGATCTACCGATCCCTTTTTAATCCCTTGTAAGTAACTGGGTAACAGAACAGTTGTTAGTTTACTATCCTGATGAGTATGTTTTATGACAAATAAATACGTCAGTGGTTTTTGATTGTATGTATGTGTGCATTATTCTAACATATATGCTGATTTTTATTTATGCTAACTGTTCAGGCTTCAGCAGAGAGTTCCGTGTTGTCAGAGACAACAGAGTAAACCATATACATAAAGAAGTAAAGCCCCCTTCACAACAACACTCAACATCCACCACTGAGAAATTACCTGTAAACACTTCTGAAAAGGGGTATGTTCTGATCTTCAAATTTGCTGGGTTTGGCTGGGGCATGGTTGATTATTCTTTCCATAATTAGTGTCAGTATATGTTTGCATATGCAGTTCCCTTTATGACGTAATGGATAGATTTGGGTTAGGTTGTGCTGTTATACTATAGTGGCGAGGCGACAGAAAAGTTTGTATAGCTGTTTACCTGTGCCGTGAATTCAGTTATGGGATGTATACAAACTGAGAAGTTTAAATTTTTATATCTCATGATAGATGTGGTGCTACAGATACAAAGTTACGACTAGACACAGAATTACATGGGAATCTAATGACTAGGAGGGATAAAACTCTTATGATAGGATAATAATAGCATAAGTTAGATAGTGTGATATTTCTAACGAAGGTATTCACTGACAGTGTTATTAAGAATATAAAGTTTTTTGTCTGATAATAGATAGCACCGGGAATGAAAGTGATTTGGTTCATTTGTGATACCTTTTTTTGTTTTGAAGTGATGCACTTGGCTAGTGAAAGTTATCTTTTATAATTTGAAAGCAATATGTCTCAGGACCACTTTTGATTTGTTTTCAGGTCATTGGATAAGTAAACTTTTTATATGATTCATATTTTTTATTTGTTCCAGCTCGTCAGATGGTGCTACCAATCAAAAGTCAACTGGTGCTAGAAATCATCAGGCTCTAAATAAACCTTCTGATTCTAAACAATCAAAAGATGCTGCTACAAATGCTAGACAACAAAAAGATGCTGCTACTAATGCCAGTGACAAAAAAGTTACATCTGAGAACAAGCAAGGCTTGGTATCCAATACATCACCACAGGTGCAACCAATTAAGCCTAACAACAGCCATCAGAACTCTTCAACAGTGGCTTCGACTAGTTCTGTAGTGGGAGTGTATTCTTCTTCAACAGATCCAGTTCACGTGCCGTCTCCTGATTCCAGATCATCGGGTGCTGTTGGAGCCATTAGGCGTGAAGTTGGGGTTGTTGGTGTTCGTAGACAGTCTGCTGATCTCAAACCAAAACAGTTGTTTGCTCCTAGCAGTTCTTATGCTAATAATTCTATTGTTGGAAAAGATGGTCCATCTGCAGATTCATTTCAATCAGTTAGTGCCGTCCAAAAGACTGAACAGCTCAGCCAAACCGCTGTTAGTGCTGTAACTGAACCCTCGTTCCCTGGCATGTCTGTTAGCAGACCTTCTTTGAACAATCAGTATAATAGCAGGTCACATCAACAACTTGTGGGACATCAGAGAGGTATATCTTTGAACTGATACCACCAAATTATTGTTTTAGTTGCACTTCCAATATTTGAGATCTTCAGTAAAAGTATAGCGCAGTGCAATCGTTGTAGTTTTCTCTTAAGGCCCTGTTTGGATAAAAGACTTGATTAAACACCTATGTTCTGGGCGCTTCTGTATAAGCTATTTTCTATAATAACAAAAGATAAAATAAAGTCCAACTATTTTCATATAAGAAATAAGAATATTTTAATAAGCTATCCCGGAGAGCGTATAGAAATAAGCTGAAAACTTATGAACTTGTCATAAGCTGTTCTCATATGCCATCCCAAGTAGTAACAGAGGTGCTTGCACCAGTAATTAAACTAAAATACTCTATGCTCATTGTCATAAACTTTCCCATTGATTGCTTTTTAGGTTTGATTTTAGGGCAGCTTATTTTTATTGTTGGCAATTTTGTTTAATGCCTTACAAATTTAATGAGTTTTGTTGCAGTCTCCCAGCATAATAAGGAGTGGAAGCCTAAATCAAGCCAGAAGACAAACAGTAATGGTCCTGGAGTGATTGGTACACCCAAGAAAACAGTTTCATCTCCAGCTGAAAATTCTAAAGATATAGTATCAGATACAGCACAGCTTCAAGATAAACTTTCACAAATGAATTTATTCGAGAACCAAAATGTGATCATAGCACAACATATTCGCGTTCCAGAGACTGATCGCCGTCGGCTAACCTTTGGTACCATTGGGGTTGGTACGGAACTTGATTCTTTGAGGCATCAATCTCAGTATCAATTAATAGGAGCTACTGATAATTTAATCGCGGAATCAACTACAAGGTTGGCATTCATTTAGTGCAGAGAACATTTCTTCATATTTAATTTGCATTTTCAGTATGTTGTGATCTTATTTAATTTTTTATGCCAGCTTGACAGCGCCTGCTTCAGAGTTGTCCTCTGATGATGTTTCTGGGAGCAAGCAGGTGGATTTACGGGATGACCAAATTAGAAGTTCTGAGTCCGAATCTCCAGCATCTGGTGCTGCTTCTGAGCAACAGTTGCCTGATAACAAAGAATCCTCAAGCTCTCAGAATCTGGACAATTATGCCAATATTGGATTGGTACGTGATACAAGCCCGTCCTATGCACCAGCATCACAACAGCAAGATTCTCATGATATGCCTGGCTTCTCGGTGAGTGTTTACTTTTCTTACTACCATCAGAATATTTGGTGTTCTTCTGTTTGGTGACATTTGCTATATGTATCTGTTTTGCATTTTGTTGTTTATTTGTTCCCACGTTTATGTTTCCTAACAGGCTTACGACCCTCCCACTGGTTACGATATTCCTTATTTTAGACCTAATATGGATGAAACTGTACGAGCTCAGGTTCTTTCACCACCTCAGGAGGTAAAATAATAATTAATACCGGATTTATCAATTATGTGAATGTACTCTTTTCTCCTTGTCATATGTATTTAAGGCTAAGCAGTAGGAGTTCAATTGATGAATCTTAGGTAGCATTCAGTACAGTTAGAACATAACAATCACTAATGCTATTTCTGAGCATTAAATAGAATAGACTGTCTGACCTTACTCTGATCATGTTTTGTATTTTATCTCAAGACAGTTATTTGAATATGGATTCTGAAAAACAATGTTTTGTATATCTCTTGAAAGTTGAAACCTTTCTGTTGATTGGTTTTAACAGTTTTTGAAGACCATTTGTAAAAGTAGTAATTAGGTTTGTTTTGATGTTTGTTAACACAATTATATCTTTCTGCTTAATTAATCCATCTTTTGGCCAATGCAGGTTTTGAACTCCCACCATGCTGCAAACAATATTCCCTCATCCACAGTCGCCATGATGCAACAACAGCAGCAGCAACAACAGCAACAACAACATCAAGTTGCACAGATGTATCCGCAAGTTCATCTTTCACATTATGCTAATCTTATGCCATATCGTCAGTTTCTTTCCCCAGTCTATGTACCACCAATGGCTGTGCCTGGATATTCAAACAGTGCTCCCTATCCTCATCCAACGAACGGCAACAGTTACTTGTTGATGCCTGGTGGTGGTTCCCCCCATCTTAATGCCAACAACCTTAAATATGGAGTTCAGCAGTTCAAGCCTGTTCCTGCTGGAAGTCCTACTGGGTTTGGAAACTTTGCTAATCCAGGGTACGCCATGTTAGCTCCAGGTGTGGTTGGGGGTGCGTCGGCTTTAGAAGATTCATCTAGAGTCAAGTACAAAGATAATCTTTATGTACCAAATCCTCAGGTAATGTTCTTGTGCAGTGTTTCTAATTGTTGACATTCAAACAAAAAAAGTTCTATTGTTGAGCCTGTTTGGGATAAACAGCTTAGTTAAGTGTTTATACATGGTCCATCTATATGTGCTTATGCTAGTAGATAAGCTCAAATAAGTCAGCTCAAATTAGCCTTATAATGTAATGATTAAGATAACTTTGGTGTTCTCATTTTTTTTCCTTCCAATTCATAGGCGGAGACATCAGAAATATGGTTACAGAATCCAAGGGATCTTTCAGGCATGCAATCTACTCAATACTATAACATGCCAGGACAATCGCCGCACGCTGCTCCATTCATGCCATCACACACTGGACATGCTTCTTTCAATGCCGCTGCAGCTCAATCTTCTCACATGCAGTTCCCCAGTATGTATCATACTCCTCCACAACAAGCTGGTATGCCTAGTCCTCATCATTTAGGACCGGCAATGGGAAATAATGTTGGAGTTGGAGTGGCTGGAGCAGCTCCTGGACCACAAGTTGGTGCATATCAGCAACCGCAACTGAGTCACCTCAATTGGCAAACAAATTTCTGAAGGGGGGAGGGGATTAGTAAAAAAGAAAAGGCTATATATTTTAACCCGTTTGTGTATTACAGACTGGCGTAGATATAGAAAAATCGCAGTTTTTTTTTTTCCGTTGTGAAATGAATATCTTATCGGTTTTTTTCATCACTAATGCCATTGAGCCATTAAATGATCAAATCTCTTTTCTTTGCAGTATGGTTGGGAATTATTGAGATTTGACTGAAGAAAGTTACATCTCAGTGTGATTCCTAATGGCCTTTGTTTCATTACAGATAATGCTGAAAAATTCTCTTATAGTTTATGCTCTTGAACCATTTGAATTAAATCAGTTTAGTAGTATATTGCTATGAATATGGTCTATGGATGTTCTTGGTTAGTGTTTACACTTTTACTGATGTCCACAGTGAGAGTATCTCCTTCACTCCAGTCTTATCTCTTTGGTTTTTAAGAAAACTGAGTCTTGGTAATTTTGAGGTCTATAGTAAGATAAATAGTCTAATTAATAATTGTTTATTTCAGGAATTGAACTCGGTTTCTTTTGGAGAAACTCATTAACTATTTAAACCTAATCATTTGGATGAATTTATGACAGACATGGTACATAATTTTATTAAGTATGCCATGTAATTTTACTAATTAATAGTTTAAAAAGATATTTTAGAGAATTCAGTGATATAAGCTCTTTTTGAGTATATCAAAACAAGTGAAAACATTTAAACATCATATATTAAAAAAATGGAAACATAATAAGAATTAAGAATGTCAATTTGTAAAGTATCTATGCTCAATTTACATTTTCACAAATGTCTAATATAAAACAAACCTATGGAATACGGACACAAACATCAAATACGACAAAAATATTGTCATGTTGATACTGACTATAATTTTAAAAAGTGACATAATTTAATAAACTTGTTAGTATTGCGTCGGTCACTGATAAGCATGGCAAAAAACCCATACCCGGGTACCCGCTCCGATTTTGATGGGAAAAAACCCGAGTTGATTGAGTTTGGATTCGGGTTTGAATTTTCCCGATTTTAAAAGTTTGGGTTGAGGCGGGTAATGGAGATATTGATACCCATTCCGAATCCGTCCCGCTCATAGTGAATTACATTTATCATTTATAAATCAGAAACCCTTAAACAAACTCTATATTGCATCATATTTTTAAGTTTAGTATTAATCAATTTATTTTCTATGTATAAATATTGTTGAAACAAAATAATTTTATACTTTTATTATTTTTTTAAATAAAAAAAAAAAGTGCAACTAAAATTCATATGGAGATAGAGCGAAATGGGGATACCCGAATCCCACAGATATACCCGAACCCCGTTGAGTATGAGTTTGAAATTTTAGTTTTCATCCCCATTATAAATTGGAACGAGTTTGAAGATACCCGAACTTTATGAATTTGAGAATATCAAATCCATCCCCAATCCACCCCATTGCCATGCCTAGCCACTGATGCATGTCCGTTACCAAAACATATTAATTTAAAAAGTGTTCACATTTATTAGTTTAAAACATTTCATTTCTCAATCACATTCCTTCCTTTTTCTAAAGCAGAAAAAGAATAAAATAAAGCAAAAAACATAGATGAAATTTTACACTTTTATTTTGTTAGCTGAAAACAAAAAGAGAGTGTAGCTAGCTAAAGAGATTCACTTTAAATTTGTGATATATGTATGAATTTAGTTCATACCTAGGGATTGATGGTCCCTTTTTCTTTTTTTATGAATACTAGACTAGATATTTTTTATGTCATAGATCCCTTTCGATTGATCAAAATCTTAAATCTGAATCCATCCTCATGTTCATCCAACCCTACTTATAGGGACAAATACCCTTCTTTATAGAGGTTTCTTTACATCATGTGTCTCATCTTAAAGGACTAGTGCACGTTCAGGTACAGGTACTGACCCTTCAAAGTTCAAACAAGTAGCTCTATCCTAATTCTTCCCTAGGCTTTTTTAGTTTTCACTTTTCCCCCTCAAAGAATCTCCTAATTGAGCTCATTATGATCATAACACTAATTGGAATGTTAAACTCAAGAGCTTTAAGCACACAACACCATAGGGGAATTTAGGAAAATGATATTTTTTTTTTGACAAGAGGAAAAAGATATTACAAGCCCTTATAACATATGTTAATGAGTCAAATATAAAATTATTTTTTTATACTTGTGTAATAAGTCATTTTAACATTAAATTTTTTATATTATTTGGTGTAATTTTTTTTCTTTCTAATTTGTACACCTTAATATTTGTCTTCAGGACACACGTTATATTTGTCTTTTGGTGTAATTTATAAACTAAATATAAATCAAATTTTAATTTTATTAGATTGATGGAAAATTAAATTATATGCCTTAAATTGCATTTTATGTTCACCGAGTGATTGAAAATCATAATATCTAAACTAATATTTTCCTTTATTTCGTTTTCAATATAAACAATCATGTTATCCGCTAGAAATCTACCTTTTACTATTTTTGTTTTGCAATTTAGTCTTAATAATTTTGATTGTAGATAAAGATCTCTTAATTATGGCCGTAAAAATTAAAAGACTCACGATAAAGTAATTCTTGAATAGTTGAAATTCTTCAAATTTTGTTACTTGGTGGACATCAACAAAATATTGCCAAGTTGAAATTATAAAGTTATATTTTCTTGCTCATTAAAATTCATAAGATAATATTTTTCAACTAAAGTGAATATAATTTCAATGTTCAAAGTTTTATAATTATCTCTAAGATTTAAAGCACAACTTAAGAGTTAACTATTAAAAAAAAAAACTTATAGTTAACAAATCTAAGGCTTACTCATTAAACAAATACTCTAAAGTATTGCAAAAGATATTTTAGAAATAATTTGTAGGTGAATCGTGACCCACCTATGCCACCCCTAATCTAGTGCTGATTAATATAGTTATAGTTATTTGATGATGGAATTGGATGTTACACTCTGAGACATCCCATGAGATCAAAATTGACAATATCTTACTAGTACATCCCCCATGAGCAACCATAGAATAGGGTTCCTCTGGCTAGCTAGAGTAGTCATATTACTCATATATACTCTCCTTTTGCTCATTGCTTATCTATTTTTCATAATAACCAACAACTAATTATGAGTACTTTGTGTCACAAACGTTATTAATTTTGTTTTAGTTAGGTAAATTTTTATGATCTCTATTCTCTAATATTGAGCCTAAACTCAAAGCCATGCGGAGAATCTCTTGTTAAGTTGGATGTTGTGACTCGGGTTCGAATCTGGAATTTCAAAATTATATGAGTTTATTCTCAGTAGATTATCACTTTATCTAAAATAAAATAAAATTAATATAGTCTAATCAAGGGGGGAAATAAAAATGAAAGGAAGAAAAGCAATGGAGTAAAAGTCCATGAAAGAGATGACCGAGAGAAAAACCATGGAGTAATACTTAGTTTGTAGGCAAAGGCTATTTTGGTAATGCCAATTTTGTTCAACAAAAGTTAAATGTGAGTTAACGAAAATATCAAAAAAAGGATCAAAATATATCATAAATCATCTTTTAAAGGAGGTCAATGTGTGTTTAGAAACAAGAGGGAAGGGGAGTGTAAAACTAGCATATATAAATATGAAATGACATAAAAAATTGTTTAATTAATAGTTAATTTTTTAAAGCGAGATAATATAGGTAAAATTGAAATAAAAATAATAATATATACTATAAGCTAACTAGATTAGTTTATTATTGTCAAAAAAAAAAAAACTAGATTAGTTTATCAAAATAAATCATAAACTAGTATAAATAAGTTATAAGCTCATGATTTTTTTTTTATCAAATACTCCCTCCGGTCTCATATATAAGAAATATTTAACTTTTTAGATTCATTGTAAAATGGATGAATCTAGACTATAATATTGTCTAGATACATTCATTTTACAATGAATCTAAAAAGTAAAATGTTTCTTATATATGAGACCGGAGGGAGTAGGTTTTTTTTTTTCCTTCAATATGAGCTTATAAGCTATGAGTCATAAGTTTAAAATTTGATATTGGCAAATACTCTATATCTTTGTGTTTGTTACAACTTATATTTTTATATGCAAATAATTTTCGCATTTAACTTATATATTATAATTTTTTTAGCTCATCCAAACTATTTTTTTCTAATTGCATCACCGTATATATTAAACACAAATAAATTTTTGTGATAAACAACACACAATTGTGGGTTAATAGATATCCAATTAAGAAAAATATATCCAATTAAGATAGGAATAAGAAAACTATAGATATAGAAGCATGAAATATAGAATGATTTTATATGAAAATCGTGCAACAAATAATTAAATGGATAAGCAAGAAGGCGTAGTCATGCTTGAATCATAATAAGTGGATGTATTGAGGAAACGATCAAAATGGGCCAAAGCAATATTGAAGCAAAGGTTGTGGGGGTGACCCACGATTTGAAACAAGTTTAGTGAAATGATGAAGGCATGTACAATGGCTACCAACCCAACCTTTGCAAAGTGTTTTGTACGTAGTGTGGAGAGGTGTCACTTGAGGCTGATCTTTGCATCTCTTTCTTTTTCTAAAAGGGTGAAAGTTAATTATTCCAATTTCACACATCTCCCTCTTTCTTGTAGTAACCACTATATTCTATTCTTTTGGTCTAGAAAATAGCATATTCTTTTTTGTTTTTGGTTGGGTAAAATATAATGTTGATGTTGTTTTCTATTTGTTGAAGTCAGGCTAACAACGATGTGAGTCTGTTTTCATGATCATGTTGGTAATTTGGTGGTTAGTTTCACAGAAAGACAACATGCCACCATATTAACCGTTGAAGGTGAAACATGAGCTCTCTTGCATGCCAAGAAAGAAGCCAATCATAGAGGTTGAGATATGGTTCAATTTGAAAGCGACTCACACATGTTGGTTGAAGTTATATATTCGAACCATGTGTACTGGTAACTCGGAATGTAGTTTAATTATGTTAACTTTGAGGTGAAGTTTGTTAGGAGACAACCAAATATAATTGGTCATACTCTTGCTTGGGCGGTCAATTCTTAAGCTAGTTTTCGTAGATTCAAAATTATTCCTTTATTATGTATTGAACGTTTATTAGTTAATGAAATGCACTAATTAAATTTGCTTGATTAAAAAAAATGTTATAAGAGCTTGATTAGAATTAGTTGACCATCTGCTACCAAATATCGAACCATTTGAATCTCATTTTAAACGTCTAATCTTGAGTGTGACAGAATTGTGTTAAGAGTTTCACGTTAAATGATACTGTACATAATGAACATATGTTTATAAATGGTTAAAAATCTAATAGTCTTATAATTGAGTTGAATCTAACCTAACCATTATAAAAGTGGATAGTAAAGTGGTTTAGACGTTAGACCCTATTTTATTCCAAAAAATAAATAAATAAATAAGGAGACTATTATTGTAAATATGATAAAATAGAGGATTAAATTACAAATAAGTTAAAAATTAAATATTAGGGATCGAGGAGTGTGTTAAAGTGTTACACTCCACTTCATCGCAGTATGTGTGAGTGGTAGACAAGAATTGTTTCAATATCTTAGCATGATTGTTCATAGCAAGTCTTGCAACTATTCCCATATGTTTGTGTTCTTCTATTTTTAGCAATTTTGTCTTGCTTATCAAAAGAATATACTATCTTACACGTAACTTTTTTTTTTTTAAAAAATAAATTTAAAATAAATCTTACAAGTAACCTGTGAAACGAATTTGGCATATGGAAATATACTTTATATTAGACATAGTATCTTTTATGCTTCATATGAATACTCTTGTGTTTCTTGCGAACAATCTCTCACAATAAGCAATTTTCATCACTAAAAGTTTAAAACATAAAAAACTAGTTTATTTTAATCAAATTATTCAATGGTTATATTTCAATTTCCCAAAGTACTTTTGTATATGATCATTTTTACGTGGAACATGATCATGAACAAGATCTTGAATCTCCTACAAATATTGTTAAAAAATACTTATATTTTTAGTGTAAATATATAATTAAATCTTGTTTAATTTGACATTAGTTATATATATATATATTTTTTATTTCAACCACAAGTTTCGGTCTTTCTTTTGCGGTTTGTAAGACAAAGTGTGTTTTACGTTGGTCTATTGGTTCCATCACTACAAAGATGTTTCAGACAATACACTACTTCGATGATGACATGCTAAAAACAAAAGTTTGGAAAAGGCAAAAATAAACGCATTATGTGAAATGACATACTTCATATTGCTAAACATTATCATCATCATCATGATATAGTGTGTAACACATAACATATCCTAGTAGTAAATTGATAAACTAAAATGGTAAAATAATAATTCGTTTGATAAGAATATTGCATTATGTAGAAATTAGATTTTGAGTTTTTAATAGCATAGTTATTTCACAAAATTAAAATTAAACTCAAAACGGTCACGCTAACTAATGCCTCTGGGAACACAATTAAGGATACTAAAAGAAGAAATTCTTACATTGAAAAAAATATTATTTATACGTTTAAAAAGTAGATTACACAAATTCCAATACTTTTATACTTTATTTATTTGCTTAAAAATTCATATTAGATTAGTGGTTAATATTCTAAAATTAATATTCTTTTGTTCAATTAGATTAGTGGTTCAAAATTTTATCCCATAAGATAAATAAGTGAGGAATTTTGGATTCGAATTTCAATCTTTATATATATTACAATGTTCTTACCATCTAAGTTATGATAGATCATGAGAACGAAGTAATTAATATTGGCATGATGCTTTTCTTTTTTGAAGTTTTATTGTACAAAATATAAAATTTTAATGGGTCAAATTTTATTTATCTCTCGGTCGAACTTAAAATGAATAGAACTCATTCTCCTAAAAACCAGAAAAATATGTCTATAACTAACTAATATAACTATCTAATCCAAAAAAAAAAAACTAACACGTCTGTGGAGTCTAACTCAACTCGCAAATACCATTGTTGTTATGTTGACCATCTTCACACATATTCAAATTTAAAACTTACAATTATTTGCATGAAATTTATGGTAGTAATTATCACTTTCTCTACCCAAAAAAGACCCAACATATACCCAAAGTAATGGTGTGTCTATTCGTGAAGGGGATGATATTGGTGGAGACTAAGCATATATCTACAAGGAATCAAACTTTAATACGTTCTTACGAAGGATGATGGCAATTAAAACATGGGGCACAATTCAAGCGACTTTTCTTAATTAGAGGGGACTATGCATAGACCATATCAACATATATGTGGTATGTGACTGGGTTTTGGGCCCCTTTATTAGTTTGGGCTATGATTTAAATGGAATCTTAACCCACAATCATATATGTTAAGTATGTTAAGTTAGGTGACGTCTAGCACGCATAAACTTCTCAACTGATGCATCATATATAAGTAGTAAATAATATTATAATAAATACGAATTTCACAAAATTTTATTATTGGATTGAAAGTTTATATGATCATCTATAATTTTTTTAAAGAAATTGAATATCATTTGATATGTTATTGAGATCCATCAAAATTAACAGTATTCAATAAAAATTCATAAACCGTTAATCTTGATGAGTCTAAATAACTTATCAAATGATTTTTAATTTCTTTAAAAAATTTATGGATGATTTACAATTTTACATGATATAAAGTTTCAATCCACGATGAATTTTATAAAATTCGTATTCGAAATAATATTATTCACTACTTATGCACCATGCACCACTTATAAGACTTGTGCATGTTAAACAAAGCCGTTAAGTTAAACATATAAAAATTTTAATTTTTGTGTGGGGTAATTAGTTTTACATTGTATGATATGATTTGTATGATTTAAGAAGTGATTACGATGATAATAGTCATTAGTCAATCTATTAAGATATGTGAATGATATCTCTTAGACATAATGAATGATATATTATTCTCAATATCATATCCTCCAACATTCTCATTCTTTTAAAAAAACTAACACTAGTCTCTTATCAGAGTTCGTTCTACGATATATATATAAAGATGACTAAAACGAAATAGTTTAAGAGTGGAGTAATAAAGAGATCAAAGTTCAATGCCCACTCTAAAAAAAAAAAACTACCAACAATTTTAATATATTGAAGGGATTACTCATCAATTTTTTTAATTTTTTTTAGAGTTACTAATCAATTTTTTATAAATGATTTATATTGCTATGCATACGAGTGACATGATAATAGAATCTCAAATCTGTTTTATATATATATGGAAAAATTGTTGTAATTTGAAAATGATTTTTTTTTAAACAACTATAGGCAAGTACTTGGTACGTATTAAATTATTAATTTCTTACTCATGAAACGTGAGAGTTGAGACTCGTGTATCAATCATAACATCCCATGATTGTTATAAGCGTTGTGTATTTAGTTAGTTGCTTTTTTGTATAATTATAATAGAAGACACTTTGGTGGATGGATGTAGTGTTATTATATTAACATCCTAGCTGGTTTATTTCATTATGAAATATTTTCTTGAGCCTTAAGGGAAGGTTGAAGGAAAGAGATGGTACCAAATGTGTGGCCAAAAAAGTAATTGTCACGTAGAGGAACATATCATCAAACATACCATACACACGTTGTTTTATTTGTTGTGATGCCTTTTTCTAGTTTATTGACTTAATTAATACTATCTAACTTTTCATCACTTTGTTTATTATCATCATTCTCTTGCTCTAATCCTCTTTTAGGTTTGTTTTTTAATAAATTATAGGTTGGTAGAGTGATAATGAAAGACCTTCACTTCAAAATAGGTATGTTTTTCTGTTAGATTATATGTTATCAGTTTATTTTCTAATAACTACTATATGTTAAGGGTAATTTAGTCTTTTTGATTTTAGCCCTAAAAATTTATATCTTTTTTGATAATATTTTCACGAAGAATCAAACCAAAGATTTTAGATCAGATACTATAGAGGCATGCTCTCTCGAATTGCATACCTATCAATATTTTATTAGGAATATATATTTCACACGTTGACACACAGTCAATATATCAGTAATATATCAATATTTATTAGATTTTGATCACAAAATTCATATTTCAAACTTAAAATTTTATATTTAAAAAATTTGCAATCTACAATAAAAAGTGACTGTCTAATCTCTTTAATATTAATAAAATCTCTAATAGCTTTCTTTTTAGTTTAAAATTTATTTCAATCTCTTGCTCTTCATAAAGTTTAATTAGGAGAGCCACGAGAGCAATGATTGTTGAAATAAGCACATAATGCTTCCACTAATTCTCTTTCTTTCGTCCTCATGCATCCTTATAGCCCCACAAGCATAAACACACATATATGAAGACACGTACAAATTTGACCATATTGATGGGAATGAATAAGCATTAGTGTGTTCCTAGCTATATTTCTTTTGCACTATAAATTTAGTGTGTGCTATTCTTCTATAAATGATAATATATCAATGGTAGATTACTACTAATCTTAATTGCTTTTATAATTTATGCTATGCTATGGTAGTTAATTAAAGGCTTGGAACTAACTCTTATTATTTCAAGTGGCCCCATTTCTTTATCACTATAATTTTCTCCTTTTTTTTTTTTTGACTCAAAATAAAAATTCATTCATTCAAGTTAAAACATACATAAATCATTATAAATTCAAGAAATTGATGATGTGATAAATAACTTTATTTTCTAATAGAGTAAGAGCATATTTTTGTCCTTTCTAAATAGTTATTTTTGATTTTTTCAATCTTTTAGACTTGTCCAAATAGTTATTTTTGTTTTTTTTAATCTTTTAGACTTGGCCAAATAGTTATTTTTGTTGAAGATGTCAGAATGAGACAATACAACTACTGCTAATAAAGTTGTAACAAAAAACTTTATTAGACATGTTTTTTAGTTAACTATTAAGTATTCACACCCTACTTAACAGTGAATAATTGTTAATGTCAATATTCATTTCTATTTAATTATAATTTTTATTGGAGATTTTTCTTTAAAATAATCAAAATCAGTTATTAGTTGTTAAATTAATATTTCTTTCCTTTATCAAAACTAAACTGTGTTATTTGAACATTATTTTTTTCAAGATTATTTGAACTTCTTTATCATTAACTCAAACTAGTTGAATTGAACTATTCAACCTCCTTCATTAGAGGATTATTGGACACATAAACTAAATTCTCTTCTATTTTTTTTTTCTTTTCTGTATACAAGAATAGGAAATTAAACCTCTTGCTATGCTTCAATTTTTTTTAGGTAAATGCTAACGAGTGCTTACATGACATTTTTTAAGGCTTTATATAACAAGTTTTTAATAATTTTTTTATGGAAATGCGTAAAATCAACGCATTAGAAATTATGATATTCATTTTTTAGATAATTTTTTTTAAAAAGAATTCTTAAAAAGTGTCCAAAAACATTCGTTAGCAAGACTTTTTTTTTTAATATTTTACCATTTAAAGCCAATAGATGTTGAAATTAGACATAGCTTTTAGATATAGCTCATGCTATAGCTATGAAGTTGATTGGTTAAAATAGGCAAAAATTGAACAGCATTAGTTTAAATGCAGCACGGGCAAGAGAATAATGAAAAATAAATGTCCTAAAGCCCAAATTTTTAGTCCCTGTAGCCGCATTAATTGACTGTACCAAATAGTAGCATAATTGCTAATGTCTCGTTAATTCATAATATACAGTATAATACTACACCTTATATACTTTTCTATTGGAAGTGCCTCACATGTTCATGGCTCTCATTTCACATTCCAATCAAGAGCTAAAACACAATCCTTTAACCATAAAAGTATCAATTAAAAAATGAAGAAGGGGATAGACCACTATAGTGTAACGAAAGTGATATTTATATTTAATGTCAGACAATGTCTTTTTCTTTTGTCAAATAATTTAGTAGTTAGAAATTTAAAGTTCAAACTCCAATATCGTGTATTTATAATACAATATAATCTTTCTATCAACAGAGCTAAACTCATGAGATATGTCGGACAATGTTTTAAATATGATTACTTTAAGTTGAAAAATTTTATGGAACAAAAAAAAGTAGACAAAAAATAAGGTAGAGATAATATTGTAATAATCAAATCAAAGATTTTACAAAAGCTAAGCTCTACTAATCTACCGTTGTTCACATGAATATCAATGTACAAAATTGTATTTAAGTTGCATAACTTAGGTTTTGTATACTATACACTAGTCGGAGTACCCGTGCAACGCACAGGGAAAACCATCTTTTTGTAATTTCGTTCACAATTTACAATTTACTAATGCTATATAATAAATTTGTGATAAAATTAAATGGATAATTAAATATTATGAAAACAAATCATGTGCAATACCTTTCTTTAAGCCCCCCGTATTTTTAAAGATAGATTCAAAAATTATTCTAATAAAATATGTAAATACAGATTTATATGTAATTCCAGTATGCCCCAATGTTTTTTGGGTACAAATTTAAAAATTATCTAAATAAAAGGATAAATAAAGATTTATATGCGGCATTTTTCTGTAAGCCCCCCGTGTTGTTAGAGGCACATTCAAAAGTTATCCCAATAAATTTTCATGTAATAAAATGATTGTATTATATCCAATATACAATCTAATTAATATTAAGTAACATGTATTATATCCATTGAATTCTGAATTCATCAAGGTCTTTATCATAACATGCATCCTTTAAAACCTGCCAAAAGAAAAGTAAAGTAGTTATTAGTAACTACAAAGCAAAGTGATACAGAATAATATTGTAAAGGATGAGAAGAAAGAAAAAGATGAGTAGAATATTGTAAGTGATATAGAATATTGTAAAAATCCATCCAAAATAGTTGTGTTTGTAAGGAGGTTGAATTAGGAACAAACACCTAAAACTATTTTTGCTTCATATATTGTACCTCCTGCAATCTAAACAAATGGTGATTTGGTATGTGTGGACAACCATTAGGAAACAGAAAGATATCCAAAAAATGGTATGTTCATTATTTCATGGGAGATATCCAAAAAAACTCAGGTAAGCTCTTACCTCTATTTGTCTTACCACTATGTTGCATGCTTCAGATTTTTGCAAAATACAGCTTCAAGATAAGATATGAATATGGACATTATTTGTTTTTTGACTTTTTCTCTATTGCTCATTCTCCATGAGAATTCCCTGCAACCTAGAGAAAGAAACTAAATCAAAGGAAAATAATATCGAAAGAGATACTAATGTCTCTCACAGAGATTTCAAATTACAATTTTGAACATTCATGCATAAAAAATCAATGAAAATATATTACCATTGGTCAGGATTTAGCCATTGTTTCCACCACACTATAACAAATAGCTCTGCCTCGCAACCCATTTCCATAATATGAGAGGTAAAGAGAGAAGTGAGATAAACTGATAAAGAATGAAAAATATTATATTACAAATTTAATTTACAATGAGTAATGTAAATTAGTAGAACACTTCAACTCAATTTATATTAGGATAAAATACTTGATGTCTAAAAGCTAGAAATAAGCAACATGTGTAAAAACCACAGACATATTTTACAAATTTGTTAAGTACAATCAGATTGATAGAATGTGATGCTACAATGTGCAGAAAAATGAGTTAAAGATGGATATCTGGTACAATTCTTCCTCTATAGATTGTAAACACTAAACAGAATTCCAATTGACAAACAACAAAAAAGAAATGTCAAGAAAATCACCTTATAGGACTATAACCTGAAAAAATTCTTGTTCCCAACCTCAACTTTCCTTTTATTGTATCTGTTATCTTTTGCCAGAATCTCACTGCAGGTTATAGCAAAAGTTTCAAGCCATTTATACCACTCATATGAGTGGCATGGATGTGGGTGCTCTAAGTCTTGACTATTTGAATCACAAAGAAAGTAAATGTATATAACACAAAACAATCATGTTGCACATTCCGGACAAAATTGAAAGTCATTGACCCCATTCTACAATTTTCAGCAAACGAATTTAACTCAAAACAGTTGGATTCATTGCATATTTTCATAAAAACTGAACAAAGACAAATAATCACCTGATAAAGGTCTGCAAGTTAAATCAAGCAAATTCAATTTACCATCCAACAAAGTAAATAAAGCTCATAGATTCAAAAATTGAGTGTTTGAGTACATATAAACAACATGATAAAATAGTTGATACCCGAATTTGAAAAGATGAGATAGCATGTCATTATGTTGACCCAAACAAAGTAAGAAATATGGGAATAGAAATTGCTATTAGTAAATCTATAAGAAAAAACAATTTTTTAAACTAACCAAAGAAAAAACCATATCATATTGTTGTCATATCCAAACACTTTATCTTTAACAGAATTCTTAAGTGAAATAGCTAACAACTAATTGGTAGGATATTTTATATTAGTTCCTAATTTGAAATCAAATTTAAAAGAGGTTGCTATCAATGTGGATAACATGAGAAAAATTAGGAACTGAGGCTATCCAACGATCAAAACATACCTTTAAAGATTATAATATTAGCAAACAAATAAACCAAACATAGGAAACATACAAAAAAAGTGAATTTGAAATTCATGACCCTAAGCATATTAAGCCAAGAATATTGAGAGAGAAATGGATCTCTCACCAAATTTGATTTCATAAATTACACAGTTTTCATCAAACCTTCAATTATACCAAAGTCCTCATGAACCAACTTTGAAAATTAACAAATTCTCGGCATTTAAAAAAACTACAAAATCATCATAATGAACAATAAAACCCAATGGATCCAAAGTTGTATTATTTTCTGAAAAAATAAACACAAATAGAAGCAATATAAACTTACCCAATCAAATCCTAATTTGTGAACCTGAACAAACAATAACATTCCAAAAAAAGAATTAGAATGTAATCCATAAATTAGAGAAACCATATAAACAATAAAAAGTGGATCACTTGCAGATTGACGAATTGAAAATTATCATTAAATAGAGCAATACATATTGCACATAGTTTTGAAACATAGTTAAAGTACATAAGTTGTTTACACAATTCATAAGCTCTTCAAAATACACAGGCACATTCATTAATTAAAACAAACAAACATTAAACCATTCATGAGCAAATTTAACTATAGGTTCAAAAAAGATCATATAATTAACAAATATACATGAAAACACAAACTGTAGCCGGAACAAAATAAAAATTTTCAAGAATTCTAAAGCTTGTACTTACCTATTCTTAATAGTTAAAACTTCTTCCATTTGTTTTCCCTTAACCCATTCGGTAGCTGCAAATCAACAAACTACCAATTAGAAACACTATTGAAAATTTAATAGTAACAATCATCAAATTTCAGGAAGAGAAACAAACAATTAGATAAAAACCGAAATTGAAAATTCAAACACCACAAAATAATAATTACAAATTCCAAATTTACAAATAAATACAAATTTAGAAATTCCAAAATTACAAAGAAAATTTCCTATAAAAACAGGTGTTGATGCTTCCAAGTTCAAAGTAAATCTGCAAAATTACATAAAGCACTAAGTTAGTATATATGGTAAAAAAATAAAATGTATAATAGAATAAAATTAAATGTAGTGGTTTTATAGAGAAGCCAAAATCATTAGAAATCGAAATTGACTTTAATTATTATAATCTGTATCCAATTTCCATTAAAACCTGGAAAAAATAACAACAAAGTTAGTATCAGAAGCCAAAATCAAATTGAATAATAGAGAAGACCATGGTTTTATAGCATACCTTGATATTCACATCAATGTTTTACTATATCATTGATGATCACCATTTGAACCACCACAGAAAATATATATAAACTCTAACCAAAAAAACAGTGGGAGGAGTTTTCCTCTACCTAAACCCCTCTATTTATAGATGGCAAATTGGGGTTCAGAACATTATAATAATATTTAAAAATTAGGGTTTGAATTGATTTTGGGGGGAAATTGAAACAGATAAGAATAGATTTTACCTTGATGCCTCTCTGATTTCAAATCTGATCTCAATTAAATGAATTGAGATGTGCAAGCAACCTCCTATGTGTGTTAATTCACGATTTGGGTATGTTTTGGGAGATGGGGTTAAGAGAAAGGGACAGGAATATATGCTTTGGTTAAGGGGTGCAGAAGAGGATTCTGGCTTCTTCTTTATTGTTCAGGTCTTTGCATCAATTGGGAGGAATCAATTTCAAAACCTAGCGTGGAGAAATCAGGTTGTTGCCGGATTTAGCTTTGTGTTTCACGCGTGGAAGAGCGATGAGGAGATGAGGAGGGTTACGGGGAGGATGCGTTTGTTTGTTTCTTTCTGCGTTTTGCTTCTTAACCGATCACGTGATGTTCACTTGTTCATTCATGTTTTTGTTTTTTTTACACAACATGAGAGGGTTAGATTGGGTCGGGTCTGAATTTATATAAAAGCCCAAATTAGATATAAGGCCAAATTAAGTAGGAAAATTCAAATATATTTGAATTTTCTTTCACATCAAGCAACCAAAATGGCAAAAAGAAGCTTAATATGGTATGAAACCTAATAAGGGGAAAACACAAACTTTTGAATTTTACTTCCAACTCAAGAAAGATAAACTCACAATATCTTTAAAATGGTAAAAAAATTCAAATTTTGTTTTGCCAAAAACAAAAGTGACTATTTAATTTTTCTTCAAAAGTTTAAATATTTATCCAAGTCATCTTTCCAACTTGGCAACATAAGCTAAATATGGCATGAAAATAATATTTAAAAATGATGATTTGGCAAGAGTGTGGTTAGGAGTGGACAAATAAGCTTTCTTTCCCTAACATGTGCTTGCATTTGTATATTATTAAGATGTGATAGTCGCTATGATGCTATTTTGGCATCTTCTCAACAACCAGTATTATCATTATGCATCAATTTATCTGTTCGCTTTGTGTATTGCGTTATTACTACAATATCATGTTTCAACACTCTTCTCTTATTTAAAATAACTTTTCTCCTACTTTTATGAAATTTGTTCCGGCCATCAATCCTTCCATAAATCGACAATCCAATCGGCAACAAAAGTAAAATGTCTTACCTCTAAGTAGATCATTTAGGACATTTTGTCCATTCATTCTTTCACTATAACTTTAATTTCCGATCATTTAAATCAATATACAAAACTAAAATTATGTACCATTAACATAACTCAATTAGCATTCAAATCACTATACATTTATAAAAAAACTAAATAAATCATAAAGTAGAAGAGGAATCTTATTTGCAAGATCAAAACATAAACCAAGAGCAAACTAGGGTTTGTGTGTGTGTAGTGTTAGGATCAAAATCTACTTTACATATGGTCCTACAAAACAATACATATTTCTTTCTTTTCTTATATAAAGAAAAAGTAAGGATCTAATGTCAATTCATGGGATGAAAGAAAATTTAGAAGGTAAATTAAATAATCAAAATTATTAACTTAATTAATTTTTATAATAACTAAAATTTCCACATCATTATTGACAGCCTGTCCAACTCAACTTCCATAACCCTCTCTCAACCCTTATAAGAACATCCAAAAGAATTAACTCTCCAAAACTCTCTCTCTCTCTAATCATCCTTTGTTTTCTCTTCTTCTCTTAGGCGTGGAATTTAGTTTTCATTACTGTCTCAAAATCATTTCTCACACTCTAGTAAAGCATTTTTTTGTGTACTATTTGAAGCAGGCAACAAAGTTCAAGTAATTGATACCATTCATAATCCTCTGTTTCCTCTGTTTTTTGCTCTGTTTCCTCTGTTTTTTCTCTCTTTTCTTCTCTTTCATCTTCATAGCTACTTTTTCCTTATAAAAAGAGATTACACAATGGAGAAATGGAATAAACCTTCAAGAGATCATAGAAAACATCATCAAAGAGAAAACCCATCTTTCTCTTCATCTCTTTTAGATGTAATTTATCGATCGATCGACGAAGGACATCATAAAACAGAGGAAAAAGAAGAGAAACTCATGTTCTACAAAGAAATATCAACATCAACAACTACAACAACTATGAGGAAGATGAAGAATGTTGAAGATGAAAAATCAAACTTTAGAAAAACAAGAAAGGTTGAGAATTGGAATGAGAAAGTTATGAATGGTAGAAACTCTTTGACAGAATTTGAAAGAGTAAAAAGAAACAATTCAAACACACTTTCCATGCATTCAAGTTCATCATCTTCAGAATCAAGTTCAGCTGGTGGATTTTCATCATCTGATTCAGAATCATTCTATGGTTTACAAAAACCAAAGCCAATTAGAACAAGTGTTTCTGAAAAACCAAACATTGGTTATAGCAGAAACCATAACCATAACCATAGCTATAACTATAACCATTCTGTTGAAACTCAAAATCCCAAAAATGAGAATGGTTTTGGTAAAACAAAGTCTAAAGCTTTGAGAATTTTGTATGGTGATATGAAGAAATCAAAGCAACCCATTTCACCTGGTGCAAGACTTGCAAGTTTTTTGAATTCACTATTCACTTATAGTGGAAATACTAAAAAATCAAAGGTACAATCATCAGCAACACAAACTACTACAAATTCTGTTTTGGAAGCAAAATCAGCACAAGCTTCAACATGTTCATCAGTTTCTTCTTTTTCAAGGTCTTGTTTAAGCAAAACACCTTCATCAAGATCAGGTGCTAAAAGATCAGTGAGATTTTGTCCTGTTAGTGTTATTGTTGATGAAGATTGTAGACCTTGTGGACACAAGAATTTGCATGAAGGTGAAAAGGGTTTGGTAGCTAATTCACTATATGATGGAAAAAGTAAAAGTAGTAGTGAGGAACTGAGGTTGCATGTGATGCAAGAAAGTAGAAGAGTTGAAGAATTAGCTAGAGATTTGTTGAAGAATTATCAGAAAAAAAATGAAGTTGATTTTAATATGCAATTTGAAGATGAAGATGATGATGGAGCTAGTTGTTCAAGTTCTGATTTATTTGAATTGGATAATTTATCAGTAATTGGGATTGAGAGGTATAGAGAGGAATTACCTGTGTATGAAACTACTCATTTCAATCCTAATAGGGTTATGAGAAATGGTTTCATTATGTAATTTTGAGAAAATATGGGGTTTAATTGTAATTTTAGAGAATTTAATGGTGTGGGGGTTTACATCTAATAATAGGTTTTCTCCTTTTTTTAATTTCTAATTTTAGAGGATTTAATGGTGTGAGGGTTGTTTCATTAGTTTCTACTATAATCTAACTACTTTTTCTTTTTCTATTATATTTCTCCTTTTATTGTTTTTATTATTATATCTGGTTTATAGTTGAAGAGTGTGTTTCATGCAAAATCATTAAAGAAGAGAGGTTTGAGAAATCAAATCTTTTGGCGTATGCCTTCACATAGTCAATAATTTTGAGTATATACTTTTAAATTTAATTTACTATAGTTAAAAATTATCATCTTCAATTAATGTTAGACTGATCTTGAGTTTTCTTTTAAATTTAATTTATTGAAATTGGAATTAGAGTAGTTTGATTATGATATAATAACTCTCAACTCCGAGTTGTTTGAAAGCTCTAACTAATGAAATTTCAATTTTGTATAAAATTCAAATTTGAGGGCAAGTTGAATACCATTTGATTAGGATTTTGTGAAGAAGATGAAGTTGAAAGCAAAGGCATAATTTCTACACTTGTTTGTTCATGGCAAGAGAAAAGTGGGTTTTTGCTTTTTCTCTCTAATGTGATGGGGCCTCATTTGCTTGAAATTAACACTATGCATCACCATATGCGTGGGAGCAATAGTCAAAAAGTAGCAATGTTAATCAAATTAGATTCCTTTTTTTATTCTTTTGAAATTTAGAAAATGATTTTACTTGATAGTCTCAATCTCAATCAAATTTAATTTCTCTAATCAAATGTTTAGTAAAATTATTACTTGGTGGAGATTTTAGAGGCATCCAAAAAGAGGTCAAATGATGGGTTTAATGGAGAAAAAAAAAGTTTAGTGATATAAGACATGGTCTCCAAAGATGTGGACAAAATATCTCTTCATGGATTCTCTAAAAACTTGATGTGAAATTGGTTGGCTTCAACTAAATAGCTTGTCCCTAACTTATTTGAAGACTAAACATCTATTTACTCATTAAACTTTTATTTTGGTTTTCTTTAATTTTGATTATTAAACTATATAAATATACGTATCCCTTAAAGTATATTTTCTCCGGCCTTATTCATAAGTAAAACTTAGTTTTTTAGATTCATTGAATAAGTGATGTATCTAACCCAAGGTTAGATACATCACTTATTCAATAAATCTAAATTGTAACTTTTGCTTATAAATAAAGCCGGAAAAACTATAAAATATGTTAATTTAGTCTATCTTATATTAAGATGGTAAAGACTAATTTGACAGTTTTTTTTAAAATTTTTTTAAAATATATTTTAGAGACTAAATTAACGGATTTCATATACTCTATACTTTCGAAATTATGCTTTATATTTCTATATATAGTTAAGACTAAATTAGAACAACAACTACATTTTACATTTTAGAGATTAATTGTTTGTTTATTCTCATTTGAAAGATTCATACAATATGCTAAAGATTCACACAATATGCTTTATATTACTCATGATCTTAGCTTCTACCCCAAATAACTCCAATATCTTAAGCACCTTTTCTATGTTTTTCTTTTGTTTCATTCATGTTTTGTCTTAACTTTTTTATTTTCACACTATGTCTCATCCTCTTTAATAAAAATACTAGTAGAGTTCAAGCCAAATTTAATCTTTCTCCTTTAATGTTTATTCTATGACAAAAGGCTGTATATCTCAAACATACTATGAGGGGGTAAAAAAAACCAACTTTATATTGGGATTCTCACATTATCTCGAATCTAATAAAGGCAAGTAAAAAAGCAAAACATCAACGTTCGATTCAAAGTCCAAAATTGTCATTTTACTTTTGTTTTTGTTAATTTTTGTCTATATTTATTTATTTTTTTGAAACCAAACAATTATGACATTCTTTCCCCTTTATTCCTCACAAAAACTAATACTACATCTCTTTGCTTTATTCTTCAAATTAAATTAGTAATTTCTTTTGTAGAATTAAATTAGTACAAAAGCATCATCCGTTTAATTTAATCAATTTAGAAAATAAATCCATTTTAAAAAATAAATTAGAATCTGTTGGACCACTAAATCATAGCAATGCAACATGTTAAATAAGTTGAATATCCTTAACTAACAATAAAAAAATGCTAACAAATACTACTTTAAAAGCACATGTTAAAGAATTAAAAATATAATTTTCATTTTAGAGGTCGTATATTTATTTTGAAGGTTTAAAAAAATGTTATTTTCGTAAAAAATATTGAGATAAAATTTACATCTTTAATTATTTAAATTGTTTTTTTAGGACACATGTTAGGAAGACCGAAATAACCATTGTTTAAAGGAATGAAAATATCAACTTTCAAAGTGTTTGATTGTAGGAAAAGAAAAGGCTATGCTAAGCTATGCTAAAAAGTGTGTCATAGGTGAAGAGTGTCATTGTAGGGAGTGGCATTTTTGTGTGGTCCATGTGATGCCTTAACCGCAATTGATATTAAGAAATTGATTAGTTAAGGGAAATTAGCATGCAACTATGTAATTATTGGCTAAGAAAAGCAGTTTGCAATCTAATTAAAATGATTTGCTTCAAAATTTAAAACCATAGTTGTTACTGTTTTCATATGGTTGGTGAAGTGGGGAAGTACTAAAATCATAATATATGTTGGACATGGACAGTGGGTGTGAAACCACCTACTCCTCTTAGCGTTGACGATTCCTTGGATTCCAATTATTTCTAATAATCACTACCAATCTTCTTCTCCTTAAAAATATTACTACTAGTTATAATTTTTTATTAGTAGTGTTTAAAACATTTTTCGGTAAGGAGTAGCTTACTAAATTAGCTTATAAATAAACTTGTTTGATATGAGAAGTGATTATTAGACAAGTAAAGATGTTAATTTGTATCTATAACATAATCTTTTTTGGGGATTGTCTTATTTAAGAATCTGTACGTAGCAAAATATTTCTTTGCAAGAATGGGGAGAAAGTCTCCTTAGATAGGTACGTAGTTCGGAGATAAGAATCATAACCACTTTGCACCCTCTGGGATTCTATCGCCGAGCAATTTACTAAAATACTTTTTATTTGTTTTATGACACAATTTATGAATTTTTTTTTCTTCTTCTGACACTTTTTATTCGATTATATATAATGTCTTAATATATATTTGGTTTATAATAAAAATTTAAATACTCCTTTCGTAACATTTTATAAGCAAAATTGATTTTTTAGATTTATTGTAAGTTTAATGAATTTGGTCTATAATATAGACCGGATACATTAAATCTACAATGAATCTAAAAAGTCAATTTTGCTTATAAAGTGTTACGGAAGGAATACTTTTTTATGTTGATGGAGTCCTTGCATAAATTGTAGATTTTTAAAGCGAATAAGAACGACGAAGAAAAACTCCCTGTGGGAAACAAGATCAAGAGATGCATAAAATTATTATTTTACACTTACAATCCTAAGAAACTCATTTTTGAGATATCTAAGGATAATAATGAGATGAGGATTTGAGAAACAGGTAATTTTTCACTTTATTCATCACCATCTAAAATATTTTCCTTTTTCATCTTCATTTTCTACTTTGAAAATTATTCTTTTCTCATACCCCCAAATCTCCATAGTTTCCTTGAAATTTATCAACATTAAAAAATATATATCAAATTTTTATTATTTTCAATCAAATTTATTATAAAAAAATATTAACGTTCATCTATAGATGCAACAAAACTAGAATGATAATCAAAGCCAAAAACAAATCCAATGTAAACCTATTTATCTTATTTCTTTTCAAAATTAAGCTGATCAAATGACCTAATTATATATAAATAAAATCGGAGATAATATTGAATCTTTTTTCCTCTCAAATGCCTATTCAATCAAATTAAATCTGCAAACTCATCTTAGATAATTATTAGTGGTCGACAAATTCCACATAAATTTAAATTAGATGACAGAAACATCATATTATATATATAAAAATTGAACTTCAAATTCTAAACCCTCATTTATTCGTTTTAAACATAATTCTAGTCACTAAAAATATTTGACAAACAAAAGAATGATTTGATTTAATGTGTGAGCTACCGTATTTGTGAGTGTGATAAAAAATCTATCTATTATACACCCAACAGGTGGATACTTTCTGTCAACATTGGTGTATATACGATATCACTACGTATGTGTGGCATTCCTTTGCTTGGCATGTCACTCACCCACCATGCAAAATACACTCACGTAAGGTCGACTCAATATTTATTGAAGTCTAAATCCAACTCAAAAAGAATTACAATATTCACATGACTTTTCCAACATGTTTGTATTGTGACAATGGTTTGAGAGTTAAACATTTCACATTATCTTTCAAATTTTTCCAACCTTTTGTGGAAAGAGAAAATATAGTGTTTTACATTTCACATTATCCTTAGAGTTAAAGCAAGAACTTTCAATGTCACAAACACAAAGTGTTGAGTTAGAGTAGGTTAAGACTTGAGATTTTTTACAATATAGAGCTGATGATTAAATTCAGATCTTATGCATACTATTCAAATTCTTCACCATTAAACTAAATTTAGTAGCTTAATTAGATTTGAGAGAGTTATTTTAATATAATATTAACTATAATTTTTTTAGTAATATATGCATAGGTGACCAATCTATTAAATTTGGAATTTTTAGTCTAAGCCTAATTTTTTTTATTAGAGTCCAAGCTTAGGCTAACAATATTTATATTAATTATATATAATTTTTTGAATTCGATACACACAAACACACTCTAAGGGAAAAATCTATTTACAATATATTAAAAGAAACTACTACCAAAAAACCTCTTTTGTCCTTAGCACGTTTAATAGTATTTCACCGTTTATACCCTCAAAAGTAATTTTAACTCTAAACTAAAAAAAAAAAAATACAAAACAAAAATAACAAACAAAAAAAGAGAAGATAAACATAAAACAAATCTATTAAAAAAAAACATATAAAAAAAAAGAAAAAAAAAAAGATAAGTATAAAAAAAATCTACTCATTTTACATAAAACTACACGAGACAATAGCTTTAGTAAAATAAATTTTCTACTTTAGTATATAATATCAAAATTATAAATCAAGAAAAAATAATAAGCATGTGCATTCACAAATAATTTTTAGAAGCAACAGAATAAACTACTATTAAAAATATAAATTTGTCCTTATCACTTTTAACGGTGTTTCGAGTTTTGCGCCCTTAAGTGTAATTTTAACTATAAAAAAAGAAAGAAAAATAAAATATAAGCATAAAAGAATTTTTTCATAAAAATAGCAACGGAAACCACTTCTAAAAATAATAAAAAATAATCCAATCTATTTTAACATAGAAAAAAAAAATTAATATAAATTTACGCATAAAAATAGAAACAAAAATCACCATAAAAGATACGTGTCAAAAATAATAACTTTTTTTCTAATGAAAAAATAGTAACTCAATCTAACATATAAAAACTTATAAAAATATTATTTTTGACAATGAAATCTAATGAATTAACATGCGTAAAAAAAAATGAAATAACATAAAAGTTTATTCATAAATTATAATCATAAAGTATTTTCATAAGCTTAAAAATAAGCCAAATTCAAACGGGTCCAATATATTAAATGAAATTACTACTAAAAATCTTAATTTGTCCTCATCAATTCTTAAAAATATTTCAAATCTTCTATTTCGTAAAAAAATTAATTATATCTTCCAATTTACTATTTTTCTATATAATAGTTAAATTGTACTCTATATTTATTATAAAAAAATTAACTCTATTTTTGTTTACTTTTATATAAAAAATACAGGAGAAGTATATTATTGATGAATATATATTATACTAATAATTACAGAGTAAATATATATTATAATAACACACGGGACAATTGTTTTAATAAAAAAAAATAATCATACACGGGACAATTTCTTTAATAAAAAAAAGGAATTTGTACCAAACAAGAATTGAATAATATATTATAATAATATAGAGAACAATTGTTGATGAATATATTATTGATAAATATATATTATAATAATACACAGGACAATTGTTTTAATAAAAAAATTTAATCATACACGGGATAATTGATTTAATAAAAAAGAATTGAATAATAAATTTTTATTATTATTAATTATAATTTATTACACAAAAATCATACACGGGACAATTGCTTTAATAAATTTTTTTAACTTAATTTAATAAGTTTTACAAAAAAATAGCAGAACAACGTCAATTATTATTATTTTTTTTATACACTACGTCACTTATATTTTATAAAAAAAAAAATCGAATTCGCACGGATCTCAAAACTAGTATAACATATAAAATTGGTGGCCTTAAAATTTTGGACCGTGAGCGCGTCTCTTTTCCCAAACACTCTACAAAATTCCCAGAAATGTAAGATACGATATGTCAATTTTTTTTTTTTGAAATAGCAATTAAATATATTAATTGATGTATTTTTTTTTATACCATTGAAACCTTTCACCTCTTATATTTTAATGTTTTTATTTTTTTAGGATATTTAATACATTTTAAAATAATATTTTTGGAGGCTTAAAACTCTTACCATACCATGGTGTATATATAAAACGATTGGTGTACTAAAGGGTCAAATGCTATGGAGTCTATACAATTCTATGCCACAAATGGCTTCATCACTAGTTTGATCTTGTCCAAGCTTAGAGGTACATATAGGGTCAAATGCATTAACATAAATATTTTGTTTATATTGACGTTTATAGGAGATCCTAGAATTAACATATGTGTCATCTCTAATTGTTTTGAAAACTTTTCATTTTGAGATCGACACTGTTAATAATGTTTTATAATATATGTTGAATATCACAATCAATCATATGTGACACATATTATGTGTGATTTTTGAAATAATTATGATAAAAATGAAATGTTTTCGTAATGACTAAGAATTATGTTAGTTTTAATGATAATTTTGGATTTTTTTTTCTTCTTTAAAGAGTATAATTAAACCCCGCTAAATGGGTTAGAAACCCACACTAAATTGCATATTTTTTTTTTTTTTAATGTTTCCACAATAAATTATATTTACATTTTGAAAAAATAAAATAATTTGTAGATACTCTCATAACTTGGAAAAAACAAGATGAAAGCAAAATAATAAGTGGTTGTGATTACTTCACCCACTCACATAGTGTGTGCTGTCAACTTTGTTTTATGCAAGTTTCTATTCTAAATATTTGCTAATCAACACATATATACATGCATGCATTGTATAGGTAAGCATGCTCAAATTATTTATCAACGTATAAATAAATATTTATTTTAAAAAAGTATTTCTCATAAACATTAATAAACGTGAAAATAGTAATTTGTTGAGCTAACAAAGGGAATAAAATAACTAATGATTAAATTCTTTACAATAATACATAGATTAACAAATATTCTCTTGCTTATAATTTAATAGAAATAATATTGTATCTAACTATATTTTTTTAAGTCACGTAGATGTTCAACAGATAGCGAGAGCTAATGAGGACCAATGTATGGATCGGTGGATGTATAGCAATTATTTGATAGAATTCAATTCTCTTTTTGAAAATGATTTTATGTTTAAAATTCTGCAATCTTTGTTCCTATTTATATTGTGGATTTAAATAATCTTTTTATTTTTTTTTCGCCTTCACTCTTCTAACTTTTATCTCTCACTTAATTTCATTTTAAAAAGAAAGAATAATATAATTAAAAGAGAAAGTATAATTAAAAGAGAATTGCGAGAAAAAATGAGAAGAAAAAAAAGAGATGATTCATTTTGTGACAATATTGTACCTTCTGAGTTTCCTGATTTGCTTTTTTTTTTTTTTTTTTAAGAATTTTATCTTTTTCTTTAAATTGTTCTATTTTGCACCCACACGTGAAGAGGCCCCACGTGTCCCAGAACTGTCACGCATGCACACGTGTGCTCTCATCAATCAAAGCAAAAACTGACACATAAAGAATGATTTATTCTGTTAAGAAAAAAAAAATCATTTATTCTTATTTACAAATCATTCTCACAGGCCACAACATATATAAGTTAAACAATTTATGCTCTCAACATTTTTTTAATAAAAGATAAAATAATTCTTTCATATATTTTTAAAAACTAATAATATGGATATTACTGTACTTGATCTAGACAAAATTTTACATGGACTAAATGTAAATGAATAAAAATTGTGAATGTTGTATATTTTTTTTTTTTGCAGTAAAAAATTTAATACATTTCATTCATAATATAATCGTTTGGTTACACATTAGAATACTGACAAAAATATGAAAATTAGAACCTAATATGGTTCACTATCCACTCATAATGATAGCAAAAATATTACCAAAACTCTTGAATAAAACCATTTCGAAGAAGATAATTGAATCATGTTTACTAGTTACTCAACTTCCATTGTCTTTCCAAAAATAAGATCATTTTTAGCTTTTCAAATAGATCACAAAACAACATACCTAACTTTGAACTTCTTATATTATATCTCCATGCAAGGGTACTTCTTAGGCTTATCTTAATATGAATACTTAGATCGAGTACTATTACAAATATGTACCTATCTTATTTGAGTGGTACCTCTAATACTTTTTCCTAGTTGTCGATTTGATCTCATTTATATATTAAGTTGTTTACAAAAAAATATGTACTCATCCGGTTCTAAAATAAATTACTTAATTTTGATTTAGTATACTATTCATTTGACCATATTTTTCTACTAATATATATATATATATATATATATATATATATATATATGCAAATATTATCATATAAGATGTTGTTTGATTTGTCTCGACGAATATTTTTAAAATATACAATTTTTATAATTTTTAATAATAAATAATAAAAAATATCAGCGATCAAAGTTGTACATTGGTAAACATAAACGAAGTCAAACATATCATTTATTTTGGAACGAAGAGAGTACCAACAAATTATCATTATATTATCTATTAAAAAGATGATCATATTATTCACCTGAATATATCTCAATTAATAAAGATATATTGTAGGAAAATGCATGTTCAAAATTTGAAATTTAAACACTCTACATATTTTCTTAGAACTACACTTTTACACTCCCAGAAATCTGTCTATTTCCTGCGGAAATTCATGCGGATTTGAACAAAAAATCGCAGGAAATGCGTTTCCCGCGGATTTGGATTTCCAGTTAAAACATTTGTAGGTAATAATTTTATGTTCTTCCTTGTTAGCTGGGAATTATATATATCACTAGATCAGTCCAAGCGGATTCAAAAAATATATTTTTTAAATAGTTTCTAGTGATATATTGAGATCTAAGAATGTGCTTCTCGTTAAAATTTTATGTTCGATTTTCGGTAGTATAAATTTGGATAGACTAATTTATCTTCTTAAAAAAAATAAAAAAATCTTTACTTTTCATAATTAAACAACATCGAAACGTGTGTGGGAGAATTAATTGGGAAACAACTACCCAAGTAAGGTCATTCTCACACACCACTTCCCATATTCATACTATTGGGAGTATGATTTTAGCATTTGAAATGCGGAGGGGACCTTGTCTTTGATGAGTGTTGCTCCCTTCCTGCCTAGCAAGAGAAACCCCCCCGCTAATGTGACACTTGTGTGGGACTCCCACGTGTGGCTAGGACACCATGCATGTTTGAAGTGGCAACTAAGATTCTAACAGTCTATTTGGTCGATAGGGAGGGAAGAAGGGAGAAATTTTAATGGAGAGGAAAAAATAGAAGAGATGTTATTGTAAAGATTTTTCCTAATCACACCCCAAAAAAACTTAGTTATATCCCAAAACGATAAAAATACTCTTAAATATAGTTAGTATGCATGCAATGTAAACTAAGTTTATAAAATGTTTATGTAAACTCAGTTTACATAATGTAAACTCAGGTTACATAACCTTGTGTAAACTGAGTTAACATGAACCTTTTAAACCTAGTGTAAATGTGAACTGAGTTTACAAAATGTTTATGTAAACTCAGTTTACATAACCTTGTGTAAACTGAGTTAACGTGAACCTCTTAAACCTAGTGTAAATGTGAACTGAGTTTACAAAAGATTATGTAAACTGAGTTTACATATAAATTGAAGTCTATTTTAAAAGTACGTGATCTTATATTACATTAGGAGTTCACGTAAACATTTAATTTAGATTAGATCTGCTAACAATTGAAATCACATGGAAACATGAAATCACATGAAAAAGAGAATGCCTAGAATTGAAAAAATATAAATTCACTAACCTATGCAATAAAGTCTTAATGGTTATCTTCAAAATTTAATCTTTTATTGTGAATTTGTGATTAATTACACATTAATGGAGTTTGTAAGTTTTAAGAGAGAACACATTAATGGGGTTCGTGGGAAAGAGATAGAAGCGTGAAACAAAAACATAAAAAGATGAGAAACAGTTTTAAAAAAATTTATATAAAGAAGGACAATTTTGGTATTATGATTAAATTTTATTGAAAATTGGGTGTAACTAGGTTTTTTTGGGGTGTGACTAGCAAAAATCTAGTGTAAATTGTAGCATACGCAAAAAGTTATTTTAGCAAAGATTTTTCTTTTCTTTTATTTTTTATTTAAAAATGAACCAAACACGTATAATTAATTTTCTCGATCTATCCCAAATCAAACAAGCTCTAAGAGTATTCACAATCTAATAAATAAAATTTAATTATTATTACAAGTTTTTTTTACTTGTGCTCCATAACATCAACTAATGAATGTAGTAATAAATTCTCTCTTTTTCTAATTAAACGCCCAAAAAAATACTCTATTCGTTCCAAAATATAAGTCGTTTTGATCATATTACACAAATTGAAAAATATAATCATTGTTGTATAGAAAAGTGAAATTATGAGTAAGTTTGCAAAATTATCATTCATTAATTGTATGAGAAAGATAAATGAAAGAATTGAAAGAAGAGAGAGAAATAAAAAGTTAAGAATATAATAGGAAAAATAATATTAAGTGTTTCATTGCAATTGTAAAGTGACTTATATTTTGGAACAAATTTTTTCTCCAAAACGATTTATATTTTGGAACGGAGGGAGTAATAAGTAAATCACACCAATAACATTTTTTTTTTTGGGTACAATCTCACAAATAATTCTAAATCAGTGTATTTCAACAATATTATTCATTGCTCCTATATTGGTACTCAAATATTTGACACAATATTAATCTAAGTGTTTTCTTTAAGAGGAGAGATCTGTTGACTTCAAGAGTAAGTCTCTATCGACTTACTCCGCTTAATAACTCGATACCGGCATTATATTTTTTCAATCCGACCGTTGAATTCAAAGATCTCATTGAGTAGATCAACTCTACAATTTTTTATAAAAATTCAAAAACTGTAGTTATGTATTCGGACTACTGAAATTCAACAGTTTTTTGAAAAGTTTACCGTACGTTCAATTGAAGTTATCAGAAAAAGTATCAAACGATTTTTATTTTTTATCAAATTTTATAGAGTTGATCTACTCAATGAGATATTTGAATTCAACGGTCGGATTGAAGAAATATAATGTCGATATCGAGTTATTAAGCGGAGTAAGTCGATAGAAACTTACTCTTGGAATCAACGGATCCCTCCTCTTTCTTTAATGGTAAAAATATATTAAAATCAACAAAAAACGAGTATTGGAACGTACTCAAATCAAATATACATCAACAACAAATGGAAATCTTATATGTGAAATTCACACGCACACTCACACACACAAGTTATGTTTGGAATTTTAAACGGGAGGTAAAGGGAGGGGTGGAAAATTGAAAATATGTTTTATCTTTTTTGAGGGTAGTTTTGTAGAGGCTATAGTAAAAAAAATATTTATGATTAATATAATATAATTGAAAGACTGTTATAACAATATAGATTGAATTTGAACAATTCAAATATATATATATATATATATACCTTTGTTAATCGTTTATCAACTTAATGTCTCTCTATTAATATCCTAAACTTTCAACATATTGTATATAAGATTTAAACTTGTGCTCTGGCTAAATATGTTAGTTATATATACGAGATATAATATTAATGAAACTTGCATCATTTCATTTTGACATTTTCTATATCTCTTTTTTAACTTTTAAAAAATTAGAAGAGGGATGAAGAAAAAAATGAAAGGAGAAAATCCAATTTATTAGCAGTTAAATATCACAATTTGATTCGTCTAAAAAAAATCACAATTTGATAGTTTTGAATTTAGAGTATGATTTGGTGTTAGTTACTAGTTAGTAGTATTTTGGTATAAAGTGAAAGTTCATTTTTAAAGAGGTGAAGGTAGCAGCTTTAGTAAAAGCAAGAAAGTAAAGAGAGTTTGATAGAACGAAACATTATAGGAATAATAGGATCGACCGTGGTATGGTGGGATTAAGATGTGTGAATCACTGTGTTTGTTTATACGGCAAATGGAAAAAAGTGAAAGTAGAACAATATTTTGGTGATCCCAAGAAAATTGTTTGTCTTTAGATACTCCATTTCAATTGTTAGCAAACAGCTTTATATTTTTTGTTAATTTTATGTACAAACATGAGATAGAGACCCCTGTGGGAGATGTTTGTTTATATAGGGGTAAAGATTCGGATTTTCTGATGTTGAAATAACACGCAGTTATACCGTTGATCTCAAATCAAACAACTTAGGTATGTTACTGTGTGACATAGTTAGTACGTTAAATTCAAACTTATAGGAGTATGGGAGATTCTCTTGGTTTTTATAAAACTATTTATTTGGGAATTGAATTTGTAAAAAAATTAGTAATTATATATAACTGCTTTTATTTCTCATATTTTGTATAAAAGACTTTTAAAGAATTGTATTTCTTTATGTCACAAATATTGAGCTTTTTCTTTCAATTATTTGTGTCTGTTCTAAATTCTGATGAACAAATTTCATTTTCAGTATCAGCTGTCACACCTACACTCCATGGTACATATTGGTGATCAATATTTTGGGAATTGAGCTTATTTGATTCTTTGTACCATGTCAGGCCTTACAGCATGCCAATAATAAAGTTTGAATTATAGAATTACTTAATGTTCAATCATTTGGTGTACCTGTTCTATACTAAAAAGACAGAGTTTATTATTTTGTAGTTTATGAAAGTTAATTAAGTTACACTACAAGAAAACGCAATAGCACCATACTCCCTATTGCGGTGGTTTTTAAGCCATTTTGCGGGGGTTTTAACCTCCACGGTATATTTTGCGGGAGTTTACAAAATCATCGCTTAAAGGACTCCCATAGATTATCTGCGGAAATTTTGAGCAACCGCTGGTATTCCCTTTCAACTGCAGGGGTTTAGAACTGCCGAAATTTTATGAAAAATTTCAACACTACGATTGCAGCTATTGATTTTTATCTCAATTTGCGGGAATTTTGGTAAACCTCCTCTAAAAGAACTCCACTATCGGATGAATTTTTTGTAGTGGTAGTTCATATAAGATGATTAAAGAAAAAATATTCTATCCATTTTTATGTTTAATATTATTGAATTTGGCACGGGAATATAAATTGTGATTGATTTGATATCAGAAATCTGATAGCATGAGGGTCAATGAATATTGAATTAGACTATGATACCTTCTTAAAATTTTGAATTGTATTTAACTCAACCCTAAAACATCAGCTTATGAGGTACATACTTTTTCTATGTCTAAACTTATATTCAAGTCGTCTCGTATTTAACGTAGAACTCTTAATTGATAATCTATTTATATTTTATATGATCACATTTTAACTTGTTTTATAATGCAGATTATAAAAGATTATTCACTAATTAAATATTATATCAAATCTAGAGAATTGTTGAATATATTTTTTCACCATCAGTATCCGACCAATTAAACTATCTAAGTTGATTCAGAGGTGGTTAATTCAGATATCAAGTGGTTTCAGACTTTCAGTCCCTTTCGATCGTAGTTGCGGGATCGATCATTAAAATTGTTGGAATATTCATTAGAATCTGCGGTCTTTGTTCTTTTAGTTTTCCGGTTGAGTAATCATGATGGATTGCATGCAGTTAATATGTTTCTACAAATAAACTATTGTTGCGTTAGCATCAAAATTTGATATCTATCACTTTCTTAATTCTATCGAAGATGTTGAAATTTCATTTGAGATATGAAATGTGCCTTTCAAGCTCCTTACATCTACTTTAACTTTTATTTAGACAAAAGAGACTTTGGTTTGTTGTTTTGTAAAATTAAGCCCAAACTTAAATATTTGGTTTTGGAAAAAACAATATAATGTGATTAAGTGTGTATTCTGTTGTAGCTAGCATTATATGAAATCTTTTAATTAATTTTTTTTTTAATTTGTAATAATTCACTTCATGAGTGGTTGGTTAATTAATATTAATAAAATCATGCAATCCTATACTAATGCAACAATAATTTATTTGTAGAAACATATTAACTGCATGCAATCCATCATGTTACTCTTAAAAGAGTGCATATTAATTAGACCAAAAACAAAATCATACTCGATAAAAGAGTGCATTTTTTGTAAAAAAATAAATTAATATTTTAATATAATCATATTGAAGATTAATTAAAATAATGCAATCCTAATCAATCATCACATATAATATATAGGCTATGATTTCAATACACATAAAATACTATAAATTGTCACTTTTTAAAATTAAAAAGTCTCATAAAAAATTTATGCCACAAACTAATGAATGCTTATCTATGCCACAAATTATGTATAATTATTATTATTGTAATCTTTGATTCAACATGATTACAAATTAAATTAAATCCAACAGTATATTGATGGCTTTGGATGGAATATCTAGTATATAGGGATTAAGGACACCCCAACAAGGGTTTAATTCTAGCCATTACCACTATAGGTTGCCTAATTAATAACAACCACACGAAATGAATCCTTGAAGAAAAATATCTGTAAAAGAAGTTCTTGATATATATGAAGGTTGGTCAAACATAAGCATCAAAGAAAGAAAACAAAGTTGTTTTTCCCCGAAGTGAAGCAAGTGCATGCATGCCACACCTACTCTACTACTCCTATACGATGATCAATACTCCCTCCGGCTATTATTATAAGCAAATTTGACTTTTTTGATGCATTGAAAAAGTGATGTATTTGGTTCCAAATAAATCACTTTTTCAATGTATCAAAAAAGTCAAATTTGCTTATAATAGTGGCCGGAGAGAGTACTATTTGTGCATTAATATTGTCTCATTTACCTAGGTTGTGAAAGTTTTACATCGGTTGTGAAATTATTTGAATAATTAACTCATATTAAAAAGTTTCACATCGGTTGTGAAATTAGCTGAATAAATATTTATAAGTGAGGACAATTTTCATTTTACAAGTCGATTTTATTAGGTTGAATTATGTACAACTTTCAATTCTAAAAACTTTGAGTTTATATTTTACTTCTTTAATAAGTGTCTTATGATACTCTTTAACGTTTTCCTTATTTATATGTTTTTGTGTTTGATCCGTTGTTTGGAACTTAGGTTGGGTTAAATATGCAAATATGGTGTTTGATTTTAAAAAAAAATCTAAGTGATTGGCCAAGCTAGAACAACTTTCTGTGTATTATTATTATTATTATTATTATTATTTTGCAATCATATATAGCTAGTGAGTAAAGTTGTATAAGATAATACGAGTCTAACACCAATTTTAGCATTCTTCTAAAGTATCAAGTCATGATTTTCAAACAAATGACAACTTCATCTTGATACCAAAATAATAGTGGTAATGCACTTGCAAAAAGTCAATGAATTGTTCATAATTAAATGGATTGAGGAAAAGATTGTTGGATTGTCACATCTCTTTTGTCAATTATAAACTGGTGCGGTAGATGTTTATTGGATGGTTGTTAGGATTTTGATGTTGGTACAAATTTATGCCAAATTTAATTGACCTTTGATCAATTAGTGTATATATGTGAATTCTTGATTATGAGCATGTGTATGCATGCTTGTTTTTAGAGTTTACTGTAGAAAAATAGGAATGCTAAATGCCCCCAACAGAGGAAGATTCATGTCATCACATGAAAAGTAAAGCTTGAGATCTTGATAGTGTGAGAAGTATTTCTTAAAGATATATAGAAGAGAATCAACAAAACCAACATCTTTAATTAATCCCTCCGGAAGTGATAACTCACAATCAATCAATCAATATTTCCAAGAATTTGTTCAATAAGTATACTATATATTGTTCTTTTGTCTATATATAAAGAAAAAATAACAAACATCATCTGAAAATTAGCACAAACAATTAAAAGACATATTTCAAGTTTTAAATTTGAATAACCACAAAATATGTCAAGTCTAACAATTTTAATATTCTTACTTGAGTTAGGTCTTACGAACCAATACATTTGCTTACCGTAGAAAATAACTAGTTAGTAATGAACCAATGGTATAAGTTTGTGCGTATCTTTAATGTTACTTAGATTTTAGGTCCAAATTTCATAGGCGTGGAATTGATCAAATATGGCCCATTTGGTAGCCTAACTTGAATTGACATAACACAAAATGTTAGAAAATACAGTACAATCAATCACAAATTTTGTTATGTAAGCAAATTAACTAGGTAAATTCAATCCATTGTACAGTAAATTCTTAAAAGCGTCCCAATATTTTAGTGTTTACTCATAAAAGTTATATAATTGCGGCACAATTAATGTACACATCTGTATGGATTTGGATCAAGTTTATACATAGTTGCGCAGTCAATGATATGTGACCATTTCATTGAGATCGGATGGTCAAGAGTTTAAAAACCATAATTTCAGTTTAAAAAGTTAACAAAATATGTTCCATCCGTAATAGGTACTAGATTTTCTACGATAATAGCATAGTGCTTTAATTTATCTAAATTTTGTAATCTCAATTTTGCTGCTAAAGTTATTTTACTGCATAAAATTGAGTTTAAAAACTGTTCAATCCTTAATCAATAATTGAAATAATCTTAAATCAATAACTGAAATTAATCGCAACGTGAAAATGCATGGAATTCCAACATCATAGATTATAGTTATAGACCTATAGTTATACCATGGCACAACAGTGAAGAGTGGTTATTTTTTGTTTGCATGCAGTCCAATTTTTATTTCTTAGGTTTTAATAATTAATATTTTAATCATTTTTTAAATCGAACATATATTTGAGAGCGACATGTACACATGCATGTTCGAGATTGCCAGAATTATTTGTGTGGAAAATTGTCAAGTTGATAATGCTATGCAACAATATATAATGATTATCATACATCAAGACACTATATAGTTAGGAATTGGTCAATAAATGAAAATGATCGATTGATTCAAAAAATAAAAAAAGTCATCACTTTTTATTTGATTTTTCCATACTTTTTCTAGCTTCTACGGGAGCGTTAATACTATTTGACATATTATCGGACATTAAATGTAAACAATTCTTACAAGAATTTAAATATTATTGTAATTTCTTATTATATCGTAAGAGATTGACATATTCCGTTATGAATTAAAATAATAATTATATATTTGTAGAAATAACATAGTTATTAAAAAAACAAAAACTTATTTAAAGATAAAAAAATTGAACCTCACGAATTTCGTTCTTGAATAATTCAACTTTTTTTTAGCTCATGAGAAAGAGGAAATAAAAATACGTGCTTCCAACTACAATGGCTGCAAACTATTAAAGAAAAGGAATCTCTTAGAATGTTTGTTCATTTCGTTGACTATATGAATATGAAGCCTTGATGGGAACATTAAGTATATATTTTTGCTTTCAAAATTGTAATAATTGATAGGTTAGTGAGAGATTGATGGTGAGCTTGTCCTATGCATGAGCAAGGCTTTTCAAAGATTTGCGTTTGATCTTCAGACTCTTTTTTTACTCTCAAAAGAAGTATTTTATATTAAGTAGAGAATCGTTGTTGGTATGACTTTTTTTTTTGGTTCAATAGTTGGTGTGACTATTAATATATCTATTATTGTGTGGAACTGTAGAAATATTTTTAGTACTCTTTCTGACTTAAATTTAAACAAATGTATATACTGGTACAATAATGTAAGTAAATTCTAAATAACTAATTTTATCATTTAATTTTAGACAAAATTACATCTTCAATTCTTTAAGATTAATCATATCTTCGAATTCTTGTGTTGAGGTAACTCATATCAGCATATTATATTGTCAATGTCTTTTTTCTTCCTTTTATTCTTCTTCTTTAAATACAATTAAATTCTCAAATTCAAAGTACCTAATATGTCAAAGAAATGTCTTCACTCGGAGCAATGATTTGAATTTCTGGATCCCAAGCCATAAGTAATTCGTCTTTGTATAATGCTTTCTAGAATAACATAAATAACAAAAAATATCTTAAAGGTTAAATTTACAAACGAAATTGGGGCTCTACTAATTTTAAGCTAAAAGTTAAATGAATTAGATGGGTGTGGTGGTGGCGGTTGTGACGGATTTGAGGTGGAGATGATTTGGGAGTGTGGTGGTGAGGTGCTGATGTCGAGGTGTTGGATTTGGTGTTGTCGTTGGTGTGTCGTTGATGTCGTGTGTGATTGGCTTTCTACGATATGAGATTCTCTGACCGCATACAAATCTGTTTAAGATTTGCAGGATTCTTTTTTGAGTCTCTGATGGTTTTCAAGTCTGTTTAGATTTACAGGTTTCTTTGTATCTGGTTGTCATTTTCCACGCCGATGTTGACTGTTTGGAGGCGGACTGCTAGCTGAGACTTATATGCCTAGGTTTTCATTTCACTGTTTCCCATCAATTTTTTGCTTGTGGAGCTGTTTTTAGGATTTGATGGGCCGTTCACTTTTGATTCGAGATCGGGAGTTAGAGTCTAGTAGCATCTTTATGGGTCAGGTTGATGGTCTTTGGTGGTCTGGAGGCTCAAGAGTGTCCTTCTAAGAATGGGATTAGAAGTAAACTTCTATTAAGTTATCTGTTTTTGGCTTACTTCATTGGTGTTCCCCTTATATATGACACATCTGTTTTGTAGTTCCGCTTTTTCCGACATCTGTTTGTCTTGTACGAAGTCCGATTATTAATAATAATACTTTTGCCGTTCAAAAAAAATCTAAATTAAAATTTTGGTGAAAGTGAAAAAATATTAACAACTATTTATTAATTTTATCTGTTTAAAAAAAATGTAACACAAATAATCCATTAAAAAAAACTTAAATGAAAACAAGAGTCAAACTTAAAAGGATTGTTGACAAATTTTTGCTTTATATTATCATCTTCAAAATATGTCCCTTTTGTTTGTTCAAAAAACAAACTATGTTTTTGTTTTTACAAAAAACAAATTATGTTTATAACTTTATATAGAATCAAAATTTTCCCAAAATTGTTAAATTATATTTCTAACTTATAGAATTAATTGGTGTACATATTCCCAAAAGTATTTTATATTTAATTACTTTTATCCATATTTGAGTTCAGATGAAATAGCTATAGTAATTAATATTTTTCCAAGAGCAAAATATAAAAGCGAGTTATTATATTTGGACACTTCTGAGAATTGTCTCTTACTTATAACTCATGTTCATGCCAATTCACATCGTAAGACTTCTTAACACACTTAAAATATTGGGCTTAATGCGTGGATATAAATGGTAGATGGTCCGATAACGGATGACCCAACAGATTTTGGAGAAACTCTAATACTATCTTAGAATTGAGAGTTGTGCCTAACTCAACCGTACAAAATCAGCTTATTAAGTGGAGATTGATTCTTAATTATAAAGCCATGTCCAAACCAACTCACATCCGATGTAAGATTTCCTAATAATTACTCATCCTTTTCTCCCGTTCTTTATCTTTTTATCACATGTTTCTCTTTTTAAGTTATAGATAATTTTCCATATTATATTGTTGAGATTGGTTGAAAATATACATGTTGGAAAATCTCACATTAATGAGATTTGTGAAGATTGCCTTAAAATATGTTTGTGGAAGATTTTATTTGTTTTTAAACTGGATATGTTTAAAAATAAAGGTTTATATTTTTGGCAAGATTCGGTTTGTTTTTAAATAGATTTGTTTCTATTTTGAAGGTTTCTATTTTTCTATAAATAGAGGTTGATTTATTTCATGAAAAATAGGAGAGCAAGAGAGCAAGCAAGATGTAGGGAATTCAATTAGGATTTGTCGCCAACACAAAGGCTATGGTTTTACAGAGAAACAAGAGGGTTGTCTCTTGGTACGACTCTAGGGTTGGGCAAATGGTTATTGAATACATCTTGGGTAGTCTAAATCATTGAGTCTCTTGGCCACGGGAAGAGATTCGGGATGAGGGTAGAGTTATGTTTGAAGACTAATTCTTGTAACCCTTATGGGAATCTTGTGTAAAGTTACTCTTTGGATTTAGTGGAACGGAGAGTTGCTCTCTCCCCCAGACTAGGTTGTTTTGACCGAACTGGGTAAACAAATATTCTTGTGTTGTGATTGTGTTATTTTATTTTCTCTATGCCGGTTATTTTCCCAACAACAATGTGCATGCATTTCATAAAAAAAACAAAAATGTGCATGCATGAATCTTGGAACAGTTAAACCATTTACTTAATTTGTTGTTTTCACTTTCTTGCGTATAGAGTTTACATTAGCTACTTTAGGGGTTTGATTTAATTTTCTTGACAGAAAGTATACGGTCTAACTAAGGGTCTCTGTTACGTGGATTATTTGAATTACTACTTCTAAGTGTTGTTTTAGTTTTTTGGACATTCCATAAAGTCTCAATTTCTCCTACATATACGGTTGGTGTTTGATAACAATATATGTTCGGGTTGATTGTCAAGTCCCACATCGCCTAGTTTCTTAAATCAAGAAGGAGGTTAAAAATAGCTATTGGAGAAGTCCCACATCGCTTAGAATAGTGAAGCAAGAGGAAAACCAAAGCTATATAATAGGCCTAAGTTCTTTGTTTGTAATTGCACCAGTCAGTAGCACTTTAAGCTTATATCTGACTCTTGGTTTAAATATTTGCTTTGTGAGAGTGTGGTTGTATTGGGGCATTGAGGTGAGAGTGAGAGAAGTCTATGTGTTGTAAAAATTTTCACATAGTGATAATTCTCTGGTTGTCGGTTTAGACAACGGTTGTGGTTTTTTCTCCGATTTGGACTTTCCACATTATATTCTTGTGTTGTGATTGTGTTTATTTTTCTTCTTTAGTGTTGTTATTTCCTAACAATATATTGTACAAATTCTCAATCACATGATGTTGGGGCAAACAATCTACCTAATACCTAGTAAATTATAGTACATCTATTTTACAAATTATTTGAAGTATCTAAATTATCTTTCATGATAATAATAAAATTAATTTTCAATTTTTTTTTTGACACATTTAAACTTTTTTTATATTTCGACAAATCCAAACTTTAAAATTGTCAGAATAGAAATATGTTTTGACTAACTCAAATTTTAATTTTGTCTTAATGCAAAGTGTTTTAGAGACAAATATATTTCGACTTACAAACTTAAATACATTCTAAAGAAAAATTACTAATGCATTTCAACAAATTTTAAATTTTGTTGGAATATGAACATGTTGTAAATACATTTAAAACACAAATATATTTCGACAAATTCATTTTTTGAGTTTGTCTAAATAGAATTCCTACAAACTCAAAAAATTTATTTTGCGATTGCCGGAATCTACTTCATAGGTATTTATGAATTTTACAAGATTTGTGAGGATATGAGGAAAATTTGAAGGGGGTATAAAGTAAAATATATGGTAGAGTCAGCTATTCTTATGGGCCAGCTAAATTATGACCCAAATGGGTTCCTTTCTAGGCTCTTCAATTTTTATTTCCCCATAAGTGGTCAAATATAATAAAAGGCGATTACTATTAGCATACCTATTGTTCCAAATACACTCTGCAAGTTAAATTTATAACGTTAAATATATATTTTTAGTCCTTAAAAAAATTCTTTAAATTTTGGTTCTCTAAATTTTCTATTCTAGCTATGCTTTTATAAATAAGTTTATGTAGCATGTTATAAATAATTTTTTTAATCACATAATATTAATAAGACCTTTTTTTTTTTACAAAAATTATTAATAAGACCTTAAAATATCATTAATTAAGAAAATAAGATAGTAAAAATATATTGGGATACGACTCTTAAAAGTATAAAATACGTTTTCAATATATAATTTACTAGTGTTTCCGAAGCAATAATTAAGGAAGCTAAAATAGATAAATTTTGTATTGAAAATAATATTTTTTATATTTTAAAGAATTAAATGCACTTTAACACCCCTCCCTTTATTTTAAATGAATTGGATTTTAAAACTTTTATTTTTATAAAAAAAATATATTTTAAAATTTTTTTTTTTTAAAAAAACTTTTATTTTTAAAAATTTCGAACTAAGAAAAATGTTAAACAGGATCCCTAAAAACTAATTAAGCCAAATTGCTCCCTAAAACTTTAGGGTCAGAATTGCACAATTGAAAAAGTTGTGGGCTAAAAATGCAAATCTTAATAGAAAATAACAAAATAGTGGATTGATTATTGATCAATGAGTTAAATGTAAAAACAAGAAAAAAGAAAGAAAATAGAAAATTGAGTGAGAAGTAGCATAGAGTTATTGCAAAGAAAATTGGAATTGCAGAGGAAAACACTTAACAAAGAAAGATAACCAATCATCAGCAACGGTGAGGTGAGCCAACATGAGTTTTCTGTTTGGCAGTAGAAAGACTCCCGCAGGTAATTCTTCCCCTTCTTTTTTCCATTTTCAAATTTTCACTTTTAATCAATTGGGTATTTTTATTTCTCATCAAGATTGTGTTTTTGTTGATTGAATTCAGAAAAAACAATAATTTAATACTGGGTTCATTTTATTTGCTTTTCTAGTTTATAAAAATTGTGTCTTTGATTAGGAACTGTGTTTTTTCTTTAATGGGTAGTTTTGATTTTTGTGGATTGTGATTATAACAGAGCTTTTGAGGGAAAATAAAAGAATGCTAGATAAGTCTATTAGAGAAATTGAAAGGGAAAGACAAGGCTTGCAGTCTCAAGAAAAGAAATTGATTGCTGAGATTAAGAAAAGTGCCAAACAAGGACAAATGGTATTGTCATGATTTATTAATAGCTAGTGAATTATCTGCTTTTCTATTGCGCTTCATTGTTTGTGGTGTGTATAGCTTAAATATGTTATCGGTCGGTCCCTCTCTGCATTTGTAGCACGTTTTGGTATTGGTAGCTGCAAGATTTTTGTTGGGTTTAAGCGTATGCAATTTTATCGTGTGATATTCGTTTTGTTTAAATTAGTTTGTTTTGGTTTCATAATGTCACATGTTATATGAACCTTATTTGAATTTCAGTTTCTATATTGATGAATGGTGCTGTCAAGGGAAAATTTGTAAACAACCGTGTTGTTAAGGATAAGTTTGTAAAGAAAAAAGAAAAAATGTCTGACTAAGAGTTGTTTTTGGAGTTCTATGTAATTATAATTATATTATAGCTTACATTATTTGGAGTTCTTAAGCGGTTTATGTTTGATGAGAAATTTATTGCTTTTAAGGATTATGGTTTGATATAGTAAGGTGGTGTTATTTGTCTGGTTTGAGTAGTTTCTGAGTTTGGCTTCAATTTGTTAGGGTGCTGTGAGGGTTATGGCCAAGGATCTTATCAGAACTCGCCATCAAATTGAAAAGTTTTACAAGCTTAAATCACAACTTCAGGGCGTTTCTTTGAGAATTCAGGTTTGTTTTTTCTTTGTAGGGCACTCAACTTCAAAAGTTTCTCCATGTTTATTGAGCTCCTTGCAAATTAGTATATAAGTTAAGATTATATGTTTAATGTTGTACTACTGTGATGCATATATATACTCTGTAGCAACAAAATTTCTGATTGAAGGGTGTGTCAAGTGTCCGACATGTGTTAGTACAACCGACACCGACACATGTGATTTACATTCATTCAATTAATTTTCTTAAATTATTATCAAAGTCGGCATGTTAGTGTGTGTATGGTATTTATGTATGTGCTTCATATCATATAGCATATATATATATATATATATATATATATATATATATATATATATATATATATATATAATGAAGCATTATTACTGTCACGCTCATTCATATTTCATACCATGGTAATATCGTATGCACCCTGCAAGAACCTTGTTTGATTTGTAATTTATAGTCTGTTAGATGGATTTGATTTACTATAGCTTTTAAAAATGACTTTCTGAGATCAATTTTAGACGCTTAAATCTACTCAAGCGATGGGGGATGCTATGAAAGGAGTTACTAAAGCGATGGGTCAAATGAATAGGCAGATGAATTTGCCTTCTTTACAAAAGATAATGCAAGAGTTTGAAAGGCAGAATGAGAAAATGGAACTTGTTTCTGAGGTAATGGGAGATGCTATTGATGATGCTTTAGAAGGCGATGAAGAAGAGGAGGAGACAGAAGATCTTGTGAATCAGGTTCTTGATGAGATCGGAATCGATATCAACTCTGAGGTACACTGTTTTAATTCTTATCATTATACGAAAAAATGTTAATATTAGACTAAGGCCCGTTTTGGATGTGCAACTTGATTAAGAACTTATCATATAAGTGCTTGTGGATAAGTTATTTTTATAGCAAATGATGAAATAAAGGTTTTTTTTTGTTTTGTTTTCATGTAAGTTATAAGTTACTCAAGCTTATGAAAATAAGCTAAAAATAACTTATGGACATGTGATAAGTTGGTTTCTCTAAGCTCTCTCGAATAGTCTCACAATTGCTTATGCTAGTTGACAAGCTCAAATATGTCAATCCAAACTGTCCCTAAAATGAATTGTTGTTTCCTTAGCTTGAGGAGAATATAACAATAATAATGGATAATGATGATACATATTCCTTTTGTTCAACATGCAGCTTGTAAATGCACCTGCATCTACCTCAGTCGCGGCACCAGCGGTGAAGAACAGGGTTGCTCATGCTGAACCAACAGGAAATGATGATGGTGGAATAGATGATGATCTACAAGCTAGGTTAGATAACCTGAGAAAAATGTGATGTGTTCGAGTACTTGGAGAATCGTTTTAAAGAAGCATGAAAATAATGTTTGTATATTGAATCAGGATATGTTTTAGTTAGTAACATTTTATTTTCAGGTTTGAATCTATATCTTACTTGTGTAAAGAGTATATCTGAATGTTACACGTTGAATTTCTTAAATACAAATTGAAAGAGATTTGCCGCGATATATATAAACTTCAAAAGTGGAGATCTTTTCTTGGTAATTGATCCATCTCTCTTATTTATCACATAAAAAAATTGATTTTGCGTCAGAGGTATAATTTCTATGTTCATATAATTACTAGGAATTCTTTGCGATATGTAGCTCGATACTTTAAATTGAAGGCGTGTCCAATGTCCGATATGTGTCACTGTCGGACACCGACACATGTGATAACGCTCAATTACTTCAATTTTCTTAAATTATGTCAATATTAACATGTTACTGTTTATGTCTTATTTGTGTGTGTGGCCATGCTTCATAGGTGATCCACATACTAGATAGTAGATAGAAACTGTATGCATCAGGATCAGGGGTTAGATTTGTATAGTTTGTGTGATTCAGAAGGAACAAATAGCTGATAAAAAATGAGTTCGTTGTAGAAAGTTCTGACAAAATCCTCAATTTCACATAACAAATTTAAATGGGAGGAACAAAGAAAAAAAATTTAGTTGTCATTGTCAGTAGTAGATTGCAATGAATCAAAATATTCTCAAATTCTGGACTCGACAACGTCCACAATCATGTGATCATTTGCCAATGATCTGTTTGGCGAAGTTACTTGATCAATCTTAGTGCGACATATCGGACATCCCGAATGAGAACTAAGCCACTTATCAATGCAAGACGTATGAAACACATGCTTGCAACTATGGAGCTTCCGAACACTTTCGTCTTCTTGAAAGACTGATAAACAGATAACACATTCCGTCTGGTTTATGCCTTGTTGTGCAGCATCACCTTCCTTGTACATGAATGTAATTGAATGTGACTCTAAACTCATGCAAGCAGAAAATTTGGCATCATAAGATATGAGTGTTGTAGGAAGGGTAGGCTCATGATTGATAAGGTTACACCATCCTTGCATTGTGAGTCTGAAAATTATAAAAGCAATTACAATTGATCCAATGATTATAATCCCAGGGAGGACATACATTTCTTTAGATTGTGAAGAATAAGCCATGATGATTGTTAGTTGTTACGTCTTTTGTGTGGGTTGGAACTTACCCGACAAGGAATTTCGCTACTTTAGGACCATGAAATATGAAAAGGGTGTATGTAGAAATACTTATAGAGCCGTCTCATGAAAGAGTTGAAGATTACTATGAACTCAACAAGAGGGAATTTGGTCTCAACAAAGTTGGAGATTATATAGTTTTGGAATTAATTAATAAAATAGGTGTTATGTGTTGTTTTGGAAAATGAATGTAACTGGTATATTGTGATGGATTAGGATATAAAGGGTTATTGTAATTTTGTGATTATTAAAATAAAATGACATGTCTTGTTTTGATGGTGATGAGATGACTATTTCTAGCTTCGTTGGCAGCCGTAGAAGGTATCTTTGTCTGTTTAAGGGGCTTCTGCCTTTCCCTTTTGGTGATAATTCTAAAACATTTTCGACAAAAGTTATATGAATCACAGAATCAGAATAACATTGGCGGCATCAAATGAACTTTTGGGAGAATTTTTTTTCTTTTCAAAATAATAGATAAATAGATGGATAATGGAAGTTCCTAATATGTACCTCAAAAATAAAGGTCCATTGGTGAACCTTTCCAAATGACTTGTTATAGCAGGTTAGCCTCTATACTATATAATTTTATTTTACTAAATTAGCCTCAATTTAATTAATAGTTTTAGTTTTGGGGGTTTATTCTGCAAATCTTTTTTCGCTATCAAGGTTAGATGTGGTTAATCATGTTTGCAGTGGTTGCTCTACTCTGTTGATTTTGTGCCAGATTGATGAATTTTGATGACGAGATGATTATCCTCTCAAAAGAGTTTCAGTTGAATTAGAATGAGAGATGATTGTTGAAGATTTTCTGCATAATTTTTCTATGAGAGGATTGTACTCTGTTGATTAATTTTGTTTTTCAAAATCATAGCAAACTGAGTCCTTATTAATATATAATTGGGGTGAATTTAAGTATTGAATCATTGAGCGCTAGTATTTATCACAAATAGCTCTGCAGATCCAAAAACTCTCCCAAATTCATGCAAATGGATTTCTCATACTCTTCATTCTTCTTTCTTGACTTAGCAACCTAAGGAATCTTGTTAGCAGTAAGGTTGGGAACAGACCAGGCCAAGTTTTGACAGGCCTGAGCCTGGCCTATGATTTTAATAAACAGCCCAGGCCATGTCAGGCCTAAACTAGGCCAGGCCGCCTGACCTATTCCCAACCCTAGTTAGCAGTAGACATCAATTTGCATTATTTTCTACCAATTTTACCAACCACAACGCAATTTGTGGTTTGAATTTTTTTTAAATCGGTGAGAGAGACAGAGAAACAACGAAACAACGAGAGTAAAGAATAAAGGTTTCTTAATCCTAATAAAATTAAAATTATTAACTTAAATGAGAGTCACCGGTTGTGGTAGGTAACTTGCATAGGTTCACCAATGGACCTTTATTTTTGAGGTCCATATTAGGAGCTTCCGATGGATAATAATATTATTTTTTTTGGTTACAAAATTTAGGGTTAGGGGATAGTGTCCCAGTCCAAGGCAAGGAAGACCTTATGGTTCAAAGAGCACTTACAAAGATATTTGCATTTACCTCCCTCCAAAAGCACTAGCGGGGCTCGAACCCGGGAACTCTTGGATTTAAGACCTGTCATTTTACCACTAGACCAAGCCTTTGGAGTTTAGATGGATAATAATATGAGTCTATAACACATGAGAAATTCTAACATTAATAACTAATTACTGATTTTGGCCTTTTTTTTTTTTAAATGAAAAAAAGAGGTATCATATTTCAATCTTAATAAGACCGTACATAATTTTTTTAACAAGATACTTCAAGTGGGTTAGTAAAAAAATTATTTAGTCCAATAAATATAACTTAATTGGTATGAACATTATACGAAATATGTAGAACTAGAGTTCAAAGTCTGATACTGATTCATATTACTTCCATGTATTCACTTTAATAGGTGGAATTTTAACCGTGTTTATAAAAAAGTGAAATTTTAACCGTTAAACTACTTAATTATATATATATATATTAAACAGTGAATTCGGTACACTATTTAAACATATTAATATAAAAATATATTTCTTGAAACTTGTGCAACTAATGTAATAAGTTACCCCCTCTGTTCCAAAACTTTAGTCCTTTTAAAATTTTGCACATGAATTAAGAAATGATAAAAATTGATAAGTTAAATCATTTTTATCTTTATTTTATTAAGAAAGAAAAAATTTATTTAATAAATGCTTTACTTTTTGTGAGGGTATAAATGGTAAAATATTATTAATTGTGTCTTGGTTTCTTAAATTGACTAAAGTTTTGGGACAAAACTAAAAAGCTAAAAGGACCAAAGATTTGGAGAGAAAATTCTCTCAATAGTGGTCATCTGGACCATTAAAACAACTTATTCTCAATTTTCTTAAATATTTTATTTTCAAATCAATGGGTAAACTTATTCTCAATTTTCTTAAATATTTTATTTTCAAATCAATGGGTAATAATGCACTTGATGGTAAATTGACAGGAGAGGATCCCCTCTCAAAGATTTGGGATGAATGAAATATCTTTTTAGCATTAAATTTATATTTTTATTTTCTTTTTGAATATGTTTAACTTGCACCAAATCAGATCCGTACATTACTCTTTAATCTAAAGACTAACAATTACCCACAAGTGTATTCAGGCGAGATCATTTTTCGTTTACTTGCTCTCTCTCTCTCTCTCTCTCACTCTCTCTATTTATTCAATCAAAAACCATTTTCACTCTTCATCAACCGTTTCAAAATCGGGGAAACTGAATCGAGTGGCAATTTGAGATAAAAAATTAAAACAAATAAAAAATCAAGAATGTATAAGCATGAAATTTGGATCGATGGGGTGATGAAAATGTGTAATGGGTGTGAAAGGGATAATAGAAAGAATTGAAAGTGGGGAAGAGAGTACCTTGATTAATGAGTGGTGAAGTCAGTAGCGGCGGAGTAAAATTGTCAAATAGAACATAAAACAAAAGGGCAAGAATTATTGGATGGATGAAGTGTTTTTACCATTTTGTTGTTCCAGAATTTATTTAATCCATTAAATGTTGATACAATGAATTGAACAAATTCTTACTACTGTCTGATTGGTTGAATTTTCTCTTTCCTATTTCCGGTTAATCTCTGATGTTTATTTTAATCTATGTTTTATATATGCTTTATTTAAAGAATTGAACATTTCAATTGTTGACACAAGAAAGAAACATGGATAGTACTTACTTGCTGCCGTCTTAAAATGTCTTTTGTATTAGTTATTTTGATCATAAAATTTGTTTTTAGCTAGTCAATTTAACCTCAAATGAGTTATGTATTTATCAATTTAGCTAATAAAATTACTAAAAAAAAATAGAGACAAAAAATGTATTTATAATTTTGATTATGTAACGAGTTAGACTTTCAGACGTCCATTAATAATTCATTCTCTTTATAGAGTTAACCTGAAAAAATGTCTCAACAGAGCAATATAGTCTTAAAACATAATTAATTCAATCGAGCTGCCAAAAAATATTTATGCAGCTGATACTTGACTAATATCTCAATACTCTATGTTATTTTTTATTTTTTTTTGAAAAAGCTAAATGAACCAATTGCTTTTATTTACTTCAGTATTATATTGATTTTAGTAAACAAATTGTTTAAGACATTTGGATTGTTGCGCAAACTTGTCTTAGACATTGTGTACGACATATGTCCTGCCAGAGAACAATATTTTTTGGATGTTAAAAGCGTCTTCCTTAATGGCTATCTACATGAAGAAGTGTATGTAGAACAACCAAAAGGATTTGCAGACGCTAGCTTTCCAAAGCATGTGTACAAATTGAAGAAGACTTTATACGGAATAAAGCAGGCACCAAGAGCATGGTACGAAAGATTAACTGAGTTTTTGATCAATAATGGCTACATCAGAGGAGAAATAGATCAGACCCTATTTGTAAATAAAAATCTAAAAGAGATCATGATCGCCCAAATCTATGTTAATGACATAGTATTTGGAGGTACATCAGACAAGATGGTGGAACAATTTGTCCAACATATGAAGTCTGAGTTTGAGATGAGTTTAGTAGGAGAACTAACATACTTCCTTGGCCATCAAGTCAAACAAATGGAAGACACTATCTTCATATCACAAAGCAAATATGCTAAAATCATTGTGAAGAGGTTTGAGATAGAAAGTACAACACACAAAAGAACCCCAGTTGAGTAAAGATGAGAATGGGGTTGATGTAGATCAAGGTCTCTATAGAAGCATGATAGGAAGCCTGATATACCTAACAACAAGGAGACCAGACATAGCCTTTGCAGTAGGAGTATGTGCTCGATACCAAACAAATCCAAAAGCAAGTCACCTGATGCAAGTAAAGAGAATTATCAAATACATTAGTGGAACATGTGATTATGGAATGCTATACTCATAGAGCATAAAGCCTACTCTTATAGGATATTGTGATGCAGATTGGACTGGGAGTGCAGATGATAGAAAAAGCACCTCAGGTGGATGCTTCTTTTTTGTGACAATCTTATTTCATGGTTTAGCAAAAAAGCTAAATTGTGTATCACTATCTACTGCTGATGCTGAGTACATAGCTGCAAGAAGCAGTTGTCATGACATTATTCCGTGACAACATCAGTGCCAACAACATATCAAAAAATCTTGTTCAACACGGTAGAACAAAACACATTGATATTCGTCGTCACTTCATCAGAGAACTTGTAGAAAAGAAAGTGGTCACTCAAGAACACAGAGCCACAAAAGAACAACTAGCAGATATTTTCACCAAACCACTAGATGTGGTCCGATTTGAAAAATTAAGGACTACATTGGGCGTCTGCATCAATGAAGGTCCGTAGATTACTACAGACAAAAAAGGCGTGCAATCATCAAAATATCTAAAGCACGCCTACAGAAAGAGACAACATAAAAACAACTCAATACTATCTGTCTCTTATAATGCTTGTGGCCTACCAAATTTCCTAGACATTGGAGGCTTTGGAATCCTGCACCAAGAGTGTGCACTTTTGTAAGCTGTTTTGTCTTTATCAATGAAACTTAACTTTTACCTTCGACAAATTATAGTAAAAAGGAGGAGTAGTAATTGATAGATAAGGATAGCTCTTTGGCAAGAAGAATCACTTTTTCTTACTTTTGGATGAATATAGCATGCTTTAAAACATTCAAAAACTAAAAGTTATGCTAAAGATAGTGTGTCTAGAAGCATATTTAAATGCTTAAAAACTGAACCTCTATATAGTCATTTAGTCTTGGTCACTCTGATTAAATACTTTCCGCTGCAACACAAGACTATGGTTCACTAAGTTACTAGATTGTCTAGTTCTAAGACTTATAAATTTTTCTGTAATGGGTCATATGAAGACAAGACTAAGACTGCCTCATACTAGAAAAAATCCATCACAATAATCAAGATTGAAGAAGTCTTGAAAATTGAAGACACACAAGATTCTGAAGATCAAAGACTTTGAAGAACTGAAGACCTCAGACAAAGTTGCATCAATAGAGATCAATTTGAAGATTGAAGAATTGGAAGATTGAAGACTGAAGAATGCACATTCAGTAAGCGGTTTGTGGTTGTCTAGCCATAATTTGCCAAAGGGGGAGATTTTAGTTCTTCTGAGATTGGTTGCATCATAAGGCTAAAACAACTTGGCTAGAATGACTTGGCTAAAGCATCAATGTTAAAGCAAATAAGTCCAAACCACTTGTCCGTATTGAAAATGTGCAGATACAACATGTTGAACAAGATGTGTAAGACATCTTGTCACTGAGTTCAGAACATGTTGAATCAACATGTTAGAACAAGATGTCCTAAGACATGTGGGTATGACATCTTGACCCAGTTACAACTATGAAGATCATATTTATCCAAAGCTTTGTGCCCAATGTGCAAAGCATTAATAGCTTCTACGTATTAAGTTCTAGTATTTAGTTGTCTGGCGTTTGTTGAATGGTTTATTCAACACCATTGTTTTAAACGATAAGGTATTTCGGTCACTTGGGATCAGTGATCATAGGGAGGTGAGTAGGTTCTCATATTCTGGGGGAGTGAGCCTTTGGGTAGAAAAACACTGGGATTAAGAAAAGGCATACATGCCAATTATTTTGGTGTGCGTTGTAAGACTAAGTATTAATTCAGAGTAGTTCCTTTCCTGAATTGGTATCCTGCAAAGTAGGTGTGATTTGCATCGAACTGGGTTAACAAATATTGGTGTTGCTTACTCGCTTTTATTTAATTCAGTATTATCATTATTGATCCTAGTAAACCAAGTGACGAACAAGTTGTCTTAGACATTGTGTACGACATATGTCCTGCCAGAGAACAAAATTACATATGATTTTCTAAACAGGCCTCAACAAGCCATTGTACTGCGATGACCCTATCATACTACGATAGGTTGATTTTCTACAAAAATAAAACTAGATTTTGCGCGTAGACTTCTTGGCCACCAAATAACTCCCATCATAGTACGATGGGAGTCATCGTACTACGATGGCTGGCGCATTTGTTATTTTTGCTTCTTTGTTGACAGTTTCTTTTATTCTTGCTCCTTTTAGCTCTTTGCTTCGAATCCTCAGATTTTCTTCGTATCTAGGTTTGTCTTGAGTCATTTATTACTAATATTACTACCTAAAATACTGCATAAATTTATGTCATCAATTATCTTCTACACCTATAAATATGTAACCGACCATGATTCATTTGTAAGTGTATCTAAGTGAAGAGCAATACATAAGTGATCCTTGCACTATATACTACTATATTTCAACTATCAACCAAAGTATTCTACACTAGCCAATAATTTTTTAAACTATCACTACTACATCAACTACTAAAAAAAATAAAACCAAATTATTACTATAGAATGAAAGTGATAACGTTCCATAAGTTAATTAATATGCGGTGATTTAAAGTTTTTTTTTTTACTAAAAATAAATATTCATTCATTCAAATTGAAACATACATAAATCATTACAAATTCAAAATTACTAAAAACTCCAAAAGATGAATCTACAAACAATCTTGCAGCACCTAGGTTAATAGCATACAACAGCAACATGAAAGTGCCTACAAATATGACAAAATAAAAGTAATCGAAATATTCATATTTCCGAATTTGCAATGTTGACGTCAAAAACTTCATAAGATCTATAATGAGTTGAGGTGAATATGTCAATTTGAATCAACGAAACACCGTATTAAAATGAAAAACCAACAAATGTCTCACAAGACGACGACAAACCCAACGCCGCACTAAAACGACGACAACTTAAAAAAAATGAAGAAGCAAATATATGTGGATAACCACTTATTTAAATAAAAAAAGAGACAAAAACGGTGTTGAAGGATGATTTCAAGCCAAAAATGGCCAAAAACCACCCCCTAAAATGAAACAATGAAAAAAGAGAAAAATTGAAAGAAAATGTGTGGCGACTAACCCTAATTTGTTATTACTAATGTTTTCCATCATGCGGTGTGTCATACCCCATTTTTTGACCCTCTCAAATTTTTAATTTCTTTTTTTTTTTCTCATTTTTAGAGCATATTGATTTTTATTATTATTATTTTATTCATTAAATAAAAAATGTCAAAAATAATATTTTATTTCAGTTACGCTGCTTAACTCATTTAATTTTAGATAATTGATCATTTAGTTTTTTTTGCATTTAGTTTTTTACCATTTATTTTTAAATTCCATTTTTTGTCCAACATACGTTCATAAGCTTTTAATTTCCTATTTTACCCTTTTTTTATAAAAAAAAAAATGCTAAAAGGAAATTTCTTCATTTACAAGAGACCTCAAAAATTTCAAAATTCAACGTTTCATTTTAAGTAACATTTTTACTATCCATTTATTTCATATGTCTTTATTTTATTAATAAAATTCAAAATTCAAAAAAAAGTAGTGTTTTGTTTTGTTTTATTTTTAATTTATCCTTTATTTTATCCATTTCAAAATTCCAAAAAAATATTTTATGAGCACAATATTTCCTTTTTTCTTTTCTCCTCTCATTTTCTTATCTCCCAAGTCTCTAGATGCTTCTATGCATCACCACCTCATTAATCTTTGTTTTTCTTTTTAACTTAAATAAAAAAATTACAAAAATGCATGAGATGCTCTTTTCTATCAAAAACCATTTTTACCCTTTACCCTAATCTTCTCTCATTTTCCTATAAATACATCCCATTTTACACTTGTTCTCTTAATTTCTAATGGTTTGATTTTGTTAGTTTCACACTTTTATGTTCTTGCTTATTTATTTTTTTCGAATTTTTATTTATTTTTATAATCACTTTCTGTTAAATCTATGTTCAGATTCACGTTCTATGTGAAAAACTGAGCAAAATCATGTACTCATTTTAATTTTTCGGTTAAGATTTAGATTTTTAGTAGTATAGAATATAGATCTTAATTGGTGTTCTTGTTCTCTGTTTTGTGTTTACACGTTTTCTGGAAACTTAAAAAAGGAAGGAGAAGACTTGTTTAAATGTAGTGGACCCCACGTTTTGCTTGCTAGTTGCTAATTGCTATGCATCAACTTTGTTTGTTTATACTAGTATAGTAGTATTATATTTACTCTATATGCAGTTTTTGTATTGTTACCATAACACTATCTAATTGATACCGGCTATGTTTGGCAAAATTAGCGATTGACTGATAAGTTAGCTAATGGTTGATAGCTTATAGTTTATGGCTGATAGCTTATAGTTTATGGCTGATGGCTGATAAGATAATTGAAGTGTTTGGTAAAATTAGCGGTTCAACTAGCTGATAAATGTAAAATGACATAAAAGGGTATTGTTAATTCAAAATAAAATTTATGTTAAATTAATATTTAATATACTTGAAATTTAAAATTTAAATGTACTAATATAATATATATTTTTTATATTACTAAACTAATTGTTATTGGTTGAAATTTTATTTTTTAAAAAATATGGGTTATCTTATTGACTTTTTTATTAAAAAAGTATGGTTTTTTTTTTTTTTACAAAATTAAAAAAGTATGGTTTATTATTATATTTTGGTCCAAAACAATAATTTTTAGCCTATTTTATAAAACTGAGCAACATTATTTTTTTATAGTGAGTAGCATACATAAGGGTTTTTTTTTTTTTAGTGCATACATAAGGTTTATATTCATGTAAAAATTGTCATAAGATAATAATGAATGATCATGCATGGTTTATAAAAAAAAGTATGGTTTATCTGGTAGCCAAAAAATAGGTATAGTTTATTTTAAAGTGAAATAAAAAAAAAAAAAGGTAAGAGTATCTTAGTAAAATAATAAGGGGTAAAAATGGAAGAAAAAACAATAAGCTATAAGCTCATAAGCTACTTGAAATAGTGTTTGAAAAATAAACTATAAGTCAGTAAAATAAGCTATAAGCTCATACAAAAAAGTCTGTTACCAAACATGTCTTTTAGCTTATAAACTATAAGACATAAGCTATAAGCTAGCTTTTTTGGCTAGCCAAACAAACCCATAACCTTTTAAATAAAGATCATGCTAAATAGTGCATCTGATGTACTAATTAAGCATACTAAAAAAGGAAATAAAAATATAAAATTAATACTAAAAATACAATTTTTTTACATTAAATACACAAATTCCAAAAAAAAAATTTCTATATTAATATGCTTAAATAATACACCAGGTACACTGTTTAGCATTTTCCTTTAAATAAAACATCATATTTGCTTTGTTATGTCAGTGACAGCAAACAAGAGTTGTCTTAATTTCCGTTTCAATCAATCAAACCTGCAGCAGCTTTGTTTTTTTTTTTTTCTTTCTCCGATCCCAATGACCTGCGGCGCCGTTTTGCGTTTCGGTTTCACAAAATGAAACGCGCGTGAACACACGCGCCTAAGGGACTGTGTTTCTTTTTTAATTATTTTTTTTTTTTTTTTTTTATTTCTGTTATTTGTTGTGATAAAGATTTGGGCTTGGGCTTTGCAGATTATAATTCTGCAGTTGCTAATACACCCTTGTCTGTTCATTACACCTTCTGCCAGTTTTAATTTAGTTTTAGCTTATGAGATAAGTGTTTTTTTGGCATAAGCTTTGTTTAAGCTATTTTGGCCTTAAGCACAAAGTCAAAGCTTGTTTCATTTATGTTTCTTTTTTTTAATTATCATTAATGTAGTTCAATGTTATTATTTGTCTTATTATGATTTTTGTTTCAAGTTTATGAGATAAGTGCTTCTTGGCATAAGCTTTGTCTAATCTATTTTAGCCTTAAGCACAAAGTCAAAGCTTACTTTATTTATGTTTCTTTATTTATCTATGTTACTTTATTTATTTATTTAGCTAATATTAATATGATTAGTAATTATCTCTAGTTTAATATTCATTGATGTATATTTACTTCTATGTCATACTCATCTCATCATATCTATTTATTGTTTCTTTACATGTCTTTGTATATTTATACATGTCTTGTGCTTTATGATTCTTATAATTAACTCTAGATAATTTAATTTGTTCTTGCTCATTTGATTTCTTGATTAATTAGCACTTATATTCGTTGTTGACTTGCTTCTTTAAACTTAAAAATGAGCATCATGAAAACCTAATTTTTTTTATTAACTTTATTTGTATGTTCTCTTGTGTTATGTTATTAATTTGCAACTCATTTCTGAAGGTGTGAAAAACACAAGAAGGGGGGTTGAATTGTGTTTTGGTTAGTTTTAAAACTTCTTCTAAGTTTTTCAACTTATCAGATTTCGCAGCGGGCCAAAACTTAAACACAATCAACTTCTGGTATGGTGAAGGTAAAACAGAGTATGAATGAATGAAAGTAGAGAGAAGAGAGAAGAGATAACACAAGAGATTTATACTGGTTCCTCTCACAAATTGAGAGTAGTCCAGTCCCCTTGCACTTCCAAGGGATTTCACTATAATCACACAAGATTACAATTGCTCAAGCTCATAGCAAGAGACTTCCAATGCTCAAGTAACTCCTTACAAGAGACTTCCAATGCTCAAGCTCACTAGCAAGAGACTTCTAACACAAAACAAAATACAATGTTTTGAACAACTGATAAACAATATCAGAGTTCTGAGAACAAAGAAATACAACTTAAATAACAAGACTATTCTTAGAATCCTTAAAAAGAAAACTAAGGTTCAACTACTGACAAGCCAGAAGTTGAAGACTATTGTCTTGAATTTGAATATAAACTCAAGTTGTATCTAAGTTAAAAATGCTCTTAGAATTTTAGCAGAATAACAGCTCTTTTTTTTCATCGTAAGTGTGTTGTGTCGTCTTCAAATTCTTCCTCCTTTTATAGGCGATGTTGGAGCGTCTTGAATTTGAGCGGACACTGATGAAAGCAGCTAGGTAGTACTGTACCATTGTTTTCGTTTGAAATGTGCTTATTCAAATCAAGTAAAGATCAAAATTTGAGCCTTGATTTCGAATATTCGCCCAAATCAAGAAAACAAAGATAGTACAATAGTACAAACGTCATTGTCATGAGGATAACGGTCTAAATGAAGTTCTTCTGCTCCTTCAGATCTTTTGCCATATAGATGATAGTCGTTAAGAGAATGAAATGTTCTTTGACGTCTTCTGCTGTTTCATCATCATCAGAATTTGCAGATAATAAATAATCTTCTGATGACTTCATCTTCTGGTTGACTTTGACTTACAACTTCTGATGGCTTCAACTTCTGTGTTGGCTTCAGAACTTGCATTTTCCCAACTTCTGGGGATACTTAAGCGTAGCAACCAGAACTTCAATCTTCTAGTGAATATAAAATTTTAACTTGTATATCTGCACACTAGAGTAAATTATCAGTATTCCCTATTGTATATTAATACTATTGTTATCATCAAAACTACTTGGGTTACATTAGAACCAACTTTGTTCCAACAATCTCCCCCTTTTTGATTGATGACAAACCAAGTATTAATTTACAATGGTTGTTATTTTAATCACATAAATTCATCCTTCAGGTTTATGAGGTTTGCAAGCTCCCCCTGAGTTCAGTAATGAATGATTAAAATAGTTTAAAATTTTAATGTTGAATTCAGAACTTCTGTATACACTTTGATTTCCAGAAGATAGGTTTGCAAGCTTTCTTCTGTGGTCAGATCTACCTAAGAGAAAAGTGCAATCTTCTCTTACGTGTATCATGTATAGAAAGTTCTGATCTCAATAGAAAAATTTCCTTAGAGAGAAAATATTGATAACTGATAAAAAATGTAATAACTGAACTTTAATGAAATGAAAATTTTTTAATTTGGCTTCAGTTAGTGTTCTTAAATTAATTTACTCTTACTCCCCCTTTTGTCATTAAACAAAAAGAATAAATAAAAAGGTTAAGAATAAAAAGAACACGTGACTAAAGAATTAGTCAAGTCAAAATAATGCATTAAAATAGATGATAAAAACCACAATTAGTTAATGCAAAAGCGAAAAACGAGGTAACTCCTACCAACCAAAATGGCTATAAAAGCACACCAACTCTTTGTCATTTCACTCAACGCTTCCATGAGAGAAAATATTTTCTTCATCAAGATGAGAGAAAATATTTGTGAGGATAGAAGAGTGATTGAAAGAAATGGGTTTAAGAAATTTTCAAAGAAGAACCAAAGAAGAATCTTATCAACATTAGATGCAGTCTCATGGAATATGATGTCTAAGAAACATCAGAACATGGTGAAGGTCCTTGCTTCAAAATCATATGCAAGTTTCTCAACCATCTCTTGTTCTTAGAAGATCAAGAAGTTCTTCTTATGCAGGAGGATGAGCAGAAGTCTCTGACAAGAGGCTCCAAGTTTACAAAACAGTAAATTTGTAGCTCGAGAGGTTTAGAGGCTTCCAGGTTGAAGTTTGGGGCACCATCCTCTTCAGCTTCCTCCTCACTCATCATCTTGTAAAAATTTCCTTTTAGGTTAGGTAGTTTTATTTTTATGCCAAAAACATCTTTGCTCAGAGAGCAATGATGAAATGCAAAAAAAAAAAATGTAAAAGAAAAGCAATGATGAAATGCAAAAACCAATGTAATGCAGTTTTATATGAATAAAATTTTTTTGAATGCATGATTTTATGTTTTATGTTTATGCGGCAGTATATAGATCTATCTTCTGAATGAATAATAAAGAAAATAAACCAACATAACACAACCACAATATCATAAAACCAAAAAAATATCCAAAAAAATATTAAGAACAGGCAGATAAAAGAAACATGGTTCAAACAGAACATGATTAACAACATAAACAAAATAAAAACAAAGAAATCCTAGGGTTGAGAGGGATTAGAAGGGTTCAGCAGCTTGGCTTGAAGCTTCTTCAAAGCTTCTTCTGAGATCAACTGTATCCTCTTGAACACATCTTCTGGATCCATCTTGTCAACCATAGATTCTGATTCAGAGTCCACCTTGATAATCTTGTCCAATTCTTGTTCATAGAAGGTAGAAAACTGATCCACAACCCTAGTCATAACCAAATTCATCTTTTCTTCATGCAACCTCTTTGCTCTTCTGATTCTATTCTCTGCAGCCTTAGATTCAGTGAACTTATGCCTTGCAATGGTCATGATAAAGTTCCTTCTGTATTGAGAACTAAGATCATTCATCATTTGCTTGCACATATCTGCAATAGCAGAACATTCTCCATCCACTTGATCAGGTGCAAAGGCAAGAGTAGGTAGATCATGATGAAGTTCCTGAACTTTGTCATTAATGCCCATCAGCACACGCTTAACATCTTCTGGTGTGATGACTTTTAGAGTGTTAGGAACAGATGAAGATGAGGGTTTATCTAGGACACTTGAGGGTTCAATTGTTTTATCTTGTTCTGTTGGAGGGGGTGTAATGACTTCTTCAAAGGTTTTAAGATAGTCACTTTCAATGTTTGTAAGTTGAGGAGGTTGAGATTTCTGAGGTGAGGGTTTGTGAAGTTCCAACTCTAGTAGTTGTAAAGCATTGGCTGAAGTGCCAGCTTCAACTATGGTTTCAATGGGAGAAGCCTGATGAACAGATAAGGTCTTCTCAGAGTCATGGGAACTTGGTGAAACAGGGTTAGCAGAAACATGAGTAGCAGGAGTAGTCTCTTGAGGAATAGCTCCAGAAGTTGCAACCTCTGCATTAACTTCTGTTGCTACCTTCTCAACATTCTCCACAGAAGTAGGAGTAGAAACATCTGTTTCTGTAATCATGGATAACACATGTTTAGAAAATTGTTTCAAGGGGTTATAAGATGGTGCAAAGCTGACAACTGGTGTTTCAAGAGAAGCACTAGCTGAAACTTCTTCTATACAGTTAGATTTAGGAGCTAAATCTGAGAGGATTTTTGAAAAAGAGTTTTGAACAGGAACTGTATAGGGGATGTTTTTAGCATGTTTTGGATCATTAATGACATAATCAGGAATATCTTTAACATTGATCTTTTTGTAAATACCTTGATTTGCCAACTTCTGAACTAACTCAGCTTTAGGAATGGGAGAATCAAGAAATTCATTAGGCTCAGCATCAATCCCACTTTCCTAGCTAGTTTCTTCCCAAGCCTTATAAGCTTCAACTTGCTTAATGGCTTCTTCACGCTCAGCATCCTTATCTGATTCATCAACAACCTACTTAGGCTTCCTCTTCCTCTTCAAATTTGATCTGCTCTTCTTAACAACTTCTGGAGCAGCAATAGCAGCAGATCCAGAAGCACTAGCCTTCTCAGCAATTTCCACAGTAGCCTCTGCTTGAGCAGCAGGCTCAGAGTTTCCAAGGTTCACTTCTTCAGTAGCAATGCTCTTACCAGCAACCTCTAAAGTTTTCTTCACACCAGAAGTACTTCCAGAGTTCTTCTGGGGTGTAGAACTTCTTGTCCTCTTGGGTTGTGGTTCTGCAGATTCTGATTCTGCTTTTCTTACTGTATTCTTCTTCTTCTTCACTTGAACAGGCAACAACTGCTGTGTTGCTAGTCTTTCTTCCAACTTCTGATCAACTCCTTCTTCCAGAAGTTTCTTATGCATACCAGCAATAAGAGAAACCTCTTTTGTAGACACAGGGGTGATAAAGAAATACTTGTCACTCTCATCCTTCCTTGGTCTATATTGAACTTGAGGAGTAATCACAGGTGCTGGAGACTTCAGGACTTTCTTCACAGATAAACCACTTATCACAGAGGGATAAGCATCAATGAAAGATGCATAACCAGGAAAAGTAGTTCTCAGAGATTGAATCAAATAACTTATGTGAAACATGAAGGAAATCAGTCTGCAGTAATGAGCGTTTGTTCTACCCTTGGTCTGACTATCAGTGATAGCTTTACTCATGTGCTCAAAAATTACTTTGACAAAGTCCACCTCAACCTTCTTTCCCAAATAATATAAAGCAAGTTTATACAAGTTGGAAACTTGGTCAGATGAACCAAACTTTGGTAAGATAGAGTCACACAAAATCTTGTAAAGTATCTTGTAGAACGGTGTCATATCATTGTTGTTCTTGGAAGTAGACTTTTTGCCATAGATTTCCTCTTGAATGAAATGACTCACATCATCAGCGCCATATGGAATAATACCTCGATGTGGTAACTGTACCGCTTGTCTTATATGCTCAGGTATGATTCCAATGCGGACACCACCAACTTCTGAGCGAATCTCTTTGCCATAGTATTCATCTTCAGGAATTGAATTACAAAGAGCCACTTGTGCCTTCATCCAAAAATCCTTAACAATTTATGGATAGACAGGTCCATTAAGACAATCTAGGTAAGTTGTCAACTTCTGAAACACAAACACTTCCTTGATCCCGTCACAGCCATTAACCCTAATTGCTTCAAAGTCGACTGGTCTCTCAATATGCAGATATAGGTCTGAAATAGGAAAGCTTACTCTGTCCGGAGAGAGAACACCAAGAGTAGATCCTTTGATGTCAGCAATCGATGGTACATTTGCATTCCTTTCTGCTAGAGTTTGAATGCGCTTGGTAGAAGATGCCATGATTCTGAGTTTAGGGGTTAGGGTTTGCTAATTTTGAGAGAAGAAAGAATTTGCTCTGAGTTTTAGAAGAGATGAAAGTGTGGGTAGTGAATGTGTAAGTGTGTAAATGTGAACAGTTAGTGTTTAAAAAGGAAAGAAAAACAAAATCGCGCAAAAACGTACTAACTGAAAGGACAGGGGTAAAAGAGTAACTTAACAATTCACAAATGAATTAGAACACAATCATCACTAACCAACTTCTTTCTCTAATAGCAAACAGACACGTGTATTAGAAGGTTAATTAAATACCTGACACGTTAGCGACAGCAGTTGAAGAGGTAACTCAACAGTTACTGCCACGTCACGTTCAGAACCACTCACAAACTTCTGATAGAGATACAGAAGATGGATTTGTCAACTTCTGATACACAAGTTCTGACTCCCCCCATCTTCTGATATAAGATACCAGAAGATGGTTTGTCTAAACTTTTGATAAAAAGTCTGATTCCCCCTAACTTCTGTTAAACTTCCAGAACTTCCTAAAATAATATTCTTCACCAGAGTTTTAGCTTATTCACAGATTTCCATCATATTAGGATTCCTTTTGATAAAATCAAATCTTTCTACAGCTAAGGGTTTTGTAAAGATATCAGCCCATTGATTTTCAGTATCAATAAACTTGAGATCAATTACACCCTTCTGTACATAGTCTCTTATAAAATGATGTTTAATCTCAATATGCTTAGCTCTTGAGTGTAGAATAGGATTTTTAGAAAGATGAATGGCAGCAGTGTTATCACAATATAAAGGAATATTATGACTGCTTATTTGATAATCTTCCAATTGATATTTCATCCAAAGTAGTTGTGTACAACACTTGGCTGCTGAAATGTATTCTGCTTCTGCAGTTGACATAGCTATAGTGGTTTGCCTTTTACTGGCCCAAGAAATTAAATTCTCACCAATGAATTGACAACTTCCAATAGTGGATTTTCTTTCAAGTTAATCACCAGCATAGTCAGCATCACAGAATCCAATCAGTTTGTAATCATTAGATTTCTGATACAGTAATCCAATGTTACAAGTAGCCTTCAGATATCTAAAGATTCTCTTTACAGCAGTAAAATGAGATTCTCTAGGATCTGATTGAAATCTTGCACACAGACATACACTGAATAATATATCTGGTCTAGAAGCTGTTAGATAGAGAAGAGATCCAATCATACCTCTATATAACTTCTGGTCAACTTTACCTTCAGACTCACCTTTGCCAAGACTTGATGTAGGATGCATTTGAGTGTTCATGGGTTTGCAGTCTTCAAGATTATACTTCTTCAGAAGATCTTTGATATACTTTGACTGATGAATGAAGTTTCCTTTCTTTGTTTGATTGATCTGAATTCCCAGAAAGTACTTCAATTCTCCCATCATGCTCATCTCAAATTCATCTTGCATCATCTTAGAAAAGTTCATGCAAAGTCCAGCATTAGTTGATCCAAAAATGATGTCATCAACATAGATTTGAATGATTAGAATGTCTTTCTTCATGGTTTTCTTGAATAATGTATTGTCAACTTGACCTTTAACAAAACCATTGTCAACCAAGAAGTTACTTAGTCTCTCATACCAAGCTCTGGGAGCTTGTTTGAGTCCATAGAGTGACTTCTTTAGTCTAAACACATGATCTGGATTAGAAATATCTTCAAATCCTGGAGGTTGTTTGACATATACTTCTTCAGAGATTACACCATTTAGAAATGCACTCTTAACATCCATCTGATAAAGTGTAATGTTGTTGTTGACAACATAAGAAGTAAGCAATCTTATAGCTTCCAATCTTGCAACTGGAGCATAAGTCTCTGTATAATCAATGCCTTCTTGTTGACTGTATCCTTGTGCAACAAGTCTAGCTTTGTTTCTTGTTACTTCTCCTTGTTCATTCAGCTTGTTTCTGTATACCCACTTTGTTCCAATAATGTTCTTGCCTTTTGGTTTGGGTACCAGATCCCATACATCATTCCTTTGAAATTGATTCAGTTCTTCTTCCATAGCAACTATCCAAGCATCATCAAATAATGCTTCATCAATGGTTTTAGGTTCAATCAAGGAAACTAGACCAAATAAGGATTCTTCATCCCTAAAGCTTGATCTTGTTTTCCTAGGACTGTTCTTATTACCCATGATAAGCTCTTCAGGATGTGATGACTTGTACTTGAAAGTATTCTTGGGAATAGTTGTTTCTTCTAGTTCATGATCTTCTGTTGGTGTTGTTTGATGATCATCAGATTCTGGAACTTGATTGTTCTCTGGTGCTTCCAGAAGTTGAGGAGTGGGAATAGGTTCACAATCTTCATCTTCTGAGTCTTGAGAATCTAAAATTTCTATAGAAGGCTCTGACTTTTCATGATCAGGCGCTTTATCATCAAACCTTACATGCATAGATTCTTCAAATGATTGAGTTTCATAATTATACACTCTGTATGACTTGGAGCGCTCAGAATATCCAATAAAGATACCCTTACTAGCTTTAGAGTCAAATTTCTTTAGATAGACTTTAGTATTCAGAATGTAACAAGTACAACCAAATTGGTGAAAATAAGAAATGTTAGGTTTCCTTCCTCTAAAAAGTTCATATGTTGTTTTATTCAGAATAGGTCTAATTTAGATTTTGTTCTGAATATAACAAGCAGTGTTTATTGCTTCTGCCCAAAAAGATTTTGCCAAAGAATGTTCATGCATCATGGTTCTAGTCATCTTTTGCAAAGATCTGTTCTTTCTTTCTATAACTCCATTTTGCTGTGGAGTTCTAGGAGAAGAGAACTCATGGAAAATTCCATGTTCTTCACAAAAACTTTCAAAAGGTTCATTTTCAAATTCTCCACCATGATCACTTCTTACTTTTAAAATACTTAAATCCTTTTCATTTTGAATCTAGGCACAGAAGACACTAAACTCTTCATATGTATCATTCTTAGATTTCAGAAATCTTACCCAAGTCCATCTACTATAATCATCAACAATGACTAGTCCATACTTCTTTCCATTGAGTGAAGCAGTGCTAACTGGTCCAAACAAATCAATGTGCAGAAGTTCTAAAGGTCTAGAGGTAGAAACAATGTTCTTAGGTTTAAATGAGCTTTTGACAAATTTCCCTTTTTGACAAGAGTCACAAAGAGAATCTGATTGATAAGTCAATTTAGGAAGGCCTCTTACAAGATTGTCTTTGCTAAGCTTCGAGATTAATCTCCAGTTAGCATGACCCAATCTCTTATGCCAAACCCATTTCTCATCACTTAGAGTCAACAAACAAAGCACATTCTGATCTTCCAGATCAGATAAATTAACTTTATAAACATTGCCCTTTCTACAACCTTTAAATAAAATAGACTTATCAGAATTGTTAATTACAGTACATGAATTCTTATTAAACACAACATCATAATTACTGTCACATAATTGACTTATGCTAAGTAAATTATGTTGTAGTCCATCAACCAACCAAACATCAGAAATAGAAAGTGAAGAATTACCTACTTTACCTATACCAATGATTTTGCCTTTCTGGTTCCCACCAAATCCTATAGTTCCTCCCTCTCTCAAAGTCAGGGTGAGGAACAAGTGCTTGTCTCCTGTCATGTGTCGTGAACATCCACTGTCCAGATACCATGAGCTTTGCCTTTTTCTTGGGGTGCATACCTGCAGTAAACATTATCTCAGACTTTGGTACCCATATTCTGATGGGTCCTCTAAAGTTAGTTCTTTTATCCTTCTTCTGTCTCTTGTAGTTTCCAGAGGGTCCATAGTGAGGTGAGCCTTTAAAAACAGGTTTAGGCTTAGCCTTTCCTTTGGACCTTGACTCAGAGTGTGTCAGCAAACCAACTTTCAAGTTTGTACAGCCTGATCTCATGCCCCGAGTACTCATAGGCTTGAAGATCTTCTGTACTCCTTTATAAGACTTGGATACTGAAGCAATGGGAGCAGAGGTTTTCAAAGACTCCACACTTACTTGGGCATCTGACACTTTTGGATTTTCTGTACTACTACTAGAAACAAAATTGGAATAAAGATCAGAAGATGTTCTGCTAATACACACAGACTGATTTGAGTTTCCTTTGACAGTACTCCCCAAACCCTGTCCAGTGTATTTGCCAGCACCATAAATCATAGAGGCTAATTTATGCTTGTCAATATTGTGATGAACAAACTCTTGAAGAGCAATCTCATGCTTATCATAGGGTTTGTTACATGTTTTGCAACCATTTTCAAGAACTTGAATAGTCTTTAAGGACTTCTTATAGTCTTCTTGAATATGATTGACTTTATCATTGAGCATGTCAAACTTTTGTTTAAAAAGCTCTAGCTCATTTGATTTTTCCATGTATTTCATCACAGTATCTTTCAAAGCCTTAGAGAGTTGAGTGTCAGAGAGTTTAGAAATAACCTGTTCAATATCTTCTGAATCTGACTCAACATCACTTTCAACATCTGACTCTGCTGTGGCCATGAGTGCCAAGTTAGCTTCTGCATCTTCAGCTTCATCATCAGACAGCTTGTCAAGATCTTCCCATGTAGCTAGAAGACTCTTCTTAGCCTTGTTCTTGAAAGTGCTCTTTCTTCCTTTTCCCTTGGTGCTCAAGTTAGGACAATCAGCAATAAAGTGTCCAGGCTTGTTGCAGTTAAAGCAATTTTTAGAATCATCCTTCTTATCTTTATTTCCAGAACTTCTGTAACCAGAACCTTTGGATCCAGAACTTCTACAAGAATATCTTGGCTTTCTTCTTGCCCACTTCTGGAATCTCTTGGTCAAAAGTGCAAATACATCATCATCTGATCCCTCTTCTTGATCATCTGCAGAAGATTCTTCTGTTTCAGATTCAACTACCTTAGACTTGAGAGCCTTAGAAGGTCCAGAAGTAGCTGGCAGAGCCAAATACTTCATTCTCTTCTGAGGTTCATCAGAGGATAGCTCAATCTCATGACTCATGAGTGAACTAATCAAACCCTCTAGACTTAGGGTGTCCAAATCCTTTGCCTCCTGAATAGCAGTGACCTTAGGTCTCCACTTAGCAGGTAAGCTTCTAAGAATATTCTTCACATGATCAGAAGTAGTATAACTTTTCTTCAGAACTTGAAGACCTGTAACCAGAACTTTGAATCTTGAAAACATAGATTCAATGTTCTCATCTTCCTTCATTCTAAAGAGTTCATATTGTTGGATCAAAAGTGTTGCTTTTGCCTACTGTACCTGTTTGTTTCCATCATAAGACGAGCATAAAGAATCATAGATACTCTTAGCAGTAGATTTATCTGTGATCTTAAGGTACTCTTCATGAGATATGCAGCTTATCAAGATATCATTGACCTTGTGGTGCTTCTTGTACGCTTTCTCGTCCTTGTCAGTGAAAGCTTGCCTTGTATCATAATCTAATCTTCCTCTTTCATCCAAACCTTGAAATGAAGTTCCTCTTTCAACTAAGTCCCAAAGGTCATCATCAATATCAACTAGATGACTGTAGATTCTATCTTTCCACCAGGAGAAGGTAGAACCATCACCATTGAACTTGGGAGCTTTGCTGTTGTTGTTTTTATCTTCAACATCATAGTTGTAAGGAATTTCTGTTTTCTTGCTTTTATCTTCAACACCAGACATAGTGTTTTGTCACAACAAATAACTGTCTCACTGCAAAGTGATATAACAGAACCGGGCACTAGATACCAATTGAAGGTGTGAAAAACACAAGAAGGGGGGTTGAATTGTGTTTTGGTTAGTTTTAAAATTTCTTCTAAGTTTTTCAACTTATCAGATTTCGCAGCGGGCCAAAACTTAAACACAATCAACTTCTAGTATGGTGAAGGTAAAACAGAGTATGAATGAATGAAAGCAGAGAGAAGAGAGAAGAGATAACACAAGAGATTTATACTGGTTCCTCTCACAAATTGAGAGTAGTCCAGTCCCCTTGCACTTCCAAGGGATTTCACTATAATCACACAAGATTACAATTGCTCAAGCTCATAGCAAGAGACTTCCAATGCTCAAGTAACTCCTTACAAGAGACTTCCAATGCTCAAGCTCACTAGCAAGAGACTTCTAACACAAAACAAAATACAATGTTTTGAACAACTGATAAACAATATCAGAGTTCTGAGAACAAAGAAATACAACTTAAATAACAAGACTATTCTTAGAATCCTTAAAAAGAAAACTAAGGTTCAACTACTGACAAGCCAGAAGTTGAAGACTATTGTCTTGAATTTGAATATAAACTCAAGTTGTATCTAAGTTAAAAATGCTCTTAGAATTTTAGCAGAATAACAGCTCTTTTTTTTCATCGTAAGTGTGTTGTGTCGTCTTCAAATTCTTCCTCCTTTTATAGGCGATGTTGGAGCGTCTTGAATTTGAGCGGACACTGATGAAAGCAGCTAGGTAGTACTGTACCATTGTTTTCGTTTGAAATGTGCTTATTCAAATCAAGTAAAGATCAAAATCTGAGCCTTGATTTCGAATATTCGCCCAAATCAGGAAAACAAAGATAGTACAATAGTGCAAACGTCATTGTCATGAGGATAACGGTCTAAATGAAGTTCTTCTGCTCCTTTAGATCTTTTGCCATATAGATGATAGTCGTTAAGAGAATGGAATGTTCTTTGACGTCTTCTGCTGTTTCATCATTATCAGAATTTGCAGATAATAAATAATCTTCTGATGACTTCATCTTCTGGTTGACTTTGACTTACAACTTCTGATGGCTTCAACTTCTGTGTTGGCTTCAGAACTTGCATTTTCCCAACTTCTGGGGATACTTAAGCGTAGCAACCAGAACTTCAATCTTCTAGTGAATATAAAATTTTAACTTGTATATCTGCACACTAGAGTAAATTATCAGTATTCCCTATTGTATATTAATACTATTGTTATCATCAAAACTACTTGGGTTACATTAGAACCAACTTTGTTCCAACAATTTCATCATGTTCATAACATTTTAATTGACATGTATAAATTGTGTGTTCATGTTGTTTTTTCATTATTATCATAATTATTACTCTTGGTTGTTTTTTATCTATTGAATTTCCCCTATAGCATGATCCCCCCATGGTTGTATTGTTTGTTTAATTTTTCTTTTATGTTGATAATTTTATTTTTGCATTTCTTATTGCTTATTTATTAATTTTTGACCATAGATTGTATTTAGGTCTAAATGTAAAATATTTGGTGAACTTGCATTGCATTTGCCTCTTGCATTCATGACATGTTTATTTCTTGCAAATTTTAGGATGTAAATAGGAAAGATGTAAACCATAAATGAGAAACTTGCATATCATGCATTTTTACTTTTTATCGCTTTATGTAAATACTTGTAGTATAGAAATCCGAGGGAAAAAGGCGTCACTTTGTTCAACATAACATCGTGAAATGCCTTCGCGCTTACTTTAAAACTTTTAGGATGTCAAGTTTAGTATCGCTTTCACGCCTACAATATTACTCATTTCCTATTTAAAAATTTGAGATCAACACCTCTTTCCAAAAAACATAAAACAAGTTCTTAACCAAAACTTTTTCAAAAAAAAAAAAAAACACAAAAACACTTGGATTTCAAACCAAGTCACATTTTTCTAAATTCAATCAAACAACTCTTTTCTTTAAGTAAAACCTTGGATTTTAAACCAAGTGATCTTTTCAAAACAAAACTTTTCTTTAGTTTTAAGACCTTAGATTTCAAACCAAGTCACAGTTTTCTAAATTTAATCAAACAACTCTTTTCTTTAGGCAAAAACACTTGGATTTCAAACCAAGTTGCATTTTCAAAATTCAATCAAACATTCTCTCTAGTCTAAAAACCTTGGACTTAAAACCAAGTGTCTTTTTTTCATTCAAAACTTTTCCCTAAGCAAAAACATTGGAATTCAAACCAAGTGCTTTTATCATTTAAAAACTTTTCTAAAAAAACAACCTTGGACTTCAAACCAAGTGTTCGCGCCATTCTTTCTCAATCAAACTTTAATCAATCTCTAATTACTTAGATTTTTCTTTCACGATTTAAAATCAATCAACCTCACTCTTTTATGCCACTTTGGCTTTTATCTTTAAAAACCATTTTCAAAACTTTAAAATCAACCAACACATTTACTCGCAATTTTTACCCAAACTACGGTGGTTTTGATCCCTCGGATACATAGTGCAAAAGGCTCTAAGCCTTCCCAAATCACATAAAATAACAAAATTATTTTTCTCTTGTTTAGTCATTAAAAATACCAAAAACATTTTCTTTTACAAACTTAACACATTTTCTAAATCAAAAAACATTTTCTCAATCATCACTTTAAATTCCCTAACTCTTATAAATTTTGCAAGCAATTAAAATAAAGCGCTTAGATAGATTAGAACAAGAGGTTCCTATAGGATACTATGGATACTTAGGGTGCTAGAACCTTCCCTTCGTATAACCAACCCCCTTACCTTGATCTCTTAAAAAGGGTATTTAACAAACTTTTCCCATTTTCCTCGGAAAAATTAAAGATCGGAGGTGTAACAATAAAATTGAGATTCGAAGCTAATTAATAGCTTGACATCCAAAAATCAACACGACACATGTTTTAAAGTTAGACTTTAGATTTCACAGTTCTAAGGTGTGTTTGACCCTACTTTTTTAAGATTTAAAAGTCACTTAAGCTTAAAGTTAAAAAAAAAAATTAAAGTTAAAGTAGAAGTTAAAAAAAAAGTGATTTGATTCAAACAAATGAAAAGAAAAATTCATACCCGCTAACTCTGCAAGAATGTCAGGCGGCGTGAGGGTTTTGGCATGTGGTGTAAGGAATGAATTATTATATTATTAAATAGCAATGAAAACATTGTAAATAAATAGGGTAATTAATTTTAGCGGGAATTGCTGCGTAAAATAAAAATAAAGTGGGAACTGTGCTAGGAAAATAAAATAAAATATAAATTGCCACACACGGGAATCGATGGTAGGACTTGTAGAGTGAAACCTCCGTATAAGTTAAAATAAAGTTGATTTTCACTTCTTTTTTTTTAAGTCAGTGATATTGTTTTTTCTTCATTATAAAAAAGATACTTTTTAATTTTAGAACTTTATGAAAATTATGTTTGACCCTAGTTCCACTTAAAGAAGCAGCAAAATAGAAAATAATTGAGGCCAAACATGCTCTAAACATGTCTAGCAAAAGGAGTTTGCGAAATTTATGTAAGGACAATTAATTTTGGTATTACAAATTTTTTTGGACAAAAAATTTTGGTATCTCTATATATATAATTTGAGAGCTTTTTTTCAAAGAAAATCGCCACATGTCATTCCCATAAGCATTCTACTCTCATATTGATTTGCCATTAAATGTTTTTGCTTCAAAAAAAAAATCTCACAATAAAGGATGAATCTCATAATAAAGGATGAATAATAAATAAAGGATGAACAAATCATTATATTATACAAATGTGTACATTATAAAGGAAACAATTCAAATTATAATTAAAATATTCAAATTATTATTTTTTTTTCAACTTCAAATAATTTTTTTTCTTGGGACCAATCTCTATATATATAATTTGAGAGCTTTTTTTCAAAGAAAATTGCCACATGTCATTACCACAAGCATTCTCCTCTCATATTGATTTACCATTAAATATTTTTGCTTAAAAAAAAAACTCACAATAAAGGATGAATCTCATAATAAAGGATGAATAATAAATAAAGGATGAACAAATCATTATATTATACAAATGTGTACATTAGAAAGGAAACAATTCAAATTATAATTAAAATATTCAAATTATTATTTTTTTTCAACTTCAAATAAATTTTTTTCTTGGGACCAATATAGCAAAATTAAATTAATGAACAATTTTTTATTTTAAATATATAAAACTTTAGATGATTAAAATTGAAATATAAATAGGACCCAATAAATAAATGAATATATATTAAGCATACACAAAATAAATAAGAAAAATGATTTATTATTATTGTTTGGAACATTATTTTAAGTTTTTTTTGGTGCAAATTTTAAGTTAATAATTTCCTCAGATATTTTTGGTGCTTATTATATATTTTGACTTATATATTAATACGAGGAAACCCAAACTAATTAATAGTCTTTAGTTCTATTTTATTATAGGATTTTTTATTACTTTGTTCGTTGCAGCCGAATCTTATAATTTTGTTCATCAATATTTTAAGGCTTCATTAGTTTTTATTAAACAGCGTTATTTTAATTATTTGTATTATATAAGATCGTAAATATTTGTTTTGTTTTATAAATTATTTTTCATAAGCAATATCAAAATTTAAGTTTTCAGTCTAAAGTAAAATATATTAAAATATTTTTTATATAAGTCAATAAATCTACAAAATAAAAAATCTACTAACGCAGTTTTACCCGTGCTTGGCACGGGTCTGGATACTAGTTACAATTAAAATAGGAAGAATATTAACATGTTTCTTAAAGAAACATGTTAAAAAAAATATAGAAATTATTTATTGAAATTTATTCATTTTAATTTTTCAAGCATTAAATTTCTTAATTGCCATTAAAAAAGAAGCATTAAAATTTCTTGTATTAAATTAATATTTTTGAATAGTTATGTGATCTATTGATATATGTTTTTTTAATGGGGAAATTCTACAATGGATTCACTTGAATGAATCTTTGGATGGAGTTATTTGTATGGACCAATAAAAAACTAGCTGATGCCACATCAACAAATATAGTACAGCAAGTCCATGGTAAACTTTTTAAATGAAATTTTTTCTTATTACATATCAGTCCCTTATTAAATTTATAATTAATAATAATTTTCAAAATAAAATCAACTTTTATTTTACCAAATTAACAATATTTGACAAAATTAAAAACAACTTATAATGATTTTTATTTGACAAAATTAGATTAAATATCCTAAATTCCCAAATCCCAACCCAGCTGTGCATCCCCAAATCCCAACTTCACATAGACATATGGCTACTGTCTTCATCGAAGAAGAAGAAATTGAAAGAACACGAAATCGTACTTTCTTCGTCTTGTTCAACATGTTCCTCGTACTGTCATCGTCTTCTTTGTTTTGTTCCTTTGTTGTTGCTCTGATTAATAGGAAAAGATTCTGTTTTTCTCATTAAGAAACCCTGAAAGGTTCTGTTTTAAATGTATAGGATATGGAATTGATTCGATTGAAACGAGAAGCAAAGCTAAGAGATGGGTTCTATGTTGATCCAGAGGCTAAGCTCTTGTTTATTATTCGCATTCGTGGGTATGCATTTTATGTTTGTGTTTATTTGTTTTATGTTGATTTAGATTGGATTAGATGCTAGTTGAGTTCAAATAAGTTTATCATTCTTTAATTAAGGAATTGTTTGCTTAGCGGTGTTATTTGTTTTATGTTGATTCAGATTGGATTGGATTAGAGGCTAGTTGAGTTCAAATAAGTTTATTGTTCTTTACAAAAATTTATTAAGGACTTGTTAGCTTAGTGGTGTTTGTGAGAACTTAGACCAACCAGGTAGCTTTTGAAACAATTGGTTTTGAGGTCTTAGTTTGTGGTTTGGTTGGGTGTGTTTTATTAGTAGTGGGTCTCTGTTTTGGTGTGTTTGTGGTAGTTAGGAATCATGGTTTACCATACTCAAGGAGAAAAAATGTGTGCTTTTTCTTCCTAAAACCTAATAATTACCTTTTTATTTCTACAGGAATTAGAGTATTTAAAATTCAGTCAGTCATCAAAATATAAGTTTTATTTTCTCTGTAATGTGCTTTATTTTTACAGATAATATGTATCATAGCAGTTTTTAAAAGGTGTGATTTGCACTATTGGTGGACTATAGTCTATAGTAGCATTGCTAGCTTATATTAGTCTCATATGCACTATTGGTGTACTATAATAGCATTGCTTAGAATTTTCAATAGATTGGTGTAGATAAGACAATTGGCTATATGGATCACAATCTCCTTTAAGGTATGGTATTGGTGCTGGCACCTTTATTTTGATTCTGTGAAAATTCCCCTCACAACTAGAAATACTTAGCATGCTTTCAATTTTCAGGAGCTGCGGCGTATAAAACCAGTTCCAAAATTGGCTTGCCATAGTGTGGCTTCTTGGTGCCATCCTCGAGCTCCAAACCTTGATATTCTAACCTGTGTCAAAGATTCTCACATATGGTATGCAGCTTTCTTTCTCCTGTGGTGACTTTTAGTTTCTTAATTTTGTACTTGATTGTGCAATGGTGCACTATATCCATTATAGATTTGAAGACTTCTTTGTTTGAACTTTTGTTAGGGCAATTGAACATCCCACATATTCCGCTCTCAGTAGGCCATTGTGCGAATTGACAACAGTTATTCCTCTACATGCTCTTGCTCCTAATAAGAAACTGAGGGTATGCATTTAACTAATTACCATTTTGTTTATTTTGACCTGATTTAGAATGTAATGTTACTGGTATAATTTCTTGTCAAATCTATCCAACACAGAATAATGATATGAATATGATTTGAAACTTCTATGCACTTTAAGGATGAGTTGAGGCTAGGATAAGATCAAGATTGAGTGCGACAAAATCTGTGGAAAATTTTATTTCAATCTTTCATGAGTTTGTGTACGTTGCAGAATATGATTATCATGCCCCAGGGTAATAAAACCTATTTAATAGAAAAGAAATTGGATTTAAAGCCTGTATTACTTCCTGTCGAGTTCCTTTTTGTTGACTCTACCTGGTAATGGATTTGGTCAAACGTATTTTTGCTGCAGGTGTATTGTATGGTTGCACATACTTTGCAGCCACATCTTGTTAAAACATATAGCAAATCACGACATATAAAAATCCAAATTAAAGTTAGTCATCCAAAATTAAACACATAACAAACCCAACACAATATCCAAAACACATAAGCCAACATTATCCAAGATTAAAAACACAGCAAATCAAAGAGTGAAAGATAACAAAAGCCAACATACAACCCAATTGTCCAACAACCATGGAAAACAGAAGTAATTATCCAATAAAATTTAAAACTTCAAACTCCAAACTTCAACCTTCAAACAGCAACCTTCAAACATCAAAGTTTAACCAAATCATTCCTCTTCTTTTGATGAAAACTCCAAAAATCTGTAGCTTTGGCCAAAACTTCGTTGAACAGAACATTATTAGATCCTTGACAAAGATACAAAGCAAGTTTCATCCTTGTCGCAGTAACAACCTGCATATAATAACAGTTAGCAAAATTAGAAATATAATTAGAGGGGAAAATGTTTAAGAAATAGTGATCAAAGTAATTGAACTTACATTAATATTTTCATAATCAGACCTAAACGCGCCCTCGATCATCCATTTAGATACCCACACTCCATCGTCTGCTTCGGGCTTACAGAAGAGGTTCTTCCTAATCCTCTTGTATTCATTTTCATCTCTAGTTCCAAGCCCATCTGCTTTACACATCAATTTTGGTGGTGCTGATGTTCTCCTCAAATTTGTATTAAACTTCAGCTTTCCAGATTTTCTGTCCGTTTCTGGAATTCTCTTAGAAACACGTTTATGTTCCACTTTTGGTGTTGAGGCTGTGGAATCGTAATCTGTGTTGTCATTCGATCCATGGGCAGTAGTTTGGTGACTACACAAAATGCATAGGTAATAAATAACTTTACATTTTAATATACAAGTACTACTAGTATATAAGTAATTATATAATTCTAGTTGATTAATATATATTTTGAAAATAATGAATGAAAATCATGAGATAATTACCTGGATGATGATATGATAATGGTCTCTTTTTTGAAATTCTTTTTACTGTTGCTGGATTTTTGTGTTTTATGTTGTCTAGGTGGACTCATTTTGGTTGATTCAGGAGCTTGATATGTGATTGTGATGGAAAGAAGGTTGAGAGCCAAACTGTTCACTGGGATCTCTTTCTTTTGTACGCTAAAAATCAAGAAGAATGACACAGATCCTAGTAATTGAAACATAATATACAGGGCATGAGTTGATGAAGTAATCAAGGAGAATTAATGCATAGGCTGAAATTTAGGATGAAGGAATCAGTTTTTTCATTTAGAAACATAATAGGGCATGTATGATAGGCATATATGAAGGAATCAGAATGTATAGTTACTATATATAAGATGATGTATGATTTCAACGAAATCAATTTAAAGTCAAACCAATTAGCAAGGCAATTACAAAGATCCTAACAATTAGCATGGCAATTACAACAATTTTAAATTTTACGCTCCACACTTGCTTTTTTTAAATTTTAAATGACAATCATAATAATTTTTATAAATTTCTTAGCACTTAAAATCTTAACCCGGAGTAATGTCTAATATTCAAATTTTAAAAATATAAAAGTTGATTTCTAAATATAATATTGAATTTTATATTTAAATTATATTATCTTATTATTTATTTATATTTACTATAATTTGCAACTAATCAATAATGTGCAATTAATTAATTAATAAACTTCATTTATTCAAAAATAATAATTAATAAACTTCATCCTTACTCAGTTGTTCCCTAATTGTTATCCATTTGCTATTTATAGATTCTCATGTCAATCTCTAAAATTATGTCAATCCCTAAAAAGAAAAGAAATGAGATAGACATTAATAAAACAAAAAAATTCTAGGGTTCTTATTACGTACCTTAACCGGAATACATGTCTTGGTCCGATACGAAGGTTTATGGTCTTTTTAAAATTCAATAATAAATTTAAAAAATATAAAAGTTGATTTCTAAATATAATATTGAATTTTATATTTAAATTATATTATTGAATATAAATTTCTTAGCACCGAAGATTGTAAATCGGATTATACGTCTAGGATTCTTAGCACTTAAAATCTTAAACCGGAGTGTACGTCTAGGTCAAATTCTAGGGTTCTTACTACGTACATTAAACCGGAGTACATGTCTTGGTCCGGAGTATAAAAGTTGATTATTGCATTAATAGCTTCACATTGAGAAGTTGTTCTTAAACGTCCAAAAAACTTATCACGTAGATAAGCAGTTGCCCACATTGACTTGTTCTCATACGTTTTGGCAACCCAAGGATTTCCTTCAAGTTCATTTTTTATAACAAGCTCTGACCAATACTCTTCAAATTCATCAATCTCAAAATTTTTGTACATGGCTGTTTTAAAACCTTCGAAAAAACCCGACTTCTTTACATTTTCAGCTGCATTCTTATTCAAATGCCATGCACATAACCGATGGGTAGCATCGGGAAAAACCTGTTTTATAGCCTCCCTCATAGCCCCATCTCCATCTGTCACCACTGCTTTTGGGTGTTTATTTTCCATGCACTCTAAAAAACAACTCAACACCCACTTATAAGTATCTATTGTTTCATTTGATACCAATGCAACACCAAAAATAACTGTCTGACTGTGGTGGTTACACCTAGAAAATATAACCAATGGGTAGTTGTATTTGTTCGTTTGGTAAGTTGTATCGAAGGCAACAACATCGCCAAAACAAAAATAGTCAGATCTACTTCTACCATCAGCCCAAAAAAGAGACTTCATCCTTCCATCACTACTGTTGACAGCATATTCAGCATATAACATGGGATCATTAGATGACTTTACATTTAGATAATTTAGAGACGCGGCAACATCACCATCTTTAATGATATTACGCATTTTTTTATCAAAATAATTGTATAGATCTTTCTTTGTAAAACCAACACCAGCATATCCACCCTTCTGAGCAACCATGTACCCCATTATATGACACGTTCTAATTCCATGTGACTGAAGACTGTCAATCTGACCTCTATCTGCTTCGGAAATTTGACGATAAACAGGGTGTAAGTGCACAAACCTAGATGGGGTTAGTTCATGGTTATGGCCCTCTTCAAAAATTGACACTACATATCTATCCTTTTTGGCTTTGTAGTGCACACGAAGCCTAGCAGCACAATTAGTACGAGTCAAAGGTCTGTGCTCTCTTTTCCTATCTATCCTGGACAAGTATTTATTCTCTCCTGACCCATGTTTGTTGCATACAAATTGCTTCATTATTATTTTTTACTACCTTCAGGGCCACTTCTCCTAACAACACTTTTTCTAATGGCAAAACCTTTACATTTACCATACCGATAATAAAAATCATACGCTTCATTAACGGTACCAAATTCCAAAGCACGAATTTCATCAGAAGTAATGGAATTGATACTTACCACCCTATCACCTACAACTGCATCTACTTCAACCGGTTTATCATCATCGCCTTTATCAGCATCATTGCCATCATCTGAACTTTGACACCCACTTGATAACGGATAACTCTCATCCTCACCATCAGACGTATCACCATTAGTGGAATGAACGTCATTGGAATCAACATTAACAAAATTGTCGCGGTTTTCCATATTAAACCTGAATCAACATCAACATAATTAATGGAATTAACACCACAATACTCAAAATGTAACATCCCAATTTTTAAACATTTAATTTATAAAATAATTTTTAAACACCACAATAATTTTTTTTTTGAAACATCATATTGAAATTCATTAAAAGTGGTCTAAGCACAAGAAGTGCTAGAACACTAAATAAAACGATTACAAACACTAGTTCATAACATAAGCAACTGAGTTTAAAATAAGATTGGAATTAGGAGGGCAATGGTTAGAATTAATGGAGCATGTGACATGATGATGACAGTGTTGTGTTAAACATGTTAATCTGTACCACTGAGTTTAATTTGTTGTCTCAACCAAGTTGCGGGAGACAAAAGGAATGCTAGCTAGCTTGCTTGTGATCTTCAACATGCATGTACTACTTCAATCACAATTAAGGAAACAAAACAACCCTGTACTTGCACCAATAACATAAGCAAAACCGACAAAACACTACTGAATTAGAGAGCAAAATGCCAAAGAACTCTATCCTTCCCATATAAGAACAACCTCCTGTACATATAACAAAGCACCCTTGCCTTCCCACTTGAAGGGATAGCAGACAGCCCAAAGCCATGTGACCAACCAAGTAGCAGGTCGTAACGGCAAAACCAGAGCCAGCAACATCATAGAACGGCGATCAAAACCCAAAACCAAAGAACAAGGAATAACAACTATATATCTACTAAAACTGAATTATAAAATAAAAACAGCAACACACATATTATCAAATTTTAATTTATTTAATATCAACAGAATGCAAGAATGAGAAATGCAAGAATGCAGCAACAAATGCAAGAATGACAACAGAAAAGAAAAATCAAACCCAAAATGGAAAATTGATTAAAACTGAATCAGAAAAATATAAAAATATGGCTAAAAATCCAATTAAATCAAATAAAGACTGGACAAATTTTTTCGGATTTTTTCGAAACTCTGAAAACAGTAAATAAATCATTAAAAATAGAAAAAAGACAAATTTGGAAATTTGGAAGCGAAATGGAGTAATGATCGCACGATTTTTCTGCTTGCAATAGACAAAACAGATTTACAATCGGACACAATTTCTCAGAAAACAGAATTTTGACTCTAGGTCGCGAATTGGCTAAAATCGTGAAGAAACTAAAGCCTGAACGCAAGAACACTAAACCACTAAACCTTGGCGTTATAGAAAACAAATTCAACCATAAACCCTAATACTCAATTTGAAAAAAATTTACGAAAATTCGAAACTTACAGATGAATCGATTGGATGATGAATCAATTGGGTGATGAATCGCTGCCTGATGAATCGATTGGATGTTAATTTTGTTTTCTGAAGCAATGATGTTAATACCCAAATTTAATTTGTGTTTTATTTGATATATTTACAATAACATTTAAATTAATAAACAATATATTTGATATATTTACAATAACATTTAAATTAATAAACAATATAAAGATTGGGGGGTAATTGTCACTTTAAACTTATTAGGGACTTGATTGCAATAATAAAAAATATGAGGATGCATGATAAGAGGTATGTATAAGATAATCCTATGTGGCATTGCTAAATCAACCTTACATTCCTATTGGCCAGGATAATAGTTCCATCCAAAGATTCATTCAAGTGAATCCATCATAAAATTTCCCTTTTTTTAATTATATACACACACTTTTTTTTTGACACAATATACACACACTTAAATGATCCAGTTACAGTTAAAAATATCCATATCAATAAATATAAACCAACTTTTATATATGCATGTGTTACATGAAACATGACATAAAACTTCATAAAGACGGGGCCTCAACAACGAGTAATAATTCAGATCCCAATCAATTTATTTATCCTCTATTTTGTTTTTTTTTTTTTTTTTCAAATAACTTAATGGTTAGAAATTCCACCCATAAGGTGAATAAGTGAGATGATCGGAGTTCGAACCCCAACCCCCTACATGCCATCTCATATCCGATGTGAGACTTCTTAATTTTACTAGAAATGGTGGGTGACCCGACAGCGTGTGGTCCAATGGATCTTAGAGAGGCTCTGATACCATCTTACAAATTGAATATTGGGCCTAACTCAACCCTACAAAACCCGCTTGTAAGGTGAGAATTGTCTATTACTTATAAATTGTTATTCAGATCATCTCATATCCGATGTGAGACTTTTTAACACATATATAATACGATGTCCAACCAACCGAACTAATCTCGCGGGACCTCTATTTTGTTCATTTTATTATCTAGATATGTGACAATTAACGACATAAGATCAAACAATTTTACATGTTAACACATACACATTTTTAACAACCATGATTCCACCATACTAATTGAGGTCAAGTCTAGCCCACAATACATCGGAGAAGTTTTTTGCAAAATTTCCAACCATCTCCTTGTGGAACTGGTCTTTCAACCTACCCAAATTAAATTAGTGACATCTACTCATTGAACTAATATCGATTACGCCTTGTGTCGATGATCCAGTTTGACCATATGCCCTATTTATATATTTGTTTTGAAAATATATTTTACTAATAAATAAAAATAAATATTAGTATATACAATATTGTTAAATTTATTTCGATTAATATTTTAAAAACATCAACTTTTTGTAATTTTTATTATTATAAAATTAAAAATAGTAATGGTCAAAGTTATGTGCAATAACCAACATGATCATTTGTTGTGGGATAGAGGGAGTAGTTTTCTTCAAGTTATTTAATTTAATTATTCACTAAGACATTTAATTGATAAATAAATAATATAACTAATTAATATAAACATTTTTATAAACATAATAATATTTATAAAATATTAAAATATCATTAGTTGATTATTATTAATTTAATAATTGTAACATTTATTATTTTATCTACAATTATGTTGTTGAATTATTAAAATAATTATATTTTAAAGTTTTGTTTTTTTGAAAAGGTATTTTAAAGATTTGTTAATAAAAATGTTATGAAAAGAATTATTTGAAAAATGTTACATGAATTTTCATAAAAATGTAAAAACTAAAATCAAAATTAAAAAATGTAGAGGAAACAAAAAAAATAAAAAATTAGAGTGATTAAAAATAAAAATTAGCACATTTAAAAAAAAAACTAAAACTATATTTAACTCATTAAATTAATATTGTAAACTACTTGAAACGATATTCATTTTTGTAGGCCTTGTAATAACTTATGGTTTTCAAATGAAGAACTATGTAACATGGGCATTTAGGGAGTTGGATTTAACGCAGATACTGCGTTAACGCAGTAACTTTTAAAAACCGTTCGATCAAAAGTTAACAATTATGATTAAAACTTTTAGAAAGTAATCAAATTAAATTGAATAATTGGAATCGTTGGATTGTGTTTTTACGGCTAAGATCATGTCTACTGCGTGAAAATAGCACAACAGAGAATCACTATGAGATAAGGCCTCGTAATAAATATTTCAGCATGAACTTGAAACTATATTCCTACTTGTGAGCCCTAGTAATAAGTTATGATTTTAAAAAGAAGAACCATGTAACATGGGGATTTAGATTCATTGCATTCATTAATTCTACGAAGTTAGTGAAGTCTAATGAATATGAACCGTTCACATCATCCAAAGCTCTATATACTGCCACGAAACCTAATTTAAACATCGAAATAAATAAAAAGGGAAAACTATCATAAAAAGGGAAACACCTTTGAACTCTTAGCAACATGACGAAGTTACACACAATAATTAATACAAATAATTGATTTAAGATCGAGCGGTGTAGATTATATATATGTATTAAAACAATTAGAGTAATTAAATCACATCGAACGGTTGAAGTTGTAACTGTGTTGTCTTAGTTACGGAAGAGAATTTGTTTCCATCTTGTACATCTCCAAACAAGTTGTGTCGTCATTTTGACATAGACTTCACTCGACAACAACGAAGTTCACATTGTTTCATTTACAAATTTTGGGTTGAGCATTTCAAAAGAGGAAAAAAGTTTTAATTTGGGAAATAGATAAATATATATAACGAATAAAACAAGTCAAAATACAAAACACGAGTATCAGAAATACTCAAATAACAAAATAAAGATATACATAAGAAACATAAAAGGACTCCGCAAAGCAACAAACCACCAAAATCACTCAAAACAACCATCAAAAGGAGAAGGGAAAAAGCAAACTAAAAGCTGACACCCAAATATTACTAGATTTGCTAAACTGTTGCTATTCTAAATAATATTTGCAATTAAGCATCCCGGATGGTGACAATGCCATGTCTAATTAAGGAGATTTTAACATCATGTTGATGATCTATTGGTCCTCATCTAAAGCAAACAAATTAATCCATTGAAGCAACACCTACAACTATTTAACTCAATAACAGTGATATGCTAATATGAGAATTCAACGTCAGACTATATTGTTTTACTTTAAAGGTAATTAATATTAAATCATAGTCGAGCAATTGAGGTTGAAGAAAGACACTATGTCTTTCTTTCATTGTTGTAACTTGTAGCACTTAGGTTGAAGAAGGTAGCTAGCTAGATGATAAATGAGAAATTAATTTCAATGGTGTTTCCTCCCTTTTTTTATGGGTTTTTCCTTTTCCATTTTTTTATGGTTAAATTAGATGGTATGACAGTATATTGAGACTTAGATGATGTAAACGGCTCAGATTCATTTGACCGCACTGACCGCATAGAAATAATGAATGCAATGAATCCATAAACATGACGATCACTATAAAAAAAAAAAAAAAAATCATCCAGAAAGGTCGATCCCACAATGGGGTTGGTTACACGTTACACAATTTGTGATGATGTTTACAGGTTTGAAATATCAGCCGAATTAGTTAGCTAGCATTCATGGCAAAAGAAAATGTGTGGATAGAGTGAAAGTTTCACCCATAAAAAATGGCGGCGTAATTGAGAACGTTGATTTAGTCTTACACAGCGTACTAGTAGTATTTTCTTACATTAATGCAATTGACTCTACCGCGCTTGCTTGACTTTAGCAGATCCATTCCATCTGTATATTTTCTGTATATTACGTTTTGTCTCTGTTCTTGCTGTTATGAATAGGAGGAGATAGAAAGTACAAGACCGGCAAGCAACTATACAAACCAAAACAACAAACCTGCACCCATAAAAACATCAGCAGCAGGCAGGGAACAGCAAGAACAGAGACAAAACGTAATATACATAAAACTAAACACCAAACCAAAAACTAAACATATACTCAAAAAAAAAAAAAAAGCAAGATCCAATTTAGCCACTTAAAGTAATTGAAATTTAAAACAACTTTTTATATATGAGAAAAATACAATGAAACAAATTAGTCTCTAAATCTATCTTTTTCATATTTTGTTGATGAAATATGGTGATATATAAGAAAGTGAGAAGAAGAAAGAAATAAAAAACTTCCAAATCCAATCTTCATCTTCCTCATGTAAATTTAGAGGTTGTTAATGGTGATGTGCATCACCTTCTTACCAGATGGGATTGTTTAGATCTATGATTTGGTGGTTAGTGGGTTGCTCGATGCCTTCTGAGAGTCTCCGCCGTGTCGGTGGATTTAGGGTTCACGTTCATTGCTCCCCTGTACATAACTATTTGAAAAAAAAAGTTCATTTACTTGAATTAGTAGATAGTTAGTTTATGAAGCACCATCATAGAGGTGTCGTGGTGTCCGACACGTTTCCGTGTCCGACACTCGTATGACACCCGTACGACACTCCTACAAACGTGTCGAAGAGGTGTCCAAAAAAATAATTTTTTCTTTATTCCGACACTCCTTAAATCGATGTCCGACACCTATAAAACACTTGTACAAACGTGTCGGGGTAATGGTCCAAATTTTATTTTTTTTATTTGCTTATACTTTTCTCAGACATATATACAACGATTAAAGACGTGTCGAAATAATAATATTGATCAATGAGGGATTAAATATATTACATTTTGATTACATTATTTTTAGTTTTTCGATAGTAGTTGGATGAGTAAATGTCAAATGTACTATCATATATTCTTTTAAAACTTTTTTTATTGAAAAATTTGTTCAACTTAGATGCATATGTATGTATTTTTAATTCTAAATTTATATCTTTTATAAATATGTAGCGGTGTCGGTGTCGTATATTTTTTACATTAGCGGTGTCGGAGTGTCCGTGTCGTGTCGTGTCGCGGTCTCTGTGTCAGAGTCCGTGCTTCGTAGGTTATAACTTATAAAGATAAAGATTAGAGGTTGTTTGTTATAGTTTTTTTATAAAAAAAAATAATTTTTTTAATAAAAATAATTATTTTTAAAAATATGTATCTATCTACTTACAATATATCTATATTAAAAGAAATTACTATTAAAATTTAAACGTGTCCTTATTATTTTTAACGGTGTTTCAAATTTTGACCCCTTAAATGTAATTTTAATTCTAAACTAACAAAAAAATAAGAAAGAAAGATAAGTATAAAAGAAATATTTCTATTAAAATAGCATTAAAAACCACATCTCTAAACAAACAAACAAAAAAGAAAAAAAGAAGATAAGCGTAAAAGAAATTTCTCATAAAAATAACAACAACAACGGAAACCACCTCTAAAAAAATAGTCCAATCTATTTTAACTTCAAAAATAAGAAACAAAAAAAAATTAAAATAAATTTACGCATAAAAATAAAAATCACAATAAAAGATAGGCGCCAAAATAGTACTCTCTCTGTTTATTTTACTTGTCTTTTTAGAATAGTAACACTAAATTAAAGAAGTATATTTTTGCACTTTATCTTCCTATTATACTCTCGTTTTAATCCACCAATAAATTTCTATTTTTTTGCACTCACTTTTTTTTTCTTCAATAAATTAAATATATTATGTACCAAAAAAAAACAAAATTTAATATGTTGTGTACAAAGAAAAATATTTAAAAAAGATTTAGTTTCCAAATACTCCCTCCGTTCTTTTTTACTTGTCTTTTAGAGCTAGATTTAACGTTTCTATTTAATTGTCCTTTTGGTATTTTACGGGTATGATTTGTCAATTATACCCTTTGTCAATTGCTCTTATCTTTTTCAATAAAACCAATTAATGCTATATATTTGGAAAACTATTTTTTTTTTGGAACATAACATATTAAATTTTGTTTTTTTTAACATAATATATTAAATTTATTGGAAAGAGAAAGTGTGTAAAAAAAATAAGAATTTATTGGTGGATTAAAACGAGGGTATAATAGGAAGATAAAGTGCAAATATACACTACCTTAATTTAATGTTACTATTCTAAAAAGACAAGTAAAAAGGAACGGAGGGAGTATATAACATTAACTAATTTTATTGAACAAGAGTAAAAACAATTAACAAAGGATATAATTGATAAATTATACCCGTAAAATACTAAAAAGACTAAATTAACCACTAAAAAGCAAGTAAAAAGGAACAGAAGGAGTAATTATTTTTTTTAATGAAAAAATAGTAACTCAATCTAACATATAAAAACTTATATATAAAAAATAAAAAATAGAAAACCTAATAAAAGAAGAAAGTTATTTATGAGCTTAAAAATAAAAGAACATAAAAACAAAAACACAATGAGCCCGTTTGGATTGACTTATTTATGATCTTATGCGAAATAACTTGCAAATATATACGCTTTTATGTATTATTATAAATTTTAATGTAGTTTATGAAAACAGTTTATAAAGATATAATTTTTATTAGTGAAAACTTATGAATTAAGATGCTTAAAAAAAACTTATGAAATAACATAAAAGATTATTTATAAATTATAATCATAGAGTATTTTCATAAGCTTAGAAATAAGCTAAATTAAAACAGGCCTAATTTATTAAAGATATTATTACTAAAAATCTTAATTTGTCCTCATCAATTCTTCAAAATATTTTAAATCTTCTATTTCGTAAAAAAATAAATTATCTTTCAATTTATTATTTTTTATATAATAGTTAAATTGTACTCTATATTTATTATTATAAAAATCTACTATATTTTTGTTTACACTTATATAAAATATATAGGATAAGTGTTTTATTGATGAATATATATTATATTAACTAGTTTTGAGATCCGGGTTAATAAGTCTTTACCCCCTGTAAAATAGGCGAGTTTTTTTTTTTTTTTTTTGAATTGCAAAGAAATTTTATTAACCACAAGATCAAGCACCAGCAGTACTTATCAAGGGAAGGCAACAAAAGGCCAAGGTAGTAACATACAAACAAGGCCAAAGCCTAACACTAGCAGACCAATGCAGCAAGCTAAAACAGACAGCAAGCAGGAAAAGCAAAAACAAAAACAAACACCTAGCACTAAGCCAAAACAGCATGCTAACAAAATAGGCGAGTTTTGTTTTATCCTGTAATTTATTTTTTTGAGAATACCTCTGTAATGTTTTATTTTTTTTTTCGTAGTGTATTTTACCCCTGTAATGTTGTTTTGCTTTACCCGGGGTAAAATGAACTACGAAAAAAAAAAACATTATATGGGTGTTCTTAAAAAAATAAACTACAGGGATAAAACAAAATTCGCTTACTTTGCAGGGATAAAGACCTATTTACCTTATATATAATTATAATTATAGTTTTTTTTTTTGAATGGCAAATATATGTATATATAAATATCACAAAGAAAAGTTATAATACAAAATTATAATTATAGTTGACATTCAAAAAACGGTTACGCTGCAAAAGAAATCCTTCCCACTTACCATAAGAGCATATAACCAGTTAGGAGAGAGAACCTTTTGCATAAACCAGAAAAAAAGAAGCTACAACAAGGCAACAACATGAAAGCAAGCGCCAGGCATCATCACTGTTGTGCAACAAAGAACCAAATACCGCCACAGCACAAACTCAAACATAACAACAGAACTGCGGTACCTCAACCGACAACACAAACACAGAAACTGCATGAAAACTTCCACGGGTATCAATTGGCAGCAGTGCTCCTCTTCTCTGCAGATTTTTTTTTTTTTTTTTAATATCCAAAACCTCAAGCCATGGCATAAGGCATACCAGGCAAGAAATAGAGATACAAACTAAAAAATCTCAAAGGAGAACAAACAACAAGTAACCAAGAGCCACTAGAAAAAGAAAACAGAAAAATATGCCAAACAAAACAGCTCGGCTGGAGCAAAACAGCAAAAACAAAACCGAACATGAGCACCGCAGCAGAGGCAGATCAAAAAGCAAAACACAGCAAGTACACCAGGACCCCTCCAAACCAAAAAACAGTGATAACCAATCAACACCCGGATTACCTGTTGAAGCACATACCGCGATCCCACACCCATTCATAATAGAGACAAGGAGAAATTTTCAATCTATCCGCACTCCATCTCCAAGAGAGAACTTTGACCTCCTCCACCAGCTCTTCTCTGCATATTGATCAGGTTGCGAAGGAACTTCCATGGAAAATACTTTAGACACGGAGCCAGACTCTAAATAAATTGAAATTTTTTTGACAGCACCAGCGTCTGTCATGTTAGTCAACAGATTATACATCGACTTGACCAAAAAAATATTGTTATCCTCCGCTCTCCAGTCTCCTCCCAACCCCTATCTACCACTTTGTCGGAGAAAGAAACAACAGCACCTGCACGCAACATATATATGATGTTTAATATTCATATTAAACATGTCGTATAGGGTATCAGATGATCGGACATACATCACCAAGGTTAGAGGCGAAGCTATGTCTATGAACGGGGTAGTCAAAGCCACCAAAAATATACAGAAAAGTAAACATTTTAAAGTGGTGAAACTCTCATCTTAGAAATGGTTCTTGGTCGAAAAAACTTGTAATCTCAGATCCTTCTATGAGTAGAAGGTCCAATCTATCATGTGTTGGAGTCGATAAAGGTTAGTGGGACATTAGTTTTGAGTGCCAATGACTCAGCTTGGTGGTCGAAATATAATTTTTGGCAGTAACTTTTATCGTCACAAATTGTTAGTAAAACTATCTTTTGATAATTTTACCGACGACTTTTAACAACAAAAGTTACTACAAAAAATTATATTTCTTGTAGTGGATCTGCTCTTTTTACTCTTCCCTTGTTTAGTTATTTTCTCCCTTGCCAAATGTGGTGGCAACTTTGCTACTTTTGTTTGTGTTTTTTCTTTACATAATTTTTTTTCTTCAGTATTTTCGATATTCTCTTTATATTGTTTTCCTCTTATAACCTCTTCTTTTGCCACCCTATAACTTTCTTGCGCGTTCTATTTTTATTCATCCTAACTTAAGTTACGGATGAGTAAAAATGAAAAATTTGAGAAAAAAACTACTTAAGTCACATATAGTGTTTGAGTAATTAATAAGGTGGCAAAAGAAAACATCAAATATTAAATGGTAAAGGCTCAAATGAAGATAGCCTCTTGGCCCAAAAAGAAGTAAAACTAGAAATGGGAATCCCTAGAAATGACAAATAGGCCCAAACGGGCTGCAATTATTTTGGAGTTTTTTTTTTTGAAGCAATTATTTTATTTGTTTTGGAGTTAGGGCTGGAATTTTCAACCAAACAAAAATATAAAGAGAACTTTATATAAAAAAGACAAAAAGAAATTAACTATCAGTCAAAAAACTGTTACTGAAATTCTAGGGTTTCTTTTCTTCCAGTATATTAATGGTTCTAAATTTTATGCAACCGCCACAACACATACCCTTAAGACCAGTTGTCAAATATGATTTTCCTCTTCTTCTTTTTCTTCTTCTTCTTCTTCTTAAGACCAGTATATCATGACCCTAACGCTCATTTCGATGTCAAATATGATCTTTTTATAAGCTTTAGAGGTGAAGATGTCCGCAAAACCCTGCTTAGCAACTTAACTGAAGCTCTCCGTGGTGAAAACATTGATGTCTTTACGGATGAGCGGATTCAGAAAGGAGAAGAAATAGGACCAGCACTTATTCAAGCGATTGAAAAATCTTCAATTTCTTTGGTCCTCTTTTCTCCAAACTTTTTCAATTCAGAGTGGTGCTTAATTGAGCTAGTAAAAATTAATGAATGCAGAGACAAATATGGTCAAATTGTAATACCTGTTTTCGTTAATATAACGCCCACAGAGGTAAGAAACCAAACAGGAAAGTGTGCCAAATCATTTTCTGCATTTGTAAAAAAATACGGTGCAGAATCAAAGGAAGTGAAAGAGGTGATCTCTGCTTTGACAAGTATTGCTAATATAAAGGGGTGTTGTTTATCATCGTATAAGTAAGTATATTCACTGACCCTCTTTTAATTATAAAGGGGTGTTGTTTTTCCCAATTCACTTATATATATATATATATATATATATATATATATATATATATATATATTTTTTTTTTTTTGAATGGCAAATAAGTTAATTTTTATATCAATGACCCTCTTTTTTCTTTTTCCTATAGGGATGAAGCTGAGTTTATTAAAGACATAGTTATAAGTATGAAGACTCTGAAGAGTACTTTGGATGGCATTCTTGAGAAGAAACGTCTGTCAAAACGTATCGGACATGTCAATCAAATTTCACATGTGGAGTCATTGTTAATGGCAGACTCGAAGGATGTTTGTGCCATTGGCATTTGGGGTATGCCTGGTAGTGGAAAAACAACTACTGCAGAGGAAGTATATGTCATGATACATTGTCACTTTGAGGCTTCTTGCTATAAGCACAATGTCGGAGAAGAATGGAGGAAGCATGGAAGATTAAATTTAGAGAGAAAGATTTATTCTGATCTATTACCAAATTTGGATATTGTTGATGATGCTGAGAGGATGCTTCGTGGTATGAAGGTTCTTGTTGTTCTTGATGGTGTCAATGATCTACAACAACTAAATTATTTAATTGGATCAACATTGAATCGGTTTGTTCACACTTCTTTCCCCTTTTATGTATTTAGCTAGTTCCACTTTATTTCTCCTTTTCCCTTGATTTTGAATAATACTCATGTACTCTTTGTAAATTTTATAGTTAGGTATCTAATTAATATATTTTTTTGCCACTAAAAAAATTGATAGGCTTGGAAAAGGAAGTAGAATCATCATAACTACAAGAGATAAGCAAATACTGACCAAATGGGTGGATGATAATGATGTGCATGAGGTTAAGCCATTGGATTTTGATGACTCTTTTCAGCTTTTCAATTTGCATGCCTTCGATCAAAACCATCCTAAATTCGACAACTATGAGTTATTTAAGGAAATGGTTTATTATTATGCCCAAGGTATTGTAAATTACAACAGTGCCATGCATACACTTGCTATATACTATCAATTTCTCCCTAATTCGGTGTCTAAACTATTATTAATCTCTCAATTTGGTTCATGAATTATCATTCTCTCTCGTATTTTGAAAGGAATTGAGGGGCTAAATTAATAGACTAATTAATCATAGTTTAGAGATTATTTAGTATATTCTATAGTTCATGGATCAAATTGAAGAAAAATTGATGGTTTATGATAAGTTAACAAAGGTTTATATCAAACTTTTGTTGATCCACTAATTTAAATTTTTCTTCTATTGATCTCACTAATTAATACTATGAATATGATATTGCTATTTGAGAAGATATTAAATTATTCCATTAGTTCTTACTAAGTAATGCTTGCTAACTTTGTTTTTTTAGGTAACCCATTATTTCTTAAAGAACTAGGTCAGTTTTTTGGTGGCAAAGATAAAAGGACATGGAAAAGCGAATTTGAGAAGCTTGCAAGAGAGCCATCACTACTGAAAAATGTCTATGATGCTATTAAATTGAGTTATAATGATCTCAATCGTGTTGAGAAGAAGGTGTTGTTGGATATTGCATCTCTTTCAGATGGATTGCATTTGAAAGTTGACAACATAAGACTGCCGATGAATGTTGACAACTTACAACTTTTGTTGAAAGATGGTGGTGGTTACAATTTGGTGGATGTGGATGTTTTACACAGTCTGAAAAATAAGGGTCTTCTAACTATTTCTCAACATAATGTTGTATCCATGTATGTCATCATACAAGTAATAGCTCGCAAAATTAGTCTTGAAGAATCCAAGCAAACTCAATTGTTGCAACCTAATGACAAGGTATATTTAATATTTTGAGAGCCAAAAGTTAATTATAAATGATATTATTAATTTTTGTTTTTTTTTTTCTTTAACAGAGAATGAGTTATATATTAGTGGAGAGAAGTACGGTTGGTACTATATCCATAATCCAGAATTAATTGGTAGATCGCTTATATTGATTTTTTGTTGGAGTATAAAGTTTAATTAGTAGTGCATGCATGGCATTGGCAGTGTTGTACTTGTAGTGATGAGGTTAGAGTAGAACAAATATGAATTGTTGTATATGTTTTATGAATGGATTTGGGACAAATGATTTGTTTGGCAAGAGGTTTTTTGAGCTGTCGGTGTTTCTTTGTTGGGTGGTTCCAGGGGTATGCTTGTTAATTAGTCTCTTTAGTTTTGTTTTGTTTTTTTTTTTTTTTTTTTTTGGCTATCTTTTTGGGTAGCTCTTGATGTCTTTTATAGCTTTTGTTTTAGTTTCTTTGTGTTGTAATTATGGTCTTTCCAAATACATTTTGTTTATCTTGGTTTGTATGGTCTTCAATAAAACTTTGTATTTTCAAAGAAAGAAAAAAACTTGGTTCATGGCAATGTTGTTCACCATAAGGTTTTTTTTTTTTTTTTTTTGAAATAGCAAATCTTTATTAAAAACTTGTTTTTTCACCATAAGGTTTTTGTTTATTTATAATATATATGATATGATATCTGTAATTCAGAAAACAAAAATGTTGTTCCATCAAGATTTTATTTATATTGCAATTATGTATATAAATGAAATAAAAAAAGTATGAGAGATATTCACCCCATAATAGTAGGAACAATACATTTTGTACTAAACTGAATTACCAAAATAACAATACAATATGGCCTAGGACCATAATTATACAATTCCAAAACACACAAGGAAGCCACCCTATCTACCTATACAATACAAATTATCTTCCCTCCGTTCATAATGTAGACAAGGAGAATTGTGCTTCTTGGCCAATAACCACTACATATTTTACTCTTTCCGCAACATGTTCAATCCCCACCACCAAATTGGAAAAAATCTTTTCATTGTGTCATAATGTTCAAATCACCGCATGCCAATGCCAATGCCATACCATTAAAAACACCCTTACAACCAAACCTTCCTTTACGAAGAGGCACAAGGAAACTCTCAAATAAAGATATTATCGTGTCCGCCAACATAGTAGCAATACCAAACCACCTAAGAGCCTTATTCCAAACTTCTCGTGCAATTAGACATAACACAAAAAGATAATTTTTCGATTCCAAAAAATCCACACAATAAGTGTAAGAGGCCGAGAGGATTGTTGAATGATTCCCCTTTGCAATAAACTTGACCTTGCTGGAATTCAACTAAGAAGTGTTTGTCATGAAAAGACTATGACCTTTAATAATGATGCCCAACTTTCCCACAACTTTTCCAATACCACCGCATGAACCCGGCCAAGAGAAGGAAGAGGAAGAAACTTTTGGTACAAGTATAAATAATGAGATTTAACATGTACATACCTCAACTATCGAAGCTATAAGCTCAAGAGTCACTTGCATGAGTGACGACAACCGAATCAATTAGTGTTAGCAATTAGTCCACAAGTTCCTCCTCCCATGAAAAGAAATATATCCTCTTTTTAAGTCCCAAAACCACCTACCATCTTGTCAACAACCCAAATCATTGATCTTATGTGATAGAGATAAAGAGACTTGGTATAGCGAAGAAATACTTCCCACAAAAGAGCACCACCAACCCAAGCATCCAACCAAAATCTAGTCGATCCACCATTTCCCAATTTGAGATTATATTTTCTCTTATATATATTTGCCTTTCAAAAAAAAAAATTATTACTGTTGTTGTGTTGTTTAGCATAGTAAGGTGGCCTTTATGTCTCTTCTTTCTTTTTCAGTTTTTATTGTTTGTACCATTTTACTATTCGTGTGTTTCTATGTACACTAGTACTTGTTCATAAAATTTGGCTTATTAAAAAAAGAATTTATTGGATGACAAGTGCTGAACCCTAAGTGATCTTTAGAAAAACTATGAAACTTAAAGATTGTAGGCTTTTCTTGACAAATGTTTTTCTTTTTGTTACATCTTGACAAATGTTTTGTCTCACTTGATTTGATTTGCAATCATTTAGTGCATTTGGTTGGAGCGCTTAAAAACTTTTTTTTTTTGAAATGGAAAAATAATCGGCTTTTATCTAAGAACCATTATTGTAAGTAACGTTAAATTTGTTTAGAGAAAAGTTAAAACACACAAAGATTGTCTTGGTTGGTTAGTAGGAAATCATGTAGAAATAAAATTTTTAGTTTTTCCGATAGAATAATTCACTTACTCGTATTCAAAGTACGTTTTTTAATAGTCAAATATTTATATGAAAAATGCTTTATTGCACGACACATTATTTCATGCGGGGGTTTTACATTTTGTTTTCTAGTTTCTTTTATATGGTTTTTTTTCTTTTCATGTAGCAACAATGGTCATCCAAAATGACCTACTTTACCTCTCACACTATATTTGATTTATACAATATTATTTTTTTTTTCTTTTTTTTTTTGAGCAGCAAACAGTAGCAATTTTATTAACCACTCTACACATGATATAATTGGTTTGGCATGAAATAACTGGATTATATGAGTGCATCACAACACCTGTATTCACCTATATACACACATGATAGTCTATCAACGATTAATTATTGAATTTACTTTAGTAAATAATATATATGCAAATCAAACCCATAAGTTTATGCATAGAACAAATTAGTCCGCATACTGATTTTTTTTATTTTTTTTAATGAAAAGTCCATATACTGATTTTGACTTATTACAGTATGCATAGTTATTGTTTGTGGTATACTAAATTAAATACCAAAGTCCTAATTTTATTTTTTTTAATTTGCTAATTTATTAGACCTTCAAACAATAGCACAAGTAATGCCAAAGTGAGGAAATTAGAGTACTCACAAGACCACTAGCAAAAGGAGGGAAACAAAACAATAACTACTTTGAACCAACCTTTTTCGCAACTATCCTCGTTCGACGAGAGACTTCCTTGAACCAACCTTTCTCGCAAATTTGTAATCGAATCCTCCTCCAATATAAGTTCCAAACACATCGATATTCCTCCATCACACACATCTGACTCACCCTTGCATCCTTTTGATTTGATATAAAAAACAATCTCGAAAATTTCATACATAATTGAAAATCTTCAAGTCAATGATCAAATCAAAAGCGAGTCCTCCTACTACTTTTCACCTTTTGAACCAATTCCTACCCGCCACCACTTTTTTTAATATCACAAATATCTTTCTACCATGTAGATATTAACCGGTGAAAATTAATCCACCTAATTAATCACTACCAAATTCCTAATTTTTTTTTTGGTACATCTACCAAAGTCCTAATTAATCACTACTAATATGAAAATGCAATTGCATTTTAGTTTTTTTATTTCTCGTGGAGTAAACTTTTGTTTGATTATAAATAGTAATAAACAGTATTACTGTATTTATTTATATTTTACTAATATATATATGCTTTTGTTTTTACCTTTGGTGCTATTTTTTAGGGAACTAAATCCTCAGCAGCTAAATTTTCTACAGCCATCTCTGCTGCTGTATTATCAACCGTTAGATTATTTCAATGGCCGAGATATAAGATTAAAAATAAAATTAAGTAAATAGGCTCTGCTCCATTTTATTCTCTTTTTCTCTTCTTTTACAGCTTCCACGCTCAACTCAACTACTCATCACAGGCTCTGCCGGCGAATAAGGCCATCTGGTTTAGATGATTGTTAAGGCCCTCTTTGTAAAATTGGGGTGTTTTTTTTTTTCTCTCTTTCAGTTTTTAGATTATTAGGTTAACTATTGGGATTTATTTGATTCTATTGTGTTGGTATTGTTTCTATCTCTGGCAAATATGTGTGCTATGCTATTAGGTCTGTCTGTGTGTTCTTGGTTGCTTCTGTTTGCTCTTGGGTGCTGTGTTTTGAGTGCATATATCGTGTTTTCTAGTGGGGAATGGGGATGTAGCAGGATTTCGAGTGCTCCAGTGTTTTGCTGCTGGCTGCTATAGTTAGTGTTCTTACATTGATGCATTCCTGCTATACTTTGTTCTGTTTCGTTGGCGGCTGTTTATATGTGTTTTGTGGGATTGAATTATGGTGTTGTAGTTCTGTTTGTTTGGATAGTGCTAGGGGGTTTTTTGTACTACATGGATTGGTGTTGAGATATGTGTATCTATTCTCTCTCCCTGTATACAGCTTGTACATGGGTTGAGTTTCTACAAATATAAGTTTTATAAAGAGTGAATTCTTCGGTGCCCAACCAGAACCACACTCTTCCTCAAACCCCTATATATGAACAAAAACAGCATACAATAGAACAAAACCTCACCACAGCAACACAGGTAAAAAAGAAACATCGATTGGCGGCATGACAAACTCAGTATTAACCCGTCAAGATGCTTTTAGAGAAAATAGGTTCTTGATTATGTCTTGAGTATCTAAGTGGATGGGGAGAAGCTTTCATCTTGAAAATGGTTTTTAGATTAAAATCCTGACACCCTTGTTCCTTCTATGAGTGGGAGATGTACCCTATGTTGTGCTGGAGCTGGTAGAGTTTTGTTGTGATGTGGACCTAGGTCTAGGTGACTCAGGTTGGTTTTAGGCCCTCTCGATGTCTGCCCTGCCATGGTGGTTGACCCTTTTTCTCTCTTCGATGAGAGTTGGGTCTTCTCATGGTTGAGGTGTTGGGGTGCTCTTATTTTGGTGTCGTTTTGCTTGTTTTGCTTGTGGAGTTTTGGTGCAGTGGTTTTTTTCTGCCTCTCATTTTATTTTACTTTCGCCTTTTATACAAGTGGTCGGTATCTGGTTCTGTGTACTTCTGGTACCCATTTGTATTTGAACTCCTAATTTTGTTTGTTTTGATTCTTCTTGTATTGGGTTTGAGTGTTTGACAACCCCTGTACACCTTTTATTAATATAAATACATTTTTAGGGAGGTTGACGAAGCAGCCATGCCTCTTGCATGAGGGGCATGTTGTATGGTTGTTGTCCTGGGTGCACCATCTACAATATATTAGTAATTTATAGAATAACTATGTAATGATAAATTAGGTAAAATGGAGTGTGGTTTGCCAACCTAAGGGGCGTGGAGGTCTGGGAGTGCGAGAGTAAAAAATCCCTACATGTAGCAACTTGCAGCAGTGGGGTGTGTTCTCACCGGTGATGGACCTTGGGTGTATTTTTGGCAACTGTCTGACAGCAAATTCAGTTCAACTATTTTTACATTGCCCTTTTGTATCAAAGGTATGGTAAGCGGTTTTCAATTGGATAAACATTATGCTGGTGGTTCCCCCCAGATGTATTTGGTAGAAATAATATAAAACCATTGATGTGTCAAATCCTAACAGCTTAAGCTTTTGGGATAATTGGTTATTTGACATGGTATCAGAGTCCTAAATTAGAAGGCACGCGGCTAGGACCCCAAACATCAGAATGCACAATATCAAATGAAGACTTAGATCTTTTATTGGCACTACTGGGAAAAGATACTCGAACATGTTTACCAAGCTGACAAGACTCACAATTAAGAGTCTTTAAATGTGAAAGTTGAGGAACCAACACCTTTAACTTATCCAAACTTGGATGACCCAAACGACGATGAATGATATCGGGAGATGCAGAAACACCACAAACAGTAGATGAATTGGTATTAAGGTGATAGAGACCCTGTGATTCAAATCCTGTTCCAATAGTTTTTCCCGTACTTCGGTCTTTTATAAAGAAAGAGTCAGAATAAAAAGTTATGGAACAATTGAGAGAACGAGTAAGTTTACTAATTGATATCAGATTAAAAGGTGAACTAGATACAAATAACACATCATTCAATGGTAGAGATGGCAAAGGTGAAGCTTGCCCAATACCAACAACTTGTGCTTTAGAACCATTAGCAACAGTGATGCTGTGAGGTATTCTAGGAGGTAACAAGTTAGAGATAAGAGAGGGATTACCAGCAATATGATCAGAAGCACCAGAGTCTAAAATCCATGATCCCACGGAGTTAGATAGACAAACTGTAGAATTACCAATATGAGCCAAAGTGGCTGCGGCGGAAGTTTGTTGGACAACCATCAAACCAAAACATCAACCAAACAGACTAACAACCAAAGAAAAAGGCTAACAATGACCGTGTGATGAACGGTGCGCGCGCATGAACAGTGTTCCCGTATGAACAGTGCGTGCGAATGAACAGTGTTTTCGTATGAACAGTACTCGCGGTGGACAGTGCTCGTGATGAACAGTGTTTTTCGGCAAGAACAGTGATTAGGGTTAGCCTTTATGACGGCTGAACCAAATATAAAATTAGGATTTTGAACCAACTCTGGATACCAAGTTGAATAACATACTGATTAACTTATATTTCACAATGAGGTTCAAACTTATATATACAAGAGAGAATCGTAAAATAAGGAAACTAACTATCCTAATAAATAGGAAACTAACTCTATCATAATAAATAATTATTATTTATTATGATAGAGTTAGTTTCCTATTTATTAGGATAGTTAGTTTCCTTATTTTACGATTCTCTCTTGTATATATAAGTTTGAACCTCATTGTGAAATATAAGTTAATCAGTATGTTATTCAACATGGTATCAGAGCCTCTATGACTAAGTGGTCTAGGGTTCGATTCCCGCTCACCTCACTTTCTAATTAAAAGTGGAATTTAAGCATATGGTAGGTGGACCTATGCATTATCCACGCTTCAAGCCCAAGTGGGCTCTTGCGTGAGGGGGCGTGTTAGAAATAATATAAAACCATTGATGTGCCAAAGATTTAGGTCGCTTGCGTTATTTTCTTGGGATTGAAGTAGCTCAATCACGGCATGGTATTGCTATCTGTCAGAGAAAATATGTTCTCGATATCTTGGAAGAAATAGGGATGCTTGATTGTAAACCAGTTGGTACTCCTATAGATCCCAATGTGAAGCTTCTACAAAATCAGGGGGAGCCATATTCTGACCCAGGCAGATACAGAAGGTTAGTTGGGAAACTGAATTATCTCACTGTGACAAGACCAGATATTTCGTTTGCTGTCAGTGTTGTGAGTCAATTTCTAAATTCACCTTGTGATAGCCATTGGAATGCTGTAGTTCGAATCTTGAGGTATATTAAAGGGTCACCTGGAAAAGGACTTGTTTATTCAGACAGAGATGCAGATTGGGCCGGTGATGTGAATGATAGAAGGTCTACTTCAGGTTATTGTGTTTTAATCGGAGGAAACTTAATTTCATGGAAAAGTAAAAAAGCAAACTGTTGTTGCAAGGTCAAGCACACAGGCAGAGTATCGTGCTATGGCTCACACTACTTGTGAGCTCTTATGGTTGAAACACTTGCTACAAGAGTTGAAGTTTTGTGAACTAGGTCCTATGGAACTTATGTGTGATAATCAGTCTGCATTGTATCTTTCTTCAAATCCAGTTTTTCATGAGAGGACTAAACACATAGAAGTTGATTGTCACTTTATTAGAGAAAAGATTCTTTCTGGCATCATTAAAACCTCTTCAGTGAGCTCAAATGACCAGTTAGCTGATATCTTCACTAAATCTCTACGGGGGCCTCGGATTGATTATATATGTAACAAGTTGGATGCATATGATATATATGCTCCAACTTGAGGGGAAGTGTTGATTATTATTTATTATGATAGAGTTAGTTTCCTATTTATTAGGATAGTTAGTTTCCTTATTTTACGATTCTCTCTTGTATATATAAGTTTGAATCTCATTGTGAAATATAAGTTAATCAGTATGTTATTCAACATGGTATCAGAGCCTCTATGACTAAGTGGTCTAGGGTTCGATTCCCGCTCACCTCACTTTCTAATTAAAAGTGGAATTTAAGCATATGGTAGGTGGGCCTATGCATTATCCACGCTTCAAGCCCAAGTGGGCTCTTGCGTGAGGGGGCGTGTTAGAAATAATGTAAAACCATTGATGTGCCAAATCCTAACAGCTTAAGCTTTTGAGATAATTGGTTATTTGACGGTATTCACTCTATTACGTTATCTGAGGGGTTTTGATTTGAGGAAAAGTGAGGCAAGGGATGCTGACAGTTTTATGGTCGTTGTGGCAAATCACAATCAAGGCATTTTTGAAGAACGAACGGGTGATTATAACAAGCTGGTAGAAATGATCAAAGTGACGTCGTGGAGTTGGTTTTTGAACTGTAAAAAGTCGAATCACGGTCTTCTCTACTGAATGGATGACTGAACCTTTGATATGTATGCGACGGTGACTGCGACTCTGGGGTTGTTTGTTGAAACTGATATGAAGTTGGAAGGTCTGGGAGGGTTCGGTGTTACTGTGTCTGGCTTTTCACGAGTGTTTTTTGTTCCTTGCTATTTTCTCTCTTTTGCTTCGGTGTTGGGTTTTTGGTTTTTCCTAGTCTGCAGTACGTGGCTTCAAGGTAGCAGCAGTTGAGTTCTGGTTTTTGGAGAGGTCAGTATATGGGTTTTGTTTGGGCCTGCTTTGTTTTTTGGGTTCCAAGGCTGATTTTATGTAGCCTGTTTATGGTTATGGGACTTGTCCAGGATGGTCTGTTTTTATTTTATTGTGTAGTTCTTTGTTTGCTTTAGGAGTTTGTGTACAGCTTGTACTAACCTCCTTTACTTATATAAAATTTCATTTTAGCCTTTCAAAAGAAAAATGATGCACATGTCTACAATTTTTTAGAATACTTTACTAGTGCATAGAATAAATTAACACCACACATGCATTAGAAAAATGTCATGAAAATTTTAGAATTATTAGAATTGAGTATTGAGAGTTGGTCTAACTCAACCCTACAAAACCGGCTTGTAAGGTTAGGATTGCCCTCGTTTATAAACCCACATTCAGGTCATCTCGCAACCGATATAAGACTTCTTAATAAGAATGTAGTGTCTAGAATATATCTGATAGGAATGGGAATGAGCCTGTTAACAAAGAAGGGGATGTGCTGGTTCACAAAGAGAATGTCAAGCCCAAAGTGTGGCGTGTGTATGAGAGCAAAAATTAAGAGTCACAAAGGAAGTGTGATGGCCGAAGTGGCAGTTTGTTAGGATATTCCCTCAATAAATATCATAGTGGGAATTAGTTATGATATCACTTGATTGTATTCACCTTTGTGGTTAGGCAGTAAGAGAAACTTTTCTCTACTGAGGAGCCTTAGCTTTGGTTGTATTTCCAGTTTTCCATTCATCATATACACAATAACTTCTTTCAATCCTATGTTGTGATCTCGGCTCTATCAATATCACTCACACTTATAAATAGGTAAATATGTACAATTGTATTCAAATCTTTGGAATGTAATCATAATAACATTGAGGACTTCATTATATGAATAGTTAAGTGAGCCTTTACTGCTGATATCTTGTTGTTCTTTGGCTGCGCTTCTGATGATACCTCATATTTCCTATGTTAGCGGTTCTGGTATTTTTGCTGTTGTTTTATCTTCCTGTTATTAAAGCTATAATAGTGCAGATGTGGTTGTTCTGGTGTTTTGTGGGGAGTGTTTGTTTCATTTTGTTTGTAGGGATTTAAATACACCTTGTAATTTTTCCCTTGTACTACTGCTTTTATTTTATATATATATATATATATATATATATATATATATATATATATCCTTTAGCCTTTCAAGAAAAACATTGAGGGCTTCATACTCTCTCCCCAATCTACACTATCCAACTAATTCTACCTTAACACTAGTGCCTCAACTACTAACATGTAGGATCATTTCAAGGGCTCCTAGTTTTCCTGGTTCTGTTAGGGCTATATCTACTAATTCGGTTTAGTTTTTTGGTATGGTGCTGCTGTGCTGGTTTTCTAAGCAGATTTATCAGTGTATTGTTGCACTTGGAGGAACGGGTTTTTGTTATGGTTTGTCCCCTTTTGAGCTGGCTTGTTGCGGCTGTTTCATGTCTAATTTTATGTCTGTTCCCGTGGCTTTAATTTGAGCCTCTTTAATTGGCAATTTTGTTTGTGGGGTTGGTGGTTATTTATTTATTTTTTTTGCTAGATGCTGGTGGTTATTTTTGCATGTAATATATCTCTCAACATAAAGCTATTCCCTATGTCCTTTTTTATATTTGCACATAGCAACGTAGTTAATGCCTATATTTTGTGTGTAATTACTAAATTAGGGTGACGAGATGGTATTTAGTTTAAGACAGGAAATATTTTAGTGTTTTTTTTAGGTGTTTAGTTTAAAGTAAGAAAGACCTTAAAATTTTTTGAGCACTTGCAAAAATATTTACATTTACTTTCTTCCAAGAACATTAACTATTAGGTCATTTTCTTTTATCACAAGACTAAACCTTGGAGTTAAATCTATATTATTTGTAAGGGTTATGTTTGGAGACAAAATGCACCTAGTTAAATAAAATTATAATACCTAGTAATTTGAAATACATACGCATATATTTATTTAGTAATAAATGTGTTTCTCAATGAACATTTATATTTATTTTTTTACAAGGAGTAATATATTTTATAGAAGATTTTATTTTATTTTGGAAAATAATAACTAACTATGTTATTTTTGTGCTACTTTGTTGGCAGGGAAGTGCGCCACTAAGCATGAAACGTCTTACAGATGAAGAACATCTAAATTTCAAGTGTCTTCCCTCATCATTAAGAACACTAGATGCAAGTGGCTGTGAATCACTGAAGACCGTAACTTTCCCTTCAGCTGATCTTCAACTGACAAAGGAAAACAAGACAAGGGTTTCCTTCTCGGATTGTCCGAAACTGGATGAATCTTCTCTCAAGGCTATTGGGTTGAATGCACATATTAACATGATGAATTTTGCATCCCAACATGTACGTGGAAATCATTATGATTCACAAGCTACATATGTGTACCCAGGAAGCATTGTTCCAGAATGGTTGGAGTATAAGACAGCTAGTGGTCACTTGACTATTGATCTCTCACAATATTATTTTGATCATTTGGGCTTTATTTTTTGCTTCATTGTTCCAGAAGTTGAATCACAGGGTTCCATTTTGAGATTTAACATTGCTATTGGCTGTGAAGGTGAAGATGATTACATCCAAGTGGACTTAGATAGAACAAGTCATGGAAACCAATCAGATCATGTTTATCTAATGTCCAACCAAGTTTTGTCCCGCTATATAAAAAGCCGACTAAAAAATCAGCCAAAGCTGGAAATTAGGGTTGCAGCAGAATCAGGAACACTGCTCAAAGGGTTTGGGATCAGTCCAATAAACATTTCAAAATACAAACATTTCTGTGACCAAATGAAATTGGCTGATAGTCCAAGTCATCTTACATCACTGAAAGAACCAAAAGTTATAAACAGATTAGGTGGCACCACCACCATAAGAATGCCCAACCACCAATATCCCCATCGCATAAAGGTAAGCCAATCCACCTATCCAGACAAAAATAAGTCAACCCACCATTTCCATCTCTACTCACTATTGCATCCGATAACCAAATTCTAGACACATCTACATCCTCTAAAGCACACATATCTTTCCACCAAGTTGACATTTCTACACCCCATTCCACTCTACTCATGATTTGCTCCTCATATTTCACTCCCAGCACTTCCTTCCACAAAGACCTGTCAGATGCCTTGAAGAAGCATTCGTCTTCATTTTGCAAAAGAGGTAAATTGACAAACCACTTGCCACTTCATTCACCTAATCTTTGTAATCTTTGGTGTATTTGTATTTGGTTTAAGGTTTTGTAATTTTCGGAGCATTAGGAAAATTTTGTTGAGGGTTTTTCTCTTTGTTTGGAGACTTTCATGATACTTTTGTTGGTTAAGTTATGTTTGTAAGTTTATTCGCTGAGACTTTCATGCACACTTTCACGAGACTTTATTAATTCGGCTGTTTTAAGACTTTCATGAGATTTTCATTCACATTGAATTTGATGTGGCCATTTTAATGAATTGTCGTTTCTTGCTTGATGATAATACTTATGCTTTTTCTGGTTTTCTGCATCTGCTGTTTGCTACACTTTTTTTTGGAGTCTAGGCAGGAGGTTTCTGGTTTCTTAGGGGGTGTATTTAGTCTCCCTGTGTGTTTTGGGCTGCCCTGGTTTTTTGTTTTGTATGTTTCTGCTAAAGCCAGATTTTTCTGTATTTTTGGAGATTTTATACATCTTGCACTTCATCGCTTTTTTTTCTCTCAATATATGCATAATATTTTAGCCTCTTCAGAATAATAATAATTATAATATTTATGTTTCAATAATTTTTGTTTAGGAATGATATTCAGACACTTATTTGTTACTTTTAGAATTTCATTTTTAGGACCTGCTTCTTTCTCTGTTCTGTTAACTGTGCTGCTGGGCTGTGTGTTGCCCTTTTTGCTTGGTGGTTGCAGGTTGTTTTTATGGTCTTGATATCTTTTGTAAGCGTTTGGCCTGCTAGCTGTTTTTTTTTTGTGGGCATTGCTTAAGTGTTGTTGGGTGGCTTCTTGTGGTTGTTTAGCTTTCGATGTCTTTTGTTTTCGGTAGTGACTTGCTAGTGCAGGATTTGTATTTGTAGCTCTCTTTTGCTTGCCTAGTGCTTCTTGTGCTATAGGTATAGTTCTTTTATATATATATATTTTGCAGTTCAAAAAAAAAATGTCCTCAACTCCTTAATTTGGTCCATCCTCCAGAGACTCATTCAAAAGGTCTTGGACCAACTGCTGAATTGTTCATCAAGAGTCTCCTTGTAGGACTATGCTTAGCTGATCATTGTTGCAAATGCAAATAGATGGGTAAAGTTGTAGGAGTATATCTACTTTAATACCCTACATAAAGAAGAGTTTGTATACGTATAATAAGGACTTTTCATAAAGAGTTCATTGATGTATAGGGTGAAACTTTTATCTTGGAAATGATGGTTAGGTAAAAAACCTGGCACCTCCTATTCTTTCTATGAGTGGGGGATGCACCCTATTCTGTGCTAGAACCAATAGAGTTTATGGGGTGTGGAGCTGGGTCTCGGTGTCTCAGGTTAGGTTGAGGCCCTCTCGATGTCTGCCCTGCCTTGGTGGTAGATCCTTTTTCTTCTATTCGAGAGGAGACTGGTATTCTCTCTCGTGGTTCAGGTGTTGCGATGTTCTTGTGTTTTGGTGTCGGTTTGCTGGTGTGGTGGTCTTTGTCTGCCTTTTTTGTTTCATTGCCTTTTATTCAGATGGTGGGTATCTAGTTGTATGTACTTTTGGTACCCGTTTGAATTCAGATGGTTATGTTTGTAAGTTTATTCACTGAGACTTTCACGCACAGTTTCACGGGACTTAATTAATTTGGCTGTTTTAAGACTTTCATGAGACTTTCATTCACATTGAATTTGATGTGGCCATTTTAATGAATTGTCATTTCTTGCTTAATTAATCATCTCTTCTCTAAGAGGAGCTTAACTCTAGGGAAGTAGGAGTATATTGTACTGTAATTTTCACCTTTTCATAAATAATACATTCCATTGTTTGGTCTTTTCTGTTCTATTTTATCCATTGATTTTCGGGTTCCTAACAATGGTCCGACCTACCGGATTCTGATGCCGGAGCAAGTCAATACCAACACACATAAGATGGAAGCCAGATTAGACCCTCTAGGAAGGGAGATGAGGAGCATCAGACTTACTCTGTCAGATATGCTGATGGAGCAAGAGAAAGCTCATGAAGGATTAGTTGCAATGTTAACAAAGTTCATGAAGAGAACTGACGACGGCGAGAGGAAAATCGAAGCATCGGAGAATCACTCAACATCAGAGAACCAAGAGACGGTGAAAGAAGTGGAACAGAGCATCATCGTACAATCTCGCAAAATGAAGATGAGTGACAATTGTTCCAGTGATGACAGATCGAAATTTGGAGTCATAATTGATTTTCGATCACTAAAATATCCGGTTAGCATGGTGTTGCTGCCAAAACCAGGCATTACGGGGAAGGAGACTCAAGCTGTATGTTGCTTGGACACGGTTTTGCCAACACCAAAACCACCAGACGCTGATCGGTACACAGTGACAGCAGAGATTCAAATCGCCGGCGGTTCAGCCATGGTTTCACAGCCACCCAAGCTACCGGAAACACTGCATGTGGATTCAGAAGAGACAGGTTTAAGAGTGTTCGTTTCCTCACCATTACTGGCAACACCGATGAAGAGATATGTGACGAGGAGAGAAGCTCCATTGATGGAGGGGGTAAGTTTCAATCTCGCTTTAGTTGGGAAAATTCTGGAGAAGGCAGGGGCAATTTGAGTAATTGGTGAGTTGTTTATTTTTTTAAAACCTAATGGTCCTGGCCCAAAATAAGGTTAGTTTGCTGATTAGCCCATGTGTTAAGAAAAAACATGTCACACATGGGTTGCCCTTATCCAACCCGACCCAGAACCAGGGAAAATCTAATGCGAATGTGCCAGGAAGTTACACGTCATTGCCATCATCTCAGGTGCACACATCGCCGTCGCAATCTCCTCCAGAAACGACGCTGCTATCTCTCCCTGAGTGTGAATCGTCCTCTTTCTCCCGTCTATTCCGTATGGCATACCAGATGCGAACCCTGCCGGTGCTTATGTTGTTGCCATTCGAAGACGGTATGGGATGCGCATGCTTGTTGTTTTTTATGCTGGCTGTGAAACCTATGAAGCAATTTAAGGATCACAACAAGAGGAAGGTGTGGCTAAAGGAGAGGGTACAAATGGTGCAGAATTTGATATGCATATCCCTTTAGAGGGATGGAAACAGGTGAGAAATAAGAAGTACCAAAACGTAGCTATAGTTTCTGCATGTGTGACTTCTATGTGCAATTGCTTCGGTAGTCATATTAAGGGGTTCAATGTGAAATCGGAAGTGGGGTCTCATGATAGGGAGTGGATGGAAAGTAAAGAGGTGTTGCAAGACTCATCAATTTGTAACTCTTTGATCAACAGGTTTGCATCAAAATGGGTCCATGTTAAAGTTCTTAAATATTTTTGGAGTATTGATAAACTGTGTTATGAGTTTATGATGCTTTTCTACTCTCTGACTGGCACATGCTGTAATTGTGATTCTCTAATGGGTGTGAGAAATTTGTTTGAAGGGTTACAAGTGGTGGATATTGTATGGTGGAATGCTTTGATTTCCAATTATGAAGAAGGTGCAAATGCTTTTAAATTAGAGGAACAAATCTCAACTCCGAATTTGTTCAAGTTAAGCTCACATAGTGATTCAAAATTTCCTTTCAATTATTGTGGAGTCTTGGATAGAGTTTATGCTTCATTCCCTAATCTGGGAATGGATTTGGAGGCTTCTTCTCCCTCTTGTGATTTTATAAATGAAGGGAGGATCAACCCTGTTAAGAAAATTGTCATACTGACGAGCTTGGACTGGAAAAAGAAAGTCATACCATTGCTGTCGGCTCTTGTCATAGAGATCTTTGCAGCAGATGATGATTCAGCAAAGGGGACTGACATGTTGCTGGAAATTATAGAAAATGCAGGAATTGAAATATTGGATGTTTCAAGTGAGCTTGTTTATTTCTCATCTTTAGCAATGAGTGACAAGTTTCCTCATTCTCTAAATTTGGTTGAACCATCAGATGTCAACAGGGTGAAGCTTGAAAGGCTGACTGCATTAGCAAATGAAAGTAACACGTGAGATGGTGACAGAACGGTGTGAGTATGCTGCCAATGTAGACAATGCAAATGCAAAGGAAGTAATTCGGGTGATTGGGAAGATGGCAGTGCAGCAGTATGATGCAAATGCTGTTGGTGTCAATCCACTTCAATTTCATGAGATGGAAAAAGGAATCACAACCCGGCTGTTGGTTCTTTGCCTAAAGGGCTTTGCAACAGATGATTCAATAAAGGGGATTGTCAGGCTATTGGGAATTGAAGAAAATGCTGCAAATGAGCTTTGATTATCTCTTAGCTAAAGATGTGACTGATTACTTATTTTTCCCTCTGGTTGTAGTAGGAAGTTTCTGCAGCATGTTTATCGGCGGAGTGAAAATGAAGAGATAAATCAGGGTGTACTTTGTACTTCATATGCACATCTTGGGTATGTTCTTTGGCCTTTAAAGCACACAGGGAAGGATTGAGTGAGGAATGGGGTGTCAATGCTTGTTTTGAATTGTCTGATTTAACCATTGAGAAAATGATGTCATTGTATTCATCACTTTGGATCATACAATGGGATCTAGGGAAGTCCAATATTTGTATGCTAGTTAGTACTCCTAAATGTGGCTGGAAAGGTTTTCCATCATTATATAATTTGCTGAATTTTGTTTGATAGAGGGAAGCTTTGTGAAATTCTATTTGCTGCTAGAAACCACAAGTTAGAGGTCATCACACCATCATTGCAAATCTGGAAGCAGTGGTTACTCTTGGGATTAATGGGACAAGAATCAAGAGAGTTTAACTTTCCTATGCTAGTGGCTGTCAATGAAGTCTGTTGGAGAATGTTCTTTGCCTTTTATGGATTGCTCAACTTTGTATTTGATAGAGGCAAATTTTGATGGATGCAAATCTCAACCTTGAGGACAATGTTGTTTTGAAGGGGTGGGTATTGATAGAGACCCATATGAGAATGGTGGGCCAAAATAGTGACACATGAAAAATAGCAAAGAGTGGGAACTAGGTAACATGGCAAAGGATATAGTTGTAGCCAAGTTTGCTATAAGAGGAGGAAAGAGAGACGGGGAGAGGGATTCAGATGTTTTCTGTTAGGAACCATTTGGTTTGGCTTAGAGAGAGGAATCATCTCTTCTCTAAGAGGAGCTTATCTCTAGGGCAGTAAGAGTATATTCTACTGTAATTTTCACCTTTTCATAAATAATACATTCCATTGTTTGGTCTTTTCTGTTCTATTTTATCCATTGATTTTTGGGTTCCTAACATAATACTTATGCTTTTTCTGGTTTTCTGCATCTGCTGTTTGCTACGTTTTTTTGGAGTCTAGGCAGGAAGTTTCTGGTTTCTTAGGGGGTGTATTTAGTCACTGGTTTTCTGCATCTGCTGTTTGCTACGTTTTTATACATCTTGTACTTTATCGCTTTTTTTAATATATGCATAATATTTTAGCCTCTTCAAAATAATAATAATAATATTAATACTTATGTTTCGATAATTTTTGTTTAGGAATGATATTCAGACACTTGTTTCTTTTAGAATTTCATTTTTAGGACCTGCTTGTTTCTCTGTTCTGCTAACTGTGCTGCTGGGCTGTGTGTTGCCCTTTTTGCTTGGTGGTAGCAGGTTGTTTTTATGGTCTTAATATCTTTTGTAAGCGTTTGGCCTGCTAGCTGTTTTTCTTTTTGTGGGCATTGCTAAAGTGTTGTTGTGTGGCTTCTTGTGGTTGTTTAGCTTTTTATGTCTTTTGTTTTTGGTAGTGACCTGCTAGGGCAGGATTTGTAGCTCTCTTTTGCCTGCCTAGTACTTCTTGTGCTATTGGCATAGCTCTTTTATTTCCATATTGTGAAAATACCAACTCTTAGTTGCTGCTATCTGTTAAAGTAGTTATAAGTTTGTTAGAGTTGTAACCAACTTGTGTAAACTATATATAGCTACAATGCTAACTGTAATAGCTAGTGATTCATTTTTCCACTCAATACAATTTTCTCTTCTTCTACATTTTACTTTTTCTCTGCACTTTCACTTCCACAATCATGGAAGATGATTCCTTTGTTATGGTATCGAGAGCCTGAAGCTCACGCACTCTGATTCGCCATGGTGATTCGCAACGGTTCTCCATCGGTGGAGGCTCCAATCTTCTCTGCTCCGGTTGATCATTCTCAAAACCCTTTCTACATTCATCCTTCTGAAAATCCTGCGATTCCTCTTGTTAATCCGGTTCTTGATGGCAAGAATTATCATTCTTGGGCTCGGTCTATGAAGAAAGCCATCATTACGAAGAACAAGCTTCGTTTCCTCGATGGATCTTCTCCTATGCCTCTTGAACGTGACCCTACCTATGAAGCTTGGGTGCGATGCAACAATTTGGTACTTTCTTGGATTCAAAATTCTGTTGCTGCTTCAATTGCACAAAGCATTGTGTATTATGATCTTGCTGCATCTGCTTGGACCGATCTTAAGACTCGTTTCTCTCGTGCTGATCGCGTTCGCATTGCTAGCCTACAACGCGATTTGTATGCAATTCGTCAAGATACTGCTTCTGTCAACGATTACTTCACCAAATTGCGTGGAATTTGGGAAGAATTAGAGGTTTTTCGTCCGATTCCTAACTGTACGTGTCTAGCTCGTTGTCAATGTGAAGGAATTCGTAATGCACGCCAACTCAGGCAAGAGGATCTTGTTCTTATCTTTCTTACTGGCCTTAATGACACTTATGCTGTTGTTAGATCTCAAATCTTGATCATGGACCCTTTTCCCGATCTCAACACTACTTTCTCCATGATTATCCAACATGAATCTCTCAATGGGTTGGAAGTAAGTGTTGAATCTGAGGTTCACATTAATCTTGCTGATGGCAAGAAACCTTCTTATCATAAAGGCAAGTCTCCTCAAAATAGCAATGGAAACAAATCTTGCACCTTTTGTGGTCGTGGTGGCCACACCATTGACATTTGCTATCGCAAGAATGGTTATCCCCCTGGTTTCAAGTATAGGGATGGCTCTACTCCACCTAAAACTGCTATGGCTAGTTACATTGCCTCTACTAGCTCAGACAACAAGGTCACTGAGGCAAAGTCTTCTAACTCTTTGGGGTTAAGTGATGCAGAATTACAAGCTCTCAAGCACTTGTTGAAGGCACACAAGCCTGACCCTACATCTCAACTTCATCATTTCACTTCAGGATCTACTCTTAGCTCTCCTACAGAGGATACTAAAGGTATGATTTCTTTCAATTCCATGTCTCATTCTGAAGCTTTGTGGATCATAGATAGTGGAGCCACTGATCATGCATGTTATTCACTAGATATGTTTCATCATTACACCAAGGTCAAACCTATTCCTATCAGATTGCCTAATGGTACAATAGTCAAGACAGATATTATTGGGGATATCCATGTCACTGATTCACTTCATTTGTCCAATGTCTTTTATCTGCCACATTTCACATACAACTTGATTTCTGTGTCAAAAGTCACACAACATTTAGGGTGTACTTTCACTTTTGCTAATAGTGTGTGTACAATTTCAAACAATCAGCAGAAGACGATTGGTTTGGGTAAGCAGCTCAATGGACTTTACTATTTGGAAGGTATCCCACAGTCATCTCATTCCTTTAATAAATCTGGTTCGGGTACTCTTTGTAGTAACTCTAGTTCAGGCGCCATTTGTACTGTTTCTTCTATACCTCACACAGCTTTATGGCATTTTAGGCTTGGCCATGCCTCTCATGCTAGATTAGCAATAATGAATAAATTGTACTCTTCTATTTCTGTCAATAAAGATTGCATTTGTGATGTATGCCATTTAGCAAAGCAGAAGAAACTTCCTTATCAGTTAAGTCATAGTCAATCTACTAGATGTATTGAACTGTTACATATGGATATATGGGGTCCTTATAGCACAGCAACTATACATGGTCACAAGTACTTTCTAACAGTAGTAGATGATTTTAGTAGGTTCACTTGGCTGATTTTGTTAAAGAGTAAGCATGAGGTAGCTACACAGGTTCAGAACCTCATCCACCTTGTTGAGAATCAGTTTGACTCCAAAGTCAAGATAATTAGGAGTGATAATGGACCCGAATTTTCCATTCCATCATTCTATGCTTCTAAAGGAATTATCCATCAGACAAGTTGTGTGTATACACCACAACAGAATGGACGAGTTGAAAGGAAGCATCAATGCATCTTGGCCATTGCAAGAGCTTTGCTTATACAGTCTTACTTACCACCAAAATATTGGGGCTATGCTGTTCTTCATGCAGTATATCTCATGAACAGAATGCCTTCTATGGCCATTTCAGGTGATTTACCCTACAACAAACTTCACAATCATTTACCTGACCTCTCTATGCTCAGAATCTTTGGCTGTCTTTGTTATGTCTCTACCACTGATGCACATAGGTTGAAGCTTGATCACAGGGCACGCAAATGTGTTTTCTTGGGTTACAAGTCCGGCACCAAAGGTTATGTTGCCTTGGATTTACATTCATTTGAAATTGTTGTTTCCAGAAATGTACAGTTTGAAGAGCTAATTTTTCCTTACCCTTCTCATACTAAACCACACAACACTTGGGAATTCTTCATTCCACCCATTGACCCTGACTTTGATCATGTCACTCCTTGTGACCCTCCTACTCCACCTATTGCACCTGAGCCTACACCATCTGTAGACTCTACCACTTCACCAATTACACATCCTTTACCTTCTCCTCCAGTTTCATCCATTGACCCTTCACCTCCAATTGAGCCTTCTCCACCGCCTCTTAGAAGGTCAACTAGACTAACCAAACCACCTATTCATCTTATGGACTATGCTTGTAACACCATGGTTCACTCAACTCCCTATCCTATTCACAAATACACCAGTCATCACAATCTTTCCCCTACACAATTAACCTACACCTTGTCTTTACTTACTGAAGTTGAACCCAACTCATATTCTGAAGCTTGTAAACATGACCATTGGGTGAAAGCCATGCAAACTGAACTGCAGGCCTTACAGCAGAACAATACCTGGTCAATTGTCTCTTTGCCTATTGGAGCTAAACCAATCGGAAGTAAATGGGTGTATAAGATCAAGAGGAAAGCAGATGGCAGTATTGAAAGGTACAAAGCTAGACTAGTGGCTAAAGGATATAATCAAGTGGAAGGGGTGGATTATTTCGAAACTTTCTCACCAGTGGCCAAAATGACTACTATAAGGGTTATTCTTGCAACCGCTTCAATTAAAAACTGGTTTGTGCAACAGCTAGATGTGAATAACGCATTCTTACATGGGGATCTTTGTGAAGATGTATATATGAGAATCCCACAAGGGTTGAATGGTTTCTCTAATGACAAAGTTTGTAAGCTAACTAAGTCACTTTATGGACTAAAACAGGCTAGTAGGAAGTGGTATGAAAAACTCAACCAATTTCTCACTTCCCACCATTTCACACAAGCCCCTTCTGATCCCACTCTCTTTGTGAAGCAAACATCTGACACTTTTACTGCTCTACTTGTATATGTCGATGATATAGTGCTAACAGGAGATAGCATGACTGAAATCACTAATATCAAAACACAATTGCACAAGACTTTTGGTATCAAGGATCTTGGCACTTTGAAGTTCTTCTTAGGCCTAGAAGTTGCTCATTCTACCAAAGGCATTACTCTGAGCCAGAGACAGTATTGCCTAGATTTGCTAGCTGAAACTGGTGACTTGGGTTGCAAGCCTTCCAGCATTCCTATGGATCCTAGTCATAAGCTGCATCATGATGATAGTTCCCCATACACTGATGTAACTGGCTACAGGACACTTGTAGGCAAGCTTCTATATCTCACTAACACTAGGCCAGACATAGCTTTTCCTGTCCAACAATTATGTCAATTCCTTGACTGTCCCACTGTTCTTCACTATAAGGCAGCACATAAAGTTCTTAGATATCTCAAGGGCTGCCCAGGCACTGGTTTGTTCTTTCCACGCACATCAAACACTCACTTGGTAGGATTCACAGATGCAGACTGGGGAGGATGTGTTGATACAAGGAGATCTATTACTGGTTATTGTTTCTTTCTTGGCAGCTCATTGATATGTTGGAAGTCTAAGAAGCAACGGACAATCTCTAGGTCCTCTGCTGAAGCAGAGTATCGTGCCCTTGCATCTGGTGCTTGTGAGTTACAATGGCTCACTTACCTACTTAGGGACTTGCAGGTCAATTTGACACAACAGCCATCCATGTTTTGTGATAGCCAGAGCGCTATACATATAGCTTCTAATCCGGTCTTTCATGAGCGCACGAAGCATTTAGATATAGACTGTCACGTAGTAAGGGAAAGGCTGCAAGCTGGACTCATGAAACTACTTCCAGTCTCTGGCTATCATCAACTAGCAGATATCATGACCAAAGCACTGCACCCTGCTAATTTTCATAGGCTACTTACCAAGCTAGGCCTACTAGATATCTATAGGCCTCAGCTTGAGGGGGACTGTGAAAATACCAACTCTTAGTTGCTGCTATCTGTTAAAGTAGTTATAAGTTTGTTAGAGTTGTAACCAACTTGTGTAAACTATATATAGCTACAATGCTAACTGTAATAGCTAGTGATTCATTTTTCCACTCAATACAATTTTCTCTTCTTCTACATTTTACTTTTTCTCTGCACTTTCACTTCCACAATCATGGAAGATGATTCCTTTGTTACATATATCTTTTGCAGTTCAAAAAAAAAATGTCCTCAACTTCTTAATTTGGTCCATCCTCCAGAGACTCATTCAAAAGGTCTTGGACCAAATGCTGAATTGTTTATCAAGAGACTCCTTTGTAAAGAAGTCTCTTTGTAGGACTATGCTTAGCTGATCATTGTTGCAAATGCAAAATAGATAGGTAATGTTGTAGGACTATATCTACTTTAATACCCTACATAAAGAAGAGTTTGTATAATAAGGACTTTTCACGAAGAGTTTATTGATGGATAAGGTGAAACTTGTGTATTGGAAATAATTTTTAGGTAAAAATCCCGGCACCTCCTATTCTTTCTATGAGTGGGAGATGTACCTTATTCTGTGCTAGAATTAGTAGAGTTTATGGGGTGTGGAGCTGGGTCTCAGTGTCTCATGTTAGGTTGAGGAAGAGGCCCTCTTGATGTCTGCCCTACCTTGGTGGTAGATACTTTTTCTTCTCTTCGTGAGGATACTGGTTTTCTCGTGGTTCAAGTTTTGCGATGTTCTTGTGTTTTGAAGTCGTTTTGCTTGGTTCGTTTTGCTGGTGTGGTGGTCTTTGTCTGCCTTTTTTTTCCGTTGCCTTTTCGATGGTGGGTATCCAATTGTATGTACTTCCGATATCTGTTTGTATCATGAACTTTCTCTTGTTTTATTTCGTATATATTATAGTATATTTACCATTAAAAAATAGAGTTTATCAGTGGATCTTCCAAGAATACAGTTGTACATACTTTTGCAAAATCAGTGAACCGTATTCAATCTTTATATCTTTTTGAAGTAGCAAAATATCTTGAACAATCTTTATGAATATAAGAAATACTCCAAAGGAGAGAAAAAATACAAAATACTGCATTGAGAATGTAGGAACCCAATCTATTATTATTTTAGTCTAGGGCCGGACCCAATAGGGATGCATCCCCAAGTTGGAAAATGGGAATTTTCTTTTTTTCGAAGACTCGGTATTAAAATTATTTTATTTTGGGATGGTGAACTTTTAGGGTCCGTTTGGTTCTATGAAAAAAATGAGAGGAAGAAAAATTACGGAAACCGAATTTAGACTAACTTTAGTCTTAGTTCATCCATCGATTTCCATAATTTTTCTTCCTTTCACTTTCTTTCCATAGAACCAAACGGACCTTTAGTGTTAGTATTTGGAATTTATTTTGTATGTATTTGTAATTTGAGATCTAAATTTGTGTTTGCTAAAGTTTGCAGTTCGAGATGCAATATGCTTTTATATAATTTATGATTGTTATGACTGGTTTAAAATTGTGGTTATTATACATAGGAGGAGACCTATAATTTGAGTATCTAAAGAATCAAGATATTTATTTTAATTGTATTTTGTGACGAACTGATCACCCGAACCAAACTCCAATGTAATTTGATTTGATTTCACTTCTGAAAAACATCAAAAATAAAAGGAAATCGATGTGAACTTTATCTGTTTGGATACTTTATACGTGGTATCAAACTATCACAAGCTCCCCCATTTTTGAGGTTTCGCTTCTACGGTTTCCTTTGTTTCTTTTTACGAGTCTGGAGCCTACAAACAGCCTACAGCCGTAAACAAACCTTCACTTTCAGATCTAATAATCTTAGTTCCTGCATCATTTGAAGCCTGTGTGTTGTTTTACTGTTTTTCTTTTCCTGAGTTTTCAGACAGTATGCAATATACTATTATTTGAAGACTTTCTTTTTTTTATCTTCAACAAGAAACGTGTTCACATGCCATGAATAAATATGCCAGATGATAGATATTTTGTGGTTTTAACCTTAAATGCTGCTTATACTAGCTCTAGGAGTACATGAATTCTTCATTTTGATGTCACTCATTACATAACATTTGATTCTTGTGCCTTTTTTGAAGTATACTTTTCCTTCCGACATTTTTTATATTACCGTCGAAGATGATTTCCATATTCGTGTCTTGTTGATGGTTGTGGAGACAGACAATGACCTTCGATCTTTTAAATTAAACGATTTCCCCGATCTTTCAAACAACTTTATCTTTATTCGCAAGCTTACAGAGGACACTAGTTGTGCAGTAATCTTTATATATCTCATAATGCTTTTTAGGGTCTTCCAATTGGAAAACTATTGGAGTTTCAATAAATTAAATTCTTGAAAAAAAATTTAAATTTATGCTTCAAACTGAAAATATCCATTGAGAAATCATGTATGTATTAGTTAATCTTACTTTCACAGTACATTTGTAAGTAAGAAAGCTGGCGGTTTATTGGATTGAAACAAGACTCATAACTAGTATTTTAAACACAAACCACTTATTGCAGTACATTTGACAACAGATGCATTCATCAGAAGAATCCATCAATTCAACTCTAAAATATGAACTCTTAGAAGAAATGATCAAGTGTGTGTGACTTTCTTTCCTAAAAGTAAATGAGCTCAAGATTAAATTTAACATAGAGAACATGAGTATTATTATTTATTATTGGTAAGGCCAAGTCATCATTAAACAGACCTTAGGAATAATCCTATAAAAATAAGTACTACTAACTGTCTATAACTAGTATTCATACCCGTGCGATGCACGGGGCACCACAAGAAGAATTCATTTAAATTCAATTATGATTCAGTTATATAAGCATATCGTAACTAATATTTAGTAGATAAATTGTCATTACATATCCGGAAGAACTTTAAAGACACAAAGCTAAATTTAAAACACAACGTTAGACGACAACAACACATAAAACATTAAAGGATATTCAGATAAAAGCTTGGATAAATTACAATTGCCGTTTGTCCTCGTAAGCATAGCTCAGTTGGAAGGGACATTACAAAAATGACCAAAATTCTTACTATTGCATAAACTACATTTATCCAAAAGCTATAAATGACTTAAAGAAATATTAACTTGAAAGTCTAACTCATATGCATCATGAAATTGTTGCTTATTTACAAAACACATCTCTAAAAAACAATAGAGAATCAAAATTTTAATGCACAATAGAATTTCAAATAAAGTGACCTCATAGTCTTTAAGCTTTTACCTTTGACAATAAAGGTCATTGATATAAAAAAAAAATAAACTCAGTCTCATGTCGACTATATGCAAGAGTTAATCTCATTCAAGTAACTCTCCTGCTAGTATACAATAGTTAAATTTGATTCTTCTTTAACAACAATACTGATGCAAAAATAAATCTGCAGTACAAAGAGGGACTGTCAAACAATCTTAAAATAATTATCCCTAACCACAATTAAAGAGTGATAATAATTCAAGATACAACTATGCTAAACAAAGAACTTGTGAACAATGGATACTAATTCAAACCCCATCCAAAAGTTGCAATTAAACCAAAACCAAAAATTTCATTTCCAATTAAAAACTACTGGACAAATTTCTGAGGACATATATATGTGTGTGTGTGCAGTTCAATATACTGATCACTTTTCTCACATGTCTTTAAAATATAAATACTTGAAGAATAATGCAAATAATTAAATCTTGAAAACCACTTACTAATGGCCTTTACAGGTTCTTATGAAATGGAACAGACAGAGGATATGCCAATCTGTTGAGGTTTGAAGCTACACATTCTTACTCAAAATTGAACATGTTACATAAAACCACGTGAATTGTGAAACCTCATACCAGCATGTTTCCACTACGAAGCATATAAATAAATGAAAAGAATATGCAGCTCTTGTGACTTGCCAAATAAACACATATTGGTTTGGCAATTTTAAGCTTAACTCTTGTAAATACTTCAACAAATATGCATGAATAACTACTGATAAGTGTCAATAGCAAACCTAGGCAAGCATACTAAAATTGAGAACCCAAAAAGAAAAATTGGAAGCTTAACAATATAGGATAAACATTAACAATGTATCAAGATAGAAAGTTCACCCATGTTACTTGTTAACCACATATCATCATGAAGGCCACATTCACTTGATATATTTTTGTACTTCCTATTCATTTCCATGCTCTTAGTTTGTGTATTACATCCAACATTATTCTAACTTCAACATTATATGTTCTGCAAAGAATTTTACGACACTTCTTTGTTTGCACTTGAGAAACCAAAATGAGAGATTAAGAGTATATAGCAAACTATAATTTACCATGATAATAGGGAAAACTGTATACAAAATGTCTTTACCTTCTTTTACACACTTTCATCTAGCCAAGATTGGATAGTTGACCATGCAGCAACATGAAACCAATAATAATGTCATTCCCTTCAAAAAGTAAAAACTAATGACAGTAAGAAAGCAAGTTGGTGAATAGAGGTGGAGATTGAAAAAGAAAGAATATACCCAAAATCAAACAATAAGATTGTCGTCGCTGGGTCATGTGCTCTGCTTCATCGATCTTTGTCGTCGTTGGGTTTGTGAATCTGAACAAACAATAACAATCCAAAAAAAAAATCAGAATATGAAATGAAATAAGGAAGGGATTGAAAAGCAAGTTAAAATCTCTAAATTAGTTAGAACAACCAATGATTGAGAACATGGTTTGTTGAGAATAGTCATAGCCTTGAGCAAAAAGTGAAGTTAAAGATTTAGAATTTCAAATTTACAAAGCAGCTAAAATCATACATGAATATGAGCATTGGCAATCATTTACCTCATTAACATTAATATCTGCAGCATACATATGAAAACTTCTTGTGGACAGTCTCTGAGACTAAGATGACCCCTTCTTCAACTCAAACATTGTCTATCAAAGGTGTTTAAAGCTACTACTTCAGCATGCTAAATTAATAAAAACAAATCAATAAGAGGCAAAATAGTATCCCATGTGGAACCAAAGTGATTACTGACCTTTAGTACTTGTACTTCTTAAATGGTTTTGCTTATGCATGCATCTCCAGAGCTATTATTACCCCATGTGGAGGAAGGATATCTATCAAAAAAAAAAACAGTAGAAAATAAAGTGAAAATCAATATCAATGAAAATAATAAAAGAAAGTAAATAACCTCACAATGATCCTCACCATTTGATCATAACCTTCTACTTCCAATTCTTCATTGAAACTTGTTAGGAACTAATTACATTATGCACTCATAGTTTGACTTTGAGTCATGCTCCCTACATCCTCTTTAATCAATCTCCCTTCAACTATTTATGATAGCAATATTAAAATTTCATAACTGGAACCACTCAGCTAATCTTTATCTCCATTGTAGCAGTCATGACAGTAGCCCACCGAGACAACATGTGACAAAAGTAATCCACTTTAGTTAAAACTAACACACAAAAAAATAATAAATGGGCAAAACATTACCCAAAAAATAAACCCCTCATTTCGATGACATATTTCTTAATTATCCTTAAGAGTTTCCAGAAGCATGTAGTAAAAATAAATATATTTAATCAAATCCTAAAATAGTATTTCTTAGTTTTCCCTCCACAATTTAGATATCATATTTAATCTTCTACTTGACAAAGCTGAAGAAGCATATACCCAAAACTTAAAGATGTAATGTAATTATCTTAAATAAAATCTAAACTTTGAGAATTAGCTCAACTAATTAAGAAAACTTTTAAGCCACATGGCAAGATTTCAAAGGAGCTGAATTTAGAAAGCAACTTAATAAACACACTATGAGACCTATCAAACTAAAAGTCTAAAACAGAACAAACTTTTTTAAAGAGAGAAATGTACTAACATTTTAAAACTTGAAAATGCAGAAACAAATTTAAAGCATAGAAATTAACCAACAGAGAATGATCTAATATAATTGCCTTCATTCAACAATAATATATGAATGAGAAGTTATAATTCAAGCCTTCATATTTCTCTTCATCTTCTTTATTGAATATAAAAACACTCTCATCATGGATTGATATATGACAATCAAACTAAGAAAGTACTAACCAAGAGAAAAGCATTTTTCATTCATTCCAAAGACTCTAAATTTCCACTGGACTATACATTTTAGAAAGAGAAGACGCTTAATCTAACATAATCAAACAAACAACCGATTTCCAAACTTATCAACATAAGCGATATATCCAAGACCAAAGTGATAAAACTAAATCAGTTCCTAAAAGTTACAAAATCAAGGTTTCTACTTACATCATGCCGGAGTTTCCGCGCTTCAGGAAATTTTATTTAGACAATGGCACCATTAACTGACCTGTTAATGTAACAATCAAATTTTATTAAGTAATAATTACAGTGTAAGTTATGTTTAGAAGTTCATCAGGATGTTCAATCTTTTATTGCAAGCCAGAATGTTTAAAGGTCTATCAATAACAATACTAACAATATTATTTAGGAGACAATCATAGAGAAATATATATACTTAAGTTTTAAGAAGCAAAAGTTTACTTCAATTGTAGTCATATAAATAACAGCAATGAATCCCAACAAAAAATTCTGCAGAAAGTAGCTACTTCCAAATCTCACTTCAGCATGGATGTACACTGTAGCAATGGATCCTGAAAAACAAATTAAACCAAAGTTAGATTCTTGTATGACACAAAAAAAAAAGGAGGCTGAGTAAACATAACAAAATATTAATGATTAAAAGTAACAACGCTACGAATTCACATACACAAACAATTTCAAAATTGTTGGCCATTTTTGTTGCATTAATTTTTCGGTGATAAATAAATGGAAAACATAATGTAATAGAAAAAATAATTAACCATCCCTTTACAAATAACAAATTAAAATTGATAAAAATCTTGAAAAAAAAATCTGAAATTTAACAAAAGCATATCACAGTGGAGAAAATCATCTAAATCCCTAACAACTCCTAGAAAGTAGGGATTATTAACTAAATGATAGAAACAAATCCTAATAAACATGAGATTGAAGAAAATATGGGATTTCAAATAAGAAAGACATACCTTTTTCCTCTGATTGCAATAATCTCTGATTGCACATTGAAAAAAAAAATGTGAGTAGAGCAAGAAGCAACATCACCATAGATTGAAGAAACAAAAAAAAAAGATAGATCCAGTATCCAAAAAGGAAAATAATCTGAAATCCTAAAACGAAAATGGATCAGGAGTGATTACCTTGGCTGCAATCGTTTGGTATGCTTCAGAATTCTTTCCCGTCGCTGGGTTTATCAAAAGAGACGAAAAAATGAAGCAATCTGAAAATTTGTGTCTGGAGGCAAAGCTAAAGACGGGAGAGTGAGAGATTGAAGGGAAATTTTGAATTTCAAAAGATATCATCAGACTGTTGGTCATGAAAGTGACACTACACTGTTTCCTTCTGCCTAGTGATTTTGTTTTTTTCCTTCTGCATAGTCACGAGCAACCCTTTCTCTTTTTGTTCCTTTGGTGTAGTTTAAAGATGGGCCGGGTTTGTTTAATGGGCCTGTAAATTATGCATTGAAACCCACTAGTTTTGAATGAGAAGTGGAGGGAAAGAAGATTTTTAAAAGAAAGTTAAATGAAGTAAAGTTTTTGGCATTTTGTCCACTTAGATTTTGCTCTAGTGGAATGTGGTTGTGACACATGTCAAAAATTACCCTACATGTGTTTTGCATTTGTGTAGTTTTAGGATGACTATAGGATGTTCATTTTAACCGATTAAGCAAATTATCCATATATTCATATTCAAATCTGTGGTTATAAAAAATTGGATAAATATTAATATATATGTTTTTAACCAAGTCAATATTTAAATTTGTTGGATAACTTCATCCATCACATTGAATATCTATATCCGATAGATAAAACCAAATTTGTTGAAGATTGAGAACTTTTTTTTCCAAAAAAATTCAGCCGAAAATATTGGAACTTTTTTTAATCTAAAGAAGATCAACATTTGTTTCCTTAAACTGTAGAGGTATTTTTTTTTCTAAAATAAAAAAAAAATTCCCCAAAAAAAGAGCAGCAATTTTTTTTTTGGAAAAAACATCAATAAAAGAACAGGAACTTCTTTTTTTTAAAAAAAAAAACAACGGATTTTTTTTTCTAAAACCGAAACTTATCCCTAAATAAAGATTGAGAACTATTTTTTGGCAAAAAAATCCATAATTGTTTTCTTAAATTATGTCAATATATTAAGTTATTAACATGTTACTGTTTATGTCTTATTTGTGTTTGTGTCCATGCTTCATAGGTGATACACATTCTAGATAGTAGATAGAAGCTGTATGCATCAGGATCAGGGGTTAGATTTGTATAGTTTGTGGATTCAGAAGGAACAAATAGCTGATAAAAAATGAGTTCATTGTAAAAAGTTCTAACAAAAATACAAAATCCTCAATTTCACATAACAAATGGGAGGAACAAAGAAAAAAAATTTAGTTTAGGAAAAAAGCTATAGCCATGTCATTGTCAGTTATAGGTTGCAATGAATCAAAATATTCTCAAATTCTGGACTCGACAACGTCCACAATCATGTGATCATTTGCCAATGATCCGTTTGGCGAAGTTACTTGATCAATCTTAGTGCGACATATCTGACATCCCGAATGAGAACTAAGCCACTTATCAATGCAAGACGTATGAAACACATGCTTGCAACTATGAAGTTTCCGAACACTTTCGTCTTCTTGAAAGACTGATAAACAGATAACACATTCCGTCTGGTTTATGCCTTGTTGTGCAGCATCACCTTCCTTGTACATGAATGTAATTGAATGTGACTCTAAACTCATGCAAGCAGAAAATTTGGCATCATAAGATATGAGTGTTGTAGGAAGGGTAGGCTCATGATTGATAAGGTTACACCATCCTTGCATTGTGAGTCTGAAAATTATAAAAGCAATTACAATTGATCCAATGATTATAATCCCAGGGAGGACATACATTTCTTTAGATTGTGAAGAATAAGCCATGATGATTGTTAGTTGTTACGTCTTTCGTGTGGGTTGGAACTTACCCGACAAGGAATTTCGCTACTTTAGGACCATGAAATATGAAAAGGGTGTATGTAGAAATACTTATAGAGCCGTCTCATGAAAGAGTTGAAGATTACTATGAACTCAACAAGAGGGAATTTGGTCTCAACAAAGTTGGAGATTATATAGTTTTGGAATTAATTAATAAAATAGGTGTTATGTGTTGTTTTGGAAAATGAATGTAACTGGTATATTGTGATGGATTAGGATATAAAGGGTTATTGTAATTTTGTGATTATTAAAATAAAATGACATGTCTTGTTTTGATGGAGATGAGATGACTATTTCTAGCTTTGTTGGCAGCCGTAGAAGATATCTTTGTCTGTTTAAGGGGCTTCTGCCTTTCCCTTTTGGTGATAATTCTAAAACATTTTCGACCTAAGCTATGAATGAGAATAACATTGCCGGCATCAAATTAACTTTTGGGAGATTTTCTCTTTTCAAACCAATAGATAGATAGATAATGCTGTGAGACTAACCTTATGTATACGAAAGTATTTGCTAACTTCCAAGAGTTTGGTTTGACGTTGAAAAAACAAGCATTTGATCCAAAGATTCGGATTTGGTGCTGTTGAAATATCACACAGTTTCACGCTGTTATGAATTTTAACCGTCCGATCAAGCACTGATGGTCCAGATCATTTGATGGTCACTTTTTTTGTTTTTAATCCGAGACGTCGGATCACAAATGGACGGCCAAGATACACAACAACGTGATATTTCAACAGCACCAAATCCAAATCCCAAAGGTTCGAGCTTAGTCGGTAAATTTAGAGGGAGTTGAATTTAAATTGTTTTGTAAGTCTCTTTGAGTTTGATGGTTTCTCACTTTAGATCGGGTGTATTATTCACTCATCTTAAAATTTTATTATTTTTACCTCAACAAAATAGGTAAAAGATTTTTTTTTAACGGTATTATTAATCAGGTGTCTGTACGAGACGAACTAAGACTGATAAAAAATGAACTACATAATAGAGGCGCAATATATGTAGAACACCGAAAATAAACTCCAAAACAAATACCACCTAATTGAGGTCCACCCCTTTATCCCATAATAATAAAAAAATACCCCTCAGCATCCAGACCACCAGAGATGACACCAACCCGACGCAGAAAATTGTCAGTGGATATTAACTCACGATCTCGAAGCAAGAGCTCTATAAGGCAAAAGGGTGATAGAGTAATATGGTAGAATGAGAACCTAATTAGGCAAGTTCCGGCTTGAAGACAACTTACACTCCAAACTAAGATAGACTAGAGGTACCACCACAAGGGCGACAATGCTGAACAACAAAACACCAAAAAAACAGGACACGACCTGAGGAAAAACAGTCGACACCGATGAGGTAGAGGTCAACCAGGAACAAAATATCTTGCAAATCTAAACAAATTTAGAGATAATCAAAGAATCAAATATCTATAAAACCAACCACGTGCGACAGCAACGAAGCACAAAGAGAAACAAAATGCGACCCGATGAAAAACAGTCGGCGCAGCACAATAAAGATCAACCGGAGACAAATAATCCTGCAAATCACAACAAATTTAAAGATAATCAGATAATCAAATATCTAAAAAATCAACCATACACGACATCAAATATCTTTGCAACGTATCTACCATTACATGATAATATCACTTGTACTTTCTCTCATTATAAAATTTACAGTTACGTACATCTCTGCTGTTAAAAAATATAAATGATATATTGATTTGATTAAGTCAAGCAACCGATGAAGTCAACTGCAGTCAAGAAAATACTGTAGGGTGTTAGATTAAATCAACGTACGTGCTTCATTTATTCATTGTCGTGAATGCTAGCCAATTAACTCAGCATTCATTTCACAGCGCTGTAAACTTCATCTACATTGATTGATAGCCGCCACACCATCGCGCCATGCATGCATCTTACGTACGGAGTAAATAGTTTTTTCTTTTATAAATTAAACCATTTTTTTTACTTTATGATAAGGGTATAAGTTTAGTTGGACACTCGATCGGTGAGTGGTTCATTTGAAACTCCATAATTATTTGTGAAAGATGATTTATTTTTTTGACATTAGAGAGAAAATAAAAATTATAAAAAACATAATATAGAGGGGCAATTTAAATTGTGTGTTAAATGTAGGAATTGCAACAAAGGTGAAGTGCAATGAATCGTGATCCGACATAAGAACAACCATCTTAAATTGGAATTCAATTGACATCCTTTCCATTAATTTACAATTACCAAGTGGATATATAGGAAGGGGAGTGACACATACGTGAGAATAAAAAAAATTAAAAAGGAGAGTTAATTGGAAAAAATAATTTGACCGTAAAGAGGCTATCTTAGATTTTCATTTGAGTTTTCTAGTTTCTAATAGTTAGATAAAAGTTTGTTAATGTCCTCATGAGCATAGCTCAATTGGTAAAAGATATTGCACATTTGTGCAGGGATTGAAGTTCGAACCCGATATGCCAACTTATTCACCTTTAAGGGGTGAATTTCTAGCCGCTAGACTACCCGACAAAATAAAATAAAAGTTTGTTAAGAAATAAAAAATAGTGTATGTGCAAGTGCAATTAGCTAGATACTTCCTTGTATCAAAATAAAAGTAGAAATAGGTCAACAAAACTTAATTTATTTGGTTTAAATTTCATATTAAATATATTAATTTTTATTGACCAATTTTTAAATTTTTTTCAATTTGCACTTGTTAGCAAAAGATGGATTATGCTATATGATTATTGCAATTTTGCGTCTTAATGCTTCAAATGTCAAAATATATATTAATAAAAAAAAAATCGAGTTACAATAAATTGTTGATTTTTTTAATGGTAAATAGATATATATTATATATATGAAAAAAATAACAGTTGTTAGAGTACTAGAAGTACTCAACAACTAAAAAGAAAAAAACATACAAAAATAAAATATACATAAAGTGACTCCAAAAGGCTAGAGACCACCACGACTACCCAGGGCAACCATCAAAGAGAGGAGAGGAAATGACAGTAAATATAAAGCACCCCAAGAGATATCACACAACCAGTACCTAAAAGAATTAGACATGACACCCATATCTTTTATTGGACCAGCACAATAAAGGTTGCACCTCCCACTCGTATAGGGAACATGGGCTAGAGATATATAACGGAGTCTTTTCAAAAATTCTCAAAGGCTTGAAGAGACCATAAGCCTAAGAAAGGATTTGGAAATAGTTTTCAACCGACAATAGACACGTCTCGATTAGTACCTCATTAGCTATGTCATTTACACTCTATGTCTCTCATTTTTTGTACTCTTTTGCTTTTATATTAATTAATCTAGTTTTTACTTGCTAAAAAAAACATTATAGTACTTGTCATTAAAAAGAAAATATATTTGCCATTAGTATGTAGGGCATATAAGCGTGCATGGGGTTAACTCAAAATTTAAGTTTTGTTTAAATAACCACAACGGTTTCATGCATCCGATATGCCCTACTCCATTCATGTCTTGGAGAGTCGAAGACATCGATCTTGACCTAATTAAACACACCACCTACATCATCAGAATCATTAATTCTGTCACTCTTTTCCTTCTTTAATAACCTAGCTAGCATTGGTGATATCTCAGTTTAAGGTTGCAGAGAACGGAAAATAAAAAAAATATCACAATGAGGAGATTCTTTAAGGTTGCATTGATGTGTTTTATTGTTATTTTCTTGTTTGTTTCAGTTTCATTCTTGATTAATGTAACAAACACAGACAGCAATAAAAATTCTGTGCGTCCGGTGACGGTTAAATATGATGTCTTTGTTAGCTTTAGCGGTCTAGACGTCCGCAGAGAATTTCTTAGCCATTTGGTTAAAGCTCTCTCTGAAAAGGCTATTTTAGTCTACGTAGATTATATGCTTGAAAAAGGAGATGAAATATTAGCATCACTTATTAAAGCAATTGAAACATCCTCCGTTTCGGTGATAATATTTTCGCCGAATTATGCTTTTTCAGCTTGGTGTTTGAATGAACTTGTCAAAATTGTTCAATGCAGAGAAATCTATGGACAGATTTTATTGCCTGTTTTCTACAAACTGAAACCCACAATAGTGAGGAAACAAAACGGAACTTATGCAACTGCATTTGCTGAGCATGAAAAAAAATACGATAAAACTACGGTGCAACAATGGAGATCTGCTCTGAAAGACTCCGCGGATATAAGTGGATATGACTCATCAAATTATAAGTAAGTTCTTCTAATTTTCTCTTCAATAAATAGATGGTTGATGTCAAATTAAAGTTTAACATCTTGATGTCAATTGATCTCATCATATATCGGTCAATTATTAACAAAATATTATATTAGTAGTGTTTAAATCATTTAATTGACAAATATTGATTTTAGTTTTTCACCTAAATACGCTATCAAAACTTGGATTGCAAAATAAAAAATTAAGATGCGTAGTCTTTGTTATTAAAACTAGCGTCCCGACGGGCACTCGTCAGTCCGCCTTTTCTTTTTTGTTATATTGTTCGTGTTCTTTCTAATCAGTGTTTATTATAAATTTGATTTTTATTTAAACTAATTTATGTATTTTTAGTTTCTGTGAAGATAAAAATTATAATTTACGTGCATTAGTCTACGTCATATGTAAAATATATAACACTTTTAAAAGACGATAAATAATAGTAACATGAATTATGTAAATTGCTAATAGAAGTAAAATCAAAAGAAGAAATTTGTTTTTTTGACAATACCAAAAGAAGCATATAATACTTATATTGTGTCATTGAAAACATAGTGACGTAGAGAAGTTGAACCCAATATATAAATCCCTTTGGTGACAAAAACATGACATAAATAATGACAAACAAACATAAAATAGAAAATATTATACGATAGTATTTTACAACCATAAACATATACATTACTTTGTTATCATTGATTTTTATCAGGAAGACCGAACATGGAATGCGAATCCGGAATATTTTTCATTTCCCTGCATATTTTTGTTAAAGTAAATTTTGTAAAATAAAAACAACATTATTATAAAAGAAAGAATAAAATGTTAATCAATTGAGTATACTGATGTTTACCGTGTAAATATTCTCACCAGTTCTTCGTACATTCCTTTATCAATGAACTCTTGACTCTTGAAAAACTACAAATTAATTCACAGTTAATGTCATTGGCTAATTAATATAGATGAATGAAAAATTGAGAATAATGTTCAATATATATAGATTTTGATATATTAAAAAACCTGAAGAATGGAGATGTCTTGCTTTAATTTAAAAGCTATATTTGACTTGTAGGTTGTACTTGCTGCATCATTTCGGATATTCCTAAAAATTAGAAAAATAATTAGAACATTGTTATGTATGTATGAGAGTAACTATAGATCTATCAAAGTTAAATCCTTTGTGAATAATAATGAACTTGACAAATAATAAGATTTTTTTTTTTGTAAATGAATGAAATAAATACCTAGAAAGAACTTAAAGTTTGAAGGGTAAAAAATCGATCCATAGATCATGAGATGCAATTGCTTCAAGAATAACTGTGTTCGTCAGTCCGCTCTTTTTCTTTTCTATCGTTTCATGCCCTTTTGTGTAATATACATTTTCTATTATGCTAATTTATATGTTGAAGATTATTATAAATTTTGCAAACATTTTTTTAATGAATAGTTGACTTTTGAAAACAACAAATTAAGTCACATAAAGACATGAAATCCAATGTAAACATCCCTTATGTTACGATATGAATATTTAAGTTTTAAAAAACTTCAAATAAACTGACATGTAATATTTACAAATGTAAAACTCAAATAATCAATCTAATAAAAATATATGCATGCTATGTTTGTCGTCTAAGAGACCCTTCATTCAAACAAAAAACTTTGAATCTAAACAAAGAGAAAAAAGAATAGAGCACATATCTTGATTTTTCTTAGTTGGCTTCTTCAAAAACAGACGTTCTTTCATTTAATTTTGGCTTAAATGCACTTTTGGTCCCCCTATTTTTGAATTTATGAAGTTTTGGTCCCCCTATTTTAAAACTCAACTTTTTGGTCCCCCTATTTTAAAACTCAGCTTTTTGGTCCCCCTATTTTAAAAATCAAGATTTTTTTTTAGTCCCCCTCTCATTTTAATGACGCGGCACTGTAGATTATGACGTGACAATGATGAATAGGTAAAGAAATTATCATGTCATTATTTCATTGTCACGTCATAATCTACAGTGCCGCGTCATTAAAATGAGAGGGGGACTAAAAAAAAATCTTGATTTTTAAAATAGGGGGACCAAAAAGCTGAGTTTTAAAATAGGGGGACCAAAAAGTTGAGTTTTAAAATAGGGGGACCAAAACTTCATAAATTCAAAAATAGGGGGACCAAAAGTGCATTTAAGCCTTTAATTTTTTATCACATATGCCTCTAATAAATTACCGTTAGTCACTATGTTTAGATTTAAATGAAAAAGAGGAATTAACAAATAGTAATTACAATATGTAGAATTTTCTCTATATTTAAAGATGACAAACTAAACCAAGAAAGAAGGAAATAGGATTTATCTCCATATGAAATGAAGCGTTGGAATTGAAATTGTGAGTACGTTGTTCCTTTTGCAGCCCTCCTCGCATACTTAATGTAGTAACATCACTGAAGCAACCCTTAGATTTCGTCGTCGCGGCTTGTTGCCGACTACCCTTTTCAAATTTCTCAGTCGTCTCAAATTACTTTTTCCCTCGCTAACCTCACCAGCATCATTGGTGTGGCTTGACCTCCTCCATGGCCCTTAATCTCCATTGAGTGAGGTGACACAACCAACTCAAAATTGCAACTTATGAATATGTTCCAAATAAGATTACAAAAAGAACCGATCGTTAGTTGATTCAGTGGTGATTGACGCTGAACTTAGTAGAGACGACCACAGTTCGATCCCCCGCAGCTGCGATCGGGAGGGGGCCATAACTATTTGATGGCAGAACTGACCCCCAAACCAGATTCAAATGGTGGTGAAAATAAAACAAAAAAAGTTTAAAAAAAAGAATTGAAATTCCTTTGAACAAAATGAAAATTATAATCATGAATCAAACATTATATCTATACTTAGAAGCATATTAACGTTCCTCTTGTTACATTCATTCCAAAATATAAAAATATATATTTCTAAAACTCCCAAACGATATAAACCATGTCTTCACTTCAAAAAAAATTATAGTATACAGACATGATATTCACATCAAAGATTAAATTTTTAAGATATTTTGTACACATAGATTGAAAAATTCAACATAGGAAACCTTATTTATCCCTTTGTAAAAATCAATACCATTTATGTCATTGTCTTCCCTTAATAATCCTTGATTACTACTACATGACAAACATGTACCATTTACTAAAACATGACCATGATCAATGACTAAAATTGAAGTAAGAAATCGATGAAAATAGTAAAATATTTTTAATAGGAACCAACAATTGATCAATAAAGTAAAATAACAGAAACGTTCAACAACCATTAATGTTGAGCTTGTTTCTTTTTGATTGTCAGAGTAATATTAAATCAATTTAGTCTTTGAAATTGAACAATATGAAAAGGAAAAAAAGGTTAAAATCAAAGTGAAAACTTTATAATTAGGAAAAATTAAGTATTGAAGTTCAATTTTCAAACATTATATGCCAAAAAGTGTGTGCAAAAAAATAGAAAAATATAGTGCCTTAGAAAACCAAAAAATGAGAAATCGAGTTTGTACCGTCAGCCACCATTAACACGGCGGACATTGCATCCTGTCGGGGTTGGTCGCGATAGTTCTCTCTCTCTCTCTCTCTCTCTCTCTCTCTCTCTCTCTCTCTCTCTCTCTCTCTCTCTCTCTCTCTCTCTCTCTATCTATCTCTCTCTCTCTCTCTCTCTCTCTCTCTCTCTCTCTCTCTCTCCACAACACATCTTATGTTTTTCACTTCTCTCAGTTTTATGTGGTTACACTGTCTTGAAGGAAGTATAAGAAATAAGCAATGGAGGAATAGAGTAAATGAGACCACACAATATTGTATTTGATTTAGAATGAAAGCAGAGTGTGTACCATTTTGAGTTCCCCTTAGGCATTGGTGTCTTTGATCTTAAATACATGTACGTGAAATGTATCTTTCACAATTCAATTACTCTCAATTTTATAATGTACAATCCAGTTACAAAAATGTCTCTCAAAACGAATTACCTTTAATTTTAAACACATCCCCAACATATATATTGGTGTTCACATCAAATACATAAGATAATAGCACCATATATAATATGAATTTCTAAAACTAAATATTCATTTGACAAAGTGATTATTGATGGAGAGAAACTTAGAACCTTTTACCTTGCTTTTTAATGCAATTGTTGTTGTCCCCCACTCCCTATCTCTATTTATTGTATTTGCTTACTATGGTTCATGTCTGCCATGGAGGAGAAAAAACCGCAGCACAAACATAACAACTATAACTAATTACATAGTTTGAAAATGTAATTTTTGTTTTGAAAAAGGATCACAGTTTGACCATCGACAATCGTTTTCATATTCCCTTATGTGTCTTTGTTATTGACCCTTGGCTTCAATGGACACTTTAAACCAAAGATAGTATCAGGGAAGACAAAAAACTTATAATATTATTTTATGAATCAATTTTACATTTAAACAAAAAGCATATAACAAAGAATTAATTAAATACACAAAAAAATTAAAATTTAATTAAAGGAAAAGATAAATTGCAGGCATTACAACATGGATGAAAGTTCAAACTCAAGCAATAAATAAACAACATGAATGAAAGTAAAATAAAATAGAATTAAAATGAAATAAAAAAGAGAGAACACGTACATTTTTTAAGGAAGATATTTGAAGTACAGTCGTAAATCATTCCCCACCACATGTAGTAATACATTCTCTTCCAATTTTAATACATGTTTCATGAGTCATCATTGCCAAAAAGAAGACAAAAAACATAAAACAAAATAATATAAGAATGGTTTAAAAAAAGAATGGTAGAGATGATGAATATCACATATTAATTTAGCTCTTGAATAAAGAAGAAAAAAGAAAAAGAGAAAAGTGAAAAATAGATTGCAAGAGAAAATAACCATATCAATGTAGTTATGTGTTACAGTTTTTTTTTTTAATTATGTGTGTGTGAGGATTAACCAATTTGAAATTTTTAAGGGTAAGGGTAAAATGGGATTAATGAAAAGTCCACTCCAAAAAAATGAATCCCCTTTATATATAGTAATAGATGATAAAATAAAGTAGTAAAATGTAAAATAATACAAACTCTCCCATCAGTAAAAAAGTAATATCGATTAAATCAATACAATCTTAATCTCTGAACAGGGTCGGCCTTGAAGGAATGCAAAGTGAGCCACCATATAGGGCCTCAAACATTTAGGGGACTTAAAATTTTATATTGATTTATTAAAAATTTTATATATGTAAAAAAAATAAAATTAATGACTAAAAAAGTTTAATAATTAAACTTAATAGACGCATTCGTAATTTTAAAAAAAAAAAATTCTTGCTGATTGTAAAAAAAGAAGACAATAATATTAGTTTGAAGATGTATGTTATTATTTAAAATATGTTTCTTTTGATTGGTATTTACTATAATGACTATTTTTTATTTTTTTTTTGTTTTTTTACAATTTGAATATAGAACAACTCTTTCTAAAAAAACAAATTATTTTTATATATTAAGGATTCATTTTTAATATTAAGACAAGGTCTCCAAATACTTGAAACCGCCGTGTCTTTGAAATTCAATATTCTCTACGTTCTAATAACTATACTTTTGAAATCTATGCATTTTGTATTCATTATTGCTTGTTATGCCATCGATGGTGGTTTGCTTCGGAAAGGAATTAAAGTTAAAGGTGTGTGTGTGTGTTTTTTTTTGTTGATAAGGTGTGAGTGTCGTCTAAATATATATTGAATTTAGTTTGTAAAAAAATGATGAATATTTAGATCTGGTGAATTTTATTTTTTTTTTTGGTAATGAAACAACTTGATTATTTAAATTGAGTTTGAATTTCTTCAATTTGTTAATGGGATTCACAAATTAGTGTGACCCACTTTTAATGAATTCCACCGATCTTTAACGTGCCTATCTTTTTCAAATGAAGAATAAATAGAAGGATAAAAAATAAAGGAAATTCAAACTCATTTAAATTACGTGTTAAATATGTTTTTACTTTTTACATATCTATTAAAACAAAATATAGAAAATTTTGATGTTTGTCCGTAAAAATAAAAGAATATCTTCTTCTCTAAAAAAAACATATATTGTTTCATTTTTTTTTTAATAGGCATAGTTTGGATATGTAATATTGCCTGAATATAATATGAACATACAGAGGTTTGACAATATATAGTCATAACATGTCCCTATTAAACATAATTTTGTTATTATATATAAAAAAATTATTGTAGATTAACTTTCAGAATAGGAAAAAATATAATTAAATTTATTTTAAAATACAATTTTAAAAATATTAGATAATTTTTTAAAAGAAAATATATCTTTTTTAATATTAAAATTAGTTAATTAATTTATGTATTATTTATTAAAGATAAATCAAAGAGCGTGTGCATGTTAAAAACTTACAAATATAAATAAATGTTAAAAAAAAAATAGAGGGGCAAAGCTAGCCCAAGAAAATTACTTGAATATTACACGAAGAATAGAAACTTCCATTACATCATATAAAAGCACAATTGCTCTAGGGATAATGATACATACAGCGAAAGTAATTATCCCGAATTCTTCACGAACACATTTAATGGTAATATAGCTCCACTATGTAGTATGCACAGAGTTGTTTTGGCTATTTTTTTTTCCGTCTTCTTTTTTTTTATATTCCTTTTTCAAATAAATAATATAAAATATAAGAGTAAAATATATTCTCAATTTTATTTTTATAGCAAGTTTTGATTTTCGTTTCTATAAAATAAAATCACTTGTTTTTATCCATATAATTTTTTTTCCTTAGTGGCTAATTTTTATTTATTTTAGGGCTTTAAACAGATAAAAAAAATTCAATTAAACCGACGATCCAAAGCAATCCAAACCGAAAAAAAAACGATGTTTATGGTTCGGATTCAAAACCGAACTGAACCAATTAAAAATTGATGTGGTTTGGTTCGGTTCTCGAACCTCCTAAAAACGAGACCTTAATTTTTTTATATAGTAGTAATATTAGTAAATTAAAAAAATGTCAAAATTTTGCTCATTAGGAATTAAAAATAAAAGAAATTTTTTGTAGAAATGAAAATAAATAATTTTTTTTTACAAAGATGAAAATCAAAACTCGCTATAAAAATAAGAAATAAAAATAAAAATGACCTAAAATAAAATATGACATTGTATTTTAACTATAAATATCAATGCCTAGCCAAACTCTAATCTAAAGTAACAAAGTATTCATATTTTATTAATTATTTAATATGTTAATAGTAGTGTCCAATTGTTGTGTCAAAAAAATATAGCACCCACTTGCTTGTACCAATTCGTAAAAGTTCGCTATAAACAATTCGCTGCATATAGCAGCACTCTTGCTCTAGACTAGTCGGAGGCACATCAAAGTAAGAGAAACCTTGTATTTCACATCCCAATGAAGCTATAACATCCACAAACCTTGATTGCTTCTCGGTAAACATGAGAAACTCGAACAGATAACTTTGAGAAACCTTGCATTTCACATCCCAATGAAGTTGTACCAACAAACCAACTTTCACTAACAGAACAAACACCACCGTGAAACAACATCAACTTCGGATCAGAGAATCTAATTTAACCAACCAAACGACATAGGTGCAAAAATCAACACCATTGTTTAGTTTATGTTTTGAATTTCGAACCTCTTGGTCAATCAAACAATGACAAGAGTGCGGTAAAATTTCATGGTAACCAACACTAAGCAATTCAAGCAATCATAATTCTAACAATCTAAATGTAAGCAAACTCCAACCAAGTAAATAAGAAATGGTAAAGAGGAACCAAACACACAAGAGATTTATTACCCAGTTCAATTCAACAATAACCCGTCTGGGGAGAGAGAAGCTTTGTGATTCACTATTTCGGGAATGTTAAAAGGAGATAAAATGAGAGTTACAAGAAAGTAACTCCAAAAGTTTACAAAAAACAATTTTAATCTCTATCCATTTCCCAATTTCTTCCCTTGAATAAAAGATTCAACAAAAGGTACCAAGAAAATGCTCACAATTTCTCTTCAAGAACAATATTCATTTTCCACTCAAGAACAAAGATAAACAATAAATCACACTCTTAAGGTGTTTGTATGTGTTTCTGAAACTTAGATCTAACATAAAAAGCTCTCAATCATCAGTTCTCGAAACCCTAATGTTTTACTCTCTTTGCCTCTCTAAGTGTTTCCCAAAACCCTAGTCTCTAAAATCTCTATATGATAGAAATTCGCGGGTTTTAATAATCTGCCATAGCCTTGCGCCTAGCACAAAATTTATGTGCCTCGCATAGTCAGATCGTATCCATGATGCTCCTTGCACAAGCATTCTTGCACCTCACACAATGTCCAAAACACGGAAAAAAATTGTCGGCTACACCTAGTGCAACATCCCCTGCGCCTCGCACAATGTCCACTAGCAAGACAAAAAAAAAAGACTTTTCTTGAGATGTTAAGACACACAAAAAAATGTCCATTTTACCTTCAAATTGATGGTGATGCCAACTAACCTTAATGCTCTCTCCAACCTTGAACCATTTTTTAGGACATATGATCAAGTCCATGTCCCACTTAAATCTTAATTTAGGAACAAACCTCCACTTTCAACCAACAAATTTGGTAGTCCCACAAGCTTCAACATCCCAACAATGGCATAAAAAATTTAATAGTCTCGTAAGTGCACATAATTATCAACGTAATAAGAAGAGTATCGATATCCACATAAACTAGAGAAGACAAGAGGTATGTGGTTTATATATATATGGGTAGTACTAATGTACACCCTCATAGAAATTAGAAGGTGTTTAGCACCCAACACCCTTTGAATTGGACAAAGGTTGAAATAAAAAGTCTCTTTAAATTTTGATTTAAAGATTATTAATTATTTTTATCATTTTCATATATATATATATATATATATATATATATATATATATATATATATATATATATATATATATATATATATATATTATCTTGGCATTTTAATATATTGACTATTAATATAACCTTATCTTATATATATATTGAATATTGATAATTACATTTGAATAATTTCCCTTAAGAGAATCTCTTAAGAAATTATGTCATTTAGTAAGTTTATGTAGAGTTTTTAACAAAATAGTGTAGTTTTTTAAATTTATTATAAAGAGTGTATTTTTAAAAAAAAATACAAAAAGGCATAAGTTGTAACTGCAAATGTCGACTTATCATTTTCTTTAAAGCAAACACGAGGATGGTATTGGTTGTTACTTTTTTCTTAAAAAAAAAATATAATTGACTTATAGTGACGAAACTAGTCATCATTGGTAAGTAAACTCGTCGACATTTGCACTTAAAGTAGAATCCATGTTACTTTACGAGTGAATTTTATCCACGAACGCTTTACTTACAATGATGGTATTTGCAGTTACTTATGTCAATTTTTTTTCTTTAAAAAAGTAACTATAAATATCATCATTGTAAGTAAAGCGCGGTATAAAATTCACTGGTCGTAGATAGAATCTATACCTACGAATAATGTACATTGAGTGGTAAGTCGTGGTTTAATGGTACCATCGATGCTACCATCAATGAGTTTACTTACACCTTTTTTAATAAAATTGCAAAAGTACTCCATTTTTTTTAAAACAATCTAATATGTACTACACTTTTAATTTTATTATTAATTTCTTCTTCAGGAATGATGCTGAGCTTGTTAAAGAAATAGTTAAAAGTGTGCTGAAGGAGTTGGAACTTGTTAAGCGAATTAATTCAACAGGACTTGTTGGAATTGACAAAAGAATATCAGATGTGGAATCATTGTTACAGACAGGTTCAAAAGACATCCGCCGCGCCATTGGAATTTGGGGAATGAGTGGTATAGGTAAAACAACCATTGCAGAAGAAGTATATAGCAGACTATGTTCTGATTATGAAGGTTGTTACTTTAAGGCTCATGTGAGAGAAGAATCAATAAAACATGGAATTATGTCTTTAAAGCAAAATCTTTATTCTACTCTATTAGGGGAACAAGATTTGAAAATTGAGACACCAGGTAGATTACCAGATTATGTTAAGTGGAGGCTTCTTAATATGAAAGTTCTTGTTGTTCTTGATGATGTCGATGACGACCAAGAACAACTAGAAATTTTAATTGGATCAAAACTTGATAATTGGTTTGGAAATGGTAGTAGAATAATCATAACAAGTGGAGACAAGCAAGTACTTGCAGGAAGGGTTGATGATATATATGAAGTTAAGCCATTAGAATTTAATGACCCTCTTAGGCTTTTCAATTTGAATGCCTTTGAACAAAATCAAACGAATCAAAAAGACTACAAGGAGTTGTCGAAGATGATGGTCAAGTATGCCGAAGGAAATCCACTTGTTCTTAAAGTTTTGGGTCGTTTGCTTCGTGGAAAAGATAAAGAAAGATGGGAAGACTATTTAGGGGGGTTTATTCCAATTAAAACAGTTCATCAAATTTTCATTTCGAGTTACAATGATCTTGATCGTAATGAGAAGAAGATATTTTTAGACATTGCATGTTTTTTCAATGGATTGCGTCTCAAAGTTAAGGACATACAACTGTTGGTGAAAGACAGTAGTTATTCAATGAGTGTTGAGTTGGAAAGTTTGCAAAATAAAGCTCTTATAACTATTTCCTCGGATAGTGTTGTATCCATGCACAACATTATAAAACAATCAGCTTTGGTTATTGTTAGCGAAGAATCCAATGGCGACTATGAAAAGCAAAGTCGACTATTGAATCCGGCTGACATTTCTGATGTACTGAAAAATAACAAGGTAAAAACGTAGCTTATTTCAAAAAGTAAAATGAGTAGTATAGTAGCAATTAACAAATCATAGATGATTGAAATATCAATTTTTGATATAGTTTCACTTTACAAACTAACTTTAAATTTAACAATCAAATCCATTGGTAATAGTCAAGGACTTAGAACAAATGTTTCACATCATCGGAGAATGGGCGATACATCGTTAATCAATTTTTTGTCCAGTGAAGCTTTCAATGTTATTGTCATTGTATCTCAACTGTTTGAATACAATTGTACATAGATTTATATACACTTTTTCTCGATTATCATATATATGATGTGGGACTTTTGGATGTTAGTTTATATATAAAAATTTGACAGAACTAAGATTTAATTTTTGTAGGAAGTAATTAACATTATGTTTCAATATTTTCTACTACCTTGTTGGCAGGGGAGTGAGGCTATTAGAAGCTTAGCTATCGATGTGTCGATAATTAAGGATCTGCAGTTGCATCCAAAGGTGTTTGCAAATATGAACAAGCTACAATATTTGGATATTTATAGTAAGGGGTACTTTCGTGATTTTGTCCAAAGTCGAAGGGGTTTGTATCTTCCTCAGGGGCTTGAATCTTTGCCAAATGAACTCAGATACCTTCGATGGGTACATTTCCCTTTTGAGTCCTTACCATCCAATTTTTCTGGTGAAAAACTTGTTGTATTGGACTTGCAGTACAGCAATCTGACCCAGCTTTGGTTTGAAGATTATAAGGTAAAGCACATGCTTCTACATTTGCTTTTTTATTATATCTAATGCATTCAATTCGTATACACCGTCATTGCCAAATTATTAAAAACAATTGACTTAATTATAATTACATCTAAAATCATAAGTATGTATAATGAGAACGGATCTTCTCCATTGACATTACAATCGAGGAAATACGGTCTCATGTATAATTAACCACGTGTAAGTGGCTCACTGACTCGAGGCCTTCATTTGTTATACATAATTTTTTTACTGCAGGAACTAGCAAATTTAAAATATCTTAATCTTGATTCATCGGTATTCCTGGCGGAGCTTCCAGACTTGTCAAATGCTACTAATCTTGAAGTAATTGATCTTCGTCTCTGTACAAAGTTGAAAAGTGTACATCCATCTGTCTTTACTCTCAATAAGCTCAAGAAATTGGACCTAGGTGGATGTTTTTCCCTCGAAAGCTTGAAAAGTGATATCCATTTAACCTCCCTTCGTTATCTCTCCCTCGCCGGTTGCTATGCACTCAAGGAGTTCTCAGTAACCTCAAAGGAAATGGTAAAGTTGAATTTAGAACACACAGGTATCAAACAACTACCCTCATCAACTGGACTTCAAACCAAACTTGAAAAGTTGCTTCTTGCAAACAGTTCCATTGAGAACTTGCCTGAAAGCATCAAGCATCTTACAAGGTTGAGTCACCTAGGCTTACAAAATTGTAGTGAGCTTCGAAGTCTACCAGAGCTACCTTCATCATTGATAATTCTAGACGCAAGTGGCTGTGTATCACTGGAGAATGTAGATTTCCCTTCACCTGCTCATCAAATGATAAAGGAAAACAAGACACGGGTTGCGTTCTGGAATTGCCTAAAACTGAATGAACATTCTCTCGATGCCATACAGTTGAATGCACAAATTAACATGATGAAATTCATCCATCAGGATATATCCATATCCCGTGATCACGATTATGTTGCTCAAGGCACATACGTGTATCCGGGAAGCAATGTTCCAGAATGGTTATTATATAGGACAACACATGATAACATGACTATTGATCTCTCTTTTGGTAACCATTCATCTCCATTAGGCTTCATTTTTGGCTTCATTGTCCCACAAGTTCCTTCAGGGGGTTTCATTTTGAGATTTAATATTGAAATTGACGAAGGTGAAGAAGATATCCAGCTGTACTTGGATAGGCCGAGGCAGAAAATTAGATCAGATCATGTGTGTTTAATATATTACCGAAGTTTTTCTCGCTATCTCAGTAGCAGAATCAAAGATCAGCCAAAGTTCAAAATCAAGGTTACAGCAGAATCACAAACACTTACACTTACACGACAGTACGTGCCAATGATATTGAAAGGGTTTGGGGTCAGTCCAATAAACACCTCACAATATCTAAATTTCGTTCAACCAATGGAAATGGCTGAAGGTCCAAGTATCCTATCTTCATTAATGTTTGTTAACATTGTTCTTTTACTTGTTTTTGTATTGTTAGTCGTCCGAATGTTTGTTCATTGATGACTTGACATTACCGATAATAAATAATAATAATTATCTTCTCCGTGTTAAATTTAATCTTACAATTGATCATTTCTTTTAACAGTCTAGAGTTGATTTGATAGATTATGATTAATGCATATGTCAAATGTACTACGCGACGAGTGGTAATTAAATTGTTCAAAAGACACGAATGATGAAACAAGCATTTATGGACATTAACGAAATTATGCATATGGTAATCAAATTGTTCAAAAGGACTTTTAAAAGATAGCAATCGCGTCATTCACAATTAATTGGCTTTCAAATATAGCCATTGATTTTGTTTTTGCATGTACTACTACATATTATGTGTTGTGCCCTGGTTTTGATGTCAAAAATTATATTATCAACTAACAATTGTGGTATTTTTGTCATTTAATTGGTCTTGGTTGCGCCAAAATCATTTTTTGTCTTGATGCTCCAAAGTCAAAAAGTAGCTTGTTCATGTTGGCAAACTGGTGACATTATGTTTTTTCACATGGTCTTCAACCTATTCATAATGTACTGTGCTGCTCAATCATTTTTTTGTTCTACTTGAGTTGAGTTAAATTGAGAGAGAGCAACATTGAGTGTGCATAATGAGGAAAGTTTCTATGGTTGTTTGCACAATTGTATCATTAATGCTGTTGATGCTCTTTCTCCACCAAATTCTCCTCCGTTCCGACTCCCACCATCAACACGTTGACGAACACAAAAGGACTGTACTCTCCTTCGCGGAACTGGGCCGCTCCGAGTGGTTCAAGTCTCACACTAAAACAACTCAGCTCAATCTTCGTCAGGCTCAGAGAAAAAATGCAGGTTCTCTACTACAACTTTCACCGATACTGTTATGTCCCTATCAATCCCAATTGGTGTTTTGGTTGATAAGCATAGATTCTTATTTTTATATCTAAATTGATTCTTTGTTCTTTTAATATTTTTTTTTTTTTTTTATCAATTCTTTGGTTTTAAGGGAAGTGGTTTGGAGTTCGACCATGTGGTAAAGTCTGGCTAAATTATTTCCACCTGTAATTGAACTCGGGTTCTCACCAACGATTCATCATAAGAGAGTTCATTTAATTGTTTGAGTCCATGTTGCTTTTAATATTGGCTTATAATTCGAATTGTTCAAATTTCTTGGATCTAGTTTTTGGATTTGGATTTTTTCTGATTTTTTTTCTTGTTCGACTATCTATGAATGATATAAATAATAAATTTGTGGGTTTGTGTTTGATGAACATTTCTTCCTTTAATCTTATGCATCGGAAAAGATGGATTTTATGAACTTTTTTGGGAGAAAAAGGAGGAATTTGGGGTTGGGTTGAAGAACAAGGTGTTTTTGTTTAGTGAAGACTGAATTTATGGGATGTTTTAATTAAATGATAATTGTTTATTTGTGATCAAGACTTAAGTTATGAATGTTAGACATTTCTGGGGTACCATTCTATCAAGTCTTGGGAGTATGACACTTTCGGAATACCCTTAAGTTATGAATGTTGTAATTTGTGTCTTGAATTTAGACAATTTAGTCATAGTGTATTGAATTTAATCGAATGTTGTAACTTGTGTTTTTCATTCATAAGATGGTGGTGATTCTTTTGATGATGATGATGATGATGATGTGAGGTTGCCAGTAGAAGAGTTTATTAATGCATCGGATGCAAATGGAGATGATCTTCTAAATTTAGTTGAATTCAATGAGTGAGTTCTTTCTTTGTCCTTGTTTGAATGAAATGCTATTGAATATGTTACGTTTTTTACCTTAAAATAATTTGACTTTTTTTTCAAGAAGTTAAATTAATCCACTCAAATTGACATCAGAGAATAATAATTTGACTTATTGATCTTTCTTTGTCATCCTATTGTTCCTAAACAAGCCGCGGCTGCATATATCCCAAAGTTTAATCCTTCTGTTGAGTTATCCCACCTAATGGCTTGTAAGGGTTGGATTTGTATATGTTATTGGTTTGTATTTGAAAATGAATCTTGCCTTATTGAAGCTAGTTAGTTTGTATTAGTTAATTTTGTAATTAACTTTCCCTCCAAGTAACCGTAGCACTTGTTAGTTAGCTAAGTGGAACTTGTTTACTGTCTTAAGCTCACTATAAGTACTTTTTGTAAGCATTGTGTTGAAATCAATGAGAATTATATTCTTTCATTTCTCTTTGTTCTCTAACTGTTTCTCTCACATGGATAGATCTAATCTAACCAACTATGAATCCTAACAAACTCAACACGACTCATCGAAATATTGGAATAACTGTATTCGGGACTTTTTGCCAAATATACTAGAAACTAATAAATGGGTAAATAAAAATTGGGTCATGCTAAACAGTGCACCTGGTGCACTAGTTAAGCATACCCAAAAAGGAAATAAAGAGACAAAATTAATGCTACAGAGACAACTTTTTGCATTTTTAACACATTAAATGCACAAGTTTCAAGAAAAAGTTTCTATATTAATATGATTAACCAATGCACCAGGTGCATTGTTTAGCATTTTCCATAAAAATTTATGCTGGATAACATGTTCTACATAACATCATCCATTGAAAACAAAATATATATGTAAAAACAAATCATAATGCATCCCAAATTGACAAAATTGATATATGCATAGGCTTGCGAATATAATGATTTTCTTGGTCTCTCATACTTTAACACAATTGTTGTCCAATGCGAAAGTCAGGTAACTCTAACTCAATATTTAGCTTGAATGACCAAAAACAAACTTCTAGCTCAGATATTTGGCTTATTGGGGAATCCTCAATATCTGAATATGTTATGTTTTTTACCTTAAAATATCCTTGACTTGTTGAGCTTTCTTTGTGATCCTTTTGTTCCTAAACTAGCCGCGGCTGTATATGCCCCGAATAATGTTTGAGGTCATCTTTAACCTTTGATAATTGAAACTTAACTTGTGTCCTGAAGAATTGTAATCCTTCTGTTATTAGGCATCCCAGCTAATTGCTTGTAAGGGTTGTATGGTTGATTGGTTTGCATTTCAAAATGAGTTATTCTCTGCAATCATTTGCCTCATCAAAGTATTGGAATAACTTGTGTTCCGAAGAATTGTAATCCCTCTTTATTAGCTTATTTGTATCACTATGTTGGTGTATTTTTGCTTGATGTATCCTTTAATTTGTTTATAGAGAAAGAAATATGGACAGAAATGGGAAGGCCAGTTTTAAAGATTTTTGCAACATCCACTTTGATCTGGTAAGAAACTATATATGATGAATAAAGTTACAATAATTTAAGCATATACTCCATCTATACCTTAACTTATGCTACGCGCACCGATTTTTAATACACTTATAAAAAAGGTTGGTAGTGTAATTAATGTGTTTTATATTTAAATATAATTGCCATTAAAAAAAAAAGTACCTAAAATATTCTTTGAATGTGTATATTTTTTTTGGTTACCAAAATATGTACTGTAGTTAATATTGATTTTTCATATGTATAATGTTTTGACAGGAAGATGAAAAAGATGCACCCGTTACTGAGAAGATTGAGAAGTTATATGATAGGCATTCATTATATACTTCTATTTACAATGATGATGATGATGAAGATTAAAGAGAATTATCTCCATGATGATGAGTTATATGTGAAATTCATGTTTGGTAAGGGCAGTTTCTCTATTCGTTTATTTATACCTACATTTAGTGAAGATTTTCGTGTAGAGAACTTTTGGAGCTGCAACATCCTGCTGTAATTGATCTTAACGGTTCGAATTATGATTAATGGTTGAGATAATTTTATAGTATAAAACTGTATTTTAAATTTGAACCTTCTGAGCTATCTATATATATATATATATATATATATATATAATCAATCTAATGATGTTTAAAGGTTTGAATAATGATATGTTATAAATAAGTCATTTGAAACATGCTACAATAACTTTATTTAAAAATCAAAGTTGAAAGGAAATTTTTAAAGAACTAAAAATGAAATTTGATATATTTAGAGGAAAGAAAAAACATATTTAACCCTAAAGTAAATATCCTATATATTTAACAAATTTAATTATTGTCAAAAAAAAAAAACATTTTTAATTAAAAAGGGTTGGTAGCACAACTTATTGCATGTTTATCTTTCACTAATGTGTATTTAACCTGTGAAGTAAAAACATTTCTCGAATTAAGCGTGTTCATGTCCAACATCGACACTTATGATTACAATAAATTGTGTTATTTTTTTAAATTATTATTGATGTCGATGTATCAGTGTCCGTGTTGTGTTAGTGCTTCATAGCATTTATCTATTTATAATGAAAGGAAATAAAATAAATATTTGGTCAATTTCAGAAACTACCAAGGGCTAAGTGAACTCTAATTTCTATATTTACCAATCAATTGCAACCATATAATTATCTTTGTCAATTTTGGCATGCTACCACTAAGGGGCTAAGTGCATTATCTTGGTTAATGCATATGTCATCTACAATGGTGTATGTAATAGAATGCTTACCGACAAAAATTTGTTCAATAAGGCAACACCTTGACGTGAGTTCTCCTTTCGTCCGAGTTCCGATCGCCAAAGCTTTTACCTTTAACAAAAACATCAAATTGAATCAAAGAAGCTACTTTTTCCATATAACATCGTTACGAGCTACCACCACTAATGAAACCGTGTAACTGAATAAATGTTAAGTTCCGCTGACTGAATACTTTGAATCTGAGTCAAGATATCACTTCTTACAATCTTGAACACCAACCTACAAAACAAAGTGTTCCAATGTAGCACAATACTCAAAATATAGCTCTACCTCCGCTGCCAACTCCCTACTATACATATCCGCCACCAAATAAATCAAACAACCTATAAATAATTACATTAAGAGGTTCCTCACCTAATCATTTATCTTTTCAGAAACACGCATGTTCTTCATTACTAATATTATTTTCAGACAACAATCTAACACTCAAACTTATCAATAAAAACTCTTATGGTATCATTGCCGGCATGAATAGTTAAAAGCATGGCTGAAAAAAAAAAACTGTTTAGCATTTTTGATATGTTCTTTATACTTGTCAAGATTAACAATTTATTAATTTTGTTTAATCTTTCATCTGATAATCCTGTTGACTGATCCTAAAACATAGTTAGCTAATAAACATCAGTATAAAAACAATTTTAGAAAACAAGAATTGCAACACAACATATATAATGGATCAATATTGTAACTAATTGAAATAAAAACTAGATCATAACTCAATGTTTTTTTACACTGGGACCATAAAAGAGATAAATAAAAGAAGAAAAAGATCATGCAATTCTTGTACTCACCCCTAGTTTTTCACTTAAAGCAATCCAAAGAGAATTGCTAAGGAGCTGCTTCATGTAGAAAATTTTGAGGCAATATGGTATGTTGTGGTCTACAAGTGAAATGAAATAGTTGTGCAGTTGGAGAATTAGTTGAAGAAATCAATGAGAAAATAAATGTCCTCAACTAAGCTTTTTTATTTTTTCAACCACCTTTATTTGAATCTTGATCTACCCCGTGGAAATTTTAATGAGGGGTCTAGTACAATAGTATGAATCTGAACTGAACCATTCAAATCGGCTCAATTGAATATGACATGCGCTAAACATGATAAACCAGTGCTATTATTTGAGAGTTACTTGAATATTTGCATATGAAATTGTGCTAAAGTTGACATTGTGCCTCTCCCTAGCAACATTTCTTTTTCATTCTTTTCGAATATCAAATATTAATATTTTAATTTATGAGTTTAATAAGGACGCCACAATATATACGTACATAGGGGTTTTAAAATAATTATATAGTGTAAAATAATGTAGTAAAAAGTTAAGTGGGACCAAGGCCCTCCTACACCCATGTGTCGGATGTGTGGCGGCATCACTCAAAATTTTAAGATCCTATAATAATAATTATATATTTTTAATGTTCATAAAATATTAAATACCTACAATGTTTTTTTCTTTTGCAGGATTTTAGTTCTAGTCATTTCAATAATTGATTATAACGTCTCTTTTTTATGCTATAAACAATGATAATTGTTATTTTTTTGTGTTTTTCATGTTATTTATAATTTAAATAAATAATTATTTTTTAATTTGTGTTTTTGTTTTTTATTAGGGTCATTTTTAATATCAAGTGGGGCCATCAAATTATCAGGGATGGCCTTGGGTGGGACCCATTTAAAAAACTCAAATAGATGAAATGAATGTGGCCTAAGAGATCTCACTTCACTAAAAACTATTGAAGCTGTTCTGTTTTTTTTGTTATTATTATATAAGTACGAAGTTTTCATCAAGGAGTATATGGTGCACATAAAGAATGATGCTCTCTCCCCCAACCAAATCTTTTCTACATGCAGGAGGCAGAAATCGAATCCAAACCAACTACTTAAGGAACTCAAAACCGTTACCATTTGAATCGAATTCATCGTTAGTTCTATTGAAACTATTTTTAAATTCATGAATGATGCATATAAAACTATGAAGATGAAGAGGATTGCAGAGGTGCAGCCAAAGTATCCATTTATTGATATTGCCAAGGTGAGACAAACTATAAATTGATAATATGATTGTTACTCTCTCCGTTTTACAATCAGTGAACCAGTTGACTGTTATTCACTATCCACACGTTTTGATTTGACCATATTTTTCTTTTAATAAATAAAAATAAATATTAGCATATAAGATGTTATTAGATTCATCTCGATGAATATTTTCAAAATATCAACTTTTTTATAATTTTTACTATAATATAAATAAAAAATATTAATCGTCAAAGTTATACATTAACATGCGTAAAACAGTCGACTGACTCACTCATGAAATAGAGGAAGTATCACGGAGACTCTGTGTGATCCTGATAATTTGTGTCGTACTTTCAGTGTGATGTAACAAGTTCAGAGACAAGAGAAATTACTTGGAGAGGACCATCATGCAGGACAACGCATCCTGCAACTGTTGTCTACCCCACTCCATTCAATTCTTGGAGTCATCGTCGGTAGAGACTCTGATCATTAATTCTGTCACTTTTTTCTTCTTCAATTAACAACCTAGTAGCATTGTATAGAGAAGGGGAAAAAAATTGAGAATGCAATGCAACCGACTGGCATAATATTCAAGAACATAAAAATTACTAGAGTGTGTTTTGTTATTTTCATGCTTGTTTTAGATTCACTATTGATGAGAAGTGAAACTGAAACAAACACAGACACCAAAGATTTTATGTGTCCAGTGATACCTACTAAGTATGATGTCTTTGTTAGCTTTCACAGTCCAGACACCGGCGATGGTTTGCTTAAACATATGGATGAAGCTTTATCTACAAACAAAATTTTAGCATTTGTAGATAAAGGAGATGAAATATTACCATCACTTACTCAAGCAATTGAAACATCCTTCATTTCTTTGGTAATATTTTCGCCGAATTATGCTTCTTCTGCTTGGTGTTTAGATGAACTTGTCAAAATTGTTCAATGCAGAGAAATCTATGGACAGATTTTATTGCCTGTTTTCTACAGAGTGGACTCCACAACTGTGAGGCATCAAAAGGAAACTTATGCAAATGCATTTGCTGAACATGAAAAAAGATATGATTTTACTAGGGTGCAACAATGGAGATCTGCTCTGAATGAGTCCGCCAAAATCTGTGGATATCACTCATCAAAGTTTTTGTAAGTTCTAATATTCTCTTCACTAGTCATTTTCTTCTTCTCAATAATTTTCTAATATTTATCTCTCCCTTCCTAGTTATTGTAATGTCTTCTTCGCACATTATTATTTATGCTAGATTAACCATTGACTATTTAATTTAAAATGATATTAAAATAAAAAGCTGAAGCTATTAATTCAGAAAATTGAACTCAAACAGGTTATATATGAATAACTGCGGATATATATGATCTATATCATAGACCAAATACATCTGTTGTTCAATGAATTTCAAAATTACACTTTCGTTTATAATTAAGACGGGAGAGTATACTTTACATTTTCTTATTAATTTCTTATATAGGAATGACACCACACTTGTTGAAGAAATAGTTAATAGAGTGTTGAAGGAGTTGGTTCGTGTTAAGCGAATTAATTCAAAAGGACTTGTTGGAATTGACAAAAGAATTTCAGATGTGGAATCATTGTTACAGACAGAGTCGAAAGACATCCGCCGCGCCATTGGAATTTGGGGAATGAGTGGTATTGGTAAAACAACCATTGCAGAAGAAGTGTATATCAGACTATGTTCTGATTATGATTATGAAGGTTGTTACTTTAAGGCTCATGTGAGAGAAGAATCAAGAAGACATGGAATTATGTCTTTAAAGGAAGAGCTTTATTCTACACTATTAGGGGAACAAGATTTAAAAATTGACACACCAGATGGACTACCAGACTCTGTTAAGAGTAGGCTTATTGATAAGAAGGTTCTTTTTGTTCTTGATGATGTGAAAGATCTACAACAACTAGAAATTTTAATAGGATCAAAACTTGATAATTGGTTTGGAAATGGTAGTAGAATAATCATAACAAGTGGAGACAAGCAAGTACTTGCAGGAAGGGTTGATGATATATATGAAGTTAAGCCATTAGAATTTAATGACTCTCTTAGGCTTTTTAATATAAATGCCTTTGAAAAAAATCATACAAATAAGAAAGAATATAAGGAATTGACGAAGATGATGGTCAAGTATGTCGAAGGAATTCCACTTGTTCTTAAAGTTTTGGGTCGTCTGCTTTGTGGAAAAGATAAAGAAGTGTGGGAAGACTATTTAGGCAGGTTTAGAAAAAATATTCCAATTAAAATAGTTCATCAAATTTTCAGATCGAGTTACAATGATCTTGACCATCATGAGAAGAAGATATTTTTAGACATTGCATGTTTTTTCGATGGATTGTCTCTCAAAGTCGACGACATACAACTGTTGGTAAAAGACCATGATTATTCAATGTGTGTTGAGTTCGAGAGTTTGAAAAATAAAGCACTCATAACTATTTCTCCTGTTAATGTTGTATCCATGCACAACATTATAAAACAATCAGCTTTGGAAATTGTTCGCGAAGAATCCAATGGCGACTATGAAAAGCAAAGTCGACTACTGGATCCTGATGCTATTTATTATGTACTGAAAAATAACAAGGTAAAAACATAACTTATTTCAAAAAGTAAAATGAGTGCGTAGTATCAATTATTGATGAATGAATTCAATAATCGATATTATATGCACATGTAAAATAACAAATCATAGATGATTGAAATATCAATTTTTTATTTGTTTTCACTTTACATAACTATTAAATTTAAAGTTAACAATCCAATCCATTTGTGTTAAAGATCATGTGTTATGTTAGTATTTGACATATTAGTCTTAGTTTAGAATGTAAACTGAATAGTGTAGAAGATTTTAGTTGATAGTTGGAATAGGCAACACATTGGTATCAATTTATTGTAGAGGAGATATATAGTGTAGTGAAAACCTTCAATGTTATTTTTATTGCATTTCAAAGGCTTGAAAACAATTGTACATAAATTTATCTATTAATTGTTATGAGAGATATAATTTCTACTACTATGTTGGCAGGGGAGTGAGGCTATTAGAAGCTTAGCTATCGATGTGTCGATAATTAAGGAGCTGCAGTTACATCCGAAGGTGTTTGCAAAAATGAACAAGCTGCGATATTTAGATATTTATAGTAAGGGGTACTCTCATGATTTTGTTCAAAGTCGAGGGGGCTTATATCTTCCTCAAGGGCTTGAATCTTTGCCAAATGAACTCAGATACCTTCGATGGATACACTTCCCTTTTGGGTCCTTACCATCCAATTTTTTTGGTGAAAAACTTGTTGTATTGGACTTGCAGTACAGCAATCTGACCCAACTTTGGCATGAAGATTTTAAGGTAAAACAAGATGCTTCTACATTTTCAGGATCTTCGTCATTACTACTGCAGGATCTTGCAAATTTAAAATATCTTAAACTTGATTCATCGCTATTCCTGGTGGAGCTTCCAGACTTGTCAAATGCTACTAATCTTGAAGTAATTGATCTCCGTCTCTGTGCTGGGTTAACTAGTGTACATCCATCTGTCTTTACTCTCAATAAGCTCAAGAAATTGGACCTAGGTGGATGTTTTTCCCTCGAAAGCTTGAAAAGTGATATCCATTTAACCTCCCTTCGTTATCTCTCCCTCGCTAGTTGCTCTGCACTAAAGGAGTTCTCAGTAACCTCAAAGGAAATGGTAAAGTTGAATTTAGAAAGAACATGCATCAAACAACTACCCTCGTCAACTGGACTTCAAACCAAACTTGAAAAGTTGCTTCTTGGACACAGTTACATTGAGAACTTGCCTGAAAGCATCAAGAATCTTACAAGGTTGAGTCACCTAGGCTTAGAAAACTGTAGTAAGCTTCTAAGTCTACCAGTACTACCTCCATCGTTGATAATTCTAGATGCAAGTGGCTGTGCATCACTGGAGAATGTAGATTTCCCTTCAACTGCTCATCAAATGTTAAAGGAAAACAAGACACGGGTTGCGTTCTGGAATTGCCTAAAACTGAATCAACATTCTGTCAATGCCATACGGTTGAATGCACAAATTAACATGATGAAATTCACACATCAGGATATATCCATATCCCGTGATCACGATTATGATGCTCAAGGCACATACGTGTACCCAGGAAGCAATGTTCCAGAATGGTTATTGTATAGGACAACACATGATAGCATGACTATTGATCTCTCTTTTTGTAACCATTCATCTCCATTGGGCTTCATTTTTTGCTTCATTGTTCCACCAATTCCATCACAGGGCTTCATTTTGAGATTTAATATTGAAATTGATGAAGGCGAAGAAGATATCCAGTTGTACATGGATAGGCCAAGGCTTGCAATTAAATCAGATCATGTGTGTTTAATATACTACCGAAGTTTTTCTCGCTATCTCAATAGCAGAGTAAAAGATCAGCAAAAATTTAAAATTAAGGTTACGGCAGAATCACAAACACTTACAAGACAGTACATGCCATTAATGATGTTGAAAGGGTTTGGTGTCAGTCCAATAAACACCTCACAATATCTAAATTTCGTTCAACAAATGGAAATGGCTGAAGGTGCAAGTATCCTATCTTCATCAATATCGATTGTTAACATTCTTCTTTTACTTGTTTTTATATTGTTACTAATCCGAATGTTTGTTTGTTGATGACTTGACATTATCGATAGCAAATAATACTAATGTATCTGGACAAACAATATGTTGTCGAGATACTAATTATACAATGAAGCTAGAAAATGGATTTTTGCTTGTATTTTCTAACAGATGGAGTACTCCCTCTGTTATTTTATTTTTTTTGTTAGGTAGCCTAGCGGCTAGAAATTCACCCCTTAAAGGTGAATGAGTGGGCATACCGGGTTCGAACCCCGGTCCCTGCACAAATGTGCAATGTCCTTTACCAATTGAGCTAGGCTCACGAGAACGTACTCCCTCTGTTATTATTATAAGCAAAAGTCACATTTTAGATTCATTCAATAATTAATATATCTGACCTATAAAGAAACCAGATGCATCGATCTAAAAAGTAACTTTTGCTTATAATATATAATAGAGGGTGTAATACTTATCTTGTCTGTGTTAAATTTAATCTTGCAATTTATCATTTATTTTAAGAGTTTAGAGTTGAATTGATAGATTATGATGAATGCATATGTCAAATGTACTACAATGAGTGATAATTAAATTGTTCAAAAGACAACAAGCATTTATGGAGGTTAATGAAAATACGCATACAACTACAAGAAGTGGTATTCAAATTGTTGAAAAGGGTTTTTAAAGGATAGCAATCATCATTCACAATTATATTGTAGCTAGACTAAAATAGAGGAATCTATTAAAACAGAGGTGATAGATTTGATCAACATTGCCATAGATATATTCAACTCTAAATTATCCAAAACAACATATTTAAAGGTAATAGCAATGCAAACCTGGTTTTTGAGAAGAAATAAACTTGGATTTAACGATGCCATGGTAGTCAGAGTAATATTCAACAACCAAAACTGATTAGAGATAAAATTCTAACGCAAGAATTCGCAATTTCTATATCAGATTAGAGATAAAATTAGGTTTTTGTTGTAAGCTCAGATACTAGTACGTGAAGCGAGATTTCGAATTTAATTAAATTTAATAAAAGTTATTTTCTGATTGATTACAATGCATCACCGGTGTCGGTGGTGTCGTTTGGTTCGGTTTTTAGCAGAAAAATTATCTTAATCGCGAGATAAAATGAATTACGGTTCGATTTGGTTTGATTGGTTTTTAAAAAATCATCCAAACCAAACCAATGTGATTTGGTTCGATTTTCGCAGTTTATCACGATAGAAAAAATATGAAAATATAACCAACATGTTACAAAATAAACATAAGAAATTTTAATTTATTTTATTGTTTACATGATATAATATGCATATATATAAATTGCCCACATAAGAATTTATTTTTAATACTAATAGTATAATTTTGAATCGTGTGAAATTATATATTTTGAACTCAATTTGAGTTTGACTTGCTTAGTTTGACTAGGTATTAAGTTGATTGCTAATAGTTGATATAGTTAAATTAACTTTTGCGATTTGGTTCGGTTTGGTTCTGTTTTCTAAAATGAAAACCGTAAACCAAACCAAACTGTGCGGTTTAGAAGAAAAATAATTCGTGCGGTTTAAACTAAATGCGGTTTTTTACGGTTTTCGGTTTGAATTGGTTCGATTTACGATTTTACTTTTGAATTGGTTCGGATACGATCACCCCTACAATGCATTAAATGAGAATCGAATTTAAATCTTATGCTTACTACTCAAACTCCTAACTATTAAATTAAACCTAGTGACTAAAATAAGTTAAATATTCGTGTTGGAAATTTTAACTTAAATATTCTATTAAAGCCTAGCTATCACACGCGAGCAATTTTTCCCCCATTAACTTTTTTTTTTTTTTTGTCAAGTAGTCTAAGCTAGAATTTCACTCTTTAAGGTGAACAAGTAGGATAATCGGCGTTCGAACCCCAGCCCCTTATATATATAATGCAATGTCCTACCAATTGAGTTAAGCTCACGGGACTCCTCCATTAACTGGACTCTTTTAGCCAAAAAACAAAAAATTACATATTACTCTCTTTCTTCTCTATCTTTTCTCCAAATTATATTTGTAAAATTAAGTTTACATGAACAACACTACATTGACTATTCGAATTTGAGAGACATATACTCGACCACAAAAAAATTAATTTTAGAATTGATATTTGCAGTGAACTTCTAACACACACTCTCGCATCCAAGACAATAAAACGTGGAATCAAAAACGGTTCAAATATAAGATATTTCCACAACAAACAACAAATAGATCCGGGATAAACTCTAATACCATGTTAGAGTTAGTCTTGTTTGGATATGTAATAAAACGCCTTCACCAAGTTTGAATTCAAAATATCGCTATTATGTGAGATTGATGTAGTGTTTATTATTTAGTCTATATATGTTTTAGTCAACATATTCATGTGTACATTTAGTAAATTATTATTTTTTAATAGCAACAAGGGTACATTTTGATTTGATGGGGACGACCTTGACTTAATGCCACCAACAACCTCTAGTGATCATTCACTTTTTTCTTTAATTTATTTTTCTTTTGTTGTCTTTCTCAATAGTATATAATTTGATAAAAAGGTGTAGATGAGAGACAAAAACAGAAGTACCTACGGTACACAAATGAAATTTATGAGTTTTATTGTTTGTCTCTTGCTTTTTTCTTTATTTACATGTGAAGTATTAACAAACGTTAATAGTAATACACCATCAATATCAGAAAACAAAGATTATGTGTATCCTTTGATATTTAATCCTAAGATTAAGTATGATGTCTTTGTTAGCTTTAGAGGTTTTGACATCCGTGAAGGTTTTCTTAGTCATTTGGTTGAAGCTTTTTGTCGAAAGAAAATTGTTGTTTTTGTAGATAATAAGCTTCATAAAGGAAATGAAATATCACAATCACTTATTCAAGCTATTGAAACATCATTGATTTCTTTGGTAATATTTTCAACTAATTATGCTTCTTCACCTTGGTGTTTGGATGAGTTAGTCAAAATTGTTGAGTGTAGAGAGAAAAATGGACAGATTTTATTGCCTGTTTTCTACAAAGTGGACCCCACTATTGTGAGACATCAAAAGGGAACTTATGCAAATGATTTTGGTGAACATGAAAAAAAGTATAATTTGAGTAAGGTGCTACAATGGAGATCTGCTCTAAAGGAATCTGGTAATATGTTTGGATTTCATTCATCAAATTTTAGGTGAGTTCTTCTAATAAGTTCCTTGCCATCAATTCATCATCATCAAGTTTTTTTTTTAATTAATTTCTAAAAGGTATTAAGAACATTTTAAATAGCACATTTTATTTTACTAGTACTAGTACTATTAATATTCAATTTATTGTTAAAATTGTGGTTTATTCAATTTTCTTTCATACTTCATAGTTCATGTGAGACTTAGTGTGTGTTTGGTTCTGCGGTGGTAAGAATTGATTCTGTAAAATTAATTATGAGCAAAATTGATTTTAAGTTAAAATGATTTATGTTTGGATATATTCATTCAAAAGTGAGTTTAACAGAAAATTTGAATGTAAAAATCAATTATAGAATCAGAAGTTACGATTTCTACCTTCAAGTAGAATTAATTCTAGAAATAGAATCAATTCTACTTTTGAGAAACCAAACAAGTCAGAATCAATTCTACACGTTCATAATCGATTCTAGCTACTACATAATTGAAACCAAACATACACTTAACCACTTATGACATCAGATTAATGAATCATCTCTCTTATAAATTCAATATTCTTTCATTCATAGTTAATGTGAGACTTAACCACTTACACTTAAAAAATATAGGTTAAATTAGACTTTTTGTCCCTTAACTTATTTAATGGTTTCATTTTGATCCCTTAAATATTTGTTGTTTCATTTTGGTCCTCTAACTTTACTCTGTCAACCAAATAAATCTCTTTCCGTTAAATTTTACCAAAATCTATTAATCTCCATCACTTTCATTATCAAATTCATCACATTCATTATCAAATCCAAAATTTCATCAACTCATTAATTACCAACCCATAAATTCATCACCCCCTTCACCACCAAACTTAAAAAAAATGAAAAAACACAACAAATTCAATAATTCATCACCAAACCCACTTCCATTAATCCATTCCCTTTCTTCAATTTCTCTTCTCTACAAGTTCATTAATATTGATTCCACAACATAAAAGAAATGAGAGGTCAATAATCAGGTCTAAAAAAATTGAAGAAAGAAGACATAAAGTTCTTATGCAAGCCATAATCAGGTTTGAACAATGCATCTTGGTCTGATTCTATATAGTTAATAGTTTAAAGAGTCCTTCTTTTGACATTTCAATTTGATCATCTCACAACGTAGAAAGCAAGTATGTAAATAATAAAAACTGAGAAAAAAAAAATAGTTCGCCTCTTAGGATATAAATTATTTTGGTAATTTGAGAAGGCGCATGATTATTGCTAGGAGCACGAAAAGAAGAAGTCTAGTCTAAATCACATTAGGATTGATTTGAGAGTACGAACTAAGATATTAGTAAGACTTTTTCATTTTCAAATCATGCTATTAGTGTCCCGAAACACTAGTTAAGGAAATAAAAAAGAGAAAAAAATCGCATTTTAAAAAATTGACTGCATTTGTATAAAAAAATAATTGAATGCACAAATTTCAATAAATATTACTTTATTTGAGTTTGTTAACTAATATCCAGAAATACTATTTAACATTTTAATTTTTAAAACTTCGAAAGTTTAATAAATTTAGTAAACGAAATAAAATAAATAGATTAAGTTTTAGGTTGATTAAACCTTCATTGGGGACGTATTCAAAGAGTGCCAGCGTAAGTCAGTTCCACACGTCTACATCATTTACTTATAATATCCTTAAAAAAAATCATGTACTCTTAATACTCCCTCACCAAGACAATTTTGACCTTTATTAAGAAAAGTTGATAGTGTAATTAATATATATGTTTTGGGTATTATAATTATTAAATTATCCTTGGTGAAAAGATGTATTTGTAGTTGACTTTATGTATTTCAATGCAAAGTGGAGTTATGTTTGGAAAAATAATAATAAATGTGTCTAGGAAATTAAAAAGTGGCTTATATTTAGGGACAAATAAAATATTTATAAGGGTGATTATAATAAGTGACGGAGGGAGTATTTTTTTACTAACCATGTACTTTTAATATTTTAATGACAGTGTACTTACTATTTACATTATTATTTCTCTTACTCAGCATCTCATATAATTTATTAAACGATTCTTATTAATATGATGGCTTTGTTAAAGTAGAATCCTTCATCAAAGTCTTCAATGGTATATTAGAATAAAATATATTTTTAATCTCTATTTTTACGGTGAGTTTTAGTTTTCGTCTCTGTAAAATAAAATCATTTGTTTTTATCCTATAAATTCTTTTCTTTTGAATTTTTTTAACATAATATGGACTTAAATAGGTTTAACATAATATATAAAGATAATATATACACATTTTGAACATGAAAAGATTATAATATTGACATTAGAATGAAAAAAACTTGGCCACTAGGGACTCAAAACAAAGCAAAAAAAATTGTAGGGATGAAAACAATTGATTTTATTTTACAAGGAAGAAAACTAAAACTCACTATAAAAGTAGGGACCGAAAACATATTTTACTCTAAATATTATTATAATAAATACGAATTTTAAAAAATTCACCGTTGGATTAATTTTTTTTTATCATATAGATTATCCATAAATTTTTTAAAGAAATTAAAAATAATTTGATATGTTATTAAGACACATCAAAATTAACGATTTATAAGATTTTTAAAATTCTCACTTCAAACCATATTAATAGAGTAAACCATTTAAGTCGGTCATTTGTCTCTGTAACTCGCTCTCAAATAGCCAACTGACTCTTAATATCTCAAATTAGTTCTTGTTTATGTCAAATATTTCTTAATATGGTTCCATTGTTGACATTGGTTTCCTAACATTGTTAAATGCGTTGAGGTGGAGTATTAAGTGTCATACCAATTTAAGTGTTACATAGTCAACCGTCAGTTTAAAACAATAATTATTTGATGAAAATTGGTAAAGTTATGGACAGAATTGACAATAAGTTGGAAATGTCAGAAACTATTTTGATAGAAAGTAGACGAAGACAGATATTTATTTGACAATAAGTGAAATAGATGTTTATGGAGAGACCAAATTGTGAAACATGTGACAAAGACAAAATTAATTTGAGATATTGAAAGAGTTGAGGAACTATTTGTGCGCAAACCAATTTAATAATTTACTCAAATTATAATTACCTCATTCAAACACATCCTCAACAAAATACTCATGAATCTTATGAATGTTTACATATATATACACTTTTCTTAATTCTTCTATATAGGAATGATGCTCTACTTGTTGAGGAAATAGTAAAGTATGTGTTCACAAGGTTGGATCATGTGCAACAAGTTAACTCAAAAGGACTTATTGGAATTGGCAAACAAATTTCCCATGTGGAATCATTGTTGCAGACAGAGTCAAATGATGTTCGTGCTATTGGAATTTGGGGGATGAGTGGTATAGGTAAAACAACTATTGCAGAACAAGTATACAGCAGACTATGTTCTGAATATGAAGGTTGTTACTTTAAGGCTAATGTAAGAGAAGAATGGGGAAGATATGGAGATATGTATTTAAAGAAAGATATTTTTTCAACTCTATTAGGGGAACAAGAATTGAAAATTGACACACCACATGGATTGCCAGGTTTTGTTGAGAGGAGGCTTCGTCGTATGAAGGTTCTCGTTGTTCTTGACGATGTCAATGATCTACAACAACTAGAAATTTTAATCGGAACACTAGATTGGTTTGGGAATGGTAGTAGAATCATCATAACAACAAGAGATAAGCAAGTACTTACCAAAAGAGTTGTTGATAGTGATATATATGAGGTAAAAGCATTGGAATTTGATGACTCTTTTAGGCTTTTCATTTTGAATGCCTTTGAACAAAACCATATTGAAAAAAAGTACTTTGAGTTGTCCAAAAAAATAGTCAATTATGCTAAAGGAAATCCATTAATTGTTGAAGTTTTGGGTCGTCATCTTCGTGGGAAAGACAAAACAATATGGGAAAGCCAGTTGCAGAGGCTTACAAAAGTACCAATTAAAAAAGTCCAAGATGCTGTTAGATTGAGTTACAATGACCTTGATCGTCACGAGAAGAAGATACTTTTGGACATTGCATGTTTCTTAGATGGATTGCATCTAAAAGTTGACCAAATAAAATTGTTGGTGAAAGATCATGGTTATTCAGTAGATGTTGAGTTAGAAAGCCTTAAAAATAAAGCTCTCATAACTATTTCTCAAGATAATGTTGTATCCATGCATAGCATTGTACAAGAAACGGCTGAGGAAATTGTTCGGGAAGAATCCATTGACGACCCTGGAAAGCAAAGTCGACTACTAGATCCTAATGATATTTATCATGTACTGAAAAATAACAAGGTAAAAGCTTAGCTATTTTAAAAACTAAAGTAGCATCAACTATTGATGAGTAAATCAATCATCAATATTATATGCACATGTATAAATAACAAATCATAGAAGATTGAAATCAATGATCATAAGGTTTAACTTTTATTGGAAGTAAAGTAACTTTACATTGATGTTTGAAAATTTTCAACTACTTTGTTGGCAGGGTAGTGAGGCTATTAGAAGCTTAGCTATCAACTTGTCAAAAATGAAGGAGGTCCAGTTAAATCCAAAGGTGTTTGCTAAAATGAAGAAACTACAATATCTGGATATCTATGGTAAGGGGTCCTCTTGTGATATTCCCCAGAGTCGAGGGGGTTTGTATCTTCCTCAAGGGCTTGAATCTTTGCCGAATGAACTCAGATACCTTCGTTGGGCACATTTCCCTTTGGAGTCCTTACCATCCAATTTTTCTGGAGAAAAACTAGTTCTATTGGATTTGCAAGAAAGCCAAGTGAGAGAACTTTGGCATGAAGATCATAAGGTAAAAGGATATCCACATTTGCGTTTTATTTATATAAAATAAATTCAATTCATATACACCGTCATTTTACAAACTTCCTACTGTCTCAAATAATAGTAATTGTCAGATCATTAAAAATGTTTGACTTTAATTATAACTACTTCTAAAGTCACACACATAATTGGTAAACTCACTTTTAAGTAGCTCACTCACTTAATGTCTTCATTTATGCAGGATCTAGTTAATTTAAAATATCTTAAGCTTCGTTCATCCTCGCACCTGGTGGAGCTTCCGGACTTGTCATCTGCTACAAATCTTGAAATAATTGATCTTCGTCTCTGCGGGTTAACTAGTGTACATCCATCAGTTTTTACTCTAAATAAGCTTATGAAATTAGACCTAGGTGGATGCATTTCCCTCATAAGCTTTCGAAGCAATATCGATTTAAGCTCCCTCCGTTATCTCTCCCTCGCTAGTTGCATTTCACTGAAGGATTTCTCAGTAACCTCAAAGGAAATGGTAAAGTTGAATTTAGAATTCACTGGTATCAAACTACTACCATCATCAATTGGACTTCAAACCAAACTTGAAAAGTTGCTTCTTGGACACAGTTACATTGAGAACTTGCCCAATAGCGTCAAACTTCTTACAAGTCTGAGACATCTAGGCTTACAAGATTGTAGGAAGCTTCAAAGTCTACCTGAGCTACCTTCATCATTGATAGCTCTAGATGCCAGTGGCTGTCTATCATTGGAGAATGTAACTTTTCCTTCAACTGCAATTCAAATGTTAAAGGAAAACAAGACGAGGGTTGCCTTCTGGAATTGCCTGAAACTGAATGAACATTCTCTCAAGGCAATGGAGCTAAATGCACAAATTAACATGATGAAATTTGCACATCAGCATATATCCATGTCTCGTAGTCACCCTTATGATGCTAAAGGCACGTACGTGTACCCGGGAAGCAGTGTTCCAAAATGGTTGGTGTATAGGACAACACATGATTACATGACTATTGATCTCTCTTTTGCTAACCATTCCTCTCAATTGGGCTTCATATTTTGCTTCATTGTTCCACCAGTTCCATCACAGGGTTTCATTTTGAGATTTAATATTAGTGTTGATGGCGATGATAGTCAACTGCACTTGGATAGGCCAAGTCATGAGATTAAATCAGATCATGTGTATTTAGTATATGATCGAGGTTTTTCTCGTTATCTCAATAGCCGAATCAAAGATCAGCCAAAGTTCAAAATTAAGATTACAGCAGAATCACGCACACTAACATCAGAGTACGTGCCATTAATGATGTTGAGAGGGTTTGGGGTCATTCCAATAAACAACTCACAATATCTAAATTTCATTCAACAAATGGAAATGGCTGAAGGTCCAAGTATCCCAACTTCATTATGGAGTGTTGTTAACAGTCTTTTAGTAGTACTTATTTGTATAGGATTATTCCTAAAGTTTGTTTAATGATGAGTTTGCCTTACCAATAATAAATAATAATACTCATGTTCTCTATGGTAAATTTAATCTGGAGCTCATTTTCTTTTTGGAATGAAAGTCGCATACTTGATCATTTCTTTTAACAGTTCATATTTTAGAGTTGAATTGCATATTTTAAGAGTCTTGTTTCAATCCAATAAACTGCCAGCATTCTTAAGAAGATTTAATTCATATATACAGCGTTAGTTTAAATATTTTTTACATTATAACCAATGATAATCGTCAGATCATTACAAATATTTGCTTTCCATAACTACTTATAAAATCACATATGTGTAAAACTGATTACGCAAAATCTGTACCAAAATTAAACTTTATTTATAATGCAATTGTGCTTCCAGCCTACCACAACTCAGAAAACAAATTAAGTGTCTAGATAGCTTTGCTTACCTTTTCTTAGCAATTTGTATCGTTAATCCAAAATTGATATGTTGCTCAGCAATCAATCCCTACGTACAATCCTAAATTGATGATCACCTTGTATAGAAAACGAAGTTGATTAGAAACTCTTGTTGATGATATTAAACAGTAATTAAGAGAAAGAAACTGTAGTTGATACAAATAAAAAAAAACATGTCTATATGAAGCAGGATAGTCCTGTGAAAGTAACATTAACTTAACTCATATATTGCCAGTATCATGTACTAGAATAATCAACAAGTGATATATGGATTTTTTGTTTGAAATATAAATTTAATTTTTTCAAGAATTTAAATTATTGAAACTCCAATAGTTTTACCCATTGGAAGATCCTAAAAAGCATTATGTGAATGAATAAAAATTACTGCATAACTAGTATCCTCTGTAAGCCTGAGAATAAAGATAAAGTTGTTTGAAAGATCCGAGACATCTTTCAATTTAAAAGATTGAGGGTCATTGTCTCTACAACCATCATCAACAGAGTATGAAACTCATCTTTAACAGTAATATAGAAAATGTCGGAAGGAAAAGTACACTTCAAAAAAGGCACGAGAATCAAATGTTATATGATGAGTGACATCAAAATCAAGAACTCATGTACTCCTAGAGCTAGTTAATGTTAAAACCACAACATATCTATCATCTGAAATATTTATTGATGTCATGTGACCGTTTCTTGCTGAAGATAGCAAAGAAAAGTCTTCAAATAATAGTAAAGAGTCCCCTGAACACTGTAAGAAAGGAACCAGCACAGCAGCTATACTGCTGCAACATTGCATACCGTACAAAAAAATCAGGAAAAGAAAAACAGCATAACAATGCACAGGCTGCAAATGAACCAGGAACTAAGATGATTAGATCTGAAAGTGAAGGTTTTGTTTACGGCTGTTTGCAGGCTCCAGACTCATAAACAGATGTATTTGATCAGGACAAAAAGGATGCAATGCAATGAAGGAAGCAAAAGGATCACAATGAAGGTGGAAAAAAAACAAAGGAAACTGTAAAGACTTAGGGTTTATGCAGAAGCGAAACCTCGAAACCGGGGGAGCTTGTGATAGTTTGATACCATGTAAAAAGTATTTCTAATGTATTTCAAAGTTGTAATCAAAGTACATGCACTAATTAGCTTAAATAGACTAAGCCTAAACCTAATGAGTTTGATAGACAGTTCAATTTTGATCAGTTTTCAGTCAAAAAAATATCCAAACCGATAAAATCTACATCAATTTGGTTTGATTTTCGGTGTTTTTCAGAAGTAAAATCAAAGTAAACTACATTGAAGTTTGCTTCGGGTGATCGATTCCGTCACAAAATACAATTAAAGTAAATAAACCAATATTTTGATATTCTACATACTCGAATTATAGTCTACTACGTATAACAATCACAATTACAATTTTAAACCACAATCGTAACAATCTCAAATTACATATTGATACTGCATATTACAAACTTTAGCGCACACAATTTTATATCTCAAATTACAAATACATCCAAAATAAATTCCAAATACAAACTAAAATGATAGTTCACCATCATGAAATTAAATTAATCTCAAATTACAAACACATCTAAACTAAAATTCCAATTCTTTTCCAACTTGAGGGTGGGTCGCTATTGGGCCCGACCCTAGACTAAACTTGTATTAGTAAGAGGTTTGGTTCGGTTCACCGGTTTTTATTTTAAAATTAAAAACTGAGAACCAAACTGAACTAGTTTGGTTTTCTTTGGTTCAGTTTGGTTTGTGTTCCAAACCAAACAAAATTGGTCATTTTTAGGTTCGGATTAATTTGCCGGATTGATCGGTTTTGTCGGAACCACTTACACCTAGAGCATGATAAATGGGCCGAGTACAATTATTATAAATAATTACAAATTTACATTATTTGGAACATAACTCATTGCCACTTTTCTATTGCTATTGTTCCAACTTTTTCTGCGTATCCTGCATTCGATGATCATAGAATATATTATGATATAACGAAAGGGTCACACTAACAAGTGTTCTAAGGGCACATGTTAGTATTTTCCTAACAAAAATCTACAATAAATGCTGGTTGAGATAGACAATAAAAGAACTGCTCTTACCTAGCATTAATTTCACATAACTGATAACTCGTCATGGGAATCATCCTATTTCATCTTTATCATTATTGAAAATAGCACTATAAAATGGATATGGATTCTCAATCATCTCGCTCAATGTAAGACGTCCATCTTCGTCAATTTCTGCCTGTCACAACATTATGCAATGGTTACTAATGAAATTAATGAATGATGTTATCCAACGGAAGTTGGAGTGCTCGTTGAGCAATCTTTGTCAAAAAAATCTACTTCTCATAACAATATTACAATATATGCTTAATGAGGTGTTGCACAATTGCATCTAGTCAAGACACCCCCCATGTAAATCTAGCATGAGAATATAAACCCTCCACAAACAGAAAGACTGGTCATGTTATCTCTGAACAAGGGGTATCTATGGACTGCTCCGAAAACACTCAATGCTGTCAGAGGGTGTATGGGTCTCATTGGGTACTATAGACTATTCATCCGTGATTATAGTAAAATAGCAAGGCCATCAACAAATCTGTTGAAGAAAGGAAATTTTCTGTGGAACAAATTTTTGCCAACCTTTCACCCTCGAGTGGGATGCTTTGGAGTTGGACAAAGGGTTAGATGCAATTTTGTCCCGAAATCAGAAGTCTATAGCTTACTACAGCAAGAGTTTAGCTGGTTCTTCTCTTACTAAATCAGTACATGATAAAGAATCAATGGCATTAGTCTTAAACCATCCGACATAGAAGGCCATATTTGTTGGGAAAGAAATTTTTGGTCACAGATATGATTAGTAGATTCACCATAGATAGGAACTTAACACGGTATGTCATCTCTATCATATAGTGCAGCTACCAATATCATGACTGTAGTAAGAGACATTATTACTGCTCTTGCATAGATGTGTCACAGATGAAGAATAGCCCTCAGAGCCATCATCAAGGTATAGAAAACTTATCAGCTTTTCAACTAAATGACATCAGACAGTATTGGTTCAGATATGTTGCCTGATGAAAACATCTTATTAATTTTTTAAAGAAATCACAAGAGCACACTGGCATAGTAAATGTGATAGATGAGCGCCCATTACTAGGATGTACAGTAGAACAAGAAGATTTCATAGCAGAGACTCAACAATTCACAATCACATGGTTACCGAGAGAATTGAATCAGAAAGGGAATTCTAATTGTAACCACCCGCTTACAAGGCAAAAGGGTCATGAGAAAAAAAAAAGGAGAAATCAGTAAGGAGGCTAGAAGGCAAAAAAAAAAAGAAGCAGCAGAAAGAGATCACAAGCAAGGAGTATGGGAATGTGAGGTTATTCAATGACTGGTGTTACATGTATGAACCAGTTCTATTCAGCTAGTTTTTTATTGTGCTTCTGAATCTTATGATTCGGTAGCATTTACAATTCAAAAAAATTAGCTCGCTGATTTAAAATTTGATAACTAATGTCATCCATATATTCAAATGACTTTGCAAGAAAGAAGTGACATCATTGTCAATAAATCAGAGGGTATTCATTAAATGGTTAGATTCAATACCTGTGAAATTATATCTTCTGCTTGCTGCTTTGCATAATGATGCCCAGATGGATGGAGTTTCCCAATTATAGGCAGGAGTTCAATATCTGACAAATATCTGCACAATTGAAATGAAAACTCAAAAATTAATGATAGAGAAACTATCATATTGATTCAAAGAAAGTAGAATAATGATGAAAAACCAAAAGGTAAATACTAAATACCCATCTCCATCTTTGTCAAGCTGAGAAAACAACACTCTAGCTGAAGCATCCATTGAATCATCAAAATGACGTGAATCATTGTAACTTCCTTCATCATAGTTTTGTACCAAATCAAAAAGCCCATGGAAAAATTCTTTAAAATTGACCTTCCCATCTCTGTCCATATCTCTTTCTCTATAGAGAAATAAAATAATACATTAAGCATGAGTACACAAACAGTGATACAAATAAGCTAATTGGATATAAACTGAAGATTACCTATTCCTTTCAGAAAAATAAGTATAACACAATTATGATGCACAAGCACCGGACACAGCAAAGACAGGAAATATCCAAAATATAGGATACTATGAGGTGTATTGTTTGGTTGGAGGCCTGTATCTAAAAGCTTAAAACTCAAACTCTTAGACTAGAGAATTTTTCAGCTCTGGTCCTTACTTTTGTTTCGAGACCAGTAAAGCAGAATTTCTCTCTACCTCTACCTCTAATCTCTCTCTTTCTCTTATGTAGTATATATTTTTGAATTTGATTCATTCATATAGGGTTCGATGTATATCTAAATACCAAGCAAGATTCAAGTTACCTGACTTCTGCCTTGCACAACCATTGTCGAAGCTTTGGGTTCTTGCTGTCAGCCGGGTGAAGAAAGCTACAGAACATTGGAAAAAATAGCTTAAATTAGATCACCATTCCCCACAAATGGCAGGTAGATGTGGTTATGCAAACTAGACAAAAGTAAAACTAACAAACAATTAGTAGAAAAAGAAGCTCACTCATTGAACTCAGCTAAGTTTAGAAGACCATTTCCATCTATATCTGATGCATTAAAATGCTCTTCTTTCCACCAACTCGTATCGTAACCACCATCTGATCAATAAACAAGAAAAATCGCAAAATTCAATTCAATACACAGTAAAAGCATAAAGGTTAAAAAAAGCACCAAATTCAAAACACAGTGTATCTCAGAGACAGACAGTGATCAACATCATATCAAAACAAAATTGCAAATCAGTTGTGTTATTTGGAGAATCAAATTTAGATAACTTTTGCGACAACTTTCTTAAGCGGTTAGCGAAGTTCAAGTTAAGTTCAATACATGATTAATGGATATACTAGATATCAAAGCTCATTAACCACTGATGTAATTACATTAACCACAAATTTGGATGTAATTAACCCATTTATCAGATGTTCAAATCTACATGTAGTAATTATACACCTGAAAATTATTGAAATTATGTTAGTGTTGGTTAAAGAGTTTCGACACCCGGTATATCCATTAATCCCTACACAATAATTGAGAGATTAATTTTAAGAGATTTTCTAAAAGCACTGAAGTTGTTTTGTGTTTGTTTACATGAATAAAAATCATTTTTAAAAATCAATATCAATTGAAAGTTGAAACAATTTGTAGGAGAAACTACCGGCTTCTCATTTAAAACAATTTTTAGATTTTTCTCAAAGTATTTTTTTTTTTTTTGGAAATCTATAACAAACTTATGAAAATTTCTAAAAGTGGTTATTTTGTTTAAAAACTACTAAGATTAGCTTTGGGTTTAAAACAGATTTTAGATTCTCATGTTTTCTAAAATTGATAACAATTAACAAAAAGTGATTATTTTGTTTAAAAAACTATTTTTCACAAAAAAAAAAAAAAACCTATTACAAAAGTGCTTAACTCGTAAAAAAAAAGTGCTTAAGTTAAGTATGAAAAATGATTTGGATTAGCTTAGTTTTGAGCTTATGCAAACAGCTTATTCAGAGAAAAAGTAGTAGAAAGAGAACCTGCATCATGAAACCAAGTGATCGGAGGAGCATATTCAGAGAATGAAACGAATCCATCATGATTCTTATCGTGAATAACCATCTCCCTCTGGCTTCGATGCAAGAACTCTCTTTGAGCCTGTTGAAGATTCCACTGAGTCAATTCATGGAGAGATACAAACCAATCGGTGGGATCCACATCGATTTCAGGGAAGAGACGGACAATTCTGTTGGTTAGATTGAACTTGTCATCGGCAGAGTGTGTGGAGTTTGAACGGAGGCGACGGTGGATGGAACGGTGGTTGTTGTTGGGTGAGCGGGAGAGAAGAAAGAATATGAATGTTACTGCGATTGTGCAAACAAAAATGGAGATTGTTCCCATTGTTTGTTTCTGAATTTTGAGTGACCAGGAGATTATTTGTTTATAGCTATGAAGCACGGAGATTTATCGGATTAGGCGTATCCAATGTTGGTGTCGGATACCAACATAACACTATACTTATAATTACATTGAATTATATTATTTTTTTCAAATTATTATCAATATCAATGTGTCGATATTTGTATCGTGTTTGATATCCGTGTCTGTTGATGTCTGTATCGTGTCTGATGTCTATGTCCGTATTAGTTTATGTGTAACTGTTAGTAAGCAGTACGGTACTCAGGCTCGGTCAGTTTATTTGTTTAAAATTTGCCGCCACACTGTCAAAAGACTAGACTAGGTCATGCCTTGTCATCAAACAGAAAAAGATAAGATCTACTCTACTCAAAAGTCAAAAGATTACAAAATTCTGTTGAAAATAATTTTTTACTATTTTATATTTATTACCACTACAATTTTTTAGACCATCTAATTTAGTTGAGAGTCAATTTTGATATTAGATAGTTTTAGGCTTCTTTCGATCGTAGTTATGAGAGATCCATTTTGAATGTGTTGATTTGAAGGAAAGAAAGAGGAAATGAATAATTAATAAATTTGGACTTAATAAATTTATTTATTGGTTTACTTGTTTTTCTTTTTTGTTTTTTGTACTTCGTTTACTTGTTTTTCTTTATCTCAAACCAAACACTCATTTCAAGAAAAATTTAAGCATTTTCAATATATGTGATCTAAATGCACGGGTTAAGAAACAAATATCTGTCTCAAAAATCATGCATTCAATTTTTTAAAAGTTGAAATATTAATTTTATAATATAATTTGTTTATTTTTAGATTCCTTAATGTGCGTCACCGGACTCTAAGGCTTTGTTTGGGTGAAGAGAATTATGAAAGAGAGAGTAAGGGAAGAGAGAGTTAGAAGAAAACTACATTTTTTCTCTTGATTGACACACAAGAGAAATAGGGGAGAGAGAGACTAAAATGACATGGGGCCCACAAGTTTTCTTTTCTTCCCAATCCTGCGAAGAAACAGAGATGACACTATAACTTTTTAGTCTTTTCCTTATATGCCCTTGCTTTCGTAACTAAAACTAGCAAATTGAATATAGTAATATCACTGGGATAAAATTTAAAATAATAAAACCTAATTAATAATTAAATTAATCATCTTAAATCATTTAATATAATTTAAAATATTAGTTAATTGATAAAAAATAAATATATATTATAAAAAAATAATTAATGAGTTAAAATTAAAATGAAATTAATTTTGTTATTAACTTTTAGATATAGGGGCATTATTGTATTTACATAAATAAACAAGATTTCTTTCTACTCTATTTCTTCTCTTTCTCTCTTATACCAATCAACACATCAAATCTACTATATTTCTCACCTTTTTCTCTCTTCTCTTACTCTCTCTCACCCATTTCTCTCTTTTCATTTTCTCTTTCCAACCAAACATACCATTAGCGTAATTTGATCCCTCCCCATATATAATTGCATATATAAATGAAATGTAGATGACCAACAAGTTGTCTCTTAATATATGATTTTGCAGCACCAAAGATTGAACCCTAGAAGGCACAAAAACATATGAGGTGGCCCCTACTGTTGAATACAAACATAACCTCCCCCCCCCCCCCCCAAAAAAAAAAAAAAAAACTTAATAGGTAAAGAAGTGATCATCCATTGAAGGTCGCCAAAGAACGGACCTCTCCCAACCACAATGTCTCCTCCATGTAAATTGGTTGGCACGTCCTTATTCCTCTTACTCTTATATGAGAACATTTTTCTCACTTGATACATCCCATATATAACTTCCTTCACATCCAAACAATTCGTTCAACATGTAACTTTTTTTATGGTGGTGCGAGGAGTGGCTTCGGCCCTGCGCACCACCCGTAGTCTAGACCTGTGACAACGGTGTTGGTTTCGGTGTTCTCATCTTTGGGTCCGGGTTCAACCACAACTACCTCCTTCACGACCATGTTTGCTGGTTTGGGGGTGGTTTCTTTAACCAGCTCGATTTGGGGTGGTTTCTTTAACCTATTCTGTGAGGATACAAAGTGGTTATTTTTAACCAATATTGACAGACAGTAAGCGAAACATCTTCTTCTAGGGTTAGTGCGGCGTCGCTGCCTTTCCCCTCCGCTCTTTGTTTGAGAGCGTCGTTCCCTTGGTTTGCTAGGGTGTTGTCTCGAGAGCCTACTTTGTTGTCTTTCCATGTCATGAGATCAGGTGTTTGCTTTGTTGTTTCTTTCTCCTCCAGGTTTGTGCTACCACCTAACCTATTTCTGGTTGGTCTCCGTCTGAACCACCTCCTTCACTACCGATAGTGATACTGCCTTCAAATTCTCAAATCTGCATCAACTTTCAACAAGCTACTATATGCCTTCTCGGGTGTATTGATAGCTTTGTTTTAATTATTTTTAGGTAGTTGATTTAGTTTAAGTCTCTGTTTGTTTTCTCTATCTTGTATTGTGCTTGTTGTGTGTTGGGTTACCATTGTTTTATGTTTTTTGTATTCATTCTTAACTGGCAAAGTTAGTCATGATCATGTGGATTTATAAGTTAGGAGCAAATCTAATGCTTACGGTTTTATCGATTTAATTCTGCATAAATTCTGTACTTTACCCTGTTAGTGACTTGACTTGTGTTGTGTTCTGCACATAGTGTAATGTTTGGCTATTTAGCTTTTGAATGAATAGAATATCTCTTCTTTCACAAAAAAAAAAAAAAAAGTCCAAAACGTCTAACCTATACTTCACTTTATTTTTGTATTTATTTTAAATTTTGAAGGAGGGGCACCATTACCAAGCTAGCAACAAGGAAAATAGTAACAAGACATCATTTTGAATAAATTTCTGTTTCAATATCCTATTTTTTTCCCTCAAAACATTAGGGAAAATATTATTTAACTTTTCATATTCATCAATTCATAAATATCAATAAAACTACATGTTGAACATTACAAGAGGTCATCAACTGAACTGCAGTTGACAAAATGGACACTTGAATTTATCCATTTTTTCAGCAATGGAAGGAGTAACCTTGACACATTTTCCATGATGCCAATTGTCGCAGAAGTCGCACAAAATCCAAAACATGTCGTCCCCATAATGCATACTGCATATGTTGCATAATACGCTCTCATCATCGTCTTCCACAACTTCAGGTTCCGATGCCTTGATCTGGGGTTCTGGAGCCTTCTGCTTCACCATTCAAAAATCAGATTAGAAAACAAACTAGTCAGGCGATAAAAGAGAACCACAAATATCACCAACAATGCTTATAATTCGAATTGAATATTTATATACCATCTTCACAAATTTGGAGTACAATTACAAAATTACATTCCAATTAAACAATGGCTTCAAAAATTAAACAAAAATGTGAGAAAACATTGATGCCACTATCACACCCAGAATGACAGTAAAAATGAAATTTACACAATCCACGCCAGATATCAAAATAACTGCAACAAAACCCTGATAAACTGTTCACAAACTTTATACAGGATGAGACTATGTGAAGGAACACAAAGGTTCAGAGTTAATACATAGATAGATCCCTACTCATTTGTCTACCAATAAGGATCAAATTTCATGTTACAAGCACAATGGCCTGCAGTATTTACCTTTGCAAACAATATTTTTCATCATAGTAGATTTTTCTTATGAATGCATGAGCAAGGTCAACTTCTTTAAATGCATACACGGAATACAAGATGAGACTATGTGTTTGTGTGTGTCTCTCTCTCTCTCTCTCTGTGTGTCTGAGAGAGAGAGAGAGAGAGAGAGAGAGAGAGAGAGAGAGAGAGAGAGAGAGAGAGAGCAAATAATAAATAGGTAAGAATATTTGTCTCTTATTGTTTGTCCATGGACAAAGAGAGAGAGCAAATAATAAAAAGGTAAGAATATTTGTCTCTTATTGTTTGTCCATGGACAACTTTTCGTACAATATTTGTCTTCAGCAAATATCTTGTCTGGTCAAATGCCTTATTTTTAACAAATCCTACAGACCCATAGCAAGTGTATCAAGTGAGAACACGAGAACAACTAATTTTATCTATAGGGTTATACGGTTGAGATTGATTGTTCTCATGAGACCTATTCAACCTAAAAATGTATATATCGAATAAATATTATAATATTCTGATAATATCATCCAATATGATACCAGATTTATATTCTAGAGATGTGCATATAAATTTAGCATATATGTTATACATTCTACATCCATTTTCATGATATTTGCAAAATCTTTTTAAGACTACAAATTATAGACTGAGCAGTGAACTCCCTGGAAAATTAGCAAGCTACTCAATTTTAAATAGGGTGTGCATCTAAAAACAGACAACATCTGAAAATCAACAATAGTAACACAGATGTATGTATAAAAAGTATATGTATTTGCTATGTATAGGTTAAAGTTGAAAAATATTGTTTACCGCTATCGAGTTTCGCTTGGATTTGCTGCCACTGTGGTTTGAAGCTGAAGAATTCTCCTCAACTTGTTTCTTTGCAGCATCAACTTCCGCAGCATCAACAACTTCCAATATTGTTGGTAGTTCATTGATCATACTGAAAAGGCGCTCCCTGCATTACAATGCAAAACGTGAGTACATGGATGAACAGAAGATATATAAAGAAAAAAAATGATAGATAACTTAACCGCAGATAAGATCTATGGTTAAAACATGAAATACCTGTCAGATTGGTTAAACCCACATTGACCTCCAAAATAGAAGGCAACGCCAAATAACCATGAATCGCTATGAGCGGCAACTAAGGACAGCCAATCTTTTTTTTGCATTCCAGACCTAGCAAAGTTAATGCCCAGGGAAGGCTCGGGAAGCTCTGATGGAATTTCTACATCAGGTAAATTGACTTTCCACTCCTCATCAGGAAAGCCATACAGACACAGGTTTTCGTTGTCTGTAAGAATCAAGTAACCGGTTTATAAAACAAAATTACCAAATAGAATAGCGAAAAGAAATGAACATGGCAAATAATCCTTCTCTACATATTTTTCTTTGCAGCTACAAAGTATCTGCAATATCATATCTATATTTGCAACAAAAAAATTTCTGCTAAGAAACTTGAGAAGATAAGAACATAAAATTACCGGGATCACATTTCTTATAAAAATCATCAGCATCTGCAACAACATAATCAGGCAGAAAAGTTTCATCAGCAAAGAAAACACTTCAGAGCATTCATATATATAAGTTTAAAATAAACACAATAAACAAGCTCAAAGCTACATTGAAGCACAAAATGTCATATACGTATTGAAAATGAATAAAATTATCATGAGGAGAAAGAAACACATCATATATCAATTGCAGGTTAACATATTGCACAGCCTCCACATCAAGTGCACGGCAAATCCGAGTTAAATGTATTGAAAAACATTTGGCAACAACCGACAAAAGCGGAAAGAAAAATTAAATGCACCGCAACTTTCTCGGAGCATCTACAATATTACAACTGCTTTGGATTCTTATCTAAACATTAGATGGGCTCCACAATGCCGCATCACTTTCAAGCATCTGCTAATTTTTACTCCATTGGTAAAACTCATCCCTTAATTAGGTCACATTAATTAAAAAGGAGCTGCTTCATATTAACTACAAGAATTGTCTTGTGTAAAAATGAGAAGGTATTTTTTTTGGTTAAAAAATACACTAAATCTCTTATCTCTCTATATCCTTCTCTCTCAATATGTCTCATCTCTCTTCTCATAACCACTAGCTCATTGCACCACCATTCTAAGATTTTGTGGCTGATGGCGTCCATTATCCATGGCACTGCGCCTTCCCTGTTGGATGTTGAATTTGGATTGACCTTACTAGATTTTAAATGTGTTATTTTCGGTCAACCTCAGTTCTAGTTAAAAACAAAAGTAACTATCCTATTATTTTATCACTTGAATCGATTAATTTTACTGTAGCAATTTTATTTCAATCCAAAACAACCAGTTGTTTGTAGAGGAACTATCCTCACATGTAACAGCCACATTACCGTTCTCAAGCAGTGAAACTCAGTAGAGACAGGATCTTAGAGTTGAGAAACTCTATACCCCAAATTGGAGATGCTCTTGCGGTACTTACAAAGCAACCCAAATCTCAAATAAAAAACAATGCCAATAAACCACGTCCACTACCACTATGGTAGTTTCAGTTCAAATTACAAACTCCCATTTCTCGAGAACTAAACTCAATTCCCTCTTCCTAAGAACCCATGAATTACTATCACACAATTCAAAATGAGATGAATATTTTTTTTAAAAAAAAAAAAAACAAACCATTTGATATCTAGTATATTGTAAACAATGCAACTGTGCAAGTTCAAAATCAAAAGGTACTCAAACACTAAAATTTTCAGCTAAACATATAGTTGAAAAAGAAAAAAAAATTGAACCATGTCAAATACTTGATATAAACAAACATCACACATAATTTAACCAAAAAATTAATCAAATTTCAAAAGGTACTCAAACACTAAATTTTTAGCTAAACATATTTTTTATTAGAAAAAAAAAACACTGAACCATGTAAAATACTTGATATAAACAAACATCACACATTCTTGCATAATAATCAAATTTCACAGAACCAATTTGAAACAAATTTCACACATTCATGTAGGAAACTAAACCCAATTGAAAAATCGGTTAGCCAATTAAGTAAAATTAAAAAATATATATATTTAAAAAAACAAAACAGATCCATATGAAACAATGAACACAATTATTTGGTCTGTTAGATATACCAGTAGTCAGAGCTTTGATAAGACCAGCTCTACGACCCTTGAAATCTTCAAAGACATCTTCAACGGTATAAGAATTATGTTGTGAGCGTTCCATTGTAGCGTATGTCATTTGCAGAATTGGGGTGTTGTTTTTATACCGAGTTATTGTGCATTTATTATAAGTAAAAAAAATTCGCTTTAATTAAATATAAATTTAGGTAAATTTGACTTCCATTGATTAAAAATTTAAATGCAAAGAATATATTGTACCAGTACAATGCAAATACATAAAGGGTGCGTTTGATCTGCTAAAAAACAGAGGACTGGACTGGACAATTTTTATCGTACCTGTTTCATTCCAAAACTGGTTATGTGACTGGACAAAAAGGTAGTAAGGCATAGGACAAAAATAAGATTTTTTGTCCCCCACTAAACCACAGTACAACTTCTTGTCCATAGTATATAAAAAATATTGTCTCTATCGTTCTCCAGTACAGTTTTGTTCTGTGTTGTACTATCTTATTCTGTCCAGTACTTACTGTTTTGCAAATCAAACAGACCCAAATGGTACAAATGTAAGTGACATTTCAATTGTGCTGGATTATTGGTATGATAATGATGGCAATTTTTCTTGTCATGACCATCATTTTAACACACCACACATCCTTATGGTGATTAGGGGTGGGATTGGGAATCGGTTGGGTCAAGGTAGGCTATCCAAGGCCTAAGCCCGACCTGGTAAGAATATTTAAGGCCTAGGTTTGACTTGTAGTCTATCTAAGGTTTATGTTTAGTCTTGAGTTTGGCCTTTTCGAAAGCCTAGTATGGCCCGCTAGCCTATTTAAAAGTCTATTTTATATGAAATCGTGTAAATAAATAATCTGATGTGTTTAGATAGATCAGCAAACTACTACTCTTACTCTTAAGGTCGGAAATTATACTTGAGATGGAGGAATTTTTGCTAGAGCCTATGACAGATTGAACAATTTTTGGATTAAATGAAAAATTAGCTTGCTGATTAATGATTTGAAATGGCATCATTGTCAACAAAGAGAGTGTAATATTATATGATAGATTCAATATGTTGAGAGTGTAATTATTATATGATAGATTCAATACCTGTGAAATAAGTATTTTGCTTGTTGTTTTACATAAATGCCCAGATGGATGTAGTTTTCCAATTATAGGCAGGAGTTCGATATCGGACAAATATCTGGACAAATGAAAACCCAAAAATAAATGATAGTATATACTATTACGAAACTACTATATTGGTTCAAATAAAGTAGAATAATGATTGGAAAAGAAACATAATCTGCATTTAAAAAACAGTAACATATTCTGAAACACTTTATCCAGATACTGAGGCTTCCCTGAAAAGCTAAATATCTGAGTTAGAATCTTGCGTTGGTATCCAGGTATATGAATATATTGTCATTCAAGATACATGCCAAAAAAAAATCCCACAGAGATTTTATCCTTCTATTTGAAGTTTTATGCTAAGGAGATGCTAGATACTCAGGTAGTATAAACTTGCATCTAATACCAATGTGGATCCAAATGTACTCAAAGAAAATATATATAATACCAATATAAGTGAGTACATAAAAGTGAAAGAAGCTCGCAAAGTACTGTAGACTATCATCATCTTTATTGTAAACAAGAAATTATGCATTAATTAACTAAATTTTGTTTACAATTATGATGCACAAGCACCGTATACAACAAAGACGGAAAATATCCAAAATATAGAATACTGGGACATGTTTTGTTTGGTTTTGACATTTTGAGGCTTATAGCTAGAATCCTAAAACTCTTGAGACTAGTGAATTTTCCAGCTCTTGCCCTAATTTTTGTTTCCTTGTTCTATTTGGCAGAAACCATGAAAAAGAATTTCTCTCAACTGCTTTCTCCTTTCCTTAAGTTGTGCATAAATTTTACTCTGATGATACTCTCATATAGTTATATTTTATATGAATAACAAGAAATATTAGAGTTACCTTACTTCTGCCTTGCACAGCCATCGTAGGAGCTTTGGGTTATTGTTGTCAGCCGGGTGAAGAAAAGCTACGGAACATTGCGAAAAAAGAAATGCAAAACTTAGCCTAGATAAAATCATAAGACTATTATCACAGCAGATAAATGTACATGTGCAGACAAGTAACTAGCAAACAAGTATTAGAAAGAAGCTCACCCATTGAACTCGGCTAAGTTTAGAAGACCATTTGCGTCTACATCTGATGCATTAAAATGCTCTTCTTTCCACCAACTCATATCATAACCAAAAGAACCACCATCTGATGATTGAAATGCACAAATTGCAACATTCAATGCATGGGCATAAAGGTTTATAAAAAGCACCAAATTCAAAACACATTATCTCAGAGAAAGACGGTAATGAGCATCATCATTCAGACAACTTTCGCAACAACTTCTTTAAGTGGTTAACGCAATTCAAATTGCTTTCGCGGTAAATGGTTAATGTATATACCATCATTGAAACTCATTACCCATGACGTAACTACCTTAACCGCAAACTTGGACATGATTAATCACAATTTTTCAGATAGTCAAAACTACGTGTAATTGAATATCGGATAAATGTGGTAATAATTAAAAGTTATGGTTAACTACACCCAAATTTACAATTAATCAAGTTACTTTTTTTTTAGTAAACCAAGGTATCCTCCACACACAACTCCAAAAGCAAAACTAATCCATCAAGGTATGTTTTTCCATAAGCAATCGAACTCGTAACCAAATGGTTAAGGGACTCGGATATCTACCACATGTGAGTTTTGACATATGATATATCAATTAACCCCAACTAAAGATAGTTAATTACGAGATTAAACTGCATTATCCACCTAGAAATTGTGGTGAAATTTGTTCTTACAAAAATCATGTCTCATTGCGAATTTGAAGCTAAGTATGAAAATTGAAAACAAAGCAACACAATAGTAGAAAGATAACCTGAATTTGGGGTAAAATGGGAGGAGCATATTCCGAGAGTGAAACGAATCCGTGGTGAAAATTCATCTCCCTGTGAATTCGATCCAGAATCTTCCTCTGAGCTTGATTCGTGGAGGGAGACGAACCAATCGGTGGGGTCCACAACGAGATGGACGATCGTGTTAGTGAGATCGAACTTGTCATCGAAATAGTCGGCGTGTTGGTGGTGGGAGGCGGAGAGTGGGGAGGACTGGAGGTGGCGGGGATTGTATGATTGTGGATTCTTCTTTGCTATCAGAATTTGAGCACCGATAAGGTGTTTGTTTGTTTCCTGATTTGATCACGATCAGGTGCCTGCTCATGTTCATGTGTGGGGCTATCTTTCCGTTATTGCCAGTTGAGTTAGTACTTATGGAACCATCCAAATTTAATTTTTCTTTTTGCTTTCACGGCGGGTAAAATCTGGTTGGAGATCAGTTTTGGCATATGTGGTTCCAAATCCCTCCAATTGCAGCGGCGGAAGTCATTCCTATCAAGTTTAGTGTCAATTGCTACTGAACCAACTATCTGAATCAACTATCGACTCAAAGGTTAACACTATGGTAGACCACATTCATATATGGTTTAATGTGGACAAATGCTTAATACGATTATAACAAATATAAATTTTACAAAATTCATCGTTGGATCGAAAGTTTATATCTTATGGATCATTCATAAAAAATTGAAAATTATTTGATATGTTTTTGTGACTTACCAAAATTAACGATATTTAATAAAAACACATAAACAGTTCATTTTAATTGATTTCAATAACGTGTCAAATGATTTCCAATTTCTTTAAAAAAAAATTATGGATGGTCTATATAATATAAACTTTCAATGCAACAATGAATTTTATGAAATTTGTATCGTTATAATATAATTCAAGATTGGTCCACCATGAACCACTTGAAGAAGTGGTTTGTATTAGAATTTGCCTCAATTTTTTAGTCAAAAACATTATCAACAATCATGAGACAAGATTAGCTTCAAAACCATAAGATGTTGGACCAAAATTCCAATTGAATAGCATTATCATAATACTAGTAGCAATCATTATGGTCACAAGATAATCAAATCATAAGTTTAGTTGTTTATCTCATTCTCTTGCTTATTTCAAAACGATGGGGAGTAGCTGCAAGCATAATTCCAAATCCTATTTCAAACAAGCATTATTCCAGCCTTGTTCCTGAAATAAAATAGGATGTCTTTGTTAGCTTTCGAGGTGCTGATATTCGCAATAATTTCCTTAGTCATGTCCTCGAGGCTTTGTCACGAAAGCAAATTGTTGTCTTTTTGGACAAGAAGCTTAAAGGAGGAGATGAAATAATTGAGTGGAGAGAAAAATATGGTATGGTACTGATTCCGGTATTCTACCAAGTAGAACCCTCGGATGTACGGCATCAAAATGGGACTTATAGAGATGTTTTTGCTCAACATGAAAAAAACTATCATATGAACAAGGTGCTAAGCTGGATCTGCTTTAAAGCAATCTACCAATATGTCTGGATTTGATTCATTACATTTTTCGTAAGTGTTCTTTGACAAACAATTTTTCATATTTTCCCACGATTAATTGACTTCATGTATGTGTGTGTGTGTGTGGGTGCGTGCGGCTGCTAGTTTATGTTAGAACATACTATCACTAATTGGTAAATTCCAAAGAGAAGAAAGTCAAAGAATCAAGTTTTATTCACAATCTATAAGTTACTCTATAAATTACAAACTTGGTTTACATATATAGTATTTCATATGTAACTACTACCTGTTAACTAACTTGATACTTTCTAACTAATAACCGGATTATAAGTTCAACGCACTCCCTAATTCATAGTAGTTAAGGATATACAGCACCAAGTTTGTCCCTCATCTCATTGAACTTCAATCTCTTCAATGGTTTTGTAAGTATGTCAGCTGCTTGTTCGTCTGACTTACTTCTACCATGTGCAACGGGATGCTGTTGGCGCAGCTGAAGCACACACTACACAATTCTTGAACCTGTGCCTTTCGCTTAGCCAAGAATCACTCGCTAAGCTAGAATTGCCTCACTGCAATTCAGCAGAGCATGAAGAGAAGAGAAAGAATGGGAAAAAGAGATGAACAAGGAATGAAACAATGATTCACACACACACACACACACTAATGAATCAACACTAAGAGAGAAGAAAGTTTAGGGAAAATAGAAGTTTTTATTCATCCACTAATGGGCCAAAAACAAAGTGATGACTATTCATCACCTATACACTTCTATGAGAAATTCTATCATAGGCACAACCACAAATCAATATTACTTGGGCACACATACAACAAATATAAAAATTTAAAGATAAAATATTAAGTCACATCAACTATCATTAATCAATCCTTTTATATTTAATTTAAAAAAAAAAATGTATGTGTGCCTAAAAGACAAGTGTTGGGTTTGTGCCCAAGTAAGAGTTTCTCCACTTCTATTTATACACACACACACAAAAAACTAAACACTTATGAGTTAGTTTGTAACTGCCTACAGCTGGCAATTAACCACCACTTAACTAACTAACTAACTACCAAACTAACTCTAACCACCAAAAAACTAACATATAAGTCTCCCAGCTATAGTTAGAGGAGACGCTAAGTCTCCTGCAGTCTCCAGACTTAGAGGAGATGCTAAGTCTCCCAGACTTAAACACTCTCTTCACACACAACCAAGTATTTGAGAAAACATGGATTATGCTCAATTTCAACATTCTCCCTTAATTCATGTTTCTTAAAGACACAACATTCATCAAATTCTTCAGCCTTGCAAATGTTTCAATTGTCACTGCCTTGGTTAGTAGGTCTGCAATCTGCACATTTGTCCTGCAGTGCTCTAGCTTGAGAATTCCTTTGTCAACTTGCTCTCTCAAGTAGTGGAATCTCATCTCTATGTGTTTGCTCCTGCCATGAGCAATAGGGTTCTTAGCTAAGTTGATTGCAGACATATTATCAACCTTGATAATCACCTCCTTGCATTTCATTTTATCGATTTCTTCTAGCAGATTGCTCAGCCAAACACCTTGACAAGCACACATGAAAGCAGCTATGTATTCTGCTTCACATGTTGATAAGGCTACCACATCTTCCTTCTTTGAGCTCCAAGAGATTGGGGCTCCACCAGCTAAGAAAATGTAGCATGCAGTAGACTTTCTATCATCTTTGTCACCACACCAATTTGAATCAGTGTAACCAACCAAATTGAAGTCACTTCCTTTGTCAGGTGCTGGGAATAGAATACCATGATCCATAGTACCTTTCACATACTTTAAGATTCTCTTGGCTGCTACCAAATGAGATACCTTAGGCTTCTCCATGTATCTGCTGACTATGCCAACACTATAGGCTATGTCAGGCCTTGTGTTGCATAAGTATCTCAAAGAACCAATTAACTTTCTATACTCAGTTGCATCTACTTCTTCCTCTTCAGGCTCTTTGATCAACTGTAATCTTGGTTCACAGGGTGTGAGTGCAGGATTGCAATTGATCATTTCAAATCTCTTCAGTATTTCACTAGCATACTTGTGTTGATGCAACATCAAACCCTTCTTAGTTCTTTGAAATTCAATCCCAAGGAAATAAGAGATGAGACCTAAGTCTGTCATTTCAAATTCCTTCATCATACTCTTCTTAAAGTCATTTATGTATGATTCACTACTACATGTGATTAGCAGATCATCCACATAAAAACAAAACAAAATCAAGCCTCCTGCATTATCACTTTTCACATAAACTCCATGTTCTGTCACACACTTGATGAAGCCTATCTCACTGAGAAACTTATCAATTCTCTTATTCCATGCTCTAGGGGCTTGCTTTAGTCCATATAGAGCTTTCTTCAGTTTGTATACCTTAGATCCTTGACCCTTAGTATCAAAACCAGGTGGCTGTGTCACATACACTTCTTCATCTAATGGACCATTCAAAAATGCACACTTCACATCCATTTGGTGCATTGACCAATTGTTGTAATTGGTTATAGCAGTCACTAATCTGATGGTTTCCATTCTTGCCATTGGAGCAAAGACTTCATTGAAGTCAATGCCTTGTTTATGAAGAAATCCTCTAGCTACTAATCTAGCTTTGTGCCTTGTGATTTCACCTTTGGAATTCAGCTTCACCTTATACACCCACTTCACACTGATTGCTTTCTTTCCTTTAGGTAGATCAACAAGTTCCCATGTGTTATTTTTCCTCTATGGACTCAAGTTCTTCATGCATAGCTTTCAACCACTTCTTATCCTTCAATGCAGTATCTACATTCACAGGCTCGGACTCAGCATAAAAGGCTAAATGCACAAGATCTCCATCATCTGTGACTTCATCATCTTGATGCAATTCACAGTCCTGCAACCTCTGAGGTATCCTTCTTTCTCTAACTAGTCTTTCACTATCATTGTTAGCTCTTGCTTCTGATGTGGAAGGTGCTTCATCAAACATGATGCTAACTGAGTCTTTCTTCTCACTTTTGTATCAGTCTCATTCCTTCATTTCATCAATGATTACATCTCTACTAATCACTACATTTTTGCTTATAGGATCATAGAGCTTGTAACCATCAGTGTTATGGTATCCAACAAACACCATTTGCTCACTCTTATCATCCAGTTTTCTTCTCAACTGGTCAGGAACATGCCTATAGGCCAATGAGCCAAACACTTTCAAATGACTTATGTTAGGCTTGTTACCACTCCAACACTCCTCTGGAGTCACACCATTCAACATCTTTGTTGGACACCTATTCAGGATATAGGTTGCAGTAGCTACAACTTCACCCCATAATTCCTTAGGCAGATGTTTACCTTTAAGCATACACCTTACCATGTTCATTATAGTTCTATTCTTCCTCTCTGCACTGCCATTTTGCTGAGGTGTGTAGGGAGGAATCACTTCATGAATTATGCCTTCAGCTTCACACAAACTAGCAAATTCTTTTGACTCATACTCTCCCCCACCATTAGTTCTCAAGACTTTGATTTTGCACGCACTTTGCCTTTCAATCATAGTCTTAAATCTCTTAAACACATCAAGCACCTCATTTTTCTTCTTAATCAAGTAGGTCCACAATTTTCTACTAAAATCATCAATGAATGTAACAAAGTACCTGTTGTCAGCAATTGAATTAACTTACATTGGTCCACACACATCTGAATACACTACTTCAAGTGGTTGCTTAGTCTTCCTTATCACTTCTTTGCCGAACTTATCCTTATGATGTTTACCTTGCACACATTCTTCACAGATTTCATTAGGCACTTAAATCTTAGGTAAACCATACACCATTGTTCTTCTCTCCATCAAATTAAGATCTCTAAAATTCAGGTGACCAAACCTGTAATATCATATCCATTCATCTCTATTCACTGCAGTAGCCAAGCACTTTTGTTCCATGACATCAAGTTCAATTTTGAAAGTTCTATTGCTTGACATTTGAACTTTCAGAATTGATCTTCCACTTGAATCAAAAATCTTCATAACTTTCTCTTCCATCACAACTCTATAATCCTTTTCTAATAATTGACCAACACTTAGTAAATTGCTCTTCATACCTGGAATGTATAGAACATCAGATATTAGAGCACTTCCTCCATCTTTCTTTCTTATTGCTACATTACTTATCCCTTCTGCAGCAAGTGTTGAGTCATCAGCAAATTTCACCTTGCTCTTTGTTGTATTGTTGATCTTCAAGAACCAATCTCTTCTCCCAGTCATATGAGTAGAACAACCTGTATCTAAGTACCATTGTTCTTGGCTGCACTCAGCTTCTTCTTTCAAAGTGACCATCAGCAGAGTTTCATTATCTTCTTGTTTGGCCAGTTTAGCATCCTCTTCTTGAGACTCTTTCTTGCTTGCATTGCACTCATCTGCAAAGTGACCATACTTTTGACAATTGTAACATTGAATGTTACTCTTATCAAACTTTCTTCCATAGCCTCTTCCTCCTCTACCTCTATTGTTTTGATTAAAAACACCTCTACCACCATTCTTTTGGCCAACACTATTATTTTCTTGATTTTCATTTGAATTGGAGTTTTGGTAACCTCCTCTCCCTTTGTTTTTGTTCCACTTTCCCTTCCCTTTCTTGCCATTGTTGCTTTGAACCTGCAGAGCAACTTCATTTTTGCTCTTCTCACTCCTTTCATTCAGTTTATGTTCATAAGCATCAAATGCACTTTGCACTTCTTCCACAGTCATGGATGTGAGGTCTTTAGACTCCTCTATAGCTACCACAATATCAAATCTTGGTGTCAAAGACCTTAGAATCTTTTCCACCACAGATTGATTAGAAATTGTTTCTCCACACCCCTTCATCAAATTCACCAGTTTTGTGATCTTTGTAACAAAATCACCTATACTCTTTTTTCCCTCCATTTGTAAGATCTCATATTGCCTCTTGTGAGTTTGTAACCTCACCTTCTTGACCTTGGTTGCACCACCATAATCCTTCTCAAGATTATCCCAGGCTTCTTTAGCAGATTGAGCATCACCCACTCTTTCAAAATTGTCAAGATTCACACATTGGTGAATAATGAACAAGGCTTTGTAATCCATTTTCTTCAATTCTTTGAAAGTTGCCTTTTGTGCATCAGTAGAAGAGTCAGTCACTCGTTCAACACCATTTTGAACCAAATCCCACACATCTTGGAATCCAAATACGACCTTCATCTGTTTACACCAAGAATCATAATTCTTGCCATTCAATATTGGAAGATTACCAGGAAAAGCACCATTTCCATAGGTTCCCATTGCCATTGAACTCGAACTAGCGATAGATTCAAGAAACCAGAGCTCTTGATGCCACTTGTTGGCGCAGCTGAAGCACACACACTACACAATTCTTGAACTCGTGCCTTTCGCTTAGCCAAGAATCACTCGCTAAGCTAGAATTGCCTCACTGCAATTCTGCAGAGCTTGAAGAGAAGAGAAAGAATGGGAAAAATAGATGAACAAGGAATGAAACAATGATTCACACACACACACTAATGAATCAACACTAAGAGAGAAGAAAGTAGGGAAAATAGAAGTTTTTATTCATCCACTAATGGGCCAAAAACAAAGTGATTACTATTTATCACCTATACACTTCTATTTATACACACACACACACACACAAAATCTAAACACTTATGAGTTAGTTTGTAACTGCCTACAGCTGGCAATTAACCACCACTTAACTAACTAACTAACTACCAAACTAACTCTAACCACCAAAAAACTAACATATAAGTCTCCCAGCTATAGTTAGAGGAGACGCTAAGTCTCCTGCAGTCTCCAGACTTAGAGGAGATGCTAAGTCTCCCAGACTTAGACACTCTCTTCACACACAACCAAGTATGGATTATGCTCAATTTGAACAGATACTTGGCTAAATCAATTGTTGACTTGTCAATCAGCATTTTCTTTTAGATTCATTTCCTCCATTAGTGTGGTTACCCATAAGGCTTGGCAAGCTCCCATTGATGCAGCCACATATTCCGCTTCACATGAGGATAAATCGATTAGTTTGGTTCAGTTTCATTTTCAAAAAATACCATGAACCGAACCAATTGAGAGTTCATTGGTTCAGACATCGGGTTCATCAAAAATCAATCCAAACCGGTCCAATTACAATCCATTGGTTTACTAAAATGGATGCACCTAATTTTTCTTAGCAAAATCCATTCATTGATTGTTTAAGTTTTATCGGATAGATTCTTTAAATTTTTTAAGTTACGAATATGTCATTTAAGTTTTATGTTTGTATTAGATAGGTCATATAAGTTTTTTAAGTAATAAATAGGTTATTTAAGTTTTACGTTTGTTACAAATATGTAATTTAAGTTTAACATTTATAACAAATAGATCTTTACAAATTATAAACTTGACGAAAGCCGGCCTTAGTGATCCGACGGTGTCGAGTGGAAGGGTCGTCGCTCAACGGATAAAAGTTACTCTAGGGATAACAGGTTGATCTTCCCCAAGAGCTCACATCGACGGGAAGGTTTGGCACCTCGATGTCGGACTTATTTATTACTTAAAAAACTTAAAAGACCTATTTATTTCTTAAAAAACTTAAAAACTTATCTAATATAAAATAAAACTTAAAAAGTTATTTGTAATCTATATTTAAAAATTAAATTAATAGAAGCACATGGTAATATATATTACTACTAGTACTAAGGATAATTTCTTTCATTCATCAAAGTTTGGGGTAAGTTGTCTACAATATTTTCCAGCCGTCTAGTGCTTGGATAAATCTTTGCAAAAATTACAATTAAAAAAAAAAATATTGAGAAGCAAAATTTCATTGTCGGTACGTGTTCCTTCTTGGCACTTTCCTAGCGTTGACATCAAATGAAAACTAAAAAACAAAAACCAGGGGAAAAAATTGCGTCGTGTTCATATTTCCTTTTCCATATGTTTTCCTAACAATGAACCACCATGCTACCTTAAGGAGCTTATGTTGTTTTGTTTATCTTGTGCTTGTTGTTTCTAACACACCTCAATCTCATGACATCTTTATTAGCTTTCGAGGTTCAGACATTCGCCAAGGTTTTCTTAGCCACTTAGTTGATGCTTTTCATGAAAAACAAATTATTGCCTTTGTAGATAATCAGATTAATAAAGGAGATGAAATATCACAATCACTTTTTCAAGCTATTGAAACATCATTTATTTCTTTGGTCATATTCTCTGAAAACTATGCTTCTTCACGTTGGTGCTTAGATGAACTTGTCAAAATTGTTGAGTGTAGAGAGAAAAATGGACAGATTTTAGTGCCTGTTTTCTACAGAGTGGACCCCACAATTGTGAGGCATCAAAATGGTACTTATGCAAATGCATTTGCTGAACATGAAAAAAAGTTCAATTTGATGAAGGTGCAAGAATGGAAATCTGTTTTGAAGGAAGGTGCTAGTATCTCTGGGTATCCTTCATCGATGTTTGCGTAAGTCATCTTGTCCCTGTTTCACTACATTAATTTATTTTTTTCGCAGAACAAAATATACTTTGTACACCATTTAATTTAGTTTTAAACCGCAGTCCATATCGGCAATCGCAGCTGTAGTATTGCTGATGCAGTAGCCTCTGCAATCGCACCGCAATTGCGATATGATTTTAATTCGCGTGCACGGTCGCATTATAACCGCATCAAATGTCGTATCAGACGATTTTGACCATGTTCGTTCAAATTTTCTTACACAAAAAAGTAAAATTTTGGACCTCAAATTCTAATTTGCGTCAAAGCTAATGAAAATCTTACTTTCAACAATGTTTCAACGTGTATTTTAAACACATTTGAATAAGTAATTTATGAAATAAACTAAGGCTCTGCAATAATGGATAAACAATGTAGTGACATTACATAGTGATGTTTTATTATATACTTTGTGAAATTTCAAAATGATTTTGCGCCGCAACTGCAACAACCAAAACCGTTAGTGTATCTGCGACCGCAATTGCAATTTAAAACCTTGGTACCTCCACGACTCCAACTCACTTATGAATTGCATACTAATAGACACTGGACAACTTGTCACCTCAAAATTTACAATAGTACACCTCATACATATTCATCGTTATGGATAGGGTTGGGAATAGGCAAGACGGCCTTCAGAGGCATGCGGCATGGTATGTATTAGGTCATGCCAGGCCTGTTTATTAAAAAAGTCAGGCTTAGGCTTTGAAAAAGCATATTTACATAAATAGCTCCGGCTTAGGCTTTTAAAAAAAGCCTACAAAGCCTATTAAGCCGGCCTATTTATATTTAATAATTATTATTTGTATAATATTATTATAATTATTTATATCATCTTATATAAAAAATAAATATTATTTATATATATACAAAATATTTATTTGTCGTAATCATATTTGTTATTTTATTAGCTTTTAATTATTGTGCTAATCATTTTATTAGCTTTTTTTTTAATGTTGAAGAAATTATGAAAATTTAAATGTGAAATAGGCTTCAAGGCCTATTTAATTAGCCTATTTAAAAAGATTATATAGATACCTATATTTAACACAGGCTTTTAAACAGGGTACAAGGCCAGACCAGGCTATAAATAGGCTCAGGTCAAGCCGGAAAAAAGAACATTTAATAGGTCATAGGCCAGGTTTAGGCTTAAAGAAATATCATAGGTCAGACTCAGGCTTGTCAAAGCATGGCATGACATGGCCTATTCCCAACCCTGGTTATGGGCATGTTAAGATTGTAGAACAATAGAGAGAAAAATGGAGAAATTATATTGATGGGGAACCATCTTGATTACATAAGAAATGAGAAAGATGCAACTAATCACTACTTATAGTAATCAATGGTCTCTACCATAGCTAAGGTGCTCCTACTACATTGTATTAAAGCTAAAAAAATAGTTACAACTGAAAGTAAAGGCGGGAAAGGTGGTTACACAGCTGTCACATAGCTGTCTTCTGCATCAAGCAATTATGCAGGTCAATTGGCTAAGCCATGCTTCGGTGGCTAAGCGAGGCTAAGCTGAACAAGGATTTTAACAGGGCACCCGATGGAATATAAGTTTACAAACACCTTTCATGGAACATAAGAATCCCGCATAGATTGCAATATCCGAAGCTTCTCAAAAGGAATGGAAGATTGGTTGCTAAAATCTGAAGTGCTCGAACCTGATTGCACTGTTGCATCTTAGTCTAGATGTTAAAATTAATGAAAGATATTTAAATTTTGAAAGGATTAATTAATCTATCAATGACCTTTTTTTCTTCTTCCATAGGAATGATTCTGTGCTTGTTAAAGAAATAGTTCAATATGTGCTGAGTAGGTTGGATGATATTCATAAGCACAAACCTCACTCAAAAAGAGTACTTATTGGACTTGGCAAACAAATTTCACATGTGGAATCATTGTTACTGGGAGATTCAAAAGATGTTCGTGCCATTGGCATTTGGGGTATGGCTGGTATTGGGAAAACAACTATTGCAGAGGAAGTATTTGACAGGCTATGTTTTGAATACAAACGTTGTTTGTTTATGGCTGATGTCAGAGAAGAATGGGGGAGACATGGAAGGATGCGTTTGAAGAAAAATCTTTATTCTGATCTTTTGGGAGAACCGGATTTGAATATTGACAGGCCATATGGATTGCCCATTTCTGTTGAGTGGAGACTTCGTCGTATGAAGGTTCTTGTTGTTCTTGATGATGTTAGTGATGAAGAGCAACTAGAAATTTTAATTGGATCTCGAACACTTGATTGGTTTGGAAGAGGCAGTAGAATCATCATAACTACAAGAGATAAGCAAGTACTTGCCAAAAGGGTTGTTGATAATGATGTTTACAAGCTTAAGCCATTGGATTTTGATGACTCTTTTCAGCTTTTCATATTAACAGCCTTTGGACAAAACCATGCTAAAGTTGACACCGAGTGTCATCAGTTTTTCGCTTACCACAAGTATCTTCTTCAGTTTTTTATTATCAAAATGATCGATTATGCCGAAGGTATTCCATTAGTTCTTTTGGCTTACAAATGACATTGCAATTTGATAAGTTATTCAGGTATTCCCATTAGATTGAGTTCTTGCTAATTACCGCTATTTGTTTTTTTTAAGGTATTCCTTTAGTTGTTAAAGAACTAGGTCATTTTATTGGCGGAAAATATAGAAAGACATGGAAAAGTGAATGTGAGAAGCTAACAAGAGTGCCGTTGAAAAATGTCCATGATGCTATTAGATTGAGTTGTAATGATCTCAATCGTGTTGAGAAGGAGGCTTGGGATTTTGCATTAATGCAGATGAGATTTGACCACATACGACTGCTATTGAACATTGACAACAAACAACTTTTGTGCATTGATATCAAACGACATTTCTGTTTCCCTACCAACCAACTTTTCCGCTTCGACAGGAACTATTCTCTGTTTGATGCATTAATAGAACATGGGCTGAGTGCGTCCGATGATATGCATATGTCCAAACGTCGTCGCTCAGAAAGAGTTATCGGAATTGGCAATCAAATTTCACATGTGGAATCATTCTTATCGACAGATTCAAAAGATGTTCCTGGTATAGCGAAAACAACTATTGTAGAGGGAGTATATACAAAGATAGGCAGCTTCAATACGAGTTTTACTATTAATTTATCAACAGAACAATGGCTGAGTGTGTTCCATGATATGCATATGTACAAACCGAACTTAAAAGGAGGACTTATCGGACTTGGCAATCAAATTTCACATGTGGAATCATTGTTACAGGCAGATTCAAAAGATGTTCGTGCCATTGGCATTTGGGGTATGACTGGTATTGGGAAAACAACTATTGCAGAGGAAATATATATAAGGTTATGTTCTGAATATGACAGTTGTTACTTTAAGGCTAATGTTAGAGAAGAATGGAGGATTCATGGAAGGATGTTTTTAAAGAAAGAGCTTTATTCTACTCTATTAAGAAAAGAAGATTTGAATATTGAAAGACCACATGGATTGCCATATTTTGTCGAGAGGAGACTTCGACATTTGAAGGTTCTCGTTGTTCTTGACGATGTTAGTGATGAAGAGCAACTAGAAATTTTAATTGAAACACTTGATTGGTTTGGAAGAGGTAGTAGAATCATCATAACTTCAAGATATAAGCAAGTATTCCTCAACAGGGTTCATGATAATGATGTGTATGAGCTTGAAGACATTAGCTAGATATGTATGATTCTTTTCTGCTTTTCAAATTTGAATGCCTTTGAACAAAACCATCCTAATGAGTAATCAAAGAAAATGGTCAAATATGGCCGAAGGTATTCCATTTGTTTTTTTCTTATTTTTTATGAAATAGACTATGAAAGTGGAACTTTTGATTTCCAATAAAAGGTGGCCATTGAGTTTCTATACGGGAGAAATCTTTCTATGCTCAGAATTGGGAATGAAAAAAGTGGGAGTAATGATTAAATCATTCAAAATCCAATAGGATATTAAATAATTTAAATTTAACTGGATAATAAAATTTTTGAAAAGACAATGATACCTATTAAAACAGTGATTTCATTAAGTTAATTGAGGGTATTTAGGGAAAATTAACAGTAAAAATTATTGTAGTAGTAGTAGATTTATTTTAACTTTTGAAGGAGGGGCACCATTACCAAGCTAGCAACAAGGAAAATAGTAACAAGACATCATTTTGAATAAATTTCTGTTTCAATATCCTATTTTTTTCCCTCAAAACATTAGGGAAAATATTATTTAACTTTTCATATTCATCAATTCATAAATATCAATAAAACTACATGTTGAACATTACAAGAGGTCATCAACTGAACTGCAGTTGACAAAATGGACACTTGAATTTATCCATTTTTTCAGCAATGGAAGGAGTAACCTTGACACATTTTCCATGATACCAATTATCGCAGAAGTCGCACAAAATCCAAAACATGTCGTCCCCATAATGCATACTGCATATGTTGCATAGTACATTTTCATCATCTTCTTCCACAACTTCGGGTTCCGATGCCTTGATCTGGGGTTCTGGAGCCTTCTGCTTCACCATTCAAAAATTAGATTAGCAAACAAACTAGTCAGGCGATAAAGAGAACCACAAATATCACCAACAATGCTTATAATTCGAATTGAATTTTTATATACCATCTACACAAATTTGGAGTACAATTACAAAATTACATTCCAATTAAACAATGGCTTCAAAAATTAAACAAAAATGTGAGAAAACATTGAAGCCACTATCACACCCAGAATGACAGTAAAAATGAAATTTACGCAATCCACGCCAGATATCAAAATAACTGCAAAAAACCCTGATAAACTGTTCACAAACTTTATACAGGATGAGACTATGTGAAGGAACACAAAGGTTCAGAATTAATACATAGATAGATCCCTACTCAATTGTCTACCAATAAGGATCAAATTTCATGTTACAAGCACAATGGCCTGCAGTATTTACCTTTGCAAACAATATTTTTCATCATAGTAGATTTTTCTTATGAATGCATGAGCAAGGTCAACTTCTTTAAATGTATACATGGAATACAAGTCGAGACTATGTGTTTGAGAGAGAGAGAGAGAGAGAGAGAGAGAGAGAGAGAGAGAGAGAGAATAATAAATAGGTAAGAATATTTGTCTCTTATTGTTTGTCCATGGACAACTTTTCGTACAATATTTATCTTCAGCAAATATCTTGTCCGGTCGAATGCCTTATTTTTAACGAATCCTACAGACCCGTAGCAAGTGTATCAAGTGAGAACACGAGAACAACTAATTTTATCTATAGGGTTATACGGTTGAGATTGATTGTTCACATGAGACCTATTCAACCTGAAAATGTATATATCAAATAAATATTATAATATTCTGATAATATCATCCAATATGATACCAGAATTATATTCTACAGAAGTGCATATAAATTTAGCATATATGTTATACACTCTACATCCATTTTCATGATATTTGCAAAATCTTTTTAAGGCTACAAATTATAGACTGAGCAGTGAAATTGCCAGAAAATTAACAAGCTACTCAATTTTAAATAGGGTGTGCATCTAAAAACAGACAACACCTGAAAATCAACAATGGTAACACAGATGTATGTATAAAAAGTACATGTATTTGCCATGTATAGGTTAAAGTAGAAAAATATTGTTTACCGCTATCGAGCTGGGGTTGGATTTGCTGCCACTGTGGTTTGAAACTGAAGACTTCTCCTCAACTTGTTTCTTTGCAGCATCAGTGACAACTTCCGCAGCATCAACAACTTCCAATATTGTTGGCAGTTCATTGATCATACTGAAAAGGCGCTCCCTGCATTACAATGCAAAACATGAGTACATGGATGAACAGTTGATATATAAAGAAAAAAAATGATAGATAACTTAACCGCAGATAAGATCTATGGTTAAAACATGAAATACCTGTCAGATTTGTTAAACCTACATTGACTTCCAAAATAGAATGCAACGCCATATAACCATGAATCACTATGAGCGGCAACTAAGGACAGCCAATCTGCTTTTTGCATTCCAGACCTAGCAAAGTTAATGCCCAGGGAAGGCTCGGGAAGCTCCGATGGAATTTTTACATCAGGTAAATTGACTTTCCACTCCTCATCAGGAAAGCCATACAGACACAGGTTTTCCCTGTCTGTAGGAATCAAGTAACCGGTTTATAAAACAAAATTACCAAATAGAATAGCGAAAAGAAATGAACATGGCAAATAATCCTATCTCTACATATTTTTCTTTGCAGCTACAATATATCTGCAATATCATATCTATATATGCAACAAAAAAATTTCTGCTAAGAAACTTGAGAAGATAAGAACATATAATTACCGGGATCACATTGCTTATAAAAATCATCAGCATCTGCAACAACATAATCAGGCAGAAAAGTTTCATCAGCAAAGAAAACACTTCAGAGCATTCATATATATAAGTTTAAAATAAGCACAATAAAAAAGCTCAAAGCTACATTGAAGTACAAAATGTCATATACGTATTGAAAATGAATAAAATTATCAGGAGTAGAAAGAATCAAAGAAACACATCATATATCAATTGCAGGTTAACATATTGCACAGTCTCCACATCAAGTGCACGGCAAATCCGAGTTAAATGTATTGAAAAACATTTGGCAACAACCGACTAAAGCGGAAAGAAAAATTAAATGCACCACAACTTTCTCAGAGCATCTACAATATTACAACTGCTTTGGATTCTTATCTAAACATTAGATGGGCTCCACAATGCCACATCACTTTTAAGCATCTGCTCATTTGTTGCTCCATTGGTAAAACCCATCCCTTAATTATGCCACATTAATTAAAAACGAGCTGTTTCGTATTAACTACAAGAATTGTCTTGTGTAAAAATGAGAAGGTATTTTTTTGGTTAAAAAATACACTAAATCTCTTATCTCTCTATATCCTTCTCTCTCAATATGTCTCATCTCTCTTCTCATAACCACTAGCTCATTTCACCACCATTCTAAGATTTTGTGGCTGATGGCGTCCATTATCCATGGCACTGCGCCTTCCCTGTTGGATGTTGATTTTGGATTGACCTTACTAGATTTAAAATGTGTTATTTTCGGTCAACCTCAGTTCTTGTTAATAAAAAAAAGAAGGTAACTAAATCGATTAATTTTACTGTAGCAATTTTATTTCAATCCAAAACAACCAGTTGTTTGTAGAAGAACTATCCTCGCATGTAACAGCCACATTACCGTTCTCAAGCAGTGAAACTCAGTAAAGACAGGATCTTAGAGTTGAGAAACTCTATACCCCAAATTGGAGATGCTCTTGTGGTCTTTACAAAGCAACCCAAATCTCAAATAAAAAACAATACTACTAAACCACATCCACTACCACTATGGTAGTTTCAGTTCAAATTACACACTCCCATTTCTCGAGAACTAAACTCAATTCCCTCTTCCTAAGAACCCATGAATTACTATCACGCAAATCAAAATGAGATGAATTTATTTATTTTTTAAGAAAAACAAACCATTTGATATCTAGTATATTGTAAACAATGCAACTGTGCAAGTTCAAAATCAAAAGGTACTCAAACACTAAAATTTTCAGCTAAACATATAGTTGAAAAAAATAAAAAATTGAACCATGCCAAATACTCGATATAAACAAACATCACACATAATTTAACCAAAAAATTAATCAAATTTCAAAAGGTACTCAAACACTAAATTTTTAGCTAAACATATTTTTTAATAGAAAAAAAAACACTGAACCATGTAAAATACTTGATATAAACAAACATCACACATTCTTGCATTTAACCAAAATAATAATCAAATTTCACAGAACCAATTTGAAACAAATTTCACATAACCAATTTGAAACAAATTTCACACATTCATGTAGGAAACTAAACCCAGTTGAAAAATCGGTTAGCCAATTAAGTAAAATTTAAAAAAAAATTAAAAAAAACAAAACAGATCCATATGAAACAATGAACACAGTTATTTGGTTTGTTAGATATACATATACCAGTAGTAAGAGCTTTTATGAGGCCAGCTCGACGACCCATATAATCTTGAAAGACATCTTCTACGGTATAAGAATTACGTTTTGAGAGTGACTCCTTTGTAGCGTATGCCATTTGCAGATTTGACGGAATACCAGTGGGTGTGGGGGTTATGCAGATTTGACGGAATTCCTTCGCTGTATCTATCATTTTCCTTTGTTTTTATACTGATTTATTATGCATTTATTATAAGTCAAAAATAATTTGCTTTAATTAAATATAAATTTAGGTAAATTTGACTTCCGTTGATTAAAAAAATATTGTCTCAATCTTTCTCCAGTACAGTTTTGTTATGTCTTGTACTATCTTATTTGGTCCAATACTTGCTGTTTTGCAAATCAAACGGACCCAAAGGGCACAAATGTAAGTGACATTTCAATTGTGCTGGATTATTTGTATGATAATGAGGGCAATTTTTCTTGTCATGACCATCATTTTAACACACCACACATCCTTATGGTGATTAGGGGTGGGATTGGGAATCGGTTGGGTCGAGCTAGGCTATCCAAGGCCTAAGCCTGACCTGGTAAGAATATTTAAGGCCTAGGTTTGACTTGTAGTCTATCTAAGGTTTATGTTTAGACTTGAGTCTGGCCTTTTCGAAAGCCTAGTATGGCCTGCTAGCCTATATAAAAGTCTATTTTATATGAAATCGTGTAAATAACTAATCTGATGTGTTTAGATAGATTGGCGAACTACTACTCTTACTCTTAAGGTCGGAAATTATACTTGAGATGGAGGAATTTTTGCTAGAGCCAATGACAGATTGAACAATTTTTGGATTAAATGAAAATTAGCTTGCTGATTAACAATTTGAAATGGCATCATTGTCAACAAAGAGAGTGTAATATTATATGATAGATTCAATACCTATGAAATAAGTATATTTCTTGTTGTTTTCCATAAATGCCCAGATGGATGTAGTTTTCCAATTATAGGCAGGAGTTCGATATCGGACAAATATTTGGACAAATGCAATGAAAACCCAAAAATAAATGATAGTATATACTATTAGGAAACTACTATATTGGTTCAAATAAAGTAGAATGATGATTGGAAAAGAAACATACTCTGCAGTTAAAAAACAGTAACATATTCTAAAACACTTTACCCAGATACTGAGGTTTCCCTGAAAAGCTAAATATCCGAGTTAGAATCTTGCGTTGGTATCCAGGTATATGAATATATTGTCATTCAAGATACATGCCAAAAAAAAAAATCCCACAGAGATTGTATCTTTCAATTTGAAGTTTTATGCCAAGGAGATGCTAGATACTCAGGTAGTATAAACTTGCATCTAATACTAATGTGGATCCAGATGTACTCAAAGAAAATATATATAATACCAATATAAGTGAGTACATAAAAGTGAAAGAAGCTCGCAAAGTACTGTAGACTATCATCATCTTTTTTGTAAACAAGAAATTATGCATTAATTAACTAAATTTTGTTTACAATTATGATGCACAAGCACCGTATACAACAACGACGGAAAATATCCAAAATATAGATACTGGGACATGTTTTGTTTGGTTTTGACATTTTGAGGCTTGTAGCTAGAATCCTAAAACTCTTGAGACTAGTGAATTTTCCAGCTCTTGCCCTAATTTTTGTTTCCTTGTTCTATTTGGCAGAAACCATGAAAAAGAATTTCTCTCAACTGCTTTCTCCTTTCCTTAAGTTGTGCATAAATTTTACTCTGATGATACTCTCATATAGTTATATTTTATATGAATAACAAGAAATATTAGAGTTACCTTACTTCTGCCTTGCACAACCATCGTAGGAGCTTTGGGTTATTGCTGTCAGCCGGGTGAAGAAAAGCTACGGAACATTGAGAAAAAAGAAATGCAAAACTTAGCCTAGATAAAATCATAAAACTATTATCACAGAAGATAAATGTGCGTGTGCAGACAAGTAACTAGCAAACAAGTATTAGAAAGAAGCTCACCCATTGAACTCGGCTAAGTTTAGAAGACCATTTGCGTCTACATTTGATGCATTAAAATGCTCTTCTTTCCACCAACTCATATCATAACCAAAAGAACCACCATCTGATGAATGAAATGCACAAATTGCAACATTCAATGCACGGGAATAAAGGTTTATAAAAAGCACCAAATTCAAAACACATTATCTCAGAGAAAGACGATAATGAGCATCATCATTTAGACAACTTTCGCAACAACTTCTTTAAGTGGTTTACGCAATTCAAATTGCTTTCGCGGTAAATGGTTAATGTATATACCATCGTTGAAACTCATTACCCACGAAGTAACTACCTTAACCGCAAACTTGGACATGGTTAATCACAAATTTTCAGATAGTCAAAACTACGTGTAATTGAATATCGGATAAATGTGGTAATAGACTAATAGTTAAAAGTTATGGTTAACTACACCCAAATTTACAATTAATCAAGTTACTTTTTTTCTAGTAAAGCAAGGTATCCTCCACACACAACTGCAAAACTAATCCATCAAGGTATGTTTTTCCATGAGCAATTGAACTCGTAACCAAATGGTTAAGGGACTCAGATATCTACCACGTGTGAGTACATATGATATATCAATTAACCCTAACTAAAGATAGTTAATTACGAGATTAAACCGCATTATCCACCTAGAAATTGTGGCGAAATTTGTTCTTACAAAAATCATGTCTCATTGCGAATTTGAAGCTAAGTATGAAAATTGAAAACAAAGCAACACAATAGTAGAAAGATAACCTGAATTTGGGGCAAAATGGGAGGAGCATATTCCGAGAGTGAAACGAATCCGTGGTGAAAATTCATCTCTCTGTGAATCCGATCCAGAATCTCCCTCTGAGGTTGCTGAAGGTTCCACTGAGTTGATTCGTGGAGGGAGACGAACCAATCGGTGGGGTCCACAACGAGATGGACGATCGTGTTGGTGAGATTGAACTTGTCATCGAAATAGTCGGCGTGTTGGTGGTGGGTGGCGGTGGATTGTATGATCGGGGGTGGAGATAGCAAGATTCTTCTTCCCATTGGTATCAGAATTTGAGCACCGATCAGGTGTTTGTTTGTTTGTTTCCTGATTTGATCACGATCAGGTGCCTGCTCATATTCATGTATGGCTATGGCTATCTTTACATTATTGCCGGTTGAGTTACTACTTATGGATCGATCGAAATTTAATTTTTCTTATTGCTTTCACCGCCGGTAAAATTTGGTTCGGGATTAGTTTTGGCATATGTGGTTCCAAATTCCTCCGATATCAAGTTTAGTGTCAATCGCTACTGAATCAATTGTCGACTCAAAGACTAACGCTATGGTGGACTACATTCATAGATGGTTTAATATGGACAAATGCTTAATACAATTATAACAAGAGAAGTGCTATTATCACACTCTCTGACACACTCTTTAAAGACACTCCAATTGTAAAATGTCATCTCATCCACGTTTTTCAATCTTTTCCTGGCTACCGGATGTTCGGATCAATTTGACAGGCTATGGTTTTTTTTTTTTTTTTTTACTTTCAATTCCAACTTTTCTTCTTTCTTCTTTCAAGCACCACTCACAGTCTTGTTGCTTCATCTAGCAAAGGAAATCATAGTGTTTGTTCATCCACAAAAATCACAGTTTTATTTATTTGGATTTACATCATTCTTCATTTCTTCCTTTATCATATCTTTCTTATTCTTCTGCAAAGGAAATCACAGTTTTTCTTCACCCATTAGAATATTAAACAAACAGTGAAACAATGGTAGAAAAAAAAAACAAGGCTAAAAAAATTATCCAACTCAAAGAACGGTGCAGAGGTTTCAATCTCAAATTGTTGTTCAGATCTGATACTGTGTTTGAGACAGCCATGGCAGTTCGGCGGCGGAGACACTAAACCTTCATGAAATTTTTCGATCTACTCACCCACTTGTTCTTGTTCAAATTAAAGATTTATCTAAAATATCATTTAAACATCTAGAATTAAAGTTCCTTGACTCAACAAGCTTTCCAAAGATTAATTTAAGCACTAGCCTCCTCCACAAAGGAAAATATGTTGAATTTTCTTAGAATTTCTTTTCATTACAGAAAATGCTATTATTAAAAGAAAAGGATTTAAGATTGTTAGAAAGGCATGCAGTAAAAATTTCTGGTATAGATAATTTGGAGGTTTGTTTCAATGGCAGATAGAATTAACTGAAGAGACGTACGGAGACGGTGGACAGAAGATATGAATTTGGGATTTTCGATGTTAAAGTAAATTAAATAATTAAAAAAAGATGTTAAATGGTTTAAACCGGCAGGGCCGGTTATCAAGTCTGCAGTTTTGAAAGTTAGAATACGTGGCTTGATATTGTCGGGTGTGTTGCTCCGCGTTTGTTTAAGCGTTTGTTGCTAGCATATCTCTTATAACAAATATAAATTTTACAAAATTCATCGTTGGATTGAAAGTTTATAACTTATGGATTATTCATAAAAAAATTAAAAATTATTTGATATGTTTTTGAGACTTATCAAAATTAACGATATTTAATAAAAACACATAAACAGTTAATTTTAATGGATTTCAATAACATGTCAAATGATTTCCAATTTCTTTAAAACAAATTATGGATGGTCTATATAATATAAACTTTTAATGCAACAATGACTTTAATAAAATTTGTATCGTTATAATGTGATTCAAGATTGGTCCACCATGAACCACTTGAAGAAGTGGTTTGTATTAGAATTTGCCTCAATTTTTTAGTCAAAAACATTATCAACAATCATAGCTTCAAAACCATAAGATGTTGGACCAAAATTCCAATTGAATTGCATTATCATAATACTAGTATCAATCATTATGGTCACAAGATAATCAAATCATTACTCACTAGCCAAAATCATCAGGGCTTAATTTGAAATCGAGTTTGTTGACTGCAGCTATAATTTAAAGTAAAGTTCTGTTTGGTCTTTCTTTGCCTTCATTGCTGTTTTTTTTTTAATTTGCAGATATCTTGTGGCTCCCTTCAGAATTGAAAATAGTGAATCCAGTAGTAGCATAAGTTTAGTTGTTTATCTCATTCTCTTGCTTATTTCAAAACGATGGGGAGTAGCTGCAAGCATAATTCCAAATCCAATTTCAAACAAGCATTATTCCAGCCTTGTTCCTGAAATAAAATAGGATGTCTTTGTTAGCTTTCGAGGTGCTGATATTCGCAATAATTTCCTTAGTCATGTCCTCGAGGCTTTGTCACGAAAGCAAATTGTTGTCTTTTTGGACAAGAAGCTTAAAGGAGGAGATGAAATAGTCAAAGATGCAAAGCAACTAGAAGTTTTGATTGGAACAGATGAATGGTTAGGACCAGGAAGTAGAATCATCATAACTACTAGAGATAAGCAAGTACTAGCTGGAAAAGTTGATGATACATACGAGGTTGAGCCATTGGACTCTGCTGAATCTTTTAAACTTTTCAATATTCATGCCGTTACTAAACATGAGCATCTTGAAATGGAGTACTATAAGCTATCAGAGAAGATGGTAGATTATACCAAAGGAGATCCACTAGTTCTTAAAGCTTTAGCTAACCTTCTTTGTGGAAAAGATAAAGACATATGGGAAAGCCAAGCAAGGATTTTGAAAATAGAGCAGATTGAAAATGTCCATGATGTTTTCAGATTGATATACACTAATCTTGATTATCATGAAAAGAATATATTCTTGGATATTGCCTGCTTTTTTGATGGATTGAAATTGAATCTTGACATCATAAAACTTCTATTGAAAGATCGTCGTTATTCCGTGAGCACTAAATTAGACAGGCTGAAAGATAAACTATTTGTCAACAAAACATTGTATCAATGCATGACATTATACAAGAAACCGCTTGGGAGGTTGTACGACAAGAATCTGTTGAAGAACCTGGAAGCCGAAGCCGACTATTTGATCCTGATGACATTTATCATGTATTGAAAGATGACAAGGTAAATATTATTTTTTTCATAGAAGATTTAATTATTTTTGTTAGGTTTTGTATTGTTGGAATGATTGATTTTTAAAAAATCTGTACTGTTTTTTTAGCAGGGAAGTGAGGCCATCAAAAGTATGGCCATTAGATTATCTGAAATTAAGGAGCTGCAGTTAAGCCCTCAAGTATTTGCCAAGATGAGCAAGTTGAAATATTTGGATATTTACACTAAGGGGTCTCCAAATGAAGGTAGTTTGTCTCTTCCTCAAGGGCTTGAATTTTTGCCTAATGAACTGAGATATCTTCGTTGGGAGTATTACCCTTTGGATTCCTTGCCATCCAAGTTTTCTGCAGAAAACCTTGTTACATTGAGCTTGCCTTAATCAACGCCTGTACGTGTATCAAGGTAGCAAAATTCCAGAGTGGTTGGAATATAGTACAACTACACATTGATTTCATAACTATTGATCTTTCTTCTGCTCCTTATTTCTCTAAGTTGGGCTTCATTTTTGGCTTCATCATTCCAACCATCTCATCAGAGGGTTCAATTCTTAAATTCAAAATCAGTGATTGTGATGGTGAAGATGAAGGTATTAAAGTGTACTTGAACAGACCACATCACGGAATTGAATCGGATCACGTGTATAAATTTATTATTTTGAACTTTTTTAACATATATAAATTCATACTCCTCCGGTCTTTTTTATAAAAAACAAAACATAAAAATCACTAAGACCATATTTATATATGAGATTTTCTTTCCGCACCCCCAATTGACTTTTTCACCTCCTAAACTTCCCAAAATATCCATCTCGCTACGTAGGCAGCGAGTGTGTAAATTGCAAAAAATAGGCACACCACAGCTCGCTCCCTAGGATGCAAACAGTGTTCGCTCCCTAGGATGCGAACTCTTTTTTTTTCATGATTTTTTTTATTTGTTTTATATAGCAAACTTTATAAAAATCAATTTTTTTAAAACATAATTATGGAGTAAATCTCATAATTGCATCATGAGATCAATGTATATAAAATAATAATATTGTGTAATTTAAAATTATTTATTGAGAGAACAAAGAATATTATTAGCAAATCTCAAAATTATTTAATGTACATTATTAGCAATGAATGATAATTATACAAAGAATATTTACAATGAATGTGAGATATCATGTGAGTTTATATTAGGAATATAATAATTAATATGAATTTATAAGGTTTACTAATTAAAGTACAAATTGAGTTCGCATTTTACGTAGCGAACTATGTTTCGGTTCGCCGCCTAAGCAGCGAGTGTCAATATTTTATACTGAAACTGAACGTCGGCACCATGAAAGACTGAAAAAATCATGAAAAAAAAGTTCGCTCCCTAGGATGCGACCTTTTTTTTTCATGATTTTTTCATCCATAGGGGATGCCGACGTTCAGTTTCAGTATAAAATATTGACCCTCACTACTTAGAGTGCGAAAAAAAACTCTCTTTATATAGGGATGCAATGGGTGCCCACGGGTGCGGGTTTTACACCACACAAACCGGCACCCGAACCCAAAGTCTATTCGAGTGATAAATTAACACACACGCCCACACCTATTGGGTTCGGATTTTTTCACCCGAATCCGTAGAAAAAAAATTAAAAAATACAAAAACATTGAAATTCCATCAAGGTCTCTTAATTAAATTAAAATTAAGGTCTACAGCAACATTGAAAATACAACAACATAGTCTTCAAGACTTTTAAAAAATTAAACTACAATTAAAAATAAGGTGTTCCAAAGATATTCAAACAAAATAGAAGTACTTATTTAATTTAATGTCTAAGCGGATGTGATTTCGGGTTTCGGATGCGGGTTTAAGTACTTAAACCCGCACCCAAAATATCGAGTGACACCCGAACCCAATCAATTCAGGTTTTCACCCGTTGACTCGGATTCGAATGCAGGTGGACCCGTAGATTTGGGTCTGCCTGTCATCCCTATCTTTATATAAGTTGGGATGTGAATGACCCAACCAATGACATTCCCTAACAAAATAGTTTCGTACGTCACAACCATGAGTTAAGATCCTCTCCATTTCTCAAAAGAAATAGAGATCTCCATTTGGAGAGAGATAGAAACAAAAAGTGGATTGTGGATTCTACCATTTACCATCATTAAATATATTATATTTTAAAATAATTCAAATTTGTTTGTGTCTTTATCTCTCCAAATGGAGATCTCCATTTCTTTTGAGAAATGGAGAGGATCCTAACTCCACAACTCTGGCCCATAGAATTTCTTTGACAAAATAGACTGGCCAAATAATATCACAAGATTTTTTTAATTAATAAGAAACAAATGCTAAAATATTCTAAACCAAAATATAAATTTTAAACTATTCTAAACAAAAATAAAATTTTAAATCCTAATGATATCTTTTTTTAAATATAAGTTTAAAATATATATACATCTAAAATATTCATAAATAATAAATTTTTTTAAACTATTCTTAGGGCCCGTTTGGCCTAGCTTATTTTAGAGCTTATGCAAACGGCTTATGCAATATAAATTATGTTTTATGCTATTTTATAAGTTCAAACTAGTGAAAATTGAATTTTTATAAGCTATTTTATCATAAACTAACTTGAAAAACTTATAATAATACATAAAAATTGCATAAGCTGTTTGCATAAGCTCAAAAATAAGCTAGGCCAAACGGGCCCTTAGTGAGGAAAGAAACGTAGAAAACAAACTAAAAAAATAAAACTAGTCATGCTATTATTAAACTATTCTAATTTTATTTTAGTTTTGACAACCTATTCTAATTTATTTTTTTTGACAAACTATTTTAATTTTTTTTTTTGAATGATCAAACTATTCTAATTTCTAAACACACAATATCACACCAAAGTTATACACGCTATTTTTTTCTTTCTTTTAATTAATTGTAATATTGAATTAAAAAATATTAAATCCAAAAAAAATGTAAGTTAATTATTACATATGAACAATTGCTTCAATATAATTAAGAGAAAACCTAGATAAGGATTGTTTGACGGTGTCCTATATATGTTCTCTTTAGCAGGGATAGCAACCTATTAACTCATTTTTATAATATCATCAAGATTTTTTTTATCATTTAAAATCTCAATTCATACATCACCTTTAATCAAATATCACAAGATTCGTTTGTATTTTAAAACAATGTTGATTAAATATCACAAGATTTTTTATCACAAAATTTTCTTTTAAAATCTTAATTAAATACATCCTCCAAATCTCTCTTATTAAAATTAATTGGACCGTCCTAAAATTGGAGTTTTTTTCAAAAAAATATTAAACCTAAATCAATATTAATTTCTTAAGATATAAATCCGAAATTATTGTTATTATTATAAATAGAGGTTTTGCGAATGACATATATAGAATAAAACAAGAGGTAAAAGGAGGCAGAGAACTTGTGTGAAAGGTACGCACCTCTAAAAAAATTGTGTGTTCCGTTCTTTGTCTATATATATACATTCCTGTTCGCTAATATCATAATTTGTATTTTTAGTGTTAAAACATACATGTATGAGTGTATCGTATTTTTCATATATTAAAATATTTGTTTAATTTGAAACAATTTTCTTTTAAAATTTTCAAATGTGTTTTATAGAAGTGTTTTAGAAAATTCTTTTTAAAAAGAGAAAATCAAAACTTCTTGAACATGCTTTACTTTATTAATTTTAAAAACTGATACACAAAAAACACTAAAAATTAGATTAGTCTTTGTTTTTTAGTTTACCAATCAAGTTTTTTAGTTTTTAATTTTTAAAAATTTAAAACTAAAAACTGACAAACAAAAAACACTAAAAATCAAAAATACTAAAAATTATAAAAATAGATTACTAATCGAATTTTTTAGTTTTTAATTTTTAAAAATTAAAAAACTAATTTTGAGAAAGGAATCAAACATCCCTAAGTCTTTTTTTTTATCTTTTAATATTGTATCCGTTTTGTTATAGCATAATAAGTTTTTTATATTAAGGGTGTGATTATTTGCAACACATGATTATGAATAATTTAACATATCAGATATGGAGCAACAGGAGGACAAATTATCAAATCTACCAAAAATCATTCTTCATAACATACTAGAAAGGCTACCATGGGAAGATATAGACAGGTCAAGTGTTTTGTCAAAGGCTTGGTTAGAGACATGGTATACTTTTCCTATTGTATATTTTTGCGATGTTGAACTCTCAACAGAGTCAATACAACCAGTGGAAGATTTATCCAGGAAGAGTAAGGACTTCATTGAAAATGTAAAGAGCAGATTATTGAGGTTTTGGGACCAAAGGTTGGTTATCAAAGAATTTAAGTTGAAGTTTAGTGTATTAGAGCTTCAATGTATATCAAGTGATCTTGATCTTTGGTTAAAGTTGGTAAGTGAGAGTGGTGTTGAAACTTTAGATCTTTGTTTTCTTCATGATTCCATCGGCCATAAGAAAGGTCGAGGCGAATGTTATGCTTTACCAAAGGGTCTAATTGAAGTCAAATCACTTACCAAGTTGGTGTTGCGTGGTGGTATTAGAGTCGATCAAGGATTCATGAATCATTCAGTTAAGTTTTTCTCATTGAGAGAATTACATTTGTTACATGTCTTTTTGGAAGATGGACATGCAATTGAGCGTCTCGTTTCTTGTTGCCCTTTGATCGAAATTATAACTTTGATGCTTTTTCGTGGCAGTATGAAGTCTTTGAGTATGCACGGTCTACAAAAGCTCAAGACAGTTTATGTTGATGGAATAAAAGAGGTTTATATCGATGAAGCTTCGAGTCTTGAGAGTTTATATTATTGTCATGATTGCTTGAAGACACCATTTAAGATTGATTTTATTCAGTGCAAATATTTTAAAAAGTTACTCTTGTGTTTGAATCATACTACTATTATCACAGACAAATGGTTTCTCGAACTATTTCCAAAATTTCTATTTCTGGAGACATTGGAGATGCGGAATTGCATATTGTCTGAGACGATTAATATTTCAAGTGTTCAACTTAAATATTTGGAGGTTTCAAATTGCTCTAACTTGAAGGAGGCCAACATTAATGCTCCAAATCTATTGTCATGTGAATTTGATGGTTTTGATGATGACTCAAAACCTATTATATCTTTTTTAAACATTTCTAGTCAACTAGAAGTCCGTCTTAATATCTTGAGTGATGATTTTGATGTTTTTTACGTGAGGGAACTTCTCCAAAATATCAAACCAGAAAATGTTTTGATATCACTATCTCTATCCATATATTATTTTAATGAGGTGAGTATGTATGAATTAACTACTTGTTTGGTTCATTCATTCTATCTTTATATTTACTTTGTTTAATTTGTGTGTATTAATTTTGCCCTAAATTTATGTAGGATGAACCAAAACCGGTGTTCTTGGATATTTCATCCCCTCCACCAAGTATCAAGCATATGGACCTACGCATTGATCTTTCGGAACTAAAAGAAACTTGGTATTCATATTTTGTAGATTTCTTACTTTTGTGTTGCATACCTGAGACTATATCTTGGAAATTGGATGATTGTGATTCTACTAGCAAAGCATTCATTAAGGTATGTTATTATTTCTCATGTTCCTTTAATAAATCTGAAATATTTAGACTTTCTGTCCATATATAATTTTTAAATAGTATTTTATTTTTAAACCATAATCATATGATAGTTCAAATGTCGTCCACGTCTACTTCAAACAATCAGTGGATATTTGGATTCCTACAATATTTGAGATAATTTGGTCCTTAAATGTTTTAGGAACAAATTGTCTCAAAAAAATTTGCGGATCCCATTCCTAATATAACATTTGAATTGTCACATAACAAAACAAAATTGATTAGAGACTAATTTGTTTCTTTTTATTATTGTAAGAGACTAAAAATGATTAAAAAAATAATTATCAGCAAATATTTTGTCTTTCTTAATTTTTGTAAATTAAGACTAAAATGAATCTTCATTCTTTTATTATTGTAGAAATTATGTGGAGCTTTTTATTTCTAAGTCTTTTTTTTTTCATTGTCTAAAACTACAGCTTTTTTATGAAACCCTAAGGAAAAGAAAAGAAGATACTAAATATTGTTGGCGTGACTTGAAAGAAGAAGCAGGAGTCATTAGATTTACAATAAATGATGATGGGACTATGTTAAAATCATTGCCAAACTTTTCGACTCAAAGTAATATTACATGTAGGCGCAGTATGGAAATAATGGAATAGAATTGAGCAGAACAAAGTAGAATGAAATATAATTTTTTTTTATACCATTGTTTGGATATTTTATGACGGAGCGGAATAATATTTCCATTCCATTGTTTGGAAAATAGATGGAATAGAATGAATTATAACTTTTTTATTCTAATTTTATGCGTATTCAAAAAACATTATTATGTAAAATCAAAGAGTTCCCACTATGGCATTCACTTACCAACGCTGCAATTCAAGTTTCCAATTTCAAGCATCATTATAGACAAAGGAATGTGTCGCAACATCCCTGTTACAATAAGACAATCAGAATAACATGAGACACAAAACATTAAGAGCAGCGGTACAAAATTCAAGTCTCATTAAATAAAATAACTTTTTGTTTTTTTGAAAATCATATAAAGCATAAGAAATGTTAGCCTTTTGCATTAAGTTCATGCTTCCTTCTTGCATGCACCCTTCTCACTAGGGGTGTGCAAAAAATCAAGTTAATCATAACCAAACTACTAATTAAACTAAATTCAATTTTAATAACCAAATTCATTTTATAAAAAAACCACACCAATCCAATAACAAAAAACCAATTATAAATCATATCCACTTTTTTATAATTGGTTTTAAAATTGAAGTTCAATGTGGTAAAAACTCAGTTTTTCAAATTCAATAAATTTTAAATTGTTTTCGGAAAAAAAAGTTCCCGATCTTTTTTTTGCAAAAGTTCATGATTTTTTCCAAGAAAAACTTTCCAAATATTTTCGCGAAATTTTTTGATGTTTTCTCGAAGAAAAAAAAATCGATCTTTTTTCATGAAAAAAGTTCTGATACTTTATTCGAAAAAAAGCTCCTGATTTTTATCGGAAAAAAGTTTCCGATCTTTTTTCAAAAAAAAGTTCCCGATTTTTTGCGGAAAAAGTTTTGATTTCAGCTAAATACAATTTCGAAGTTTTTTCCGAAAAAGGATTTTTGATCTTTTTTCGAGAAAAAAAATTCCGATATTTTATTCGCAAAAAACTCCTGATTTTTATCGGAAAAAAGTTTCCAATTTTTGCGGAAAAAGTTCTGATTTCATCTAAATACAATTTCAGAGTTTTTTTTCGAAAAAAATATTTCCGATCTTTTTTCGCGAAAAAAGCTCCTAATTTTTACCGAAAAAAAGTTTTCGAACATTTTTCGGAATTTTTTTTTCAATTTTGTAGAAAAAAATATCCCCATTTTTTTTTGCGGAAAAAATTCCGATTTCAAATAAATACAATTCCGGATTTTTTTCCGAAAAAATTTTCCAATCTTTTTTCGCGAAAAAAGTTCCGATATTTTATTCGGAAAAATGTTTTCGCTCTTTTTTTGGTACTTTTTTTCGAAAGAGAGTTCCCGGTTTTTTCGCCGAAAAAAAATTTCCAATTTTTTTGAGAAAAAAGTTTTGATTTCAGATATATACAATTTCGGAGTTGTTCCGAAAAAAGTTTTTGATCTTTTTTTATGAAAAAAGTTTTGATATTTCATTCGGAAAAAAGTTCTTGATTTTTATCAAAAAAAGTTTCCGATCTTTTTTGGAAAAAATTTTCAATTATTTTTTCGGAAAAAATTTTCCGATTTTTTTGGGAATTTTTTTCGATATTATCGGATAAATACAATTCCAGAGTTTTTTCCAAAAAATAATTTCCAATATTTTTTCGCAAAATTTGTTTTCGATTTTTCAAGGAAAAAAATTGGTTCAAATAAATAATCCAATTTTTATTATAAATCGGTTATCAATTGGTTTCAAACCAATTACAAACCATATCCAAATTGGTTTTATAAAATAACCGGTTTGTGATAGAAATAGTTTTGATTATGAACCATATCATAATTTGTGGTTTGATGTGTGGTTTGTAAACCATGCATACCCCTACTCCTCACACATAATTGTGTAAAGCTAATTCTTAGTTGTGAAACTTTATGCAATCATATAATTTATGATTGAATGGAGTCCTAGGAACATAAGCCACAATTTGTTCATAATTAATGAGAAAATTATAGCATATCATTAAACAAGGAAGTTTCTCTACCAAGAAGAATATTGAATAGAGGATCTTGCTAGCAGTACTTCTCAATAAAATGGGATGAGATAACTTCAAAGTATAATTTTTGCAAAATTAATAATATTAATCCTTGCAAAATGGAAGAAAAACAATAAACCACAAAAGCACAATACAATAGCACTTAAAAATCCACTTTGTAGAACAAAAATGAAAGAAAGGCGATGTTCTATGATAGAAAATTGTACACTTTCTACTATTTAATTTATTGTTTACAGGTCGATCATATTAACTGAAATTAATATAACATTTTTTATAATACAATAGATATATACAAAAATATGGGCCACTACATAATGAGTTTTTTTCATGTCTTATTAACTTCTCACGCATCTTTTTTAGTTTTTAGTTTACTCTTTTGCTACTTAAGTAGTGAATATTAAGAAAATAAGAAATTTGATAAAAAAAAAAAAAAAAAACACATCTTAACATAATAATTTCAAATTTTTAAACATCAACTACTTAAATAGAGAATTGATCTGTCGCAACTTAAGTAGCATACGTCATACTTATGCATATAAAACACTCATCAAACAATCTCACTCAAACCCTTAAGATTTTGATTATCTTCCGAGACTTTTTTCTTTTGTTGGGTACGAGGTTCTTTCTTACTACTTTTTTTTATTGACGTAATTCTATCTTACAACTTGAATCGATTTTTTAATGCACAATCTGTCTCAATATACTGATCATTGTTCCTATAAGAAAGAATTTGCGTGATTGATTGAAGTCCAAAGCATAGCCCATACATTTTGTCCAAAACAACCTTTACATGATCCACTCATATTATCATCATGACCAACTAATTGATGAATCTTATTATAATCGTTTTCTAAAAGTTAATAAGAAATTTAATCTTATTATTATTACTATTTTTTTTTATACTCTGTTTCATGTTTATATTCTTTATTTTATTTAAAATTTTATGTGTTAAGCATATTTAATCGTGGTGAATTACAAAAGAGTTCAACATTAAAGTATTTTCAAAAGATTACTCAAATGATAATTTTCTTTATAAAGATCAAATATGATATAGTTTCCGAAGAATCAAATATGATATATGTTATATTTAAATTGCGGTAAATATGTTTCAATTTTTGACTCATTATAAATTCAACCAATAATACATACTTGTTGGTATAGAATTATGCACTATATCTCGAATAAGGGATTTATGACGACTATGACTATAAGTTTAGTTTCCTCTCAACCTCACTAATGTTTTGTCAATAGAATTAAATTATCATTTGGAATGTGTTAATTAATGATATATAATAATTTGGAAGGGAATTATCATTTGAGTAATCTTTTGAAGATATAATTAATGATCTCAAAGATTAAATTTTATGTATATGTTTATCGCAATAGATATTTAGGCCATGAATTGAATAATAATTGAAATTGTTATGATAATGAGCGGCCATTATACCAAAAAAAAAAATGATTTTGGCAAATTAAAGGCCATGAATTGAGTAATGATTCAAGCAAATTTAAGGACTAAAAAATTATAAAAATGACTCGAAGAAATGGATATTTCGAGTACTTTGATTTTGTTATTTGTAAATATTTGTCCGTTGTATGCTATTAATATGTGTATTGTGATATTTTTTGCGGATTTATTATTTTAAAATTTTAGCAATTTTAAATTTGTATTATTCCATGTATATACTACAACATTTATCACATGCTACAACACTAATTTTTAAAGAATCTAATGTATATACTATCAATTTGAACCAACAAAAATCATTTTAGTTAGAAAAAAAAAGTTTAAATTAGTTATGCTTATGCATCTAATTTATTTTCGTCCCTTTCCTACCATGATAAATTAAAATTATAAGATTGTTCTTCTTAAAATTAGTATATAACCGTGACATGATGCTAAGGTTTGCAAATGACAACAAATTAAAATGCATCTTTATCAACTATTTAACCAAATCCTGTAACCCATTTTGCAACCACCTACACTTGATCAACTTAAACTATTTAACTTCTGTTCTTTTTTCTTGTGCACGTTTAATTTTCATTTGGATTTGTCAACTTTGTGTAATCATAGTTATATAATTCGCTACATATATAACAAGAGAACCGCAAATTGGTTTGCATGAACTGATTCGTGGTACTTTTGTGAATTGGTTCCCTCAAATTCGTGTGGAATTTATAGAAAACAATGTACCAACGAGATGAAAGGGTGAATTGGTCAAAAATCTCAGAGTTTTTCACCTTTTAGAATTTGAAATATAATTAAACTATAAACTAAATGATAATTTATAGCTAAAACGTTAGTTAATAATTTTATTTTATTTTTGACAAATTTAGTGCCGTTATGAATCTAAAATAATAAACCAAATTACATTTCCATTTATTTGTGTTTATGGTAATATAATTTGATATTTATTTGATAGTCACGTACCCAAATTCATACCACATCCCGAAATGAATTACAAATTGCGTGACTATGGGCGCGATCAATTTTATGGCGAGACAAGAGTTAATAAAAGGAAATAAATTTCATTTGATTGTTGTTGATATGCTTTTTAGTGTGGGTCGAGGCTATTGTTGAATTGGTTAATTAAGGGTCTTTTCGATTTTTCGGTGTTGATACGTTGGACAAGAATAAAATCCCTAAGTTAGAAATATCACACAACATGATGAGAAATTTATAACAAAGTAAGACTATAGTACGTAGCTATGATGATTAATTGGTCTTAAGAAACATAAGGAATGGCTATTTGATTGCCTCATGATCACAATTACATCTTGATATTGGTGAATGTGGAATCCTTCAATCTATAAGGAATGCTTCCAAAGTCCATTTTTTGAGTTACACAATTGAATCAGTTGATCAAGAAGAAATGAAAGGATTATATGTTCTTAAGGAATGCAAACATAATATCATCAAGTTAGGAAGAAACACTTCATATGACTCATTAAAGGAAACAAAGCAAATCAAAATCAACTTAGATCCAAAATTAACAAAACAAAATACTTCATTAATTATATAAATATATTTACATATCCTTGCCTCATTAAAAACTTTATTAAAGGAAAAAAGAGTACAAAGATAATACTACTAATTAACTACATAATGCATATATTTATTTGAAAAAAAAAACTACATGAGACCAAATTTCTTCTTGTTCTTGCTTGGTGGTCTAAGAACCACCATCAAGGAGCTTCATCTTTTTCTCCTTGAGCTTATCAAGGTTGCTAGCAATCTCATCCTCTTCATTCTTGAGCTTATCCAACATCACTTTGTTACCCCCCTTTTGCTTTTCATATTTATTAGCTTTTCCTCTTTGAGCACTCACATCTTTCACCACCTTAGTGATGGCAAGATTAACTTGAGATATTTGAGTTGCTTTGGATTTGGAGGAGGAAGACATTGTTTATGAATTGAAATGCTCTTGTTTCTCAACTCTTTCAACACATTTGCATCTCACCTTTATTTATATTTTAGTTTACTTGGCACACAAGAGTATGAGAAACAATTTTTATTTTTATTTTTATTTTGCTATAATGCTAGTTGTAGAGTTTGTTATTGACTATAATGATTACATTTTTACCATGACTTTTAATGTGAATTGATAGTCTAGTGAAAAGAAAATGTGAATTCATATAAATTACTATTAGTTTTGTCATGTATTTAGCAATGTTGTTGAGTATATAAAATTGTACTAACATATAACATATAGTTTGAAATGAAGTGACTTGGAGAAAATGGAACTAGTGCTGAGTACATGGCAGCTATTAATCTCAACATACATGTCAATATTGGTTTTGTGTGATATTGACCGCATTACTCCTCCAACACACGTAAATTTTATGATGCATTTTTGCCAATCTTAGCAAACAATTTTAATCAATTGTGCAAGCTAGGTGGTGCTCATTTACAAATTAAATAATTAGTCCAATTTCAACCAGAATATAACAATTCAATCGGATTAAATTGAATTATTTTTAAAACTAAACTAGATAAGATTATTAAACAAAATTTATTTTATTTATTAGATAAATTTGTTTTCCTTCAAAACCAATATAATCAAATCTCTAATTTTATAACATATAGTGAACATAAATTAAAACCGTGTGAACAACCTAACGAATTGGTAATTATTGTAAAGATATGAATCATTGACAATATTTGAGAGCATTGAATATGTGTTGTTTGTGTGACATCCTTTGTTACTTGGGTTATTAGGACCACTTTACACTTGGACAATACTAGTAGTAACCTTCCAATAATCAAATTCAATTAGAGAGGGAGTATTAGTTTTTAATGTGGGTCGAACCCTTAATTATTTGTTTCTTACTTTTTTTTAGCATTTAGTGCATGTGTGAATTTCACCGCAAAACTTTTTAAAAAATTTGTGAGATAAAAATAGGTCAGACCAATTGACTATGCGCGCAAAAAGAAATGCGACAATACTTTCAAAGAGATTAACGGCAACATGCTAGGGTGAAAATAGGTCAAACCAATTGACAAGGATCTATGACAAACTTACGGGACTAATGATTTTACATAAGAGCATTTAGCTACGTAGGTGACACTCAAAGCATAGAAAAATATTTTATGGTTTAAAAAAATATGATTATTTTTTTTTGTTGCTATTTTTTTATTGTTATAACATTAGATTTTGTATTTTTTTGTTAAAAAATTTCATTAATTAAAGTATATTAATTAGGCTACATTAAATTTTGGTTAATTTAAACATATTATTGTAAAATATAATTGAAATAAGAAAAAACTCAACAATCAACACAAATAAGGTTGAATAATCATTAGTCATGACCTCATATCATTACCATGATTTTAGTGAAGAGAGATAAAAGTTAAAATCTGTTATGGGGTGTCACACGAGAGAGAGAGAGAGAGAGAGAGAGAGAGAGAGAGAGAGAGAGAGAGAGAGAGAGAGAGAGAGGTGGTACATTTTTAAATAAAAGAAGGGTGTATAATATAAATATTGGTAAAGAAAATAAAAACATTAATAAAAGAGTGTCAAAAAATTAAATTTTGATAACTAAGTATAAAGAATATTTAATGTGAATTGGTAATCCAATAAAAAAAATGCAAATTGGTAGAATTATAATTATAATATAAAGTAATTTGTACTAATTTTGTCATGTATTTAGATGTGTGTCATAAATTACGACATGAACATTTATACTTTTTTGGGATAAATTTGAATCCCTAATTATTTGTTTCTTACTTTCTTACTAGTATTTAGTGTGTTAGTAAAAAAAAAAAGTATGTAGTGTGTGAATTTCACCGCAAAAAATTTACAGTATTTTATAATAAATCGTAATATATAATTTAGACTTTACTTTAATAAACCTGAAATATTTAGACTTTCTGTCAATATATAATTTTTAAATAGTATTTTATTTTTTAAACCATAATCATATGATAGTTCAAATGTCATATAATAAATCGTCCACGTCTACTTCAAACAATCAGTGGATATTTGGATTCCTAATATTTGAGATAATTTGGTCCTTAAATGTTTTAGGAACAAATTGTCTCAAAAAAATTTGCGGATCCCATTCCTAATATAACATTTGAATTGTCACATAACAAAACAAAATTGATTAGTGACTAACTTGTTTCTTTTTATTATTGTAAGAGACTAAAAATGATATAAAAAATTATTAGCAAATATTTTGACTTTCTTAATTTTTGTAAATTAAGACTAAAATGAATCTTCACTCTTTTATCATTGTAGAAATTATGTGGAGCTTTTTATTTCTAAGTCTTTTTTTTAATTGTCTAAAACTACATCTTTTTTATGAAACCCTAAGGAGAAGAAAAGAAGCAGGGGCGTCTCCGACTTTTTGGAGGCCCTGTGGAATTATTAATATTAGGCCTGGTAGGATTATTTAAAATATGATCTAATAAAATAAAAAGTGCAAGAAAAAATTATTCACAATAGAACAATATATTTTACAACATTTTGTAACTAATAAATCTTTCATTTTAAAATAAAGAGAATTTTCAAATATTTGGACTTCACAATCTCTGATTTAGAAGCCCACAATCCCTGATTTTATACGCTTTATTCACTAATATTACTACCCTATATTTTTTTTTTGAGGCCCTATGCGATAGTTCATGTCGCACATGCATCGAAAACGCCTCTGAAAAGAAGATACTAAATATTGTTGGCATCACTTGAAAGAAGAAGCAGGAGTCACTAGATTTACGATAAATGATGATGGGACTATGTTAAAATCATTACCAAACTTTTCGACTCAAAGTAATATAACATGTAGGCGCAGTATGGAAACAATAGAATAGAATTGAGCAGAACAAAGTAGAATGAAATATAATTTTTTTATACCATTGTTTGGATATTTTATGACGGAACGGAATAATATTTCCATTCCATTGTTTGGAAAATAGATGGAATAGAATGAATTATAACTTTTTTATTCTAATTTTATGCGTATTCAAAAAACATTATTATGTAAAATCAAAGAGTTCCCACTATGGCATTCACTTACCAACGCTGCAATTCAAGTTTCCAATTTCAAGCATCTTTATAGACAAAGGAATGTGTCGCAACATCCCTGTTACAATAAGACAATCAGAATAACATGAGACACAAAACATTAAGAGCAGCGGTACAAAATTCAAGTCTCATTAAATAAAATAACTTTTTTGTTTTTTTGAAAATCATATAAAGCATAAGAAATTTTAGCCTTTTGCATTAAGTTCAAGCTTCCTTCTTGCATGCACCCTCCTCACACATAATTGTGTAAAGCTAATTCTTAGTTGTGAAACTTTATGCAATCATAAAATTTATGATTGAATGGAGTCCTAGGAACATAAGCCACAATATTTGTTCATAATTAATGAGAAAATTCTAGCATATCATTAAACAAGGAAGTTTCTCTACCAAGAAGAATATTGAATAGAGGATCTTGCTAGCAGTACTTCTCAATAAAATGGGATGAGATAACTTCAAAGTATAATTTTTGCAAAATTAATAATATTAATCCTTGCAAAATGGAAGAAAAACAATAAACCACAAAAGCACAATACAATAGCACTTAAAAATCCACTTTGTAGAACAAAAATGAAAGAAAGGCGATGTTCTATGATAGAAAATTGTACACTTTCTACTATTTAATTTATTGTTTACAGGTCGATCATATTAACTGAAATTAATATAACATTTTTTATAATACAATAGATATATACAAAACTATGGGCCACTACATAATGAGTTTTTTTCATGTCTTATTAACTTCTCACGCATCTTTTTTAGTTTTTAGTTTACTCTTTTGCTACTTAAGTAGTGAATATTAAGAAAATAAGAAATTTGATAAAAAAAAAAACACTTGTTAACATAATAATTTCAAACTTTTAAACAATAAACATCAACTACTTAAATAGAGAATTGATCTGTCGCAACTTAAGTAGCATACGTTATGCTTATGCATATAAAACATTCATCAAACAATCTCACTCAAACCCTTAAGATTTTGATTATCTTCCGAGACTTTTTTCTTTTGTTGGGTACGAGGTTCTTTCTTACTACTTTTTTTTATTGACGTAATTCTATCTTACAACTTGAATCGATTTTTTAATGCACAATCTGTCTCAATATACTGATCATTGTTCCTATAAGAAAGAATTTGCGTGATTGATTGAAGTCCAAAGCATAGCCCATACATTTTGTCCAAAACAACCTTTACATGATCCACTCATATTATCATCATGACCAACTAATTGATGAATCTTATTATAATCGTTTTCTAAAAGTTAATAACAAATTTAATCTTATTATTATTACTATTTTTTTTTATACTCTGTTTCATGTTTATATTCTTTATTTTATTTAAAATTTTATGTGTTAAGCATATTTAATCGTGGTGAATTACAAAAGAGTTCAACATTAAAGTATTTTCAAAAGATTACTCAAATGATAATTTTCTTTATAAAGATTAAATATGATATAGTTTCCGAAGAATCAAATATGATATATGTTATATTTAAATTGCGGTAAATATGTTTCAACTTTTGACTCATTATAAATTCAACCAATAATACATACTTGTTGGTATAGAATTATGCACTATATCTCGAATAAGGGATTTATGACGACTATGACTATAAGTTTAGTTTCCTCTCAACCTCACTAATGTTTTGTCAATAGAATTAAATTATCATTTGGAATGTGTTAATTAATGATATATAATAATTTGGAAGGGAATTATCATTTGAGTAATCTTTTGAAGATATAATTAATGATCTCAAAGATTAAATTTTATGTATATGTTTATCGCAATAGATATTTAGGCCATGAATTGAATAATAATTGGAATTGTTATGATAATGAGAGGCCATTATACCAAAAAAAAAATGATTTTGGCAAATTAAAGGCCATGAATTGAGTAATGATTCAAGCAAATTTAAGGACTAAAAAATTATAAAAATGACTCGAAGAAATGGATATTTCGAGTACTTTGATTTTGTTATTTGTAAATATTTGTCCGTTGTATGCTATTAATATGTGTATTGTGATATTTTTTGCGGATTTATTATTTTAAAATTTTAGCAATTTTAAATTTGTATTATTCCATGTATATACTACAACATTTATCACATGCTACAACACTAATTTTTAAAGAATCTAATGTATATACTATCAATTTGAACCAACAAAAATCATTTTAGTTAGAAAAAAAAAGTTTAAATTAGTTATGCTTATGCATCTAATTTATTTTCGTCCCTTTCCTACCATGATAAATTAAAATTATAAGATTGTTCTTCTTAAAATTAATATATAACCGTGACATGATGCTAAGGTTTGCAAATGACAACAAATTAAAATTGGTTCCTTTCCATCCACCTACACTTGATCAACTTAAACTATTTAACTTTTGTTCTTTTTTCTTGTGCACGTTTAATTTTCATTTGGATTTGTCAACTTTGTGTAATCATAGTTATATAATTCGCTACATATATAACAAGAGAACCGCAAATTGGTTTGCATGAACTGATTCGTGGTACTTTTGTGAATTGATTCCCTCAAATTCGTGTGGAATTTATAGAAAACAATGTACCAACGAGATGAAAGGGTGAATTGGTCAAAAATCTCAGAGTTTTTCACCTTTTAGAATTTGAAATATAATTAAACTATAAACTAAATGATAATTTATAGCTAAAACGTTAGTTAATAATTTTATTTTATTTTTGACAAATTTAGTGCCGTTATGAATCTAAAATAATAAACCAAATTACATTTCCATTTATTTGTGTTTATGGTGATATAATTTGATATTTATTTGATAGTCACGTACCCAAATTCATACCACATCCCGAAATGAATTACAAATTGCGTGACTATGGGCGCGATCAATTTTATGGCGAGACAAGAGTTAATAAAAGGAAATAAATTTCATTTGATTGTTGTTGATATGCTTTTTAGTGTGGATCGAGGCTATTGTTGAATTGGTTAATTAAGGGTCTTTTCGATTTTTCGGTGTTGATACGTTGGACAAGAATAAAATCCCTAAGTTAGAAATATCACACAACATGATGAGAAATTTATAACAAAGTAAGACTATAGTACGTAGCTATGATGATTAATTGGTCTTAAGAAACATAAGGAATGGCTATTTGATTGCCTCATGATCACAATTACATCTTGATATTGGTGAATGTGGAATCCTTCAATCTATAAGGAATGCTTCCAAAGTCCATTTTTTGAGTTACACAATTGAATCAGTTGATCAAGAAGAAATGAAAGGATTATATGTTCTTAAGGAATGCAAACATAATATCATCAAGTTAGGAAGAAACACTTCATATGACTCATTAAAGGAAACAAAGCAAATCAAAATCAACTTAGATCCAAAATTAACAAAACAAAATACTTCATTAATTATATAAATATATTTACATATCCTTGCCTCATTAAAAACTTTATTAAAGGAAAAAAGAGTACAAAGATAATACTACTAAGATAATACTACTAATTAACTACATAATGCATATATTTATTTGAAAAAAAAAACTACATGAGACCAAATTTCTTCTTGTTCTTGCTTGGTGGTCTAAGAACCACCATCAAGGAGCTTCATCTTTTTCTCCTTGAGCTTATCAAGGTTGCTAGCAATCTCATCCTCTTCATTCTTGAGCTTATCCAACTTCACTTTGTTACCCCCCTTTTGCTTTTCATATTTATTAGCTTTTCCTCTTTGAGCACTCACATCTTTCACCACCTTAGTGATGGCAAGATTAACTTGAGATATTTGAGTTGCTTTGGATTTGGAGGAGGAAGACATTGTTTATGAATTGAAATGCTCTTGTTTCTCAACTCTTTCAACACATTTGCATCTCACCTTTATTTATATTTTAGTTTACTTGGCACACAAGAGTATGAGAAACAATTTTTATTTTTATTTTTCTTTTGCTATAATGCTAGTTGTAGAGTTTGTTATTGACTATAATGATTACATTTTTACCATGACTTTTAATGTGAATTGATAGTCTAGTGAAAAGAAAATGTGAATTCATATAAATTACTATTAGTTTTGTCATGTATTTAGCAATGTTGTTGAGTATATAAAATTGTACTAACATATAACATATAGTTTGAAATGAAGTGACTTGGAGAAAATGGAACTAGTGCTAAGTACATGGCAGCTATTAATCTCAACATACATGTCAATATTGGTTTTGTGTGATATTGACCGCATTACTCCTCCAACACACGTAAATTTTATGATGCATTTTTGCCAATCTTAGCAAACAATTTTAATCAATTGTGCAAGCTAGGTGGTGCTCATTTACAAATTAAATAATTAGTCCAATTTCAACCAGAATATAACAATTCAATCGGATTAAATTGAATTATTTTTAAAACTAAACTAGATAAGATTATTAAACAAAATTTATTTTATTTATTAGATAAATTTGTTTTCCTTCAAAACCAATATAATCAAATCTCTAATTTTATAACATATAGTGAACATAAATTAAAACCGTGTGAACAACCTAACGAATTGGTAATTATTGTAAAGATATGAATCATTGACAATATTTGAGAGCATTGAATATGTGTTGTTTGTGTGACATCCTTTGTTACTTGGGTTATTAGGACCACTTTACACTTGGACAATACTAGTAGTAACCTTCCAATAATCAAATTCAATTAGAGAGGGAGTATTAGTTTTTAATGTGGGTCGAACCCTTAATTATTTGTTTCTTACTTTTTTTTAGCATTTAGTGCATGTGTGAATTTCACCGCAAAACTTTTTAAAAAATTTGTGAGATAAAAATAGGTCAGACCAATTGACTATGCGCGCAAAAAGAAATGCGACAATACTTTCAAAGAGATTAACGGCAACATGCTAGGGTGAAAATAGGTCAAACCAATTGACAAGGATCTATGACAAACTTACGGGACTAATGATTTTACATAAGAGCATTTAGCTACGTAGGTGACACTCAAATCATAGAAAAATATTTTATGGTTTAAAAAAATATGATTATTTTTTTTTTGTTGCTATTTTTTTATTGTTATAACATTAGATTTTGTATTTTTTTTAAAAAAATTCATTAATTAAAGTATATTAATTAGGCTACATTAAATTTTGGTTAATTTAAACATATTATTGTAAAATATAATTGAAATAAGAAAAAACTCAACAATCAACACAAATAAGGTTGAATAATCATTAGTCATGACCTCATATCATTACCATGATTTTAGTGAAGAGAGATAAAAGTTAAAATCTGTTATGGGGTGTCACACGAGAGAGAGAGAGAGAGAGAGAGAGAGAGAGAGAGGTGGTACATTTTTAAATAAAAGAAGGGTGTATAATATAAATATTGGTAAAGAAAATAAAAACATTAATAAAAGAGTGTCAAAAAATTAAATTTTGATAACTAAGTATAAAGAATATTTAATGTGAATTGGTAATCCAATAAAAAAAATGCAAATTGGTAGAATTATAATTATAATATAAAGTAATTTGTACTAATTTTGTCATGTATTTAGATGTGTGTCATAAATTACGACATGAACATTTATACTCTTTTGGGATAAATTTGAATCCCTAATTATTTGTTTCTTACTTTCTTACTAATATTTAGTGTGTTAGTAAAAAAAAAAAAAAAAAGTATGTAGTGTGTGAATTTCACCGCAAAAAATTTACAGTATTTTATAATAAATCGTAATATATAATTTAGACTTTACTTTAATAAACCTGAAATATTTAGACTTTCTGTCAATATATAATTTTTAAATAGTATTTTATTTTTTAAACCATAATCATATGATAGTTCAAATGTCATATAATAAATCGTCCACGTCTACTTCAAACAATCAGTGGATATTTGGATTCCTACAATATTTGAGATAATTTGGTCCTTAAATGTTTTAGGAACAAATTGTCTCAAAAAAATTTGCGGATCCCATTCCTAATATAACATTTGAATTGTCACATAACAAAACAAAATTGATTAGAGACTAACTTGTTTCTTTTTATTATTGTAAGAGACTAAAAATGATATAAAAAATTATTAGCAAATATTTTGACTTTCTTAATTTTTGTAAATTAAGACTAAAATGAATCTTCACTCTTTCATCATTGTAGAAATTATGTGGAGCTTTTTATTTCTAAGTCTTTTTTTTAATTGTCTAAAACTACATATTTTTTATGAAACCCTAAGGAGAAGAAAAGAAGCAGGGGCGTCTCCGACTTTTTGGAGGCCCTGTGGAATTATTAATATTAGGCCTGGTAGGATTATTTAAAATATGATCTAATAAAAGAAAAAGTGCAAGAAAAAATTATTCACAATAGAACAATATATTTTACAACATTTTGTAACTAATAAATCTTTCATTTTAAAATAAAGAGAATTTTCAAATATTTGGACTTTAAAATCTCTGATTTAGAAGCCCACAATCCCTGATTTTATACGCTTTATTCACTAATATTACTACCTTATATTTTTTTTTGAGGCCCTATGCGATAGTTCATGTCGCACATGCATCGAAAACGCCTCTGAAAAGAAGATACTAAATATTGTTGGCATCACTTGAAAGAAGAAGCAGGAGTCACTAGATTTACGATAAATGATGATGGGACTATGTTAAAATCATTACCAAACTTTTCGACTCAAAGTAATATAACATGTAGGCGCAGTATGGAAACAATAGAATAGAATTGAGCAGAACAAAGTAGAATGAAATATAATTTTTTTATACCATTGTTTGGATATTTTATGACGGAACGGAATAATATTTCCATTCCATTGTTTGGAAAATAGATGGAATAGAATGAATTATAACTTTTTTATTCTAATTTTATGCGTATTCAAAAAACATTATTATGTAAAATCAAAGAGTTCCCACTATGGCATTCACTTACCAACGCTGCAATTCAAGTTTCCAATTTCAAGCATCTTTATAGACAAAGGAATGTGTCGCAACATCCCTGTTACAATAAGACAATCAGAATAACATGAGACACAAAACATTAAGAGCAGCGGTACAAAATTCAAGTCTCATTAAATAAAATAACTTTTTTGTTTTTTTGAAAATCATATAAAGCATAAGAAATTTTAGCCTTTTGCATTAAGTTCAAGCTTCCTTCTTGCATGCACCCTCCTCACACATAATTGTGTAAAGCTAATTCTTAGTTGTGAAACTTTATGCAATCATAAAATTTATGATTGAATGGAGTCCTAGGAACATAAGCCACAATATTTGTTCATAATTAATGAGAAAATTCTAGCATATCATTAAACAAGGAAGTTTCTCTACCAAGAAGAATATTGAATAGAGGATCTTGCTAGCAGTACTTCTCAATAAAATGGGATGAGATAACTTCAAAGTATAATTTTTGCAAAATTAATAATATTAATCCTTGCAAAATGGAAGAAAAACAATAAACCACAAAAGCACAATACAATAGCACTTAAAAATCCACTTTGTAGAACAAAAATGAAAGAAAGGCGATGTTCTATGATAGAAAATTGTACACTTTCTACTATTTAATTTATTGTTTACAGGTCGATCATATTAACTGAAATTAATATAACATTTTTTATAATACAATAGATATATACAAAACTATGGGCCACTACATAATGAGTTTTTTTCATGTCTTATTAACTTCTCACGCATCTTTTTTAGTTTTTAGTTTACTCTTTTGCTACTTAAGTAGTGAATATTAAGAAAATAAGAAATTTGATAAAAAAAAAAACACTTGTTAACATAATAATTTCAAACTTTTAAACAATAAACATCAACTACTTAAATAGAGAATTGATCTGTCGCAACTTAAGTAGCATACGTTATGCTTATGCATATAAAACATTCATCAAACAATCTCACTCAAACCCTTAAGATTTTGATTATCTTCCGAGACTTTTTTCTTTTGTTGGGTACGAGGTTCTTTCTTACTACTTTTTTTTATTGACGTAATTCTATCTTACAACTTGAATCGATTTTTTAATGCACAATCTGTCTCAATATACTGATCATTGTTCCTATAAGAAAGAATTTGCGTGATTGATTGAAGTCCAAAGCATAGCCCATACATTTTGTCCAAAACAACCTTTACATGATCCACTCATATTATCATCATGACCAACTAATTGATGAATCTTATTATAATCGTTTTCTAAAAGTTAATAACAAATTTAATCTTATTATTATTACTATTTTTTTTTATACTCTGTTTCATGTTTATATTCTTTATTTTATTTAAAATTTTATGTGTTAAGCATATTTAATCGTGGTGAATTACAAAAGAGTTCAACATTAAAGTATTTTCAAAAGATTACTCAAATGATAATTTTCTTTATAAAGATCAAATATGATATAGTTTCCGAAGAATCAAATATGATATATGTTATATTTAAATTGCGGTAAATATGTTTCAATTTTTGACTCATTATAAATTCAACCAATAATACATACTTGTTGGTATAGAATTATGCACTATATCTCGAATAAGGGATTTATGACGACTATGACTATAAGTTTAGTTTCCTCTCAACCTCACTAATGTTTTGTCAATAGAATTAAATTATCATTTGGAATGTGTTAATTAATGATATATAATAATTTGGAAGGGAATTATCATTTGAGTAATCTTTTGAAGATATAATTAATGATCTCAAAGATTAAATTTTATGTATATGTTTATCGCAATAGATATTTAGGCCATGAATTGAATAATAATTGAAATTGTTATGATAATGAGCGGCCATTATACCAAAAAAAAAATGATTTTGGCAAATTAAAGGCCATGAATTGAGTAATGATTCAAGCAAATTTAAGGACTAAAAAATTATAAAAATGACTCGAAGAAATGGATATTTCGAGTACTTTGATTTTGTTATTTGTAAATATTTGTCCGTTGTATGCTATTAATATGTGTATTGTGATATTTTTTGCGGATTTATTATTTTAAAATTTTAGCAATTTTAAATTTGTATTATTCCATGTATATACTACAACATTTATCACATGCTACAACACTAATTTTTAAAGAATCTAATGTATATACTATCAATTTGAACCAACAAAAATCATTTTAGTTAGAAAAAAAAAGTTTAAATTAGTTATGCTTATGCATCTAATTTATTTTCGTCCCTTTCCTACCATGATAAATTAAAATTATAAGATTGTTCTTCTTAAAATTAGTATATAACCGTGACATGATGCTAAGGTTTGCAAATGACAACAAATTAAAATGCATCTTTATCAACTATTTAACCAAATCCTGTAACCCATTTTGCAACCACCTACACTTGATCAACTTAAACTATTTAACTTCTGTTCTTTTTTCTTGTGCACGTTTAATTTTCATTTGGATTTGTCAACTTTGTGTAATCATAGTTATATAATTCGCTACATATATAACAAGAGAACCGCAAATTGGTTTGCATGAACTGATTCGTGGTACTTTTGTGAATTGGTTCCCTCAAATTCGTGTGGAATTTATAGAAAACAATGTACCAACGAGATGAAAGGGTGAATTGGTCAAAAATCTCAGAGTTTTTCACCTTTTAGAATTTGAAATATAATTAAACTATAAACTAAATGATAATTTATAGCTAAAACGTTAGTTAATAATTTTATTTTATTTTTGACAAATTTAGTGCCGTTATGAATCTAAAATAATAAACCAAATTACATTTCCATTTATTTGTGTTTATGGTGATATAATTTGATATTTATTTGATAGTCACGTACCCAAATTCATACCACATCCCGAAATGAATTACAAATTGCGTGACTATGGGCGCGATCAATTTTATGGCGAGACAAGAGTTAATAAAAGGAAATAAATTTCATTTGATTGTTGTTGATATGCTTTTTAGTGTGGATCGAGGCTATTGTTGAATTGGTTAATTAAGGGTCTTTTCGATTTTTCGGTGTTGATACGTTGGACAAGAATAAAATCCCTAAGTTAGAAATATCACACAACATGATGAGAAATTTATAACAAAGTAAGACTATAGTACGTAGCTATGATGATTAATTGGTCTTAAGAAACATAAGGAATGGCTATTTGATTGCCTCATGATCACAATTACATCTTGATATTGGTGAATGTGGAATCCTTCAATCTATAAGGAATGCTTCCAAAGTCCATTTTTTGAGTTACACAATTGAATCAGTTGATCAAGAAGAAATGAAAGGATTATATGTTCTTAAGGAATGCAAACATAATATCATCAAGTTAGGAAGAAACACTTCATATGACTCATTAAAGGAAACAAAGCAAATCAAAATCAACTTAGATCCAAAATTAACAAAACAAAATACTTCATTAATTATATAAATATATTTACATATCCTTGCCTCATTAAAAACTTTATTAAAGGAAAAAAGAGTACAAAGATAATACTACTAAGATAATACTACTAATTAACTACATAATGCATATATTTATTTGAAAAAAAAAACTACATGAGACCAAATTTCTTCTTGTTCTTGCTTGGTGGTCTAAGAACCACCATCAAGGAGCTTCATCTTTTTCTCCTTGAGCTTATCAAGGTTGCTAGCAATCTCATCCTCTTCATTCTTGAGCTTATCCAACTTCACTTTGTTACCCCCCTTTTGCTTTTCATATTTATTAGCTTTTCCTCTTTGAGCACTCACATCTTTCACCACCTTAGTGATGGCAAGATTAACTTGAGATATTTGAGTTGCTTTGGATTTGGAGGAGGAAGACATTGTTTATGAATTGAAATGCTCTTGTTTCTCAACTCTTTCAACACATTTGCATCTCACCTTTATTTATATTTTAGTTTACTTGGCACACAAGAGTATGAGAAACAATTTTTATTTTTATTTTTCTTTTGCTATAATGCTAGTTGTAGAGTTTGTTATTGACTATAATGATTACATTTTTACCATGACTTTTAATGTGAATTGATAGTCTAGTGAAAAGAAAATGTGAATTCATATAAATTACTATTAGTTTTGTCATGTATTTAGCAATGTTGTTGAGTATATAAAATTGTACTAACATATAACATATAGTTTGAAATGAAGTGACTTGGAGAAAATGGAACTAGTGCTAAGTACATGGCAGCTATTAATCTCAACATACATGTCAATATTGGTTTTGTGTGATATTGACCGCATTACTCCTCCAACACACGTAAATTTTATGATGCATTTTTGCCAATCTTAGCAAACAATTTTAATCAATTGTGCAAGCTAGGTGGTGCTCATTTACAAATTAAATAATTAGTCCAATTTCAACCAGAATATAACAATTCAATCGGATTAAATTGAATTATTTTTAAAACTAAACTAGATAAGATTATTAAACAAAATTTATTTTATTTATTAGATAAATTTGTTTTCCTTCAAAACCAATATAATCAAATCTCTAATTTTATAACATATAGTGAACATAAATTAAAACCGTGTGAACAACCTAACGAATTGGTAATTATTGTAAAGATATGAATCATTGACAATATTTGAGAGCATTGAATATGTGTTGTTTGTGTGACATCCTTTGTTACTTGGGTTATTAGGACCACTTTACACTTGGACAATACTTGTAGTAACCTTCCAATAATCAAATTCAATTAGAGAGGGAGTATTAGTTTTTAATGTGGGATAAATTCGAACCTTTAATTATTTGTTTCTTATTTTTTTTTTTTAGTATTTAGTGTGTGAATTTCACCGCAAAACTTTTTTAAAAAATTGTGAGATAAAAACAGGTCAGACCAATTGACTATGCACGCAAAGAGAAATGCACAATACTTTCAAAGAGATTAACGGCAACATGCTGGGGTGAAAATAGGTCAGACCAATTGACAAGGATCTATGACAAACTTACGGGACTAATGATTTTACAGAAGAGCATTTAGCTACATAGGTGACACTCAAACCATAAAAAAATATTTTATGGTTTAAAAAAATATGATTAATATTTTTTTGTTGCTATTTTTTTATTATTATAACATTAGATTTTGTATTTTTTGTTAAAAAATTTCATTAATTAAAGTATATTAATTAGGCTACATTAAATTTTGGTTAATTAGACATATTATTATAAAATATAATTGAAATAAGAAAAAACTCAACAATCAACACAAATAAGGTTGAATAATCATTAGTCATGACCTCATATCATTACCATGATTTTAGGGAAGAGAGATAAAAGTTAAAATCTGTTATGGGGTGTCACGAGAGAGAGAGAGAGAGAGAGAGAGAGAGAGAGAGAGAGAGAGAGAGAGAGAGAGAGAGAGAGAGAGAGAGAGAGATAGAGAGAGAGAGATAGAGAGAGAGAGAGAGAGAGAGAGGTGGTACTTTTTTAAATAAAAGAAGGGTGTATACTATAAATATTGGTAAAGAAAATAAAAACATTGATAAAAGAGTGTCAAAAAATTAAATTTTGATAACTAAGTATAAAGAATATTTAATGTGAATTGGTAGTCCAGTAAAAAAAATGCAAATTGGTAGAATTATAATTATAATATAAAGTAATTTGTACTAATTTTGTCATGTATTTAGATGTGTGTCATAAATTACGACATGAACATTTATACGTTTTTGGGATAAATTTGAATCCCTAATTATTTGTTTCTTACTTTCTTACTAGTATTTATTGTGTTAGTAAAAAAAAAAGTATGTAGTGTGTGAATTTCACCGTAAAAAATTTATAGTAAATTTTAACGGATTTCGATTCTCTACAGTTAAATAGTGACTGTAGATGATCTCAGCCGTCGAATCTGCTTTGTACTTTTTTATTTATTTACTGAGTCATTAATTGTCACCATTCAATCTCAATCAAACGATCCAAATTTGACCGACTGCACTACAGTCATCTCTCTCCAACTGCAGTAAATCCAGATCCAATTTTAACTTGCGACTTGTTGATTTTTTTACCATAAAAATAATATATTTAAAAAGTCAGCAGCCCAATGTACAAAAGGAGTACATTTACATTACAGGCTAACTACATCAAAGATTATATCTTTGAAATTGGATGATTGTGATTCTACTAGCAGAGCATTCGTTAAGGTATGTTCTCATGTTCCTTTAATGTCATTATTTCTCATGTTCCTTTAATAAACCTGAAATATTTAGACTTTCTGTCAATATATAATTTTTAAACAGTATTTTATTTTTTAAACCATAATCATATGATAGTTCAAATGTCATGTAATAAATCCTCCACGTCTACTTCAAACAATCAGTGGATATTTGGATTTCTACAATATTTGAGATAATTTGGTCCTTAAATATTTTAAGAACAAATTGTCTCAAAAAATTTGCGGATCCCATTCCTAATATAACATTTGAATTGTCACATAACAAAACAAAATTGATTAGAGACTAACTTGTTTCTTTTTATTATTGTAAGAGACTAAAAATGATAAAAAGAAATTATCAGCAAATATTTTGTCTTTCTTAATTTTTGTAAATTAAGACTAAAATGAATCTTCTCTCTTTTATCATTGTAGAAATTTTGTGGAGCTTTTTATTTCTAAGTCTTTTTTTTTAATTGTCTAAAACTACAGGTTTTTATGAAACCCTAAGGAGAAGAAAAGAAGCAGGGGTATCTCCGACTTTTTGGAGGCCCTGTGGAATTATTAATATTAGGCCTGGTAGGATTATTTAAAATATGATCTAATAAAAGAAAAAGTGCAAGAAAAAATTATTCACAATAGAACAATATATTTTAGAATATTTTGTAACTAATAAATCTTTTATTTTAAAATAAAGAGAATTTTCAAATATTTGGACTTCACAATCCCTGATTTAGAAGCCCACAATCCCTGATTTTATACGCTTTATTCACTAATATTACTACCCTATATTTTTTTTTGAGACCCTATGTGATAGCTCATGTCGCACATGCATCGAAGACGCCTCTGAAAAGAAGATACTAAATATTGTTGGCATGAGTTGAAAGAAGAAGCAGAAGTCACTAGATTTACAATAAATGATGATGGGACTATGTTAAAATCATTGCCAAACTTTTCGACTCAAAGTAATATAACATGTAGGCGCAGTATGGAAACAATAGAATAGAATCGAGCAGAACAAAGTAGAATAAAATATAATTTTTTTATACCATTGTTTGGATATTTTATGACGGAGCGGAATAATATTTCCATTCCATTGTTTGGAAAATAGATGGAATAGAATGAATTATAACTTTTTAATTCTATTTTTATGCTTATTCAAAAAACATTATTATGTAAAATCAAAGAGTTCCCACTATGGCATTCACTTACCAATGCTGCAATTCAAGTTTCCAATTTCAAGCATCTTTATAGACAAAGGAATGTGTCGCAACATCCCTGTTATAATAAGACAATCAGAATAACATGAGACACAAAACATTAAGAGCAGCGGTACAAAAATCAAGTCTCATTATATAAAATAACTTTTTTGTTTTTTTGAAAATCATATAAAGCATAAGAAATGTTAGCCTTTTGCATTAAGTTCAAGCTTCCTTCTTGCATGCACCCTCCTCACACATAATTGTGTAAAGCTAATTCTTAATTGTCAGGGCCTTTTTGAATCGACTTATTTAATTTAAACTTATCTACTTGCATAAGTAGTTGTGAGACTTTTTGGAAAAACTTATGAAAACAAGTACTTATGACATGTTCGTGTTGTTGAAAGAAAAAAACTCATGACATGTTCGCAAGTTATTTCCATAAGGTTTTCCTAGATAGTTTATGAAAACAATTTAACTTCTGCTATAGAAATAACTTATACATAAGCGTTTATCATAAAAATTACTTATTTTATAATCAACAAATTAAGTTGTTTATTCAAACAGGACGATAGTCTGCTCATGAGCTTATGTGGTGTAGCTCACTTCAAGCATCATGCGAACTATTTGCAAACTGAACAACCTACATTTCAAAATTAAAAAGTCTTTAGCATTTTGATTTAATTTATGTACAACATAAAGTTTTTTTTTATATTGTCGATCAATCATAATATCAGTCGGATCACAAAAATGTTTGACTTTAAACATACTTATTTTACATACTTCTAAAGCCAAACATACGACTATCCAACAATGCAATTAAACTTATTTTACATTATTATATAATAATAACCATATATTCTACCAACTATGTTCACTTCTAAAATCACACAAACGATGGTGATATAGTGAGAGTGTGGTATGGATTGAACCTAACTCCACCTCAAAATCATGGTTCAAAGGGGAAGGTTCTCCAATCCTATATAAATCTTCACACCGGGTTCATTACTTCCGATTGTAAATATCTTTTTTTTTGTCAGTTCGCCCTTAAAATCTATTTTCCCGTCTCAGAGTATAAATATCTTTTTACACGGACAGTGTATCAAAATTAAAATAACATTTATAGACTTAGGCGACACAATATTACTATGCATGATCTTTTGCTATAAATTAAAATAGTAGTTTAGACATGTATCCAAAAAATAGTAGTTTCGACATTCAGATATTTAAAATTCAATACAATAAAAATCACATATTTTATACACAAGATAGTTCTCAAAATTGATTTTTATGATAAGGTAATCAAAATAGTTTCTCATTTTAAGTATTTTTATTTTTTTTAAAATGAATTATAGCAAAAGGATGAATTCTTAAAATGTTTTGTTTTGTAGATAGACAAAATAGTATTCCGCTCCACAATATCCTAAGGTTTAGATTAATGTTCCACCTTATTTTTTCAATAGAATTGGAATGTTGTTGCTGAATTCGTGCATCATTATGTGAATGAGATGTGAGTCATATAAAATTATTACAAAGGTTATATATTGTCAATAGAATTAATCCGTTAAGATTAATTAGTATCATCTTTCATTATCAATCGAGTTTCATTTTAGCTCGAACAATTGGCCATTCATCACAATATTATTGTGACCGAAGAAGAAATGCTGCACTTTATGGTTAAAATGACAGGTAAAATGTTTATAATCCGTTAAGATTTATCTTGAAAAGATTTATAACTGTCTTAATTGGAAACATGTTAAGAATTGCCTAGTTAAGTGTAAGATTCGGGTTGAGTTATTATGCATAAGGAATATCCTTATGTATGGTGCATAAATAAATCTTCACCATACATGCTTTAGTGCATTTGATTGATCAAAAAATCTAATTGATCAAAAAAGCATTGGATGGTGAAGATTTGTTTATGCACCATGCATAAGAATATTCCTTATGCATAATAACTCTTGCCGTAAGGTTCCTCCTAAACTTATTAATATTATTGCAAAATTATACGTTCGGTATTTTATTTTATTTTTTGTAACATTTTAGTTCTTTATTTTTTATTTGTAATATTTTGGTCATTTATCTTATATATTTGTAACATTTTGATCCTTTATCTTTTATTTGTAACACTTTATTCATTTATCTTTTATGACATTCACATATAAATCTCTTTTTTTCATATTTTTTTTGTTAAAAAAATTCTGAATTTTATTTGTTAAGATACATTTTTATTCAAATTAAATAAAAATCATAATTTTGATGAAAATGTTCATCATCTTCATCAATCCTTTCATATTTTCATGTTTTTTAAATGACCAAAGTGTTACAAACACTAGTACAAATATCACTTATTACTAAGGGTTTTACATCAGCGGAAAAGATGTCAGATGTAAATAGGAGTATGGAGTAGTTTTTACATCTGGTTTCAATATCCACAGAATTAAAAACTACGTAGAGACATCCTTTTACATCTGAGCATAATATCCCCAGATGCAAAACTAAACGCGGTGGCAATACTGTAATTATTTTGAAAACTTTTTTTTTTTTATAAACATAGAAGAAGAAAAAAACAACATAGGTTCACTACGCGTAAAAAAAATAAATCAGTATCTTCCCTGCGAACCCTAACTGTGGCTGACCTCGAACTCACCTCTCTCGTCTCTCTCACTGACCTGACCCAGAACCACACAAAACGAAACCCTTACAAACGAAACCTAGAACAACACAGATTGAAACCCTATCCACACAAATACCCTAGTTGAAGGAGGTTTTTAATTGAATCGACGATTCAAGCTGTAAATGACGATTCAAGCTATTTGGTTTTGATTTCTCTTGTTGCGATTGAAGCTCTAGTTGTGATTTCTCAGGTTTCTTGTTATCTAGTTTTCATGATTTTTTCTTTGTATTGTTCTTATCTTTTTTGAGTTATTTATGTCACAAACAGGGCATGTTACTTTCAGATTCACACATCTCATTTGCAGGAATCACACTTCTCAATATCTCATTTGAAGGTATATTTTCTTTCTTCATTTCAAGTAATTACCAATTTTATGTTATCAATGCTTAGGATATGATTTTAATATTAGAGTTTGTTTAATATTGTATTGATGTGTTGTTTACATTCTTTATACAAGTGGAAATTTAAGATTAAAGTTTTTTGTTCAATATTGTGTTTGTTAAACATGCAAAAATTTGATTTAATTTGGCTCTAGATGTTATAGGAATCAAGTGTATATGATTTGGCTCTCATACGGGAAAGTTTTATAGTTTGTAAAGTATTTATATGTTCAGTTAAGTATTTATATGAACAATGTTTTAGAATAATGTTTGTTCCATGTATGTATCTACAGAGATTTCTTAGCTCAATGAGAGCAGTTCAAGGTGCACTAATCGTAGCATCCAGCATGTTGACCCCTGCGAAATGTGGAGAAATAATAGTATATTTAAAGAGAGTTTTCGCCGTCCAAACAATCCAACTCACATGATTTTTAAGATGGCAACATTTTTAAGATGGCAACGTAGATTAATAAATGCAAGAAACTTATTTGAATGGATATGTCTTTAGTAAAATGATACAATTTTTGTAGGTTTGAAGCAATCTTTAGAAGGATGGGCCAAACACATTTGTGATGACACTCATAAAAATTCAATTAATCTTTTAAGGTGTGACGGTCTCCTCCGAGATAACAGAGGTACATGTCTCTGTAGTAATTTTACCCGTAAAATTGGTTCTTGTGACGCACTTCATGCTGAAAATGTGAGGTATGTAAATTATAATGAATTTAGTTCGAAGACAAAGAGTTACTTTTCTTCAAGTAGACAATGATTCAAAAGTGTTAGTCGACATCGTCGCATGGAATTGTAATGTTAACGAAAAAATTTCTACTTTGATCATGTGCATTTGTGATCTCAAGAACATGAATTGACAAGTTGAAATTAACCATAGTTGGCGTGAATGTAATAGTTCAACCGATTGGTTAGCAATTATCAATTTAACTTTAAACATTTTTTATTTGTGTGTTGTAAATACTCCTCCTATATAGAGTTTTAAAATCTCGTCTTTAATAACATTTTCAATAAGATTTACACTATCAGAAAATATATCTCAATAAAATTTACACTATAAGAAAATATCTCCTAATTTATAAGAAGACAAATAACTCCAATGAAATTTAGAAAGCGAAAAACAACTATCATTATTTATTACTTATAATATATGTTATTTTTGTCTGAGTTTTCCTCTTCAACCGTTCATATTCTATATTAGGTTCCTAGTTTTGCTTGCCAAAATATCATGCTCATGCAAATTAATGTTGTATAATATGTTTATTATTTTGCATATATAAAGAATCACATACAACAAAATATGACATATTTTTAGTAAAAATATGACAATATTTAATGAGAAAAAGGAATATGTATTGATAGTGCAAAATAATATTATATTGTCAACTAATATCAATCATATACTTTTCGTTATGTCACCCTATTTTATCTCTTTTTTTTATATGATATCGCAAAATAATAAATTTTTATTGAATTGTGTAAAACTATTTTACATCGTTAATGCATCTCCATTAAACTCATATTTCACACGAAAATTATAAATTTAATCTAATAAATAATCAAGCTAAAATAGTCAATACTTAATAACAAATTATGCAAAAAAAAAAAAAAACCAATTTCTAAAAAAAAAACTTTTAACTAAATTTTATTTACGTTTTAACCTAACTTTCAAATAATCAGAATTTTAAAAGACCAAACTTTATTTACTTTTCAATCAAACTCCCAATTATCAAAGCTTTGCAAACCTAGGTGTCAAAACTAGGCATGACAAAATAACCCATACCCGCGGATATCCGTTCGCCCCGTCCCGATTTTGACGGGGAAAAACCCGAGTTTATTGGGTTTGGGGTCGGGTTTGAGTTTTCCCCGATTTTAAAAGTTTGGGTTGGGGCGGGTAATGGGAATATTGATACCCACCCTGAATCCGTCCTCGAACCCACCCCGTTTATATCGAACTACATTTTATCCTTTATAAATTAGAAACCTTTAAAGAAACTATAGATTGCATTCATATTTTATTATTTTAGATTATTACATTCATATTTTTAAGTTGAGTATTAATCTATTTATTTTCTCTGTTTATTTTCTATGTATAAATATTGTTGAAACAAAATAATTTTCTAACTTTAACAATTTTTTTTTTAATAAAAAAACAACAAAGTACAACTCAAATTCATATGGAGGTAGAGCGAAATGGGGAAACTCGAACCCCGTTGGGTATGAATTTGGGGTTTTATATTTCATACCCGTTAAGAATTGGGACGGGTTTGGGGAAACCCGAACTTTATGGGTTTGGGGATAGCAACATTCGTCCCCGACCCGCCCCATTGCCATGCCTAGCTAGTCAAAACAATTTTTTTATGAATTTTATCTTAACCATTAAGGGCATGTTTTTTATAAATTTTTTGAAAATAGATTCTTATAATGTAATATAATTTTGTGTAAAAAAAAATTCACAAAGAAACTTTTTATAAAAGCTTCAAATGAAAATTTGGTTTGAATAGTTATTTTTAAAATGTCATTTTAGATATTTCATCACTTTATTGAAACTTTTTTTGGATATCAAAATTTTTAAAAAAAATCACTTTTTTTGAAGCTATTTCAAATAGATTTTCATAAAAATTATTTTTAAAATACAATTTTTTATAAAAATTGAGATTTTAACTATGTGTTGATCTTCAATAATATACATTTATATTATATAATGTCAAAATTATTATTTAAATTTATAAAAAATCAAATATAAAAAACTTATAATATTCTAAAAAACAATTTTATCAAATTTATTTTCAAAAATACAAAAAAAAAATTCATTTTTTTAAAGTTAAAACAACGGCACCCTTAGCAATTAAGGAAAAAAATGATTTTTGAAAGTTGTGTAGAGACAGAAGTACTACCTACAGACAGAGAGAGTCCAAAACTAGAAACCAAAACCCCGGAATCAAGTGCCAAAATTAAATTCCATTTAACTGAATATTTCAAATCCGAAAGCTAAAAACTCGCCACAAGCGTAATCAAAAAGCGAACCTAATAACCACTGTCACCTACACACACCAGATAAAAAAAATTCTAATTTTTCATTTTCAGTAAAAAAAAAAAGAAAACTTTCTAAATTCTCTCAATTTAATTTTTCTTTTACGTATGTGAGAAGTTTTAATTCTTTCATAATTTCTTCAACTCGGTTTGAATCGGTTACTTTCATTTCTATTTTGTTGCTTTAGCTACTGAGTCAACTCGCTCTCTTCTCTATGGTGAGTCTAAAATTTCAATTTTTTATTACATGGGTTGTCTTTAATTGAGTTTTTTAGTAACCCCATTTGTGCATTTTCTTTGTTTGAGTAGTTCTTGTAGCATTTGTGAATTGGGTTTTTTTTTTTTGTAATGGTTCTAGGGTGTGATTTTTATTTTTGAAAAGTTTTGATTTTTTTGAGGTTTTGGATGTGTACACTGCAAATTTTTTACTTTTTGTTATCTGGGTTGTTGCATGTGTTGGAAAAGAGAGGGTTTTTGTTTGTTAACTTTTTGTTTTTCTTTGTTTTGTAGATTGTGTTTACTTGTTCGTTGGAATAGAGATTTTTGTATGTTAATTTTGTTTTTCATTGTGTCATAGATTGTGTACTTGTATGGTGGAATAGGAGAAGATTTTTGTTTGTTGATTTTTGTAGATTGTATGGTACTTGTTGTGTGTTGGAATAGGAGAGGACTTTTGTGTGTTAATGATAGGATCATGAAGGTTAATAGAGTTAATTAAATAATATTGATATTTAAATTAGATGTGGAATTTATATTTGGGCTTCATTTTAATTGTTGCTTAGTTATTGGGTCTTTAGCCTTTTAGGCCTTTTAAGTTTACTATCCACTAGCACTATATATGTTTAGTCATTGAATAAAATGAATTAATTTCTTAGCTAGTTGTTATTGTCTTTCATAGTTTTGGCTCAATTTTCCATAGATGCTTAGGTTTTAGCATCTAGAACCTATCGGTTAATTTGTTTTTTCTTTGTTTTATAGATTGTGTATTTGAGGTGCATTTGGTTGATATTCAATGGAAACAGTGATCGGAATTGAGGACAATGATGATGGGAAGCTTGAAGATAGTGGGGTCGATAGAAGCAATTCTGCTTTGTTTTCACCTAAGCAGATTTCCAACCCAGTTGTATACAAACTTGTTCGGGTATATATTTATTAACTCGCTGATTTGGTGTGTCAATTAATTTGGATTTGGATTTTTTAATCTAGTATTGTGTGCTCGATGTATGGAGAAAAGTTTCTAATTATTTTGTTTGATGATATCTGTCCATTAGATTTTTATGCCAAATTAAGATAATGGGAGTTGCTATGGCACCCCGAGTTATTTCCCCCCTTATGCCAATATCCTTTTTATAAGTTGTCGAATAGTTATGCAGTTACGATTTCCAGCCTTATGAATTACTAGACTAAAGCCCTAATCACTGTCCTCTAATTTTCTGAAATAAAAAATGAAACGTTGAAATTAGAAAATGGATTGTAATGTGTGGAGAATGGAGATTGGAAAAAAAGGAATTATATTTGTAAGGAAATTTGGTTACATTGTATTTGCATTACCTAATTTTTTTGTTATATGGTTCTGCATTTTTGTTCTGTGATTTTTACTTTTATCTAGGATTTATTCATAATTCTGTGAGATGTCTGATATGATGTTTAGGTTGAAGGTGATGGGAGGTTAGTGCCGGCAACAGATGATGAAGTAATGGAGGTGGAGGATTTTCTGGAATATGAAAACAGTGATATGCGTGTTGTTGCAGACACTGGACAAAGTTTGGAATGCATATCAATCGAAAGATCATCTTCTGGGAAGCTTCGATTGGAGTGCTCAGAAGGTGAATGCTCAATCTTTCAGTTGCGAAAATTGTTACTCATTAGCATGTGCTGTACTGGTCACATTAATGTCTTTTGTTTAATTATTTTATATTAAACATCCCCTCTCTCTACTCATAGGTTATTTGGGGGTCAGTGTTTTCTGTTTGTGAAGCTTTTGAATGACTGAAGCTTTGTTTCTCTCACATATCACTTGAGATTTTTTGTTGATTGACTCTTGATGTTTGCTTAGTGATATGGTTTCGATTTTTCTTAAGTTTCGGGAAAATTCCATGTTAGCTAACTTATTTCACTTGCTAATATCTTTTTTCGTATTTTCTTCCAATTAATACTCAGGTGTTTCACAATTAGGCACTTCAGAGGCAGATTTGGGGAAGCTAAATGCAAAGTTTCAGGTGATTGTCTTTTCTTTTCCTTCTCTGGTTCTGGCCACCTCTCTTACATTTTGATTCATTTTTGTTGTTTCTTCTGCATTATAAAATTTTGAAATGCATGGACTATGCTTTAGCACATCATGATTCTTTCGAGTGCTTTGAAGAAAAGTGAAATGTAGATAAAGTGAGCCTGCGATGGACATATTTATGATATTCCTGTTTGGGTTTAAAAAAATGTACTAGTCTTTTACATTGGATTTTTTTTACTTTACAATATTATATGTAGTTTTATTTGGGAAGTGGTTAATGATCTCATATTTGTAGTATTTTGTTTTCTAGGGTCCTTCTTTACCTCTAAAATTTCTTCTAGTATGTTGAACAGATGCTGCAAAAGGTTAAACAGGAAGAGAAGCTTCGTTTGTCGTCTTGGTCACCAGTTCGTTCTCATGTACAAATAGATAGCCAGTATTCTGCTGATAATCCTGTCATAAATGAGAAGGTTCAGTCCGAAACTCCTTACCAGGAAGCACCTTCTATAGCATCGAGTTTAAATTACAGTCATAGCAATCAATCTGGTAGTATCGATCAGTGTTCCAGACCTTCTGAAGGAGGAGTGATAGAAAGTGGATCATCTGCTTCTGCTGTCAATTCCGTTTTGACGCACGATTTTTCCATGACAGATGGAGAAATATGTTTGGACAAATTGTCGATCAAAGAACTTCATGAACTGTTTAAGGTCACTTTTGGTCGGGAAACAACTGTGAAAGACAAACAGTGGTTGAGGAGGAGGATTGCTATGAGTTTAACTAACTCATGCGATGTTTCAGCAACAACATTCACTGTTAAAGATAACAAAATAACTAGAAAATGTGAAGAACAATGTTCTGGAAATGTGAGTGCTGCAACTGCAATCTCTGTGGAAAATATGGCTGGAGAAGGAGATGTCAACTATAAGGATTCATGTGTAGTGGAGGATTGTGGAGTTGATGATAACCAAGTCGCTTCTGAAACAAGACCGGAGAATCTTAATATTGAACATGAATCAGGAGATGAAGATCAGCAGAGAGAAAAGAGAGCTGCGAAAAGAATGCGTAAGCCCACTAAGCGATATATTGAAGAACTCTCTGTAAATGAATCTAGAGAGTTCAATCCTAGGTCATCAAGTTCTAATAAAAATACAGGACACAAACATGTTTCTCCAACTTCTTATGTCAAGCCTGCTAGGAATGTTTTACCAGAGGCGAGAACATTTGTCACCAGGTTAGACTCTCTTGGAGGTTCTGGTGTCCAAATTCCTTGTGTTTCTCGGGTTCGAAGAAGTCGTCCAAGGAAAAATATCACGTCTCTTATGGTAAGTTATACCTTTTTTATGCTTAAAATATGCGACAGATCTCTAAAATGTTCTCAATAAATCTAATATTATAATGATATTATAAGATATTCTAACACCAGATGATCTTGATATTTTATGATAAAATTCAGAAACTCAAGTAAGTTTGTGCATTTGTGACTTGGGTACAATACATGATTCCTTCCCCCTCTCCTTTTTCTTTGGTTATTTTAAGCCGAATTTAATGCTACCTATTATTGGTGTTGTCTTTGGGCCTTGCCATGTTTGATTACATGCTCATATCTTTCTAATAGTTCCTTTCTACTCCTGTTGTGTTTTTCCAGCAGGCTCTAGAATATTCCGGAAATAACTGATATATAATAGTCCTGGAAAGTGTGTTTATTTTCTTATGAGCAGAAAACATTATGATTTTGTTTCAGAAATTTCATCCAACTGGCATGGGTGAGGCTGCAAAATTAGGCAATAAAGCTGTTAGAGATCATGGTTCTGACGCTGGTAGTGTGATTCAAGACAAAGTCTCAAAGCCAAGTTCCATGCCTGTGAAGATTCATCAGCCAGTGAGACCAACTGAGTCTGCCAGTGATAGAATGTCTAAGGTTATTTAATTTTATTTTTTGTGATGAAAGAACGTATGTATGTGCGTGTATTTGTCTAAGAAGAAATTCATTAAGATAAAAAGGATGAATATCATTGCAAAGGTAAAAACAAAGTACAATTATAGGGTTATAATTTATAACTGTGTCTGTGGGTTATATAACTTTTAATACTCTTAATCTGCCACAGGAGTTGGGAAATTATCAGTTATCACCCTTTGAGATATTGAGTTATGAATTGAATTTTTTCAACTTCTCTTTATTTGTTTAAGATGTAAATGGCTTCTAATATGTTGTGTAATTTGCTTCTGTATATTTCCTTTATTGAACACATGAACTCAATGTGGCTTAAAAGTGTTAGGTATGAAATTTTATGGCAGTGTGGCGGCTTTCATGTGTTATAACTATTAGAAAGTATTAATAGCAAGTAATGGAAGTATTAGCTTTATTGACTATCTAGTTTATGTTAGTGTTCATATAGTTTCTTACTTCAGCACCTTTCGAGGTTCAAGCTCGAAGGAAAGATAACTTTCGACTTTGATATGGCATCATTTGTTCTTTTTCTTTTTCAAATTCAATATAGTACTGTGATTTAATCATTTTTCTCGTTTTGTTGTTGGTGTCTTTCTTATAGTCTACTTCTGAATCTGCAAAAGAGAAGCAGTGTCCAGTAATTGTCACAACCGAACCAAGGCAGGAACCGAGGCCAAAAAAAACAGATACATCTAGCTGTACTGAAGAGCGCAACATAGTTACTGTTCCCACTGCTAAAGGTGGAATGAGGAGGAAACATCATAGAGCATGGACCCTTGTTGAGGTAATGAAATTGATTGAAGGTGTATCACGGTGTGGACCAGGGAGGTGGTCTGAGATCAAACGGCTCTCCTTTTCTTCGTACTCGCATCGTACCTCTGTTGATCTCAAGGTACTCTTTAATAAGTCCATGTCAAGTGGACTTCTGATCATGTTAAACTTTCAACGCGAGATTTTTGTCTTCACACCTACATACACTGAATCCATATTTTGCTTTGCAGGACAAATGGAGGAATTTGCTCAAAGCTAGCTTTGCACCAACACCTGCAGATGAGGGGGTAAGAGTATATGACCCGAAATATTAGTTTGATCTTGCAGAAGTGGTTTAAGTTATTTTCTAATACAATCTCGTGTCGTATACTAGTGCCTGCTGTGAAATGCGTCTTTTTCCAGTTCACACCATGTATGCTGAGTGAATCGCTGTTTTTTCTCAAATTGCTTTCTAGAAAGAAAAAAAATACAAGACTTGGATTAGAAACTTAAGAAGTTTTAAATTCAGCTTTGACGATTACATTGACATTTTTTGTGCGTTATGACACAGATGAATTCACGGAAACATGGTACAGCTCCGATTCCTGAGCCAATTTTAGTACGTGTAAGAGAGCTTGCAGAGATAAATTCTCAAGTACCTCCAAATTTCAGCTCAAGCAAGTTAACAACAACTGGTGGTACAGTGAGTTTGCATGGAGACAAATTGGGGTACTTGTAGTAGTGATGTAAATATTACCAAATTGCTTAATGCTGCAAAAATTCAAAAAAAGAAAAGAAAGAAGTATTAACTTGTGCTCTTCTTTAGACCTATCCTTATTTAGATGCATAGAGTTGTTTAGCAATGTTGTAGGCAGTTGAGAGACTGGTAATCAGATTATTAGAGTACTGAGGAAGCATATAATATAATAATGTCTAAGTTCTTCATTTTGTGTGTTTTGAGTAACACGGGCGAGAAGAACAATCATCATATGTTTTTTTGGGGTGTTTATCTCCTAATCTATCCAAGTTAAAATCGCAAATTGATATTATTGGATGTTATTGTATGTTCTTTTGGGAAAATCGCTCAAATTATATTTTAGATTACTTCAAAATTAAACCAAATCGCCTACACAAATTTTAGTATGAGTCAAAGATCAGCCAAAGTTCAAGATTAAGATTACAGCAGAATCAAACACACTAATATCAGATTATGTGTCATTAATACTGTTGAGAGGATTTGGGCTCAGCCCAATATACACTTCATAATATCTCAATGAAGGTTTCTCTCCCCACCCCCCGTCTTTCTTTTTCACCCCCTGAGTTTTCATTTTTAACCTTGAAAAAAAACTTCGGTACACGCGTACCGAAGTTTTTAAGGATGTAAAACACCTGTTTTTTAATATCGAAAAACTTCAGTATGCGTGTACTGAAGTTTTCAGGGGTAAAATCAAGGGTAAAGTTGGATTTCTGGGGGGTGAAAAAGAATGACGGGGGGTGAGAAGAGAAACCTTCTATCTCAATCTCATTGAACACATGGAAATGGCTGAAGGTCCAAGTATTACAAATTCATTGTTGAGTATTGTTTACAGCCATTTTATTTTGTTAATTGGCTGTCCCAGTAGGTTTTTGTCCTAGTTATGCAGGGTAGCTGCTATATAACACTTTGTAGTTGTACTGGTTTATCTGATTTTTGGCACAAACTGAGGCCTATTATCAGTCATGTTTCAATACAATAAATTGTTTGCTTATAAACAACAATAATTGGTGAAAATTTGATTGTGCACAATTGGAAAACAACAGAGAAGATAGTATAACTCTTAGCCATGCAGCAGTCCTATCTGGATACATAATTTGGATTTATTGCTTCTTTTTCTTGGAAGAGCTTCTACTTATGATTTTACCCTGAACAACTTACACATCTTTGAGTATTTATTTCTGTGGTTAGCAATCAAATGTTTGTTATATGCCACACATTCAAAAGAGACCTTAGTGAAAAAAGGCTGAACTTACAGTGTCAGTGTAGGAAGAAAGTGATAAATAGATGAGAGAAAAACAGCTAACAATAATGAATATATGATTGATAAATAGATGGAAGACAGAATCCTATCCCTCGGTAAAACTTCCCCTCAAGGGAAGAACAACAACAGAGTTGTGAAGGAGATCTGGTGTGGTGTGTTGTTCGGTGAAAGGAAAAACACAAAAGTTAACTTTGGAAAATGCGTTTTGAAATTTAACAAGTTCGGAACCATTTTGGAACTTACATTTCGAATTCAACTTTTTTATGCATTTTGTTCAACTCAGTTTTTCTATATATAAATTAGGTTCATACATACGCTCCAAAACTGCTTAATTTCGAATTCTAAATTCTGAATCCCTTCTTAGGGACATTTTGATCAGAAAGGGGGCCTGTCAACCTTTTTCACTTCAATTTGCTAAACTTTGTTCATAGTACAACCATTTTCAGTTCAGTACAGTTTACAGTTTTGGTTATTTTGTGACCCATCACATCAACACTCCTACATATATTTTGTTAAATACAATGGCGAATAGTATTTTTTGATTACAACATTTTTTTAACATAGAAAAAGTTTTGTAACACAAATTAAATTATTTCATTAACCACAAGAAATATATGTTTTTTTATTGGTTTAACAAAAAATATATGTTGTTAACCACATTTTTAACATATTTATTTTTTTAGTACATTACATATTTTATTAACCACTAACTACATCATTAAACAAAATGAATACAACTCATTATAAATTAAAAAAAAATACAATTTATTCGCCATTTATTTTACATAGTTAAATAAAAATGTCATGTATAAAAAAAATGTCATTATATAATGTAAAAATGTCAATATATAATGTAAAATAAGTAATTATTATCACTTATAAATAAGAAAATTACCTTCTAATGAGGTAGTTACATCTATATAGACACCACTAAATACTTCATCTCAAAATATATAAACAAATTGGTCAAATAAAATTAATGTACTTAGTACAAAATTTAAACTAAATACATCAACTTTCTTTAACTAATTTTTTCTTATATTTTATATCGAAGTAATACAATTATTGCTATCCCATTAACACTAAATAATTAATCTAGCCCCGTTAATTCAGTTCAATTGGTAGCTGCAAGGACAACTTATGGAAGGGCCGACTTTCCTAATTCTCCACGCTTAACGTGTATGAGTCAAGTCGCTAGGTAACTTGACAAAAAAAACACTTATAATTAATCTATATCTCCAATATTCCATGCCCTTATTAGCAAACACCAATTGAAGATCCAGTGTTTGTCCATAATTAGTATGGCTAGCTTTTGTTCCCTGCTGCTACAATGACCTTTGAAAACTTGACTCATTGTCACTGATATTGCTAAAACATTGCAATGATGGGATTCAAATCTAGACTCATTTGCCAAAATTTCCTGCAATTGATGATTACAGAATATAAGAACTAAAATCTTCAGAGAATGTAGTTGAGATCGACGACGAAAGAACTTCCCTTACCTAACAATGTACTTAAAAGAACTCATCTGGAAAAATAGCAGCATATAATGTATATGCATTCTCAATCAAAGTAAGGTGCACATCTTTATCATCTTGTGTCTGTCATCATAACAATACAGAAAGATTATCCAACAGATGTTGTAGTGCTTGTTGAGCTATCTTGGTCAATTTATGATTCTAATTAGTTTAATGATGCTTTTGATTCTTGTGATTTGATATCATCTACAATTCAAAATATTAGCTTTTGGTTCAAAATTTGAATTTCAATGCAATAACAATGATCATTCGCCTATGAAGCACAAACACTCCTTGGATTAGGCGTGTCCAAGTGTCGGACATGTGTCAGTGTGGGACACCGACACTTATAATTACATTGAATTGTGTCATTTCTGAAATTGTTATCGGTGTCAATGTGTCAGTGTTTGTGTCATGTATGTGTTCATGCTTCATAGTCATTCGCATGTTTAGACAACTTTGTAAAAAAGGTATTTGTCAACAATTAGAGTGTAATTATTGTAAATGTTAAATTCAATACCTGTGAAATGAAGTTTTCTGATTGTTTTATTGCATAATAATGCTCAGATGGATGTGGTTTCCCAATTACAGGCAGTAGTTCAATATCTGAGGAATACCTGCACACATTGAAATGAAAATCTATAAGAAAAAATGGATAGTATGCTACTATGCTATAAAGGAAAATATCATATTGATTCAAAAGAAAGTAGAATAATTATGGGAAAAGAAAAAGGCAAATACTCGTCGCAATCTTTGTAAAGTTGAGAGAAAAAAAACTAACTGAAGCATCCATTGAATCATCCGAATGATGTGGATTATTGCAATTTTCTTCATCATACTTTGTTACCAAAACAAAGAGTAGGCTATAGAAATCAACCTTCCCATCTCTTTCCGTATTACTTTCCCTATTTAGAAAGACAATGCATCAGTCTCTGAAAACTGTAACTAACTTTTAGAAGAATCAAATGATTTCAAAGAAGTCATTTTCAAATGCAAACTATTCATCTCTTACAAGCAATTAGCCGGGATAGCTTATAAAATAACAAGCAAGATTGGAATTACCAGACTCCCTGCTTGCACAACCACTGTAGAAGCTTTAGGTTATTGGTGTTAGCAGAGTGAAGAAAACTACAAGACATTAAAAAGCAGAATTTATTTTCAAATGCAAGCCAATCACACATACAAGCAAGTTATCAAGGTTAAAGATTTATTCAAAATTATATACAATTGCGGCTAGTTTAGGAAAAAAAGGATGACCAATTTGAAGATTTATCTGGTCTTATATTATTCAAGAGTAAGTATCTTTTGAGATTTATTGAATAACAAATGTATCTGATTAATGTTATTCAATAAATGTAACAAGTAATTATTTACTTATAATATGGAGATCAAAGTTCAAGATCTTTGCATTATTTCCACCCAAATAGGTCACTACTCATGCAAAAAAAAAAAAAACACTAACAAACAAATAACATAGAAATTAGAAAGATACTCACTGATTGAATTCAGCTAAGTTTAGAAGACCATCTCCATCTGTATCATGTGCAAAATTATTCGGCCAAGGTAAAGACATCAAAAGCACTTATGTATGGTCCATCTAAGTGGGCACCAAATAGTTCTACGCAGACTTTTGTATTTGATCCTGGTATTCGTGTTCGTGAGTTCCGGACAAAGACATCTCTTTATTACAATAGAACTCGAGGTCGAGTTCTTCATAAGAAGAGGAGTCTGATGCAGGAGCAATTCAACGCAATTGCGGTCGAGAATATTTTATTTTATTATTTGTTTTTTTAGTTTGTTTTCAACATTATTAGGATATCATGGGTTGAAAGAGAGACGCGTGGCGTGACCTTATCTTAGAGGTTTGTCCTTCCAACGCAATAACCAATTCAACCGGCCTTGTCTATGCAAATGCACTCTACTTCAAGGGTGCATGGAAACGCAAGTTTGATCCTTTAAGTACGTTCCATTGTGATTTTCACCTCCTTAATGGTACCTCAGTCAATGTTCCTTTCATGAGCAGCAAGAAGGAGACACAGTTTATTAGTGTTTTTGATGATTTCAAAGTCCTCCGTCTTTCTTATAAACAAGGTAGAGATAAAAAGTGTCAGTTCTCCATGTACATTTTTCTTCCAGATGCAAAAGACGGACTGCCAGCTTTAATTGAAAAGCTGGAGTCAGAATCTAGTTCTTTGAAAGACAAGCTTCCTCGCCAAAAAGTGCGAGTACTTAATTTCGGTATTCCAAAATTCAATATTTCTTCTACATTTGAAGCTTCTAATGTGTTGAAGGAGCTGGGAGTGGTTTCACCTTTCTCTCGGGATGCGGATTTTACGAAGATGTTGGACTCTCCTTCAAATGAAGTATATGTTGAAAGCATGTTTCACAAAGCTTCCATTGAGGTTAATGAAGAAGGCACTGAAGCTACAGCGATCAATATACTATTCATGACAAAGTTGTGTCGAACCCGTTGTACTGGTATAGAGTTTGTAGCTGACCACCCTTTCCTCTTCTTGATTAGAGAAGATTTGACAGGAACAATCCTCTTTATGGGGCAGGTGCTCCATCCTGATGGAGCAGACTCGTCTGCGAAAGCCAAGTCAGCAATGGTTAGTAATTTCTATATCTTATTGTATTTTGTGATTAGGATTGTTCTTGTTGTCCTTTTGAATATTGATTACAACCATATGGGGAAGTTAGAATTCTTTTCACTTGGGATGTGCATTATATAATAGACTAGGTCCTTCATAGGCATAATATTTGTTACTTGAATTGTCAGCAATTCAGGCTAAGAATAGTTTAAGCATTTGAGTTACTACAAGTATACATTCATTTTGCCATATTTTAAGCATTTGAGTTACTCTTTTCAATAAATGGTTTAGGACGATTTTTTAAGAGCATACTATGCCCGTCGTGCTGCCGTTGTTAAGGATTTGAAAAAATCTCGTGATTTTAATTCGGAGGCGGATGGAGAGAAGGAAGGTGAAAGTGATGACTCGTACTTGTGTGATGAAATGGTTAGTAATTTCAATTTTCAATATCTGATTGTGTTTTGTGATTAGTCCTTCATTGGAATAGTATTTGTTATTTGAATTTTTAGCAATTCAGGCTTCGAATGTGTGGGGTTTGAGAATCAATAAAATACAATCGAGTTTGAAAATAATTCAACGATATGTCTTACATTACATAATTCCTTCTTTAAGTGAGATTGAAAATAAAGAAAGTTGACATACAATTTTAGTCACACACACTTGTTGTGCATGTACTACAAGTATAATGTCATTTTGCTATTGTTATGTTTTAAGCATTTGAGTTACTCTTTTCCAAAAAATGTTTTAGGGCAATTTTGTAGATGAATATCTTGCCCGTCCTTTTGGCTATGTTGAGGAGGAAGATGACGCCGCCGCCGATGATGATAAGCATGTGGTTCCGCCAAAGAAGAGGTCAAGTAAAAAGGTTCCGCCAAAGAGGAAGAGGGCTTCAAACTAAGTTGTTGCAGCATCCTCCTTGCAATTTAGTATATTTTTTTTGTTTACTTTTTTGTTTGTTATGATCTTCCATTGAATAAGAATATCTATTAGTTTTTTCAATAATCATTGAATTTAAAATTTTATTAAAAATCTCTTTTTTTTTTTTATAATATTAAAAATCTCTTTTTAAAAGGCAAAGAAGATTTGTAGAATATTCTAATATAATGATTTGACTGGATAATTTTTTTTTTTTTTTTGGTACATTCCAATGAATGATTTTACTGGATGTGTTTCCCTTACAAGCCTTCAAAGCAATAGTACTCATTTAAGTTCCCTTAGTTATCTCTCCCTCTACAACTGCACATCATTGAAAGAATTCTCAGTGACCTTGGAGAATATGAACGAACTGAATTTAGAACTCACAAGTATCAAAGAACTACCCTCATCAATGGGACTTCAAACCAAACTTGAAAACTTACATCTAGGACACACTCACATTGAGAGCTTGCCTAAAAGTATCAAGAATCTTACAAGGCTGAGACATCTAGACTTGCATCATTGCAGGGAGCTTAAAACTCTACCAGAACTTCCTCCATCGCTAGAAACGCTAGATGCCAGTGGTTGTGTATCACTAGAGAATGTAGTGTTCCGTTCGACTGCTAGTGAACAACTCGAGGAAAAGAAGAAAAAGGTTAGGTTTTGGAATTGTCTTAAACTAAACGAGCCTTCTCTCAAGGCTATTGAATTGAATGCTCAAATTAACATGATGAAATTTTCAAACCAGCATATATCCACATGGGACCGTGATCACGATCATGACCATGATCGCGTTCAAGGTTCGTACGTGTATCCAGGTAGCAAAATTCCAGAGTGGTTGGAATATAATACAAATACACATGATTACATAACTATTGATCTTTCTTCTGCTCCTTACTTCTCTAAGTTAGGATTCATTTTTGGCTTCGTCATTCCAGCCATCTCATCCGAGGGTTTAACTCTGAAATTCAAAATCAGCGACGGTGATGGTGAAGGTATCAAAGTGTACTTGGACAGACCATTTCATGGAATTGAATCGGATCATGTGTATCTAATGTATGACCCTAGATGTTCTCATTACCTAGCTAGCCGAGTCAATGATCAGTCACAGATTAAAATTCAGATTACAGCATCATCAAGAACATTGACATCACAGTATGAGCCAGTGCAGTTAAAAGAGTTTGGGGTTAGCCTAGTAACCCCTTCACAATATGGCAAGTTTAAACAGCAATTTGAAACTGATGATGGTAGTTTTGTTCCAAATAATGTGTTCGTGGAAGAGCGATCGAAGTTTCTAGAAATTTAAAGTGCTAAACAGTTCATGTTTTAATTTTGTTATTAAAAGTATGGCCCTTGTGGCAGCTTGTATTAACTTTGCATTTATGTACAAATAACTGACCTCAATATAGCTTCCAAATGCTTCAACTGCGGCTCGATTATCCTTCATCAGGGCTTTTACTCATAAATTATTTCCACAGCCAGTGATAATATCTCCAAATGGAAGTTATAAATAGACCACAGTATAGCTTAATTGCATACTATATACAATATATTATCATCAACAAATCAATCATTGCCTGCAACAATGGAGATAGCTAAGGCTAAGAATTGTGATAGTATAATAATAACTTGAAAATGGATAACCCCTTCAACAAGAATAACCAACAAATAAGAGAGTACCAATCAAAATCTATAAATAAACCAACATTAATCATCAAAGGGAGATAACAAATCAGGTAAATTATGCTTATAGAATCATTCGCTTTAATCGAATAAAAGTGAATTGCATGTCATTTGGTCAGCAATAAGTTCTTCATCTAATCATCTTCAATCAAGTATGAGTCATGTACAATCCAGATTAATACACATAAAACCACAACAATTTGGACATATTCAACCCCAAAAAACAAGATACTTATAATTTATAAGGTAAGTAAAATATTAATATCATTGTAGGAAAAATAAAAACTAGCAAGCATTGCTTAGTGTGAAGTAATAGGGAACCTTTGATTTTGAGGTTTGCAGTGCAGTTAAGAGGGTTTGGGGGTTAGCAGCTTAGTACTTATAAGTGCCAAAAATCAGTGATTTCACCTATACATTTTAAGCATTTATTGACTTGTTTTCTAAAGTTATTTGAAGTAAAAATCCCAATTAATTGTAAATATTAGTATTTACTAACAAATTAGTATTTTAGCTATTTTCATCTATTTCACGTCACTTTTGTAGGTTTTTATGAGAATAATGATAAGTGTCAATTTTACTTATAAGTGATTTAAATTAAAGACACTTATAAACTTAATTTTGTTGTAAATATGTTTATATAATCTCAAAATTATAATAACAATTATTATTATTATTATTATTTTGAACAAGCAATTATTATTATTATTATTATTATTAAGTATTAATGTTTATGTTATAAATTAATAGGGAAAAATGAAGAAAGTAACCAAAGGAAAAAAGAAAGAGGAACGCAAATCAAGTGGCAAGAAAGAAGAAACATAGGTGATCAAGTGGTTCATTCAAGTGGCATGGAAGGAAACCAAAAGGTAAAGAAATCAAAAGGGTGGCGGTGCTTTAAATCAACAAAACCTTATGCAGAAGAAAACTCACATAAGGAAGTGGCATAACAAAATTATAAATAGAGAGAGCTTATAACATAACAAGGATTCATTCCTCTCTAATATTCACCCACGCCAAACAAAACACAGAGAACAGAGGAGGGAGAGTTACATAGAGAGCATAGAACGGCGGAGGAAACGATGGATGCACATCAACTATTCGAGTAATCGACGGTGTTGTTATTTCATCTCTTTTCTTCTAATTTGCGTAAAGCTACCATGGTAATGAGCAACTAAATTAATTGACTCTATTAGTATGTATTTATTTTGATCATGACGTTATCTACGATTTTAGTTATTTGTCAATATTGATATTATTTTTGTTTTCAATGTTTAATTTATGATTTGAAATGATATAGGAATATACTTTTTGAATCTAGAACTAGGATAATATCTATTAAATTCTAAACTTTAGGAATGAATTTAGATTTAATATTCACTCAAAATATTGGATCTTAATGCTATTGTATTGATTAATCACCCGAGTGATCGGGGGTTAATAGGTAGAATAGATCTCTCGTCGTTCTCTGGGGACGGAAACGCACGATGAGCAATACGTGATAATATCGGTTAATAATTAGAATCGTTATAACTGATCAGGGAAATACATTTGAATGAGTTAATGAAATCCAATCCCAACAATCTCATCTCTCTATTAATTACCTTCTCATTTACCGTTGTTATATTTTCTTAAAGTTTTCGTAAACAAATATATTTGAATTACGTTACTTAAAATTATATTAATTGTTGAACGGCATCGATATCGCATCAGTCCCCGTGGAGATGATAAAACTATACTTACTTTTGTACTTTAATAAGTACTAATTCTAGCATGGGTGAGTGTCATACGTCTTCCACCATGGGAGAGTTATTTTCACCCTTAGGTCTCCCATCAGATTTTCAATAAATCATAATAAAGTTTCTACATTGTATTCTAATATATGTTATATTTCTTTTATAATAATCACAGAGCTTCTCAAATATTATATTTAGGGTAAATAGGCTTATACCCCTGTAATGTAGGCATATTTTGTTTTTCCCCTGTAAATTTTTTTTTTGTGACTCGCCCCCTGTAATGTTGAATTTTTTGGACTTGCCCCTTGGATGCAGTTTTTAAATCGGTTATTTTGTTCAAACCGATTTAAAAAGTGCAAATTTTTTGCACCCAAGGGGGGAAACCAAAAAAATTTACTTTGCAAGGGGCAAATCACAACAAAAAAATTTACAGGGGAAAAATAAAACTTGCCTTTATTACAAGGAGGGTAAAAACCTATTTACCCTTATATTTATTTTGTTGTTTTTTAGAAACTCTTTCAAGTTTCAAATTTATTTTTTTTTAAAACTCTCAAAATATTTTTTTTTAGTGAAAACTCTTTCAAATATTATATATATTTTTTGTAGAAACTTTTTTTCTATTATTATTATTTCAAAAGCTCTCACAAATATTATATTTTTTAAAAAAACTCTTCTTTTTTTTAAAACTCTCAAATATTATATATAATATTTTTAATTCGTCAATATGTATTTTTAATAATGGGGTGGAAAGTGTTCTCTCCCTTCTTTTTTTGTATCACTATAATATTAACTTTCTATAAATAAATATTCACATTTGAATCATAGATTCTTTGAAGAACATTAGCAGTTTATCAAATTCTGGTAGCACTTGTTTGATTTTTCTATTCTCCTTATCATGATTGCTCTGGAGATAAACGAGTAACAAAACATATTTACTCATTAAAAAAAAATCATCTACTCACAAATATTAAACCTGCTCCTTCGGGTAGAAAAATGCACGTGAGTTTATTTGTATCTTAACAAATTAAAAAATCATAAAGCATCCAAGTTTCTCATCAAAAGAAACACCATTGCCAATTATATTAAATTAATTCAATGGAATCAAATATTGGATTCCTTTGCCATAATAATATATATCATCATTTTTTCAATTGAGTTATTTTCCATGGTAGAAGCATCTTGGAAGGGAGACTATAATTAATTTCTGATCATCCATCTTGATGTTAAAATTTCATTTGAAATAGTTAAAACGATTGCAAGGATTAAAATTATTTGATTCAAATACATAAATAAAAGGAATTGAAAAAGCTTGAATATTGCGTGAGAAAAAGTATTCAGACTTTTTTTTTGTTCTATAAACACATTAATTCAGACTTAAATGCCAAATAAATCTACAATTGAGGGAAACATATCCATGCAATGCAAATCACCAAATATAATTTATTTTAGTCATTATTTTGGACCTTTAAATAAAATAAAATAAATTGATCAGATTTGTTGTCAAAGTTATTTTGACACCTTAATGTCATTTGATCCTAAAAATAAATATTTGTGAGAGTGTCTATAATAATAATAAAAGTTTCTTAAAAAAAATTATTTGAGAGTTTTCACTATAAAAAAAAAAATAATATTTTGAGAGTTTTCAAAAAGAAATATATATTTGAAAGAGTTTCTACAAAAACAACAAAATAAATATAATATTTGAGAAGCTCTATTATTATTATAAAAAAAAAAAAAATAACATAGATTAGAATACAATGTAGAAACTTTACTATGATTTATTGAAAATCTGATGGGAGACCTAAGGGTGAAAATAATTCTCCCATGATGGGAGACCTATGACAGTCACACATGCTAGAATTGGCCTAGTACTAATTCCTTCATAATACTTTTTTATTCGTGGACATTATGTATTTATATTGAATTATGGAGAGAGTCCGGCCGGTTACGCCAAATTTTGAGCTTATTAGCTCATATGGGCCAAAAAAGTTTTGTTTGGTAAATGTTTTTTAAAAAGAGTTTATAGCTTATTTTACTAGTTTATAGCTTATTTTTTAAATACTATTTTAAGTAGCTTATTATTATTTTATTCCAATTTTAACCCTGCGATCTTACTTAAAAAAATTAAATATTAATTAAACATATCGTTTTTTATGTCATTTTATACTTATAAGTTAGTTCAATCACTAACTTTATCAAACAATATAAATTCAACCAAATAGTTTATTCAATATTCGCTATAGACTCAACCACTATAAGCTATTTTATCAACTATCCACTATTTTTTACCAAACAGAGCCAGAGAGCGAACATACAACTTTCCATCCATATAATTTTATATGGGGTCATTTCTAACATAAAAGAGTGATTCAAGTGATGTATGGTGCACAAGTCATAAATAACATTATAACAAGTCATAATAAAAAAAATCGTATTTGTTACGATGCTATTGAACCATATTCATATAAGAAAATTGGGGGAAAATTGCTATATAGGCCCCTCATCTTTGCTCCTAGGCCCCTCAAACTGACAAAAATGTCCCTGAACAACAAATTCGTTAAGTAGACGATGATCAAAAAATCATTTCGTTGACAGACTGACGAAACTATTCAGAAATTTATATCATCGATGTTATTTATCATTAAATGAGGATTATTTTTTATATATTTTTATTAAGGGTCCACTTTTAAAATTTAAACCGGGCCTCCAAGTAGTTTGGTCCGGCCTTGGTCTCGCACAATTAACATGTGCAGAATTAAGTGTCACGCGTATAAGAAAAAAATATTAAAATAATTTTTCTTTTCTTTGCATTAAAAAATTATTTTATCACCAAACCCAAGTTTGGCCTGATCCGAGCCGACCGGACAACGGCGATGCACGTGTGTAATATTCGGAACAATGCATGCGTAAACATTACTAAGTTGGATGATCTCTTCTATATAGACTTAAACATATTTTTTTCAATTCACACCAACCTTAGCTCCAACATTTATGTTTATTTCATACCAAATTCCCTCCATTAATCTGATCATGTTCTCATGCAGAAAATGTTGAAGAAGAACATCTATCACTGTTTGTCGAAGTCGAACACATACATCATTCCTCCATGCGAGTTCCGTGTCAACAACGCAACATCAGCTATGCCGTGGACTTTGGTCTGAGACACACGCGATCCAGCGTCACGCATAAGACAAAAATAAAATACGGTAAAGTACGTAAATCAAATCAAATCAAATCAAATCCTATTAACCAAGAATTTTCAAAATTGAGTGAAAGCCTGAAAGCAACGGGAAACAAGAAAATGGGGTAAAATCGAATCCATTTTGGATTACGAAGGTTTGAACTTTCAACCACTTAAAGCTAGTGGATTTGACAAACTTCATTTTCATTCATCAACGAATCAACCACATAAAGTTGTTTACATAGTACCCACCTATTAAGACAAATCCATAAATTTTTGTTACTATTAATACAATTATTTATCTTTTATCTATAATAAATAAATTAGTAAGGATATAGAGACATTCAAACTCAAATATTACAAAAAAATAAAAAAATTATATTTATCTCTTTATAAAAGCTTAACGGAGCTCAAACTCAAAATATTATCCAAACAATTTTATCTACCAACAAATTAAATTCTTAGAATAGATCATTTTCTTTTAAATAGATTTAGATTCAATTTTCTTTTGAATTTTGTATGAGCACCACTAGTCCACCACTATAGAGTATAGACCATCTAAATTCTTGTAGGGCCCTTGTCTTTTTGTTTGGATTGACTTATTTGGTTTGGGCATGTGCCTTATGCTTCTAGATTATAGTATAATCAATTTCCTTTTCCCTTTCCTAAAAAAAGAAAGATAGACATGTGTAATCAAAAGTACAAAGAAATGTAACCAAAAAAAAAAGTACAAAGAAACGTAACCAAAAAAAAAAGTACAAAGAAACGTGTTCACTTGGAATACTAAGCTAAGCCACATTCATTATTCCCTTAATGAATCATACCCACATGAAAGGCTTACATCCGTCCACTTTAAATTTGCTTATAAGCAAGACTTGATATGGTCGAATTTTGAGGTTATAGTTTACTATAAATTTATCCGATAAGTATCTTACGAATATCGAACACCGCAACACGCCTAATCATAGAGATGTTCGTTCTTTATAGTTCGATATTTTTTACTAAACATAGCATAAATGTATATTTAGTTTCAATTCTAGAAAAATTAAAGTCGATTATAAAAATATAAAATTGATTATGACTTAGCCCTGTTTGGATTAGCTTATTTTTGAGCTTATGTAATATAAATTAGGTTTTATGCTATTTTATAAGTTCAAACTGGTGAAAATTATATTTTTATAAGTTATTTTATCATAAACTATTTTGACAAACTTATAATAATACCTAAAAATTATATAATTTGTTTGTATAAACTCAAAACTAAGCTAATCCAAATATTAGCTTATTTAGTTTCTCAATTTCTTCCATCATAGTGACGCCTTACCATCCCCTCTCTCATAACTCGGCCAACCTTAAACCGCAACCCCTTCCTCTCCTCTGACATCCTCCACCACAAGTTTCCTAGCAATGCAAAATTAAAATTTGTGGACATAACTTTTATACTTCGTTTAGTAAAAATATAAACCATTAATTTGGTGTAGTGATGAGATATTTGAATAGTATGCATGGGATATTAACTTTGATCTTCATTGCTTATTAAAAAAAAAAATAATAATAATAATATTTTAAAATAATTTTTAATTATTAAAATTGAATTTTTATTTTATTAGGGTCTAATTTTTAATTTGGTTTTAGATTTGATCTCTGACGGATGCATATAAAAAATAATTTTTAGACGAGATCAACTCTTTAAATTATTCTAGTATTTTTCGAAAAAAGAAAAGGGTCATGCTAACTCCCGGGGTATTGGTTAAGGAAACTAAAAAAATATTCTAAATTGAAAATCACACATTTTATACTTTCGAGGCGTTGATTGTACAAATTTCAATGTCATATTACCAAGGTTGTCAAAACCGGACCGGACCGGCCGATTGGACCGGTCAGACCGTGAACCGGTGATGTATCCGGTCCGGTTATGCCTCGAAACCGACCTGCAGGCGAACCGATAAAAAACCGGTCGAACCGGTCCTAAACCGGAAAAAACCGGTGAACCGGCCGGTTCAATGGTTTCATTTTGTTTATTAAAAAAGGAGGTCAAAACAACGTCGTTTCATATATATATATATATATATAAACTTCAAACGATGCTATTTGGTTTTATTTGTAAAAGAAAGATTAAAATAATAAACAAGTTATAAACGATGTTATTGTACTATTTTGTGTTATTTGACTTAGTTATTATGTAAATTTTAATTTAGTTTGAATTAAAAAATTTATGTCTAATGTAATAAAGTTTTAATTTTATATTAACTTTATGACATTTCATCTTTTTCATATGTAAAAATAAAAATATTAAGTTATTATTTATTTATTTTTATTTATATATTAATTAAAATATATATTTAATTAAAAACGGTCTGATCGGTCCGACCCCGATCCGACCGGTTGAACCTTGAACCGATAAGCTCACCGGTTCAATGACCGGTCCGGTTCTGAAAACCTTGCATATTACTATATTTGTGTCCTTAAGCAATGCCCGGGCATTATTTAGCATTTTTCAAAAGAAAATCAGAATATTCTCCTGCAACTGTCTTTCCGTGCATCGCACGCGGATCATAAGGCTACTGTTCTAAAATTGGCAGCTGTATTCGCAAAGTAGTACTATAAATCATTTTCCCTCAATAGCGTTAATTTGAACACACTCCCTCTCTCATCTTTCTCACCGATCTTGAATACGCATAAATATTTGTTTACGCAATTGTCACAATTGTTGTTCTCTTTCTCCTCTCCCGTTCACCCAACACAGATGAGATATCTCAACCCACCCAACACACTGCTGCTGTCGAGTGGAAGGAAGAGGATGAATTTGATCTCAAAAACAAGATCGTCCACGTCTTCCCACTAATTGACGTCGACCCCACTGATCACTTTGTCTCCGTTCATGAATTGACTCGGTGGAACCTTCATCATGTTCAAATACATCACACTCAGAGGGAGATGTTCATTTACGACAAGAACCATGACGGATTTGTTTCTTTCTCCGATCTTCCCACTTCCACCACAGGTTGCTTTGCTTCTTTTCCACTTTTTCTCCATTGTATGTGTTTTTCATTCATCAGATGATGATTCTTTTGGTTATGATATGAGGCTGTTGGAAGAAGAGCATTTTAATGCATCTGATGCAGATGGAGATGGTCTTCTAAACTTTGCTGAATTAAATGAGTGAGGAGCTTCTTTCTACTTTCCTCTTTGTTAGTGTTAAACTAATTTTTTCAATCAATCAATGAATCAATCTAGCAGCTGGTGAATGGTGATCCTTTTTATTTAAACTAATTTTTTCCATATTATTATTATTATTATTATTATTATTTTCAATGTCTTGTAGTTTTCTTTACTCGGCTAACAGCAACAACCCAAAGCTTCAACAATGGTTGTGCAAGGAGGTAGTCAGGTAATTTGAATCTTGCTTGTTATTTATATGTGTACTCCTTCCGTGCAAAATATAAGCAAAATTCACCTTTTTAGGTTCATTGCATAATTAATGTATCTGGTCTGGATTGAGTACATCATAACCTATATGAGAGACTCGGAAGTAAATATGTACAAGCTTCTAGTAATAAATTAAAGTTGTGTTTCAATATTCATCTGTTCAGCTATCTAAGCTAAATTGCTTGTAAATTAAGGGGTGTATGCAATAAGTGACTGATTTGCATTTGAAAACAACTTCTGGTTTAATTTTGCAATCATTTGCCTCTTGTTGTAGTAGTTACAATATTGGTTGGATTAACTTTTTTAGAGATTGGTGCCTTTTATTTCTTTATAGGGAAAGTGATATGGACAGAGATGGGAAGGTCAGTTTTAGAGAATTCTTCCTTAGGCTCTTTCATTTGGTAAGAATGTATGATGAAGATGATTCAATGGATGCTTCAGCTAAAGTTTTGTTTTCTCAGCTTGACAAAGATTGTGACGGGTATTTGTCTTTTCTTTTCCCATAATTATTCTACTTGATTTCTTCAAATCAATATTATATGGTAGTGTCCTTTATAAATTAACATACTATCCGTTTTTTCTTTTCAATATGTGCAGGTATTTGTCAGATACTGAATTACTGCCTGTAATTGGGAAACTCCATCCATCTGAGCATTATTATGCAACAAAACAATCATAGAACTTCATTTCACAGGTTTTAAATTTAACATGTGAATGGTTGACAAATACCTTTCTTACAAAGTCGTCCGAACATGCGAATGGTCATTGTTATTACATTGCAATTCAAATTTTGAATCAGCAAGCTAATTTTTTCAATTGTACATGGTATCAAATCACAAGATTCAAAAGCATTATTAAAACTGATTAGAAATTTACTAAGATAGCTCAACAAGCACTACAACATGCATTAATTTCACGAGTAACCTTTCTATATTGTTATTGATGACAGGCACAAGATGACAAAGATGGGCACCTTAGTTTGACGGAGATGATTGAGAATGCACATATATTATATACTGCTATTTTCCCAGATGAGTTCTTTTAAGTACTTGTTAGGTAAGGGAAGTTCTTCAGTCGTCGATCTCAACTACATTCAGTGAAGATTTTCGTTCTTATACTCTGTAATCATTGATTGCAGGAAATTTTGGGGATACCATCATTGCAATTTTTTGCAATATCAGTTACATGAAGTCAGTTTTGAATTGAATGGCACAAGCTCATTGTAGAAGCTGGGAACAAAATCGGTAGTCGTACTAATAATGGACAAGAACTGGATCTTCAATTGGTGTTGATAATAGGTGGGGAATGCTCATGAAATCAAAAAAGGAGTTGGTGCTGTACTAAACTCACGTTGGGCAATGATTATGAGCAGGTGCAGCTATTAGGATTTCAAGTAAGCAGCAAGTGAATGGAGAGATCTAACATGTTTGTTGAGATTAGGGTGTAGCTTTTGGAAAATCATGGTGGCTCACCGTGATTTCGGAAAACTCATTGTGATACCAAACATGCATTATGCGATGAAGACTGGGTGCTAAATGTCTTGAGCTGCTGTTGTTTTATTGTTATGTTTAATATTTTCTTTGATGTACTGTGTTTTGTGAATCGTTTGGTTTTGTGGCTGTGGCCTGTGGGTGTTCTAGACCGTGCAAACTCTAATTTTTATTGCTCTTTTCTTAGCAGTCTTGTGCTTGGATTAGAGCCTAGTAATGTATTTCTTTGCATCTTAATAATTAGACTGACGTCAAACATATAATTGTTTTGGCTATAAAGACGAGGAGAGTCATATTTTTATTATTATTGTCTATAAGCAATTGAAACAGGACTGATAATTAGCCTCAGTGATGTCAAAAATCAGATAAACCAGTACAATTACAAAGTGATATATATAGCAGGTACCCTGTACAGCTAGGAAACATACCTACTGTGACAGCCAATTAACAAAATACCACCCTTCAATTGATATTTGAAAATATCCCTATATAGCAAAACTGGGACACATACTATTTAAAAGTAAATTAGTTGTGAATGATGACTGCTATCCTATAAAAAGCCTTTTGAACAATTTGATCACCACTCTCCTGTATGCATATCTAAGTTATCCTCCCTTCCATATATGTTGTTTCATTTCATCATTGTGCATTTTAAACACCAACCACACGTATGGTACTATGCATTTGACAACAAATCATGCATTAATCTGAATATATAATTCAGCTCAAAAATATGAACTGTTAAAAAGAAATGATCAAGTGTGTGACAATGATTCCTAAATGAAAATGAGTGTAATTATTATTATTTATTATTAGTAAGGTATCATAGCTAGAACAAAGTTTAAGAGTAATAAAAGGCTGTAAACAATACTCAACAATGAATTTGAAATACTTGGACTGAGATATTATGAGGGGCTGACCCCAAATCCTTTCAACATTATTAATGACACATAATCTGATGTTAGTGTGTGTGACTCTGCTGTAACCTTAATTTTGAACTTCGGCTGATCTTTGACTCGGTTATTGAGATAGCGAGAAAAACCTCGGTCAGATATTAAATACACATGATCTGATTTAATTTCTCGACTTGGCCTATCCAAGTACAATTGGATATCTTCACCTTCATCAATACCAATATTAAGTCTCAAAACGAAACCCGGTGATTCAATTTGCGGAACAATGAAGCAAAAAATGAAGGCCAATCGGTAGGAATGATTCACAAAAGAGAGATCAATAGTCATGTAATCATGTGTTGTCCTATACACCAACCATTCTGGAACACTGCTTCCCGGGTACACGTATGTTCCTCGAGCATCGTAATCATGATCACGAGATATGGATATATGCTGATATGCAAATTTCTTAATGTTAATTTGTGCATTCAACCCTATTGCCTTGAGAGAATGTTGATCCAGTTTCAGGCAATTCCAGAATGAAACTCTTGTCTTGTTTTCCTTCAACATTTGAACAGCAAATGAAGGGAAAGTTACATTCTCCAATGATACACAGTCACTGGCATTTAGAGTTATCAACGATGAAGGAAGCTTTGGTAGACTTCGAAGCTTCCTACAATGTTGCAAGTCTAGATGTTTAAGCCTTGTAAGAAGCTGGATGCTTTCAGGCAAGTACTTAATGTAACTGCGTGCAAGAAGCAACTTTTCAAGTTTGGTTTGAAGTCCAATGGATGATGGTAGTTGTTTGATACGTGTTAGTTCTAAATTCAAGTTTACCATTTCCTTTGAGGTTACTGAGAACTCCTTTAGTGCAGTGCAACCAGCAAGCGAGAGATAACGAAGGGAGCTGAAACGGATATTGCTTCGAAAGCTTCTGAGGGAAAAACATCCACCTAGGTCCAATTTTTTGAGCTTTTTGAGCTTAAAGACAGATGGATGTACACTAGTCAACCCGGTACAAAGACGAAGATCAATTACTTCAAGATTTTTAGCATTTGATAAGTCCGGAAGCTCCAACAGGTCTGACGATGAACCAAGTTTAAGGTATTTTAAATTTGCAAGATCCTGCAGTAGTAACAATTATATAAAAAACAAATGAAGAAATCATTTGATATTCTAAAAAAGCAATTGAAGATGCATATTTGTTTACCTTATGATCATCATGCCAAAGTTTTCTCACGCGGCTGTACTGCAAGTCTAATACAACAAGTTTTTCACCAGAAAAAGTGCATGGTAAGGACTCCAAAGGGAAACGTGCCCAACGAAGGTATCTGAGTTCATTTGGCAAATATTCAAGCCCTTGAGAAAGATTCAAGCCCCTTCGACTTCGGAGAAAATCATAAGAATACCCGTTACTATAAATATCCAAATATCGTAGTTTATTCATTTTCGCAAACACCTTTGGATCTAACTGCAGCTCCTTAATTATCGACACATCGATAGCTAAGCTTCTAATAGCCTCACTCCCCTGCCAACAAAGCAGTAGAAAATTATCAAACATCAATGTAAGTTACTTCCAACTAAAATTAAATCTTTAACTCTGTCAAATTGTTGGAAACTAAGCGTCTAGACTATAATACTCATGAGCTTTAACACAGATGGATTAATCAATGAGTTAGGCTTTTACCTTGTTATTTTTCAGTACATAATAAATATCATCAGTATCCTGTAGTCGACTTTGCTTTCCAGGGTCGTCATTGGATTCTTCGCAAACAATTTCCAAAGCTGTTTGTTGTATAATGTTTAGCATGGATACAACATTATCTGGAGAAATAGTTATAAGAGCTTTATTTATCAAACTATCCAGCTCATCCGCCAATGAATAATCACGATCTTTTACCAACAGTTGTATGTCGTCATTTTTGAGATGCAATCCATCAAAAAAACATGCAATGTCTAACAGTATCTTCTGCTCGTGACGATCAAGATCATTGTAACTCAATTTAAAAATTTCATGAACTTTTTTAATTGGAACTCTTTTTTTAAGCCTCCCTAATTGCTTTTCCCATGCTTCTTTATCTTTTCCACGAAGCCGACGACCCAAATGTTCAAGAGCAGGTGGAATTCCTGCAGCATAATTGACCATCATCTTTGACAACTCGTAGTACTCTTTTTGATGTGTATGATTTTGTTCAAAGGCATACATATTGAAAAGCAAAAGAGAGTCATCAAAGTCTAATGGCTTAACCTCATATATATCAACACCTCTTTCCACAAGTACTTGCTTGTCTCCACTTGTTATGATTATTCTACTACCATTTCCAAACCAATCAAGTGTTGATCCTATTAAATAATTTAGTTGTTGTAGATCATTGACACCATCAAGAACAACAAGAACCTTCATACGACGAAGCATCCTCACAACAGAAGAGGGTAATCCACTTCGTGTGTCGATATCCAAATCTTGTTGCTTTAATAGAGTAGAATAAAGCTCTTTCTTTAAATACATTATTCCATTTTTTCTACATTCTTCTCGAACATCAGCGATGGAGTAACAACTGTCATACTCAGAACATAGCTTGCTATATACTTGTTCTGCAATAGTTGTTTTACCTATACCACTCATCCCCCAAATTCCAATAGCGCGAACACCTTGCGACTCTACTTGTAACAATGATTCCACATGTGAAATTTGTTTACCAATCCCAACAAGTCTTTTTGAATTAACTAGACGCCCGTGATCCAACCTCTTCAACACAACTTTAACTATTTCTTCAATAAGCTTAGCATCATCCCTGTATATGGGAAAAAATGTTAAGCAAAGATGAAAAAGAGCTGTGAAGAATCATGGGATTTATAGGGCCATAGATCATATATCCATATTCATAAGATAGAAAAAGAGCAAATGAATACCTTGCAGTAAAAGTTCATAAAGAATCATGTTGATTGATAAAATATGATGAATTGTTTACATAATTGTCCTATTTATAGATTACAATTGCACCAGCTAATTAATTAAAACAGAACTAACACTAAAGAACCATGATGCCAAGACAACTAAAATCATATAACATTTCTTTCTCAATAAGTGTTAGAAAAGATTAACAAAAAACTAATACTAGAGTCTTAAAAGTTTTTTAAAAAATCTCAAAATTGCTTCAAAAAGTTGTTTTTAAGTTGCTTCAAGAGTTCACCCTTTAATATCTTAATCTTATATATTGCAATATTTCTACCAACTGGTTTTTATTTATTTTTACATAAGAATAGATGATCGAGTCTCTGACTATCTATTTATGGAGTCAAAAATCTAAATTGTTAGGTCGGACGTCATAATTGGGGTTCGGACGCCGATTCTCTCATTTGTGTGTGAGTTTATTATGGCTTTGCAATTTTGTCTACGTAAAAAATAAATCACTTGAACTAATAGTTTTATGAGACTCTTTTTTTCTTTCGGGTAGACTAGCGGTCAAAATGTGATATCGCCACTAACTGAACTAAATTAAGGCGTACATGAAACTTATTTTTTGTTATAGATAGACAAAATGACAAGTCATTGAAAACTCACACACACAAAGTGGAGGACCAAGGTTCGAACTCCGTTCATGATGTAGACACATAAACTTTATTAAAACAAAACTTACGAAAAATCAGAGGAAGGAAACCCACTGATATCAGCAGATTTCTTCAAAGCAGATTTCCACTTTTCTACCCTACTCAAACTGAACCTTTTTTCTTGTTCAGCAACTGCAATATTAGCATAACTCCCATTTTGATTCCTCACATTAGTAGGGTCCACTTTGTAGAAAACAGGCAATAAAATCTGACCATTTTTCTCTCTACATTCAACAATTTTAACTAACTCATCCAAACACCAAGCTGAATTAGTATAGTTTTGAGAGAATATAACCAATGATATGAATGATGTTTCAATTGCATCATAAAGTGCTGATATTTCATCTCCTCTTTTAAGTTTATTATCTACAAAAGCAACTATTTTCTTTTCAGATAAAGCTTTAATCAAATGTGCAAGAAAACCTTTGCGGATGTCTGAACCACGAAAGTTAACAAAGACATCATACTTATGATGATGATGATGATGAATTTCAGGAACATTATTGTATGGATGATCTTCAACAATTGACTTTGGCATAAACCAGAAGAGACTAATAAAAGTTAAACATATTAATATCCATTCTATTTTCTGCATTGTAGATTTTCTTTGTCTCTGCATGTATAGCCACAATAAATATATATAATTAAAGGGAGGAATTATATAAAGAAAAATTAATTAATTAATTAAGATCAAATAAGCAACAACGTTATTGCTTACCTTAATTTAATTTCTTCGGATGATTTCACCTAGTATTGGATTAGTACTTGACTACTTGTATGGATCGATCATGTGTATATATAGTATAGTATAGTATAGTATAGTATAGTATAGTATAGTGTATCAAATTTGACTATTATTTTTCTTGACAATTGAAAATTTAACAACTCAATTCATGCGCGTGTTGTTAGAAATTGGTAATGGAAATTGAATATGTACAAAAATGAGAGTTATGGTACACGGAACAATGAGCTTTTGTGAATCAAATTATACTCTGCCGTGAACATAGTCCAGTTGGTATGATATTGCAATATAATTTAAAGTCTGAACTTTCTATTTATTTAATATTCTTAAGGGTAAAAGTATGGCTATTACACTACTTAGGTTACTATGATATAAATATAAAGTTAATAAAACTACGGCAGATATCGATAACTAATCTATATTGAGAAATCTATTAAGCACATAAAGTGAGTAATATTCAACTCTTCTTTAAACCGAATTTCTTCCATACATAGGAGCGATGAATCGAGAAGAATGAGTTTATTTTTAAGCAAAATCAAACTTGTGGTGTTGTTTCATTAACAAAATCAGTTATTAGTACGATGATTAAAATTAAATTTGGGTTATTGGACACACATATATGGTAATTAATATTATTTACATGACTTTGAGTGTCAACTGAATTACTCATTTCCGCGAGTCTACACGCGCCTTTACATACAAAAAAAAAAACAAATGTGCTACTGCTACATTGATATATTATTGTTACAAGGATTTTGAGTGCATGTGGACAAATAATTAATGAGAAAATAAGCAACGGATTCACATAATCTAGAAAGTTAGAAAATAGTGAGGAGCATCGAGAATTAAATTAGTGAACCTTCTCACTACAAGCTAGACACTAGACACACTCACCACAAAAAAAAAAAAAAAAAGACACTAGACACACTAGAGAATGGTAACAATGTGTTTAATGAAAAGAAAAATGTTAATCAATGTTTCCAAAATATATTTGAGATGACTAATGAAAAATCTAAACAACCATATTCTAATTTATCCTTTGATAATTTGAGAGTATTTATCCTTCAATCAATGAGAACAGTTCATTTGTACGTGGTCCTCATAAAAACACATTGAGAAGTAAAATCTCAAATTTATTGAGTATTGATAATGATTGCATTTTATTTTATTTTTGTCCTTGATGAAGTGGTAATCTATTGAAATTAAATTTACACGCAACTGTGAGGTTCCGGGTTCAAACCCGAGTCACGATGTTCGGTCTAACAATTTCAACATTTACCAGTTGAGTTAAAACTTCTATACATAACGATTGCATTTTATATATAGTAGTATTCTGGAAAGATTATAAGGAAGATTATTGCACACTTGTGTGGTTTATGAAAGTCTATACAACGACTTGCTGTCCCCCGACCAATTTTTTGCTCACATTTATGAACTATATATATGGCTATTTGGACTCCATGGGGTAAAATTGAGATACATTGCATAGGGTCTAAAATGATTAAGAAATCTACTATATCTATATATATTATATGTTTAGGAATGTCTCGTTTATGATCATATTTCTAGATGACACTCTTTCAAAAACCCCCCAATTCACACGTGTCAATCTCTCAATGAGTCAAATCCTACATGTCATCTCCTCCTTAATTAGAACATATAATTATTAGAACATATAATTATGAGCTTTAGTCAAAGGAATGGGGTTCAACTCCCATAAAAAACAAGAATAATTAATTTTTATGCTATTTTATTCTACAAATAAACTAACTATATTGTGAAAGAAAGTCTAGGTTTCCTCTATTTAAAGATCTCTCTGGTTAGACCATTACTCAAAACAAAATTATACCCAAATCAATTTTATGAAATCTACTAGTCACATTCAAAATTACAACCGGGAGAGAGAAAGGAGTGGTGAGATGAAGAAGAGGAAGTGCAACATCAGAGAATAAGGTTAGGAGTAACAGAACCGCGACAAACGGCGGCGAACGGCGAGATTAAGATAAATGAATTGTTGATACGCAATACCGAAGAAGAAAAGGAGTAACAATGTTGTTGATACGCAAGAAAAAAACGAAAAACGATAATTGTTGTTGTTGCTGCGATGCTGTGCAAATGAAGAAGAAGAAGAAGAAGAAGAAGAAGAAGAAGAAGAAGAAGAAACGCAAAAGGAAAACGCAGACTGTAGGGTTTGTTTTGATTTTTTATTAAAATAATTAGAAATTAATCTTAGCCATCTGATTTTTTTTTTACACATGGCAGTCATCCATGCATTTAATGGTCTAAATGGATATATCTTTAAATGGAGGAAACCTAGACTCCCTACAAGTATAACTATATTGAAGTGTCTGGAATATTCATGCATCTGGATCTGTAACGTTGATGACACCAAAGTCGATATTGATTGGATCTGCACTAGATTGAAATTAATCATTCAACCTGAAACAAATGAACACCGCACAGAGGCGGGACAACAAATACTCCGCACAAATACGGGACAACACAATACTCCGCATAAAGACGGGACAAAAACACAAACAAATATGTGAAAATCACACTTATTTATTATAACGAGAAAAAAAACAATTTATAGGGGTGATTTTAGACCAAAATTGATCTTAAATCACCCTCTTTCCGATAAACTAAGAAGAAAAAAGTGACGACTAAGATTAGAAAAAAAGAAGAAAAAAATGACGGCTTATATAAATACTACATAAAATCACAACAATTTGGACATAAGCAAGATATTAATATCATTGTAGGAAAAATTAAAAATAGCAAGCATTGCTTAATGTGAAGTAATAGGTAACTTCATTTTTAGTAGCTTATATCATATTGTTCAAAAATGTATTTCAAGTAGCTTATGGGTTTATAGCTTATCATTTTTCTTCCACTTTTACCATTGCTATCTTATTTAAAAAAATTAAATATTAATTACCAAAAAAAAATTAAATATTAAATGAACATTTTTTTTATTTCAATTCATATTTATAAGCTAATTCAATTGTTAATTATTATTTTTTGGTGAATTCAATTGTTAATTTTACGAAGCACAACAAATTGAATCAGATAGCTTATTCACTATAAGCTAAAAGCTAGGTTATAAGCTATTCACCTTAAGCTCGTCCACTATAAGCCAACTTATCAGCTACTTCCTCCGGCCTTATTTAAGCTAGATATGTTAGTGGTTGAATGAATATAAAAAACAATTTTTACTTATAAATAAGATCGGAGATAATATTTGCCAAATTTCACCAAACATGCCTGAGAGTAAACATACAACTTTCAATACATACAAGTTTATAAGAGGTTATGTATAACATAAAATAGTGTTCAAGTGGTGCATGGTTCACAAGTCATGAATAATATTATTAAATGTCATAATAAAAAAATTTGCATTTATTACAATGTTATTATTCCATATTCATTTAAGAAAATTGGGGGATGCAGATAGCAATTTCATACATAATGAGAGAGAATAAAGAGGCCCAATTGTGAAGACATATCAAATCTGGGCCTTAAACTCTTCAATCTCTTCACAGAACAAAACCCTCCCTCTCTCTCTCTCTCTCTCTCTCTCTCTGCGACTGTATTTTCCGGTGAGTTAGCTTCTTTTTGGTGAAAGCATTCACCACCGGATAGTTGATTGATAATTTCCATCTTGTTGTTTGATTACAGAGACGACAAAATGGGTATCATTGAAAAGATCAAAGAAATTGAAGCCGAGATGGCGAGGACTCAGAAAAACAAAGCCACTGGTTAGTGCTCTAATAACTTCACAGCTTCAAAAAACCTTTTTTTTTTTATTGGGTCTTCCTTCATTTCTCAATTTTCATACTTGTTTTATATTTGTCAAATTACTTGTGTTATGTTTGATTAATTAATTTAATTGGGGTGTTAACTAATTTTGAAATCTGGTTTTTCATATTATCATAAGTATCTTTTTTTTACTGTGTTTAGAGTATCATCTTGGGCAGCTTAAGGCTAAGATAGCAAAACTAAGGACACAATTGCTGGAGCCTCCAAAGGTATGATAAAATAGATTATGTATTTTTTTTTTTACTGTTATGTTCAATATTTTGGTAACATGTATGATGCCATAATTGTAAGTTGTATAACACCCGTTTACCGCGTGATGGCGCAATTAAGGGTGATTAGGAACTTTGTAGAACCAACATTTTAGATTGAAGGTGTGTCTGGTGTCTGACACATTGTTGTCCAACACCGGTGCATGTAGTGTAGGCTCTTAAGATTTCAATTCTGAATTTTTCTGTCCAAGGTAATTGATTAGATATGATTACATAATCAATTAACCCTAAACCAACTTAAGTGAATAGACTAGGTGGCTTAAATGATTAGTGCGTGCTTTTTAGAAAACACATAAACGTGCGAGCAAGAAGGATTTTATGATTTTAGTATTAGGTGTTAGACATTTCCTCTGACTATGAGGCCTGTTTTATTATTTGTAGATTTAGAGAGGACGTAATATTCTTTGTCTGGCTTTTTGCATTGACAGGATTGTAACTTTTATTGCTATAGTTTAATGTTGTTTGAGGTTCTGAAGAATATATTTCCTCTCATTTTACTTCATTAATGATTAGCGTTCATATTTATGAGAGCACGGCAAATTCCTATGGAGGAACCGTTGATGGATTTCCTCTGATTGTGGTCTTCGTTAACGCAGTCATAATTGTTTTAGTAAAGGATTTGTCTGCAATTCTTGTGTCAATTTTTTGTCTTCTCGTTTCAAGGCATCACGTCGATGTTCTGTTTTATGTGTCGTCATGGTGTTTATGAATGGATTATGATACCAGATTCTTTAAATAAAAACCCATTCTTCTATCTTTGTGGATAGCACATCAGTGAGCTGAAATGATGTTTCTCGTGTTTATAATCCTCATATTTGTCTTAATAAGTTATTATCCTACTACAAGTATAATTATTGATGTTCTTGAATTTGGTTAGTAAATATTTTGTGTGTGTTTTTCCTTGGTTTAGCATGCCTAGGTTTCTAAATTATTTGTCAGCCACAAAATTCTATCCTTCTCTTCATGTATTTATTATTAATTTATACAATAGGGTTCTAGTGGCGGTGGAGATGGATTTGAAGTTACGAAATTTGGACATGGACGTGTTTCACTGATCGGGTTTCCAAGGTCCGGCGCATAATAATATTTTCCCAATTTATGTATTTTATTCACTATTAATATCTAAATTACTTCCTCCATTCCTTATTATAAGAGAAATTTTACTTTTTAGGTTCATTGAAAATTCAATGTATGTGGACCTTATTATAGTTTAGATACATTAGTTTTTCAATGAACCTAAAAAGTCAAACTTCTCTTATAATAAGGAATGGAGGGAGTAATTAAGGTTGTATTGGGATTCATTTCCTCAAATGTAGTGATTCTCATGTTTTGCCTTTTCATTTGCCAGTGTGGGAAAGTCCACGCTTTTGACATTATTAACAGGCACTCATTCAGAAGCTGCATCTTATGAGTTCACAACGTTGACTTGCATTCCTGGCATTATACACTACAATGATACTAAAATTCAGTTGCTTGATCTTCCTGGAATTATTGAGGGTGCTTCTGAAGGCAAGGGACGTGGTAGACAGGTAAAAATAAAATTTCTTGTTTCTATCATCCCATTGATTGTTTTTACCATATTATTGCCACCTATTAATTGATAATCAGCATGCAAATAATGCTGTTTTATTTACTAATACATCAGAGGTAGCATAGCACTGTCTGGAATATGATGCTTGGTTGTTTTAACTTACTGCGTTGGGAAACCTGGGTTTATTATATAGACATTAACTGATTTTTGTCTGGTGAATGTTTTCTCAGGTTATTGCTGTGGCTAAATCTTCAGACATAGTATTGATGGTTCTTGATGCTTCCAAAGTAAGTGCAATTTGGCATTTTCTAAAGTAGTATTTCCACTCTTTTTGTTGTTAGTATTTCTAAGATGATAAAATGATATTTTGGCTGTTGCAGACTTGCAGTAAATTACTATTCTAACTATGGATAATATTAATACATATTCTATGATAGTGTCGATTCATCAAACATTATTATTAAAGACACCCTATCAAACATGCCTGGAATATTTTTGTGCTATCACTTCAGTTTTTCTTTGTAAATATAAATTCACTTTCATAACTCTTTTATCCAATTATATAAGATCATCATATTACTGGATAATGTTTCTAACTTGCTCCATTTGGTAAGCTCAACATGTTTTGCTTTTCTCACTTTCTTTTCATACTTTTAATCATTTGTATTGTTTCAGACTTCCTCCATACAAAGAATATATTGTTATACCACAATGCTTGTGTATCTGCTCTTTCTTTGATGATCTTTTTCCTAAAACCATGTTGCCTGTGGAATTGGTTCACGTTGTGTTTGGAACTGGATAGAATATTTGTGGGGTTTATTTAATTTAAAATTGCTAAAATTTCAATTTTCTTGCCATAACTTTTTTTCTTAATGTGTCAGAGTGAGGGTCATAGGCAAATATTGACTAAGGAGCTGGAAGCTGTCGGTTTGCGGTTAAACAAGAGACCGCCTCAGGTAAGTTTGTGTGAAGGGATATTTTATATGGGTTCTAGTTGGATTTATTATATATTGTTTCTCACTAATTCGGAAATTTATATTTCATTGCAGATATATTTCAAAAAGAAAAAGACGGGAGGCATTTCATTCAACAGCACTATGCCTTTAACCCATGTGGATGAGAAGCTTTGTTATCAGATTCTACACGAATACAAAATCCACAATGCAGAGGTATATAGCAAACTTTAAAGTGATGTCTGTTGTAAATTGTAATTCAGTTCTACATGTAGAACATGGCTGTTTGTTTGGTCATATGTGAGCATGCTGTTTTTCCTTTAGGCCACCTCTGATAAAACCTTGAGCTTTATGCTGAAGCCGAATAATTATTTTATATCTATAACATGGCCTTCCACGCAATAATTAAAATTTAGTTTTACTAAAAATAATGGTAGCAGCAATTATCATATTTCAAATCACTTTGTCATGGAGGCTTTGATATGATGTCAAAGATCCACACCCCAAAATGCTGAAACTATTTGGTAGAGACCTAAGAATGATTTTGTCTCGCTTAACAACAACTGAGATATCACTGAATCTTTTTCAATGGCAAGTGATTATTTGCTCCGTTATTGCTTTCATTTTGTTTATTTGAGACTTCTTTGCCAACCAACATTTAGTCCCTTTTTCTAATGTATATAACTATTTAGCTTATTAAGTGTATATTGCAGTTTAATTCTTGATATCACTTGTTCCTTTTCATCAATGTCTTTCCAAGTAGACGTAGACTTTCATATCGAATGAAAACTGTGATTATGAGTAGCAGACTGACCCCTTCTGTATACTGTAGAATTGTTGAGTTTGACCTGTCTAGGCTAGTCATCATGATATAATTAACTTTTGCCAGTGATAGAACCATACCATCTTGATAAATTATGTAATTTTCCTTGCTGCATATACCATAGTATATGAGTTTCTTTCTTCTATTCTATATTACCTACCTACATCAAGGGAGCTAACTGACAACTTCAATTTTCAGATCCTTTTTCGTGAGGATGCGACAGTGGATGATTTCATAGATGTCATTGAAGGAAACCGTAAATACATGAAGTGTGTATATGTCTACAACAAGATAGATGTTGTTGGTATTGATGATGTGGACAGATTATCCCGTCAACCTAATTCTGTTGTCATTAGCTGCAATTTGAAGGTAGCTGCATATTTTCACTTTTCAGCATCAACAGAAGAATACAAGATTACAATAAAGTTTTACCGATTAATTCTTTTTAATATTCTAGATATTATAGTGCATGGAAATTTATTTTTACACCGTGTTTTTGTATGTCCGTAACACAAGTTTTCTGTTTTTATGTAAACAGCTGAATTTAGACAGACTACTTGCAAGGATGTGGGAGGAAATGGGTTTGGTCAGAGTTTATACAAAACCACAAGGCCAGCAGCCTGACTTCGGTGATCCAGTGGTTCTTTCAGCTGTATGTTGCATTATGAACACAAGTGCTCCTTATTCTATTTTACTATTTTGAAAACCTTTGGTTACTTTTTGTTTTAGGGTCTTTTGAGTTTTGTAGTAAGCATTTGTGAGACTGTTTGAGAGAGTTTATGGAAACAACTTATAACATGTCCATAAATTGTTCAGTTTATTTCCATAAGCTCTCCAAGATAGCTTACGGCTTATAGCTTATATGAAAGTAGCATATACTTTATTTTAGCTTTTGTCATAGAAATAGCTTATACATAGACACTTATATGATAAGTGCTTATGCTATAAGTGTTTAATTAAGTTGTTTATCCAAACAAGACCTTAATCAGTTAATCTTCTAATCAATCCAACACTTTCTCTCGCATATTGTTTTAGGATAGAGGTGGCTGCAGTGTTGAAGACTTCTGCAACCACATACATAGAAGTTTGGTGAAGGATGTGAAGTATGTTCTCGTCTGGGGTACAAGTGCTAGGCACTATCCACAACATTGTGGCCTTAGTCATGTTCTTAATGATGAGGACGTTGTTCAGATTGTTAAGAAAAAGGTCAGGAATCTACCCTTAATCTTGTTTCATGTTGTTCTGACTGATTGGTGCACAATGTTGTTAAATAGTGGCTGTATCATGGCAGAATTTAAATAAATCACCAATGTTCTGCACCACGCTATTTATGAACAAACCACTATTTTCCGCGATCTGTGATCGACAACATTGTTGGTGTATAATTGTTCAAATTTATTGTTCTTTACTTATTACTTGTTGAACACTATATTTGCAATGATGAGAGATTGAATATGAATATTTCGTTCAGGAAACTGATGAGGGAGGAAGGGGTCGATTCAAGTCGCATTCTGACGCTCCTGCTCGGATATCAGACAGACAGAAAAAGGCTCCACTAAAACAGTAATTATATGATACTGCCAATGATTTTGTTGAATTGGTATGTGGATGGAAAAAAGAGTGGCTGTTGGTGATATATCCAGCAGCAAAAGTTGTCTTTTTTTGGTTCCTCTTCCAACATAGGATTGGATGTTCCTCCTTTTTGCACTTTACAAAGTGGAGCACCTATGTTCATCACCCATGTGTTGTAATTTCTTCATCCTTTCAACAGTAGCTTTTTTATTAATCTATGAAGTCTGCACAATGAGTTGAGAAATAGAAAGTAAAGGAAACAACTGCATCGTGAAAATTTTCATCGTCATTATTTGTGATTTGTGTTTCTCTGTATCTGACTAGAATTTCTCTTCTCCTTAATCTCCTGAACTTTGCTTTCTATGTCCAAAAAATTGTGGCCAATCACATGTCCGTGCTCAAAATATTGACCGTGACTAAGAACCAATAGCAGAACTTTTTGTGTGTGAGAGATTGTATAGATTCTGTAGATATATTATCAGACACTTTTAGCACATATTATGACCAAAACAGTGATGATATATGAAGATTAGCATTGGTATGAGTATGACTTATTCCCATAGAAAACCTCTCAAATGTGCATAAAATTCGTTTAATTCTTTAGTTTTACACTAACAAGAAATTGTAGGTTAAAAGTAGGAATTATAGTAAAAATTTAAGATAATCATACAAAATATGAATGTTAGTTTTTTTTCAATGATTTTTTTCCTCTTGGTTTATACGAGTGGCCTTGCTCCTTTTTATTCTTATGGCGTTTTACCTATGACAGTGTCTCTGAGATTTCTTATCGGAATGATTCAGAACCTATCTTCTCCGATCTTTTAAACTAAACCTTAAAATATTGCTCGCCGTCGATGGCCTCATTACTTACCTTTCGAGGAAAGTATCAATGTCTGAGCTGCAAGAAATATTTTAAAATTTAGTTGATCAACTCTTATGACAAGAATGGCATTTTGGACAAGAGTTTTCAAGGATTTCCGGGAGTGTTTTATATTACAAGCCTAATTATGATAAGAAGACCAACAACTTTACTTGAATAAAGATTTGTTTGATTTATAAAAGGCAAGTATTTGACAGAACATCACGTAATAAAGTTTTGCATATTCGAAAAACTTGTACAATTTTGGTGAGGGGTAGGAATTTTGGCAAGCATTAGACAATTTGTATTTGGGATAAATTTTGTCTCGTAATTGAGTGAGGGATGGGAATTTTGGTTTTTGTTCGGTCTCTTACCTCTCAATTTGTCCAGTCCCAAGAACAATTTTAAAATTAAATACAATTACAATACAACTAAAAGTGTCATGTTCAATTCCTTATTTTTGTAGTTGATCAAAAGTACCTCCGATGTTTGGAAGATCAATTGTTGTTATATTGTTGTTTCTATTGCAAAAATACTTCTCTGGTATATTATTCAGTTCAGTCTTGTTTCCTTCATGAGTCATCTTAACACTTAAAAGATTTGATTGATTTTATAGTTTTTGAACAAAGCTAATTGAGGTTTTCGGTTTGAGTAAAGGGGAGATTAAAATCAAGAAATTAATTTTGCATGTTCAAAAGAGGGTTTAAATGAGCATACAAATCATATGCCAATACAAAATCCAACATACTTTGTATGTAAAAATACATACCACTTTGTCAAAATAGGAAAAATACATATCATTTACTATTTCGGTAGTAAAAATTTTTTTTTACTCAAACTTATTGTAAAGAGTGGTAAATAATCATGGATATAATTATAGAGGATTTCTCTAACCATGATGCTATATTAAATTTTTTTGGAAACAACCATGGATGATATATTACTCATTATATAGCCTTCCTTTAGCCATGTATGCTATAAAGAATCAAAATCTTACTTAAACTAAACGTCCTTTACTCAATTAAGCTCACTTTCTTTTTATTTTTTAACTTTTAAAGCTCTTTATACTACAAAATATGTAAGTGGATGGATCCTAGGCACCAAAACAATAATAAGGACTTGACTAAGAATATCATATCCCTATCCTACTAAGTCAATTATTGCAACTTTTCATTGTTAGGCAAAATGCCACCTTCCTTTATTTTATTCTATCACTCATTCTCATGTCAAGTAAGTTAGAACACAAAAAACAGATTATTATTCATGTTAGGTAACTGTCAAAGAATCCCAAAATATATATATTTCATGTGATTAGTAACAAAGATTGGTTTTTAAACTATGGTTGCTTTCTTTCTTAGCACACAAGAATCTCAAACAAATATATAATATAAACCACTATAGTCTTTTTTTTTTCTTCCTTCTTTTATTAATTGGATTATATGAAGCCGACGCAAACCAAATAATTGCGCATTTTAAAACACATTGTTTATGCTTTCGAAGACACTTTTTATTAATCAAAACAAGTTTTTCGTAGTTGCAATGGAATTACATTTGAAGCCTCTCGAATTCTAAGCGTATGTAAAACTGCAAGACAATCTCGAAAGTACGACTACAAACTACATGTCTTGCTATTTCGAAAGCGTATTCAAACACACGAAAACAAACTGTCTGATGAATCTAGCCATGGACTACTTAAATCCAATTCTCTGTCTTTATGGAAACAAATTGAAAACAACTTACGAATTTGAAATAAGTTGCTTCCATCAGGTCTCTTAAACAGTCTCGCAAGTATTTATGTCAGATAAGCTAAAATAAGTCATCTAAACAGACCCTATCAACAATCAAACTTTTTCAAACTAGTCTACTGGATTCTATGGATTCAGATCACATAAGATGAAATACTACCAAGTTAATGTAAAACTTTGAAGAATCTTTAGCCAAACATGAAGAAAAACATCTCAAAAAGACATCAATTAATATTAGTAAACATGTCAGAATGATAAAAGACCAACATATAGTAGTGCCAGTAAGTGTTTGGTTAAAAGACCACAATCATCAATAAATGATAACATTTATGAAAAAGCAAAGTGGTAGTTATTGGATCTAAATCTGATACAAAACCAAAAGCAAAAAATGAGTAACTCACCAACTGAATCAAATAGGCAGAGAAATTTAATAAAAATCAGCAAGAACTATAACAAGTTCAATCTTGGAAATTTGATTAACTGGTACATGAACATGTTGCATTTCATGATGCTATAACACTGTTACAGGAAATCACAACTGCGAAATCCTTAAATTGATGCTACAATAATTAGATTATAAACTAAAGCTTTGTACCTTTTTAAACATAAAAGAATAAACCAACAATTTAGTCCCTGAAGTATCACATTCTCTCAAATATAATCTTTAAAGTATATTAAGTATACTAAATAGTCGTCAAAGTACATAAAATCCGTCAATTTAGTCTCTGCTATTAAGATTAAGGTATTAGTGACTAATATGACAGATTTTCATATACAGATAATGAATTTCATATACTTTAGAGACTACTTATAATATTTATATGCTTTAGGGACTAAATTGCAAAGAGAGAGCGATATTTTAGGAACTAAATGGATGGTTTATTCAAACATAAAAACGAATATATATATATATATATGGAAGGACTTGGCATAGGAGAAACCTTGGAGAGGTTACACATAATCTCACCAGAAAAGTTCATTCATTGCAGCATCAGAATAAACCAACTTCTTCACTTCACTGACTCATATGAAACCTCAAATTCAACATGTTAACTGGATCTAATTCTCTTCTGGTTGATTTTTCCATCAGATTTGAGCGTTCCACTAGAATCTCCTTCCGATGAAGCTTCCTGCGACTTGGTAAACGAGCTTGAAAGATCAGCATAGAGATCAACCACCCTTCTGATATTACTATTGAGCTCTCTAATCAAACCAACATTTCTGCTCAAATTATCCGGCATCCTAGACTCGTGATTTTGGTTAATCTCGTTGATTAAAAGCCGATTTTGATTCAAAATATCTTGTGCTTGCACTAAACTCTTCTGAAATACCTGTAAAACTCTACTATCTACTTGACTTGTATCACCTAATTCTCCAAATATATCACCTTCCATTTTTCAATTGCACTTACAATTCAATCAACAAATAATCCTACAAAAAATAATCATAATAACATGATCAATAAAAAAATAAAAACAAGACAAAAGTATACAAAAAATATAAAGAAACCAACAAAATAAGATGCTTGATCTATATCTGATTATAGCAGAAATAAAAAGCAAAACCAAAATCAAAAAGTTGAAAGTAAAATCAACAACAGCATGCTTTTACCCTATTCTTTCTTCTATCTACCAAGCAATTAAACAAAAGGGTACAAAGGGTTTGCATAAGATTCTCAAAGACCAATAAAGAAGAAATCACAATCTATAAATAATTTATCTTTCACTGACTTAAAGTAAGACCCTTTTCAACAAGAAAGAACCTTTTTTCCTTTTACTGTTACCAATGAAATCAAGATTGAATGGAGCAGAAAACAGTGACGAAAAACACAAAACAACAATAGTGAGAATCCCAAAAGTCAAGTCAATCCATACCATAAAAAAATCTTAACTTTCAATGAAAATAAGACAAACCCATAAAAAAAATGAAATCTTTTTATTGCCCCAAAAGATTCAATTGAAATTAAAGATAATTGAATGATGAATTAGAAAAATCAATCAGACCCAGAAAACAAAATTGAATGATTGTTATGTTATCTTACCTTGATAAAGTGGAGAATCCAAAAATTCCAAATGGGTTGAAAAAAAAAAGAGAATTTAATTGGATTTGAGAAGGGAAAAAAAATAGATTTTTATGGAGAAAAAATTAGGGAAAAAAGAAGTTAGGCCCTGAAATCATGGAGAAAAAAACAAGAGGAAGAGATGATGATGATAGTACATATGATATGATATGAAAAGTGATAACCTCGTTTATATCATTCGCAGGTTATATGCAGTTGTGTTGTGTGTGTGTTGTGGGCATAGCACAGACATAATGCTTAAGAGGGACAGACAGATTCATAATTCATTCTATATTGCAACTTGTCCATATTCAATGTGAAACACCATTTATGTCATTTTACATGTCCTTGCTGGCATTTCTTGTTGTAGATTTGAATTTCATTATTTTCACATACTTAAATGTCCTCAATGTGTGTCATATATATCATATTTATTGGGATTTTTTTTTAAGATGAATAAGTGAGTGTGTTAGAATTTATATTTCGTTTTTGTATATTATATGTGATATTTTTATTAACTAAATTATGTTTGTGAGGACGATATTTGGATCATCTAAAGTTAATACTACCTCTGTCTCTAAATTATGTTTGTAGAAAAGATGCATCTTAATTGGAGGTATGGTGGTAAAGAAATAATTAATTAATGTTCATAAAAATTTGAAAATATTCTGGACAAAGAAAACTTGAAAAAAATCTTACATTTAAGACAGAGAGATAGTAGAATATAAAGTGAAGAAATCAAAAGTTGTTATCATAAGAACCCATAGTTTGTTATGGTATGTTTATGATATATAGATTTGATTTGTTAATCAACAACTAAAATTTTCACTTTACAGTGTAAAGTAAAATATTATCTTGATTTCGTCGGATTTTGTTTTTACATGATTTCGTCTGATTTTAAATCAACGTTAAATATTTTAAAGATGATTTAGTAAATATATGTGATGTAAGTTGACTATTTTTTATTTTGTTACAAAGAGGGGCATGAGCCCAACAAATTAAGTTGACTAATCTTAATTCGATGAGTGAAACAATTAAACAATTAATGCAAATTAATGGTCAAGATCAGATAATGCGAGTAGTTTGTAAAAGAATTTAGGTTGCTGCTAAAAAAAATTAGGTTAGTATTGTTGGAATAAGGATTGGGTGCGGTCACGATTGCACATGCAAACAATAGCAGTCAACATTTTAGAATTATCATATTGAGATTGAATAGTTTAAATCTTATGACAAATTTTGATTTTTATATAAAACTTGCGAGATTTATATTTAAATTATCCAATCTTAACGAGACTGCATAGAACTTGTTGACGTTATGCAATCATTAACTAGTGACTCCACACAAACCGGATATGTTTTGCGAGTTAGGAGCAATTCTACTATGGACACAACCACAAATCTATTTTGCATAGACACACACACATACAAGATAAAAATTAAATTATAAATAATTTAGTTATATCAATTAATTCTTTTATCTTAAAATTTTATTTAAACTTTGTATGTATGCCTAAATTTGAATAGTTTGTAGTTGTGTCTATGAAAGTGTTTCTCCCATTAATATAGTTTTGTTAGATTTTAGAATATTTATTACATATTTGAATTTGAATCCACTAAATGTCATGTTATTGCATTTATATTTCCATTTTTTTTTTAAAAACCCAAATATATTCTTGAAATTTTAATGATGACAAAAATGAAGAGATAATCAGATGGAGAGATCTTGATTCATGTTTTGTTGTTGTGAGATTACAAGGACAAAACTAAATGACAATATCTTCTCCATTGGATTGCATCCAAAGGGTATGAATGTTTTCTCTAGCTTAGGAAACAAGCACAATTGTCCAATAAAGAAGTATGTGATTTTTTTTTCCTTTTTCTCAAAAAAAAAGTATGTGATTTTTTTCCTAAATAATTTTCAATTGCTTAGAAAATTAGAGGTTGTGTCCCATATGTTAGTTTTACCAAAGGTTTTTATGGTTTTTTTTATATTTTATAATAGACCTAATTAATAAGGATTAAAAAAAATAATTAATGAGGATTAAACTTAAGACATTATGTATACTACTCAAATCTTTTATCATTATGCTTCAAAAAAAAAATAAAAAATCTTTTATCATTAGACCATGGGTGCGTTTGTTATAGATTTTTTCAAAATAGATTCTTATAGTGTAAAAAAAAATTGCGTAAAAAAATTTTACAAATAAACTTTTTATAAAAGCTTTAAATGAAAATTTGGTTTGAATAGTTATTCTTAAAATGTCATTTTAGGTATTTCATCATTTTGTTGAAATTTTTTTTTAGATATCAAAATTTCAAAAAAATCACTTTTTTTGAAGCTATTTCAAATAGATTTTCATAAAAATCATTTTTGAAATACAACTTTTTGTAAAAATTGAGATTTTGATTATGTTTTGATCTTCAATAATGTACATTTATGTTATATAATGTCAAAATTAGTGTTTAAATTTAGAAAAAATGAATATAAAAAAACTTATAATATTTTTAAAAATGATTTTATAAAATCTATTTTCAAAAATACAAAGAAAAATCTATTTTTTTTAAAGCTAAAACAAACGCACCCCATATCATTAGACCAAATCTAATGGCTTAGAGTTTTTTCATTCACACAAGAAAAATGAAGGAATTCCATTCATAATAATGTTCCAATTATAATAATCGTAAAAACGTTGCAAACAATGTAATCGTAAAAATATGATAGATTAATTTGGATTTTATTTTGTGTTTTTTCTACATTACCCTTTTAAGGAACTGTGAGTAGTTTATCCGTCAATGAAAATTGGCTAGATAAGTTAATTTGTAAGGGAAATAAAAATTATTTTGTGGGTACCATATAAAAATATACTCATGCGGCTTATTCTTATTGGTTATTGTTGGATAAATTATTCTTAATTTTTTAAGGGATAATACATGTTAACGTGTCAGTATTATGTCCGTGTTTAATGGGATAATACATATCAACATGTCAGTGCCATCGTGCTTAATAAAAAAAGAGAATCTAACTTTTTTGTGTGTGAACAGAAGAATCTCTCACTTCCAAAACAGAGAGAGCATATGAGTACAACGTCAACATACAAAGTGATGATTTCTAATTCTAGATCTTAGGGTGAGAAGAATAGTTCATTCAAGTGCCATAAATTTGGCAGGTGTGAAGTGGTTTCACGCCATGAATTTCTCTCTGGTTCATACCATTTTGCTTGGACTTGTACTATCCTTAATTAATTAATTAAGTGCCTAAGAAATTTCTTATATGATGCATGTATGTGTGTTACGTATAAATTAATAATAGTATAGTTTTACAATGTTTGAGCTGACAATCCGTACGCTTTTATTTCCAAATCTAAAGTAAGATATCATATATGCAATCAAATTTTATTCTTAATATTGAGATTTTTTAAAAGTTGATACAGTATTTTTTAAGATATGATTTTTCGTACAAATTTTATTCTTAAAGGATTTCGAACATTTGCATATCGTGTCACAACACTTATATATTCAAAGTCTTCATTCAACATTCTTATTAATAATAATTTAAACAATTTCCGTTGGCAAAACTATCTATTTTTTGTTAGTACTTACTTTAGTTGCCTTTTGATGAATACAAAAGAAATTAACAAAAAAAATATTTTTTTAATGGAGAAAAGACAACGGTAATTTAGTTATAAGTTAACTTGTAGTATAAGATAATTAATTGGCCATGTAGTAGTAGCTAGAAGTAAATCAGGCTGTCAAAAAAAAGTTGACTATCAATCACACAACAATGTAAACGGAATCTCACGTTATATTTCATCTAGTTTTGTATATAAGTAAAAAAAATGGATTTATTAAATAATTGATATATTTGATCAATATATAGATTAGATATATCAATTATTTAATAAATCTAAAAAATAATAATTTTTGCATATATAAAATACTAATTCTACTTGTCAAAAAAAAAAAATACTAATTCAAATTGGAATATTGTATCGTATGACCTAAAAAGAATTTTCATAAGCGGTATATATTTATCATCTTAGAAATTGATTTTGCATGACTTATTAGTACGTAGTTTCATTGCAAATTCTAATGACCATGAAAATTAAATTAAATGTGTAAGTACTCTGACCCAGACCCTAGGGATAAAATCAAAGTTCTGTATTATAAGTTTTCCTAAAATCTTGTTCAAAAAAATAAGTTTTCCTAAAATAAATTTATTTGGATTTGTATCCGTATAAGAATTTCTAATAGTTTGCATGCGTCTACGTAGCTGAATCGTGGATTAGTCGCATAGTTTGATTATGGCTGTTGGACAATAATTGAGCATGTATATCAAATCAAATCAAATACCCCTAAAAGTTATCAATTTATCATATGATTGCTTATATAAGTATTTGTATTATTGACATATTGTATAGGGTATGTTTGATTTGAAAAAGCTAACTACTTGACAAAACAGGAAAAGGTAACTACTTGACAAAATAGGACACAGAATAATACAAGACAACTGTGTATGATATTGAACAAAATTTATTTTGTACATTGTTTGGTCGAAAAATAAAGTTGTTTTGTGGTTCAGGAAGGATAAAAATTTCAGTGTTTGTCAAATTCCTTAGTCATCGAGTTGTTCATTGTTAAAAAAAAATTAAATTAAATACCATACAACTATGTAAAGTCGGATCTTCTCTAATTTTTTCTTTTATGTTTTGTCATGTGCAGCCATCTTAACCATTTATTCAGTTTTTTTCTCTCTCCACTAAGTGTTTTTTTGCTTTTAGTGGATTATTAACCATTAGATCAAGGATAAAGAACATGAGAGAAAAAATTGAAGAGGATCCAAATCCTAAACTATCATGTAAAAACTAAACATGGAAATGAGTTAAAACAGCTTATCAATATTTCATAAACTATTTTTACAATTTTTTTTGTGTAAAACACAACAACTATTTCATATATAAATAAATGAGTCCAAATAAACTGTACCAGTCAACAACAGAAAACTCAAATAATTTATACATATGCATTAAACACACAATAATTCATTGAATTTAGTCCTGTACTTAAAAAAAGGAGATCTTAATATATTGCTTATCTTATAGGTAAAATATATAAATTGTTGTTTATAGTCTACCAACCAAAACTACAGCAAGCAAACCTGTTGAGATGGAAATAGATAGTACGATAATAATATTTGATTTGAGGTGATACCTCACCTACAGATCTTACATTTAAGTACCAAAATAATATGAAGTTTGAAATGTGAACCTACCAATCAAATTTTCCTTGGTTTATGACCTGTGTCTGCAAGAGGAGGCACGCATTCAACCACGTGCAAAGTTTCAAAAATACTTTTAACAAAAACATAATAATAATACTAATAATGTGAAGACGCCAGATAAGTGATAAGGTTAATCTTAAAAAACAAAAGTGATAACGTTGTTTCATACACATGTCCTGTCTTGTATAGTCTACACTCGTTCTGTATTATCGATAATTGCAAGGAAACGACAGCAAATATTAACTACTTCTTCCTCTCAACAAAAATCTATACACATTAAATTTTGTTGACTGCAGAGTGATCGCAACCTCATTTTCTTTTAATTGAATCTAACTAATTGTTCAGTAAGTTGATCTAAACTTAAAAATTGTAGTCTTGTTACCTAAATCACAACCTCAAGATAAGATTGTGTGCAAGAGTTGATGTTGATGCGGTTTGCATTTCTTCTGAAGTAACCCTTTTCTCAAAAACAAAACATTTCAACAAATGAAGTAAATAAATAAATAAATAAATAAAATAATGAGAAATTCCATACAAACATTCTGAGTATTATTGTAAGTAATCTATTTCCTTTCTTCTTCTTTGGAAGTGAAACACTTCACATTGTTGTGAATAAAATTATGAAAGAAACAAATTTGCTACAGCATTGTTGTGAATCCACCTATGTACAAAGTCAGTTGACAGCAATCTGCCACCTTAGATCCCTAAAATCATGCACTTGTTTCCTTTCATTTTGATACAAAATTGAGTATTTTCTTTCCCCCGCCTTGTTTTCAATCAAATGTCTGCAGTCTTTCCCCCAACACATCCCAGCAGCTGCAGTCATGTCCACCGAATGGTTAGAACCAACATTTTTGCGTTTGTTCAATGCAAGAATGTTGGATTATCCACGTTACATGCTCTCTCCTTCATCTTTCATGTTTGTTTGTGTTATATGTGGCTCATTCAGCATCCCCGAAAGCCCCCTCGGCTGAGAGCTTTCAGCAGTGCTGCACCGGGGAATGAGACCACGGAATGACGAAATCAAATAGCTCATAAACTCCTGCACCCCCAAGTGTCTCGATGCAAAAGAAGAATCTGCAGATAAAACAATGACTATACGTCTCTCTTTGCCATGGTTCCAGTTGAACCCTGCCTCTTCTGTATACCATGATGCCAGGCATCTCTGGATTTATCACCTGAATGATCAGAATCATCTAAGGAGTTCTCTGTTAAATACCTTGATGGACGATAGTTCCCATTTCTGGAGCTTACTGAGGCACCATTCATCCTCTCATCGTCTTCAGATGGTGCTCCCACCCTGGATTCCATATGCATCTCCATTGATCTATATCTTGGTCCACCTGATCGCATTCCCCTCATATTCGTGGGTGGCTTACCAGGCAATGGTGTGTAAACAGGTCCCTTGGTCACCAGAAAATCCTTAGGAAGCGAATCCATGTCCATGTAGCAATTTCGGGACCTTGCATCTGCAATCAAAGCAGCCCAATCTTCGGATTGTATCAGAGCATTTGCATTTCCCATCACCTGTCAATGATAACAAAGTATTAATATCATGTAAAAAAGTGGCTTTGTAGTTTATTAAAAAAAAAAAGACATGGAAGGCTTTAGAAAAAGCTTGATTCCATACCCAAAGGGCCCTTCTTGCACGTGTAAGGGCAACATTCATTCGACGTATATCAGCAACAAAACCAACCCCGTGACTTGATGCACGCACACAAGACATTATGATCACATCACGCTCTTGACCTTGGAAAGCATCTACTGTGTTGATATATATATCCTTCCCTTCTTCTGAATTTAAGACTTCCTCAAACTCTCGTTGGAGGCATTTCAACTGCAGCTTGTAAGGAGTAATTATGCCAACAGTAATCTTTGGCAGACCCAAAGATTTCACAGTTTTCTGAATATGCTCATACAATCGGAGACAAAATTGTGCTTCGTGTATGTTTTGGTAGGAGACCGACCCGCCTCTGTGAGACTCCCGCCCATGTCTGATATCATAGAATATATAAGGTCTGAGTAAAGGATCTTTATAATATGCTTCATCAGGCAGTTTAACCACACTTTCACTGTCACTAAGGCGACCCTGGTAAAAGTATCTAGAAGGGAAATCCCGAATTTGAGGATGCATTCTATATTGCACAGACAACAGCATTGTTGGGCATCCTGCTTGTTGGAACCTTTCAAAAAGACTCCTGCTGTACATCAATGTTCCTGCAGCCTTGCTGATAACTGTAGCCGGAAGCTGCTGAGGATCTCCAACAAGAACACATCGTGCTGCCCCAAGTGAAAGGGGAGGAAGAACTCCCACCTCACTGGCTTGGGCAGCCTCATCGATGACTACCATATCAAATCCATGGGAAAGACGAGAAAACAACTTACGGCCACTGCTAGAAACTGTAGTGAAAACTATTTCAGCTTCATTGGCAAAACTGGCTTCCAAACTAGCACGTGCCTCTTCCAAATTGAAACCACTACCAGGTCGAAACCTACCTTCCAAAACAGCAAGGCGAGACATCTCAACCAGAACCTTATCCCTGCCTTCAACTACAGATGCAAGATTCTGTAGCAAAACATCTCGATTCTGATCACGGGCCATGAGAAGGTCAGGGTCAACACCAACAGATCCTTGGGAGCGCACAGCAGCAGCAGTAGCATTCAGTTCTCTATGCAGACAATGCAACTGTTGAGTATACTGTGCTTCACGATTCCTTAACTGTTGCATCCATCCAGCAACTTCCTCCCGAGTCTTGACCAGAAGCTGTTCAGTTCTCCGCTCAACAGAAACTGCTTGGGCAGCACGTGTCTGAGAGTCAACCCCAACCCGAGCTACATCAGGTCGATATACTTTCATCTCTCCGTCAATAAATCCACGATCAAGGACACGAGAAAGAAGCTCATCAGTGGCAGCATTAGAAGGAGCACAAACCAACATTCTAGGCTTTGGGACTAGTTTAGGCAAAGTTCGTAAGAGATTTTGGTCCATGTTTTGAAGAACTTCATCAATAGATCCCGTGGGGGCATGGTCTGAATTAAGCTCATTAGCTTGCTTGTAGCTTTCAGGAGCTACATGCTTAAGCAAAGAAGTGTAGTAGTGTTGATACTGCACAAGGTGAATGACATTCAACATTCCCCATACCGTATGTGTTTTTCCTGTTCCCGGTGGTCCTTGAACAAGAGTGAAAGGCCAGGGATCTTGCCTTTTTGTTGCCACACCACTTGTACCAGCAGCTGTATGCATAGCTGCCCATTGGATTGCTGCCAACTGGGGTTCGTTAAAGGTCCTTCGCAGATGCTCAACAAAATTGGGCGTGAAGCATTCAGGCATTGCCGGGGTATGCTGCTCATATTTTGGGAAGTGTTCGGGACTAGGCTGAAGAATTGCATTTTGCATCTGTGAAGGGAGAAATTAGTCAGTATTGCAAACCATGACACACTGCTACATACAGTATAAAATTATTTTCATTATATATAATATACCTGCACATTTAAGCGACGAAATGCGTGTAGAGCAATATACTCCCTCTGTGTGGTAGCAAGAGAACCAAGCACTGTGAGATACCAGATGCTTCCAGTTTGAAGTTTCCTTACAATATGATCATCATCAGCCCTGAAGAAAAGAACAATATCATCTAAGTATAACAATGGAACCAGGAAAGTACATATATTAACAAAACAATTAACTTGTATCTTCAATGAGAAAATTTGGAATGCTTGCCTGCTAGGATCATAAGAATCCCCTACATAGTAATGGAGTATTGCACCAGGAGGATCACGGGTATCAATAGGTATGTGTCGCCTAACTGTGCCCACCACACGTCCAGTGATTTCTGATTCCCCGCCATTGTGAGCTAAAGATGAACTGTTCGGCTTGGATCTAACTGCTTGATACAAATAAATTATCAATATAGTTGAACAAACAAAAAATAGAACAAATGGATCTACTAGATTTTATTGACAACAAACCTGATCCAGGCCTAGGGGACGAAAGAATTGCAACATCACCCTCCTTAAACGACCATTTGAACTCGTGTGCTGGAAGCACTTTCACATCATACCAACCTAAGAGAGACAGGTACAACAAACCCACAAATTAACAAAAACAAAGAGGGGTAATAAACTGATATATCACCAAACTGTGGGATCATGTTTGTTGAACCTTGCAGGGAGAAAGCAAGAAACACATCCTCAAAGTATGGCTGAGTACCCAAAAAATACAAGCACAATAAAAGAAAATTAAACTCCTTGAAGTTGGGAGAATAAAATTTCCAGCATACAGATGGAGAGTTTAAATTAATGTTAATAACTAGTACCTCTTTCTCTTGACTCATTTGCCTTCACTCGCACCATAATATGAGTATCCCTTGACACTGTTTCTGTTGATTCTTCCCAGGTACTGTAAAGTTGAGCACGGCATTCCTCAAAAAGCAAAGGCTCAAATACTCGAACATACTCTTCCACTGATTCAAACTTTCCAGGAACACACTTTAAATCGGTCTCTCCTGAACCACAGGATTTCAATCAGTTACCAAAAAGAATAAATACATAAATAAATAATCAAACTTTCAAAGAACTAAATGATGCATCCCAACTGACTCAGCATTTAGAGGGACAAATAACCAAATACTCATGAACTACTATAAAAGCGGCAAACGCATTTGAGCTTATCATGTCAGTATATACTACAATATTAAAGCCTTAACCAATAAATATTAGGAGAAGCTGTCTGAAACAGTGATTAATCCATATTAAAGTTTTCCAAATCGATTCTTTTCATCATGCAATCCCATAAACAGCTGCACTCCTTTCCCGTGTATAATCTATTCATATAGTCTATAATGTATTATATATTCTGTCATCATTCCTACCCATCTTATTTTCTTCAAGCTCTCAGAAACGTTTTTTTTCTTTTATTTGCTTGCAAATGTTTAACAACTTTGCGATACGTGCTTTCTAGTTTCTACATGTCTACAAGTGAATGACCCCACCCCTTGAGGATAAATCTTCCAATTTAACCTACCTAGCACATTCATGCAAAAAGACGGGGCATCTTAAGTCTTAACTGATCACTTCACATATCTGAGAAACATCTTCCAGAGGTTGTAGCACAGATAGAATGTTAAATTATTTATCTACAACTACAAACAAATTCCATGATGTCTTATCATCGACAAAGTCTAAATGGATAAATCATTTCAATTCTGACATTCTTTAATAGTTTGACCTATAGTTTTCGTAGGTCTCCCCTCTCCTCTCTCTCCCTCTCTAACTTTTGGACTATACTCCATATAATTATTTAAAACTAACATTCTCGTAAAATCATTTACAACAACTTCTAGGTAATCTAAAAACTGTGGCTTAAAAATATTTGATATGACAAATAGGTAGCATTCAAGACATGCATTCATAAATCAAATAATCCCACATATTATTGAATAAATTCAGTAATTAACATAGATAACATGGAGAAAGAGCGCATATAATAGTTAATATACTGAATAGTAAAGCACCAGGTTGTCCTTCCACCTGTTATCTTTTGTTCTTTCTCGAAAAACAAGACAACTTGAGAACCATAACACAAAGAGGCAAATGATGGTGACTGGATACATAAAGAATTCATGTAAACCAGGGAAAGCTATCAAATCAATATCAAATTTCATTCCAAAAACAACTGTCATCACCTTTGCATGTCTCTCCAGTGTTATGACTCTCACAGTGTGATAACTGGAGGAAGGGAGCAACAAGATGAGAAATCAGAAATAACAAGTGCAAAGAACAAAAACTTTCAAATCCAGAGATCATAAGTGTTTATAAAAAAAAACAGTATATATTTGCACTATTGGTAATAATAAGAACAATTGATACCTGGGTGATGCCAAAACTTTTCACTGGTTACCTCCCGAATGAGGCGTTCAACAGATGAGTCCTGGGACTGGAAACTGACAGGAGTTTGTTTCTTGATAGAATGGTGTTTCTTGTTTACCGGCCTAACATCATTGGAGTTTTGACCACTCTGTCCCAACTTCCTATTAGAAACAAATGCATTCTTCTGCTGCCTCAAATCTGTCTGTTGTTTCCATGATCCCTGTCTTGGTATGGGTGGTAAATTGGCCTCTACAGGAGTTTCTGCCTCACTGTTAATCTTCCTCGACCTACCAAATGGTCCAGAATTATCACCATTAGAATCAGATTTAGGTTCATGTGTTTCGGTTTGACTTACACCTTCACCGACAGAGGAGTCAGCTTGATTCTGATCCTTAGTTATTCCAACACGTTCAACTTGTGCAGGAACAGTACGAACTTCCTTCACTGTACGACTTATAACTGGTGATGTGAAAGTTTGTCTTCTAGGAGTTGAGGTTTTAATAGGACCTGCTTGCTTGACATCTTCCAAGTTAAGAAACATGGTCTGTCTATTACGTTTCTTTCCCAACATTTCCTCTTTTCGTTGGTCAATCTTCCTCTTCCCAGGAATATTTGCACACCTAATTGCATGACTTGCTTCATTACCCTTCACCTCTTTTTGCTTGGGAACTAAATTGGGTTCCTCCTGTGTATCAATAGAAGCTTCACTTTTTATATTGCTTTCTGAATTTGGGATACCATTGTTTTTTTGTTCACTACTATCTGATTCTAGACCTATAGAAACACGGCTACTCTTTTCATCAATTATATTATTAGAATTAGAACTCTTGATATTGCTAGACTTACTGTCAGACGCAACTGCAACACTTCCTTCCATCATTCCAGGTGCTGCGTGGTCTACCAGAGCATGACTTTGTTGTGGCAGATTATTACCCCCATTTGCATGAGCAAAACCCTCCTCCTCAGACCATTCACCTTCTTCCCTTTCTGTAGGTTGAGCATTTGCCAAGCCAGATATGCGTGATTCCTTAACTTTAACACCCTGATCCCCTGCTTTCTTCATCTCAGAATCAGCACTAGGGACACTACCAGATTTAGAGCGAATAAAAGGTTGAAACCCCGAGACAGTTGAGGCATGTGAAAATGCATGATTATTCATTATTCCTTGAGCAGCAGTAGAAGCTACAAATAAGTCAGGAGCATGGGAATTTGTTGATGGTTGGGTCTTTTGGGGCTGCAAGCAGATAACACTGTCCTTCTCATCATTATCCTCTGTAGCTGGCTCATTGAGGTCAAATTCAAATATCGGCCTTCCTCCGGAACCCATCTTATATGCATAAGGATGCAGACTAAATACTGGATAAAACGTTGAACAGATGCGTTGCTTGTATTATTTTTAAGCAACGATAAACATGACATGCCCACAATGAGGAAAGACAGTCAAGCTGCAAGTCAAACACAAGGGAAAAAAAGTCTTATAAGTTACAAATAAACATGACTTTGAGGTACGAATTATATCACCTCAATGTTCAAGAAAATAACAAGTTAAATATCAAATATGAATTTACAGTTCAAATCAAAATCACATTCTATTACTAATGTGAAAAAGAAGACAACAATTTGTATCTTCTTACCCTAACGGCATGAACCCAAACGAAAAATTACAAGAACAAAACGAATAAAATCCACAGCATACCAATAATCACCAGTTACAATGACATGTTTTATGTTGAGAAATACAGACAATACTTAACATCATCTACAATTGCTGACCTAAATAAAACAAATGAAAGCGTAAAAAAACAATACACAAGATAAACAGTGATACCCTAAACAGCAAATCAAAAACTAATAGCATGATAACACTACTAATAGTCTAATACTAAGAACAACTAAAGCTAAACTTCAAGCAACCATCCAATGCAGATTAACACCAACCCCTTCCTCCCACCAACACCGATAAAATAACTTCAAACAACAATCAGAAAACAAAAGACAGAAACCAATTCCACCAAGGCAAATAAGATACACATTCACATACATGTCACAAACACAACAGCTATCAACTCTAATCATTCCAGATCAAAACGCCATTAATTTGCCCCAAATCCCCAAAAACAAAGCACTAAACAAAAAACCATAAAAAACTACACCTCACTGAACAAGACAACAAAAAATATCTAGGGTTCCAAAATCCAACCAATTAAACAAGTCACACACTATCTCTACAAAACAATCATTCCACCAAAGATTCAAAATCCATACAACATCCACACACCTTTTAGATCTTATTATCGTCACAAACACCACACATACACAGATCAATCAATCAATCCACTTGTTCATTCATTCATTCACCCTAATTTCAATTCAAATAATGCACAAATCTAATTTAATTAGTCAACCCTAATCCTAATCTTTAATTCAGTATCATTCAATTCATCACCATTATCACAAATTCTCTTATCCACTGTTCCAAATTTTCACCATCACTCAAAAAATCATCAATCAATCACCGACCACCACAAAAAATCGAAAAATCGAAAATCAAAATTAGTCTTCAGAGAGAGAGAGAGAATTTACCTCTTCTCACTTCGAACAAAACGAGATGGTTCGGGTTCGCTCTATAGGTACAAGTTGAAGAGAGATTTTTAGAGAGAGAAAGAGAGAGAGATAATTTTAGAGAGAGAAAGAGAATGAGAATGAGAATGCGATTTTGATGAGAGAAAGAGGGTGTGGTGTTGGGTTTATATAGGAAAATATCGATCTCATCTCGCCGGTCGGAGATTTTACCGGTAACCGTTAAGTAATTTCCGTTCAAGGGTAATATAGGTATTTTAGTAGATTTTTAATGATGGGGTATATTGGTAAATTTGGTTTTGTAGGGTTAGTTTTGGAAGATAAGCTTTTTGAGGAAGCTTTTTGAGGAGCTTGGAGAACACGTAAATAGTGGCGCGTGGAATACTGTTTCGTCCGTTGATTTTGGATCAATGGAGTATTACTCATTTTGTAATAATTTTCAAAAATTGTGATAAACAGGTAAACACCTTGGGTGTGTTTGTTTCTAAGGATTAGCTTTTTTTAGGAGTTTTAGAATATTATTATATTCTCATAAATATGTTCGGTAAGTTTTTTATATATGTCCATAAAAAAATCAAAATTTATTTGATTTGAAAATAAAAATAGAAAATATAATTATAGAAAAGTGGGTAATTATTTGTATAGTTGTAATTTAGTCTCATGGGATAAAAGTTTATATATGTCTAATAAGTAATTATTTGTATAGTTGTAATTTATTCTCATGGGATAAAAGTTTATAATGTCTAATAAGCACTACCATCGTACCAAAATATAAGAATTTATTCATAATTGTACGTATGCCAATGCATAATTTTATTGCGAATATTTTTAATTGTTTAATTGTAAAAATTATAAAAATTTGATATTTTGAAAATACTCGTCGAAACAAATCAAATAATATCTTATATGAAAATATTTACATTTATATATTTTTAAAAAAATACGATCAAAGCAAGACATATAAATAGTGTATTTAGTCAAAACAATTTTTATAAAATGGAACAGAGGTAGTATAATTTAAATGGTAAAAATTTACAGAAGACAAAAATATTTGATATGTATTTAGACGTGAGTTCAAATGTATAATTGTTTAGTTTTTGTGTATAGACTCGTTATAACTAAAAAAATTCATTCAATGACATGAGGACAAAGTTGTGAGACAGTTATGTGGGATATAAAATAAGGACTCATTTCAAAAAATTTAGAGAGACAAACTTCACATTTTATTTTTTTAAGTTTTTTCTTATTTTTCATTCTCCTAAAAGAGAGTATTTTAGGAAAAATAATGTTATTTAGTAAGAAATATCTACACATAAAAGAGAAGAATCCATAAAATAAGAGAATTTGACCAATTAAAAATTAGCTAACCATACATCGGAGAGGGAATCTATTTTACTGAGAATTACTCTGGTGCATTTTTCCCGTGTTTTAATAATATAAATAAATAAAATGGTTTACAAAGAAATTTTTTATTTTAGGCATAGTTGTTTATTTTATTTATTATATTTGTCTTTTTTGTTGTATATTTTTCAAATAAATTTTATTAATGCATTGGGCCAAAAAAAAATTTATTAATGCATTCACATTTGAATAAACAAATAATTTTCTAAATAAACTTGACTTTTTTTTTATTGAGATGCCTTTTTGATATATTTTCTTTTCTTAATTGTATTAATGAAATTCAAAAAATTATGTATTGTATTCCAAATTACGTTTAACTAATAGAGACTTGTACAATTGGTGATGAATTTTTTTTTTTACACATTTTGATAATGAATTATTCATATATACTTTGTATGTTTTTTATTATGAAGAGTTTTTTTTTTTTATCATAAAGAAGGCTATAGCCCGGAAAAAGAAAACCACAAGAAAACAATCGTAAGGGTAACAACTTATAAACATCAAGACATGCCATTTACCATAATGAATCCTTGAGATTCAACTCACATGAGGTCATGGTTTCACCTTTCAAAGTAGAGAGTTGATGCATACTCACATTAATACCTACATCAATGAAAAGCATCGTTAGAATTACGAAGACACAACCCCCAACTCATACGACCAGATTCATCATTGAAGCTCGCATCGACATTACATTTCTGTCATCCAGAACGAGACTATTGCCTTTGCAGTTCGGCTATTATATTGTCTATTGTACAACGTTGTACTGTCTTGTATTAACAGCTCGCAATTCATTCATCATATGGGCAGCACACATAGCAACACTCTTCGATGTGCCCTTGAGGCCATACCACACATAGTTGTTTCGGTTATTCCATATGTACCACACAATCATCGCAACAAGTCTTGCAACATAAGATGTTTCATTTCTGCATATATCAAAAAATACATTATGCACATTATTAAGTTGTTGCACTCCTGGTTCAATAACCCCTCTCGTTTCGACTTCGTTCCATGTCTACTTTCACTACATCCAAAGAACACATGTCAATCATCCTCGTCATTATCATCACATAAAGGGCACTCCCTTGAGCACAACTCCAGCACACTCTTCATAATAAGTGTTTGGTTTTATATACTTAAGAGCCAAAAATTAAACTTTTAACCATTTATAAAAGATCAAAATCTCTTACTTCTTTAATCAATTCATTATAAATAAATTACCCATTTTCTTAAGTAAATGGTAACAAGTATTTTGACAATGCATGTTAAAAAGTAAAAACCAAATATACAAATATTGTCTTAAAGATCATACATATGTAAACAAACCTTAAAGTTAATGCTCATTAACATATGCCATCACCATTTTTTTTTTAAATGATACTTTTAAGCATAACCATACCATTACCACATTGGTTAAAAGTGCAATGTTAGGTTCTTAGTGATGAACTACATGAATTTGGAAACAAGAACAATAACAGTCAGTGAAAATGACAATTATAGCCCTCATTGCCATCAATGACTCTGGGAATAATGAATCTTAAAAGCAATCAATTCAAACTGCCTACTATGGTGGAAATGATTTTAAGATTTTCACCTAAGAATGTAGACAGAACATTATTCGTCGGATTATTTGCTATTTTTGCTATGGTTTTTTGGACACGAATTTTTCCTAAGGTGATGGATCACGATGCCTTAGATTAAATAACTCCACGTCATAATGGAATAAAAAAAAGTTTGACCATTTTAAAAGATGTGCCACGTTACATGTTTAATTTCCCCTAATTACTATGTGGAGTTGGTACTTACTACTAGTCCGTCCAAAAATAATTGATATTTGCAAAATAAAAATTGTTTCAAAATAATAAATATTAAATTTTTTACATGTATATTTGATCAAATTATTTTATATAAATATAACTATAAATAAATATGCGTTGTAATATGATTTGATTGATTCTAAAAAAAAAATGATCCATAAGGTGTTTCGATTTTTATACCATCATCTTATAGCAACTAATCTCAAGTTTTTCATTTTAATTGTACTCCTTAATTACTTTCAATTTAATGTCTTTTACTTTGTAACATGGTAAAAGCGAATGCAACAATAAGTTAGTACTTAGTAGAATTAAATTTCACTTTTGTTGACCAATTATTAAATTATTTAATTTATAATTTTATTTTTATTGATCAACTTTTGCTTATATTTTAAAATAAATAGAATAGATATATTTAGTAAATAAATTTAAAGTTATAAAAATATTAAATAAAAATAATTATTTACGACATGTTTCGTTGATCTTGGTGATTTATTTATGTGTTTTGTTTAAAAAATGACGGGAGAATTGTAAGAGTACTCTTTTATGTTTTTCATATATTTTTTAATGTGTGAATTAGTTAACTTAGCCCCCGCTATTTTGGAATTATTAATTCAATGCAATTTAAGGGCTTAATTAATAATCTAGCCTTATTATTGGTCACATTAAAAGATTTAATAAACAAGTGTTCGTATCAATTTGAGTCAAAATATAGTAACTCGAGTAAAAATTTAGAAAACTACACTCATTTAAACGGCAAATAAAAAATTAGTAAATGGTTTTTATCAAACTGGAAAAGTCAACAAATTTTTATTTCATATTTTTATCAAACGAGTAATTACATTTTGTGAGTTTAATATGGTGGGGTTGGTACTTGAAAGGCTTACTATTTCTGAACATATATATACAATATTTGCAGTTTCGTTTTGTGTCTTTTTACAAAGTTGAGAGTTCAATCGTGTCTTTTTACCAAGTTAGAGAGTTCATTTGTATAATCATAATTTAATCCAAATATAATTCACTATTCATACTGAACTAGGATTGTGTTTATTAATGTGTGTAATTAAGCACCGAGAAGTAGAAGTGGCGATGATAATGAAGTGAAATTTATATTTTTGTTTGAGTATTTATAATAGGGTTTTGCTAACGAGTGCCCCCGGGGTACTCTTTAAGCATTCCATTTAAAAAAAATTATTCAAAAAATGAACATTATAATTTCCAATACATTGACTTTACGCATTTCCATAAAAAATTTACTATTTAATGCCTTAAAGAGTGTCCCGGGACACTCGTTAGCATTTACCTTTATAATATTAGTCGTTAAGATCGAGCTTTATAGTTTTAGGTCCATTTAGGATATTATCCATTAAAAATATTATATATTTAGTGTGTTGACACACTTTAAATGTAATGAATTTTGTTTATTTTTTCTTATATTTCTTTCATGTTTTCTTAGATTTAACTTAGTTTATAATTTGATATGAATTATCTTATTATCAACAAGTGTTTTCAATAAAAGCACCAAATTGATAAAGTGTTACTACTAATCTGCCAAAGCATAAAAAAAAAAGTAAACACTTCATTTCATTTTGGATACCCTACCAAGTGTCCTAAAGACACTATAAATAGAGCTTGCAATGGATAATGTCTTTCAAAACCCATAAGATTAAAATGTTCAACTAAAGAACAACTAAAATAAAAAGACCAACTAATATAATATTAAATTAACTTAATTTCTAAATTATTTAATATAAACTCTTCTTCTATCACAATGTGTCGAGTCTTTGACAAAAAAAATGAGACGAGTCGTTCACCATGTACAATATATTTTTTTTTTACTATCATACTCCAATGCAATATGGGTGCATTTGTTTAAATTAAAAAAAAATAAATAATTATTTAGAAAAAATTTAGATATTCTTTTTTAAAGATTTTTGAAAAACCGTAAAGTAACTTTTCATTTGTAAAAAAATAATTTAGATGATAAAAAAATTGGTATATTTAGAGGACAAAAACATATTTAACTCTCATAAAAATGAGGGTAATGAATTATCCCATCCGTTCCAGAATAAATGATTTAGTTGACCGCTGCACGCACACAGATCAATTTTGATCACTAATATTTTTAATTATCTATTAACTAAAATTATAAAAAGTTGATATTTTAAAACTACTAATAAAAACAAATCAAATAAAATCTTATATGTTTCAAAAAAATTCTTTTATATATCAATATTTATATTTATATATTATTTAAAAAAATACGATCAAAATAAAATATATAATAAAGTGCCATTTAAATATCGATACATAATTTGTGTAAAAAAACAAAAAAGCAAAAAAAGTATCGACACATGATGAATATTTTTTTTTTTAATCATACATGATGAATATTTATGATTATGAAACTGGCCACCATGTAAATAATTTTTTCCATCTTTATTTAAAAATGTTTTGAAATTCATTTTTTTTTAAATTGAAAAAGTGAGAATATTCACCTTGAACTTCAATTCTACATATTTCATACAATGTCCCTATCAATTTTTACGAGCTTAACTCAACTAAATAAAATGTTACATTATAGAACTAAATTTCTAACTTTGGTCATTTCAGTTATTCATTTTTCTAACTATACTTAAAAAAAATGTATGAAACATATCAAATACTTGTGCGATGATTGGTAGTGTGTGCATCACATTCACAACCTTAACAAGAAGCAGTTCCTGTCGGATTGTGAATCAAAACAAGCAAGTATACGAGTACAATGATTATTGGGTTGAGACTCTTATCTGTTATTGGAATTGTTTTTCTTGTTATCTTGGAAGACAAAATCTCAACGCCCGTTTGCAACAATCACTTTGAGGAAGTAGATGATGACTTAAAGGTCATGATGGTTGCTGATCTTCTTCTCTTTGGCTCTGATGCTACTTACATTAACCGCTTCTTCACAGATCACTACATGTCCAAATTCTTTCAGGTACCTAACATTTATTCTCTATGTCTCTTAGGATCCATCACTTCCATTACATCACTTGGGTTTTAGAAGAGATTGTCTTCACTTATATAGTGCTTATAGAAATAATTTATGGTTGTTTATAAGCTCTTTTCTGCTTATGTTCAGGCATAGTTTGTAGTTTGTAGTTTTAGGCCTTGTTTGGATAAATCACTTAATTAAGCCATTATAATATAACATATACCCGTTTGGATTGACTTATTTATTTATTTCGCTTATGCAAATAAATAAATTTTTGTGTATTATTATAAGCTTTTCAAGGTAGTTTATGACAAAACAGTTTATAAAAACACAATTTTTGTTAGTGAAAACTTATGAATTTGCTTAAAAGATTATTCATTTGTATAAGCTATTTTCATAAGCTCAATAATAAGCCGAATCCAAACAAGCCCTTAACATATAAGTGTTTATACACAAGCTATTTATGAAAAATTACACAATTGAATGGAATCATATGTGTCGTTGTTGTGTCGGTGTTGGTACACGTCTAATCGGAGGTGCTTCATAGATAATAAAAGATACAAAAAGTCAAGTTGTTGTCATATAAGCTATAAGCTGTTTTTATAAGCTAATCTTGAGAGTGGAGAGCTTAATTATTTATATAACCAAAGATATAGAAAGTCAAGTTGGTTTTATATAAGCTACAAGTTGTTTTTATGAGGTAAAATTTTAGGAAGAAGCGATGAAATTAAAAGGTAAAATTTATTCATTATCTTTTTGTGATTTCAACCATTGTTTAAGTCACGGGGAACCCTCGAATTATAACTGAAACAATTATTGGCCAGACTTTACTTACCTAACAGCTGATTACATGTGGATCCTACACTAGGTGGCAGAGATCATTACCTATTGCAACCAGAAAATCTACTAACTAAAAGGAATAGTTTGCTAACCAAAATTGATAACAAAATGCAAGAGGGAATCCTATGAGTGCTAGCTGGCCGATGTCGTGCATGAGGCACAAAGTTCTCCGTCCACTTTGGTGATTTCACGAGTCTCAATCCTCAAGGTCTTTTTCTGAATAGCATGCCCTATTAACTAGTGTTGAGTCCACTGTGTTTCCCATGCTTCTATCAGTAAGTAAGTAATTTAATCTGATTACCAAATACCCCTAATAAGCTTGTAACAATATCTTCTGCATTATGTAGAAAAAAGCTCTTCTAAATGAACAAGTCCGTAATTAATCTCTAACATACTTTACTGAGACAAATTGTTCACTAAGACGTGTCTTACTCTCTAGAACACTTTACCGATGTAATATTCAACTTGTAGCGATTAAACTATACAGTAAAATGATCTGGCATTCACAGTTTATTTCAAAGAAATAATTTATTTTTTCTTTAAACACTCTCTGGAATTTAGTATAAAAAAGAATCTCAAAATAAGCTGATCCAAACACAATGCAATAACCAATTTATGTGACTTGTGTTGGATATCTCATGATTACAAAATGATTCCAGGTTTTGTAATATTTTTGTACTGCGAATCATCATGCCAAGGATTAGAATTCTGGTTTACTTCATTGTTGAATTTGAACCAATCACAGGCTTTTAATTTAATAATGAACCAACTGGCCAGAAATCTTTTGAAAGTTTGAAGCCTGATTTGCTTATTGTCTTGGGAGATGTTTCTGCGAAAGGTTCGAAGTTAACGAAAACCAAATGGGTGTCGGTACTCCGTCAGTTTTACCAAATGTTGGGGCCTTTTGTTGATCTTCCGTTCCATGCAATTCTCGGTGATAGGGATATTGGAGAATGCAGTGATCTTGATGCGAATAATGTCAACTGGATTGCTCGCAAGTTACCAGGATTGGATAGTTCTGGCTGTGGCGCATTTGAGATTGGGAATGTCAGTTTTGTTTCGCTGAATTCTGTGGCCTTGCTCTGTGACAACAGTAGTTTACGTTTTGATGTTGAAAAAGTAATTGAGAGGGAAAGTCTAGAACTTCGCAATGAATCAGAGACGGCAGCGAAAACAATAAATCAATCCACCCGCGCTAGAGACGTAAACTATAACTTCTTCTGGAGGGAAAGCACAATGCTATCCGGATCAGGCCCTGTCCTTTTGCTGCACTTACCTTTGGACCAAACAAGAAACAAACGCTATGCTGGCACTGAAGGTTTTGAAAGATCTTATAGCTCTTTCATAGAGCGGTTAAATGTGGTGCCAAAAAACAGGTTAGTGGACATTATTCATATGAATCACAAACCATAAATTATTGAAAATTTACTAATGACTTATTTAGAGGTTCACTGAAAAATATCCACAGTGTATACTCTTGAAAATTCACGAATGGTTTAATTCATCGTTCTCAGAATAAACTCTTCAGTACATATTCTGACACACAAATGTGCACAATGGTAAAGAATAGCATACAATTCCACGTCATCTGAGAATCTTAGCGGTGTGAATCGCAATCTCACACTTTTGCTGAACTGAAAATCTTCTATGAATTAAACATAGTATTCTAGAACCTTAGGAAAACTATACATATAGTCAGTGGTTATGTTTTTGTTATGTTGGTAATTTATTCGTTTAGTTTATAGCTAATAGCGAATACTCATTCTTATTGTATTCATGCTTTTAGACTTTCTATTTCATATATTAATGAGGTATTTTTTTTCCTTCGCATTAGGGATTTCGTTGGGACTGGCCTGTATAATTTACTACATACTCTCCCACTGAATGCTTCTGAGTACATTTTACAAGCTCTGAGGCCAAGGTAATCAAGTGCTTATTTGATTGTGCTTCATATCATATAATAAATAATTTCTTGATACTCGGGACATTGTCGGGGTTGGAATAGGACCGTTTCGCGCGTTTATGCTTACGCTGCTTAATAACTACTTGTAGAATGTGAACTTAACCAATCTAACTTCGTTGACTTGCATATCAAGTTTACGATAATTTGAACATTCTTAGATATATGTTGAATCCTTTGAGAAGTTGTAAATCCTTTGACACGCTTCCATTTGTCTGCAGGATTATCTTCAGTGCTCACAGGTGCACGTTTTCTGATCACGTTCATTTTGACACAACTCGAGAGATTATAGTCCCAGCAATGTCGTGGAATGCAAGAGATGATCCTGGATTTGTTATTGCCACTTTCCAAAAGACAGGAAAAGCTGTGAGCATCGGCTACTGCTCTCTTGCTAGAGAATCTCATATTCTTATAATTTATTTTTCTACAATAGTTTTATTTTGTTTGGCATGTTTAAAAGGATAGTGTGGATATTACAAACACCTACCAAAAAAACAAACAACAGTGGTAATTTAACCAACTAGAGAACAATGTTCATATCAGCTTCTAGGTATTGCTTAAGCTCCTCTTTGACATCTTTCATCTCCTGGATTTTAGCGTGGTCCTCCAGAGTAAACTTGTTGATAGCAGGAACAACATCAAATCGACGAAGGACACACAGTTCGGGATCATTCTTATTCATGTTACACCATGCTTTCTAAATAAAAAATAAATAAAAACACTCGAGTGATCAAATCGGACGTTGTGCCATTGATTGAATTTTATTTTTGATATTAAGATGTATTTTTTTAAGTTTATTTTTATTCTACTGGAATGGTACAAGTTGTTTTACAACAAAACTTAAATTGAGCAATGAACATAATAACAAGGTGAATCTTCGGAGACAGTTTTCGAAAATCTCTTGATTGAGGAAACAAATGAAAATTTGATTGATGAAAAATGATGAAGTTTATTTATTTATTTTTCTTAATATTCCTAAAAAAGAATCTTTAAATTATTTCATAATAATCTTATTTTTTTTAAAAATGTTAAACAAACACATCTTATATTTAAGTTCCCTCAAATTGGAAAGTTGTATTAACCTAGGTCTCTATTAATTTAACATACATTTCCTGAAGATTTTTAATTCAAACACAATTAAAAAGGATTTAACTTGACACAAAAATTTTATTTTGTTATTATGTTATAGGAAAAAGTTTTTATTCCATTTAACGGTGATTTCTTTTATTTATTTTTTTATGATAAAAGGAAATAACGGACCTATAAACACTGAAGATGACTTTTTTTTTAAACATAATTTTTTCCATGCACTACAAAACAATATATTGAACAAGTAACCGCTTGTTTAAGACGTCCAAATACTTTGATCAATCTATTATTGACAGTAACACTATAATATTAGAAGATTTCTTTCCCCACCCCCCAGCTTTCTTTTTCACCCCCTGGGTTTCTATTTTTAACCCTTGAAAAAAAGTTCAATATTGATGTGAAACACCTATTTTTCAATATCGAAAAAGTTCAGTACGCGTGTACCGAACTTTTTGGAGGTAAAATCAAGGGTAAAGTTGGATTTCTGGGGGGTAAAAAAGAATGACGGGGGGTGGGATGAGAAACCATCATAATATTATAGTGTGTTTGATTTGTTAAAAAATAAGAGACTGAACATGACAATTTTTATTTTTTTTTAGGAGGGCAAAAGCCCAACAAAAAAAGAAATTAAGAAACTAAAAACACATTTCTAGGCATGCAAGCCCTCGAAAAATCATCAAAGAGGATACTCTGGAGCTCTCTAGAAGGAGTCTCCAAAGATAATACATCAAAAGAACTATGGACTAAACTATGATTAGCTAGCCAATCAGCGCTTCTATTTCCTTCTCGCCACGTATGATTAAACTGTATCTGCCAATCGAGGTTTATGAGCCCCTGGATTCGACGGATCAATATGGGGGTGGCCCCATTAAGATTGCATCTCCCTGTAACCATGTCAATGAGTAGTTTGGAGTCACTTTCTACAATAAGGTGAGTAACTCCTTGTCTTCGAGTCAAATTCATTCCTGTGTACATACCCCACATTTCAGCATGTAGAGCATCACATGCACCAATCTTTTGAGTGTATCCCTGAATCCACTGACCGTTAGAGTCTCGTAGCAAACCACCGCCCCCAGCAAGATCCACCGACTTTTTATAAGCCCCGTCACAATTAAGCTTTATCCAACCTTCAGGTGGTTGTTTCCACCCAATGAAAATGGTGTCCTTCTTCCGCTGCCCTCGAATAAGGTGATTATGCTTGCAATTGTCAAAACATGACAACTTTAATTGTATTGTGTTTGATTTTAAAATTATTCCTAAGATTCGGCAGAGCGAGGCAAAGTACATGATAGGACAAAAGTTAAAATTTCTAATTTGCCCAAATGATTCCAAGTTTTGTAATATTTTTGACACCAACTTTTTCAAAAATAAACTAACTTTGAGAATAACCCACCAACTTTTGATGATGAGAAAGGTGATGAATGCAAGACTGTCTTATTTTTATTAATGGGTTCGCACAAGATGTGCAAAAGAAACCAAAGCGATATAAAGTAATACAGTACAATTTAATACAAAGTAAGACAACTACTTAACAGAGAAATAATGGGGTGGATACCAATCTAAACAATTCTCTCACAGTATCACTAAAAAACTCATTCTATCCTTTTTCCATACAAAGAATTTTTCTTAATTTTCCAATAGGTGAACCAGACCGGTAAAATCTCCCGCATAGATTTCATTCCAGCTTTCGTCATACGTAATAGTTGTCAATTCACCATTTGCAACGTTGATTTTTGATACACACTCGCCAGTCACAATATCGTTGACATAGACGGTTGAAGTTAGGTAATCAACGTTGTTACGGTATGACATGTAAAAAGATTCGCCGCATGGCATACCATGATTGTTCCAATGAATGTCCTTATAAGAGCTTAGGAGTTTATTATGATAGTTCCAAACATAGACTTGTTCATGTGTGAAAGCAAGAAGTAGTTGTCTTTGTGAAGAAAATGATAGTCACATCTTCTATTGAAGATGTCAATCTTCCCAACTTGTACTATTGTTTTGCTTTCCACATCAAATAGTTGAAGTATTTGTCTATCTTTCTTCACTAGAAGATGATTCGGAGAGATTTGTTCTATCATCTGTATTTGTTTATTTCCTTGGAGAAGAACTTTAAAGTTGTTAACCGTTTTATCCTCCAAAGAGATCATCTTAATCGAAATTTCTCCGTTTTATCAGTGTTCATTCAGATGATTTCAAGCTATCAGGTTTTATCAAGAATTTATCAGATTATGTTGAATTACCCGTCACTATTATCCGGAGCGAGTTTCGTCAATTTTTAAGAGCTTCTTTGACCTCGCACGGATGAGCGTCTAGTTAGAAAGCATTCTCATTATACATTTCTCATAAAAAAACAATACTCACAAAATAGTCCAGTTGTTTTAAAATAAAGCCTAATTTTTAAAATTCTCATCTGTAACCCATTTTTATAAAAATCCATTACAACATATATAAAATAAAATATTGTTAAAAAGTATACACAATGCACATGACATCTATTCCGCCCCACTAATTTTTTACAAATTTAAACAATGAAATTTAACTTTATATCATTTAATTTAATTTCATTCTATCAATGCAAACAAAGTCTAAATACAAGAGCTTCAAATTTAAAAAACTGATTTTTATAATAGTAAATAATTGTAAAGTAGCTTTAGATTATTTTTTAAAAAAAATTCCTAAAAAAGAATCTTTAAATTCTTTCGTAACAATTTTTTTAAAGATTAAACAAACACATCTTATATCTAAGTTAGTCCCTCAAATTGAAAAGTTGTATCAACCTAGTCCTCTGTAATTATATTAATTTAACATACATTTTGTGAAACTTTTTAATTCAAACACAATTAAAAAGGATTTAACTTGACACAAAAAAATCCATAAAAAAAAAACTTGACACAAAAAAAATATATTTTGTTACATGACAAAGTTTCTATTCCATGGTCATTAATTTTTTTTTTTTTATGATAGAAGAAAATAGCAGTTTAGAAATCCTAGGTTAACTGGTAAAATGCAGAAATTGTTAGGTCAGACATCGTGGTCCGAGTTTAAACTCAAAATCACATAATTATACGTGGATTTAATTTCAGTGGATTATCACTTCATCTAAAAAAAGGAAAATATTGAACTTATAAAGAGACAAGATGACTTATTCTTCTTTAACATAATTATTTTCCATGGGCAACAAAACAATATATCAATTGAGTAACCACTTGTTTAAGACTTCCAAATCATTTACCATTTTGATAAAACAATATAAAAATTTATTGGACTTAAAGCATATGATAATATTTTAATTAAAATTTGTCAAAAAAAAAATTTTTAATTAAAAACTAGTGTAATGCCCGTGCTCATGCACGGGGTGCCGAGAACGTCATATCTATGCCAATCATGGTCGCTGCCAGTCATGGTCACAACTTGGATTAGGGTTTTGGCATAAAATTTTGGTAAAGGTTGATATTGACATATGAATATAAAGAGATATATTAGTAGGATTTGATGAACATTAAACCATACAAATCAAAGATGAGAGCATTGTTAAAATATATCAAAGGGGATAAATGCACAAAAAGAGATGTATTATTTTAATATTACAAAGAGGGTATTTATTTTAAAACATAAATGCATACATAGAATACAAAGAGAGTATTTATAACATAAAATGTTGCTCAATTTGATAAAAAGCTTTATGACCCCCAGACACGGTGGGTGCGATTAACGTTGTACGGACACCAATCGAAGGGAAAATCTTAAAATGAATGACATTGTTGTTGGATGGTTTTGTTACACCAAATTTGATTGTCACCCCCTCTGCTAAATTACGCACCCTATATATGGCTCCCCATTGTCCAGATAGATTGCAAGTTTTGGGACTATCATTCCCAATATCCAGACGACATCTCCATATAAACTCACACCAATCAATCAATGCTACATTAATGTTCTCATTTGGAAAAGCATTCTCACAAAAACCAGCCCATGAGATTTTCTGTTATATATCATAAGTCAACCATCACACAACATAAAAATAATTAATAATAATAATAATAATAATAATAATAATAATAATAATAATAATAATAATAATAATAATAATAAATGTAAACAAATTATACATACCAGAACTCCAGACTCTACATCAAGAGGAGTTAATGTTTTCTCAAGAATATGATAGAATCTTCTAGGAGCAACAAAATAGGGCATAGGTCCAATAGGGTAAGTTTCATGGGATCGTTCAAGTTGGATGAGTCTATATGATGGATTTTTTTGAGGATAATTTACCTCAATTCCAGTGATCTTCCTAACTCTTATGTGGAACATGGTAGGATGCATATAAATAAGAGTCACCCAACCGCCCGCACCAATATCATAGAAACTTCTCAAAAGAGACCATCCATGGGTGAAATAAATTTTGGTATTCCTTTTTTCAATGTGCACCTGAATTTGATTTCGATTTGGGTCTTGCAAGAATACATAATCACGAATAAATGGTCCTACATCCCTAGTTAAAGATGCTGGAAGTTTTGCATATCCCTACAAAATAACCCAATATAAGTATACATTAGAATAAAAAAAAACCAACAAACAAATGAATATTTTGACTTACACTCATTGGATCAAACTCCATAAAATATGTTCTTGCCATCATTGCATAGGGCTGGATATTTAGATCAACCTCTAATAAAAACGCAAAAAAATTCAATTTACCAAAATAAATCAAAATGAAGTTAAGAAGAACCAAATAATTAAAAGATACGATGTAGGAAAAACTAAGAGATAATGTACCTTGTAGATTATGAATGGTATTTGAAGTATTAGTGTTGTCATACTCTTCAAGAGCTTGCTCAATAAGATGATTGATGCTATGAGGTGTTGACATTTTCTTCAAAGATTTGATGATAATTGAAGAGATGGAAGGAGGAAGAATAATATGATGTATTAAATAGAGTTAAGATCATTCTTCATATGCTTCATTGGATGCACATTAATACACATTTTGCTTGCACACTTATACTAACTATTTCCAAGGAATTATCATTGAGTACAATCATTACTATGGAGAAGTTAGCTTGGGAATTTTGCATAATTTCTATTGGTTCTCAAAAGAGTAATAACATGTGATACATTGAAGTATCTCACGTAATGCCTATGCTATACATAGGTGGTTTCAAATGGAGTTTATGAATGTAATAGTTTTCCAAGTGTCCACTTGCATGAGCTTGGTCAATAAGATGATTGATGCTATGAGGAGTTGACATTTTTCTTCAAAGATTCCATGATATATACTACCTATTTCCAAGGAATTATCATTGAGTACAATAATCACTATGGAGAAGTTATCTTGAAAAATATGCATAATTTCTATTGGTTCTCAAAAGAGTAATAACATGTGATACATTGAAGTATCTCACGCAATGCCTATGCTATACATAGATGGTTTCAAATGGAGTTTATGAATGTATTAGTTTTTCAAGTGTCAGCTTGCATGAGCTTGGATATCCACTTGTCCATATGCACATTGATTATAAATATAGAAACCTCCACTCTACAATGGTATACTATTACAAATGAGTGATCTGAGGGAAATTATTGATACTCCTCCAATTGCAACTTTTGGAGTAACTCGTTTATGTTACCAGGTTTTATTTATTGTTAATAGTAAAATGATTTCAAGCTTTAATTTCATTTTAAATTACAAATGACTTACTAATATAGCTTTTAATTGCAGAAATTTGCAGAAGTGGATCCAAAGTTCGTTGGGGAATTTTACAATGATTTACCAAGCGACTGGAAAATTATAAATGAAAATGGTCTCACACATCTCTTGACATTTAATCGTCACAAAACATTTCCATTATTAAGTGAGGGATGGAATTTGTTTGCAGATTTTTATCATCCACCTGGGAATGTAGAAATCATTTTTTCTTACCATGGATCTGGGTTCTTTGGTGTAAAATCTTTAAAGTGTATAACTTCCTGTAATGAAATATTAGCATTCCATAGCAGAAATATGTTTGGCCCCAACACTGCACTTTTTGAAGTTCGTATGGCAGCAGGGATAACTAACAAAAAAAAATAGTTCGGTAACTTTTTAAGTTGATAATATCATTTTCTTGTTCTTTCCATTTTTAAAATAGACACTAACCGTTTCCATTTTGTTGTCGGCGCCTCCATGGATGTTTTGTTGACTATGTTATTGAGAAGAAGTTAAAAAAGATTATGATCTCAACAGATGATGGAGAAATTTATACTCTTCGTGTTACCATGGACATATATGCTCGGAATGTGAAGTTAGGGAATAAGTGGAATATTGTTTGCAAAAACAATAACTTCAAGGATGGAGATGTGATACGATTCAAGTTTGATAAAGACATTAGATGTCACGTCTTCAATATTTCTTATTAGAAAATCTCTCATAGTATTCTAGAGTTTCAATATTATGTAATTTACCATGTGGATGTGTGTTTTTTTTTTTTTTTATCTATAAGTGATCTTTATGGTTTTTAATAATAAAGATGGAGTAATCTATTGCTTGTTTGCATGATATGTCTATTTTATATATACTCTATAGTTTTAAAATTAAGACCATATATTAAATAACAATGATAAAAATAATAATAAAGTTTGTTACCGAATAAAATACAATGGAGATCAAAGAGAATTTTGTTAGACATTCCGAAACACTTCCTTGTAAACTACATTTTGAGTTACAATGAATCTATGGTTGGGAATGCGTGCTTGGAAGAAAGAAAGAGTGAGCTCAAGAGTCTCATCAATGAGAGCATAATAGATATATTGGTGAAAAGAAGAAAGCTCTATACTTTGATGAAAAGAAGGAAATCATTGGAGACAGAGGTGTTGCATTTGAGGTGCTGCATTTCAAGGACCAATCAAGTTGGGGGTGGACTTGAAGATTGGTGTGTACGTGTGATGGAAGTTGGGAATTTTTTTTAGGGTTTTACCATTAATTTTATGTTTATATTTCTAATGTTAATGTTATTGGCACAATTAGTAGCCAAAATATGTTTATATGGGCATGTTTTGTAACAACAATGACATCATCAAATCAAATCAAATATAAGTTACTATTTTAATTTAGGGTTCATATTATTAGCAATTTTATTGGCATATATATTTTTTTTAAATAACATATTCATTGAAGCATATGATTAAAGTTAAATCAACTAAAATAATTACTACCATATACAATCTCTAAAGAAATTGTTTTTTAAAACCAACTTTCATTTTTTTTTGGATAAAAAATAAATAGCAAGGCTTTTTTTGCGTACAAAATAATAGATATTTATTTAACTAATAATAGTTAGATTAGAAAGAAAACAATTAAAAAAATTTAAAGCTACATGTACAATTTGATGATCATGAGATCATGCTCATGTACTTTGCATGCAAAATGTAACACCAAACATAAAAGTTAATCATTATATTCCATAAATTTCAATCTAATTCACAATTTTTTTGAATAGTCTAATTAGTTTTTAAATAACATCACCAAATATAAATTGGAAACATCTTTATTCTTTACAAACTTCTATGTCCCATCATTTTATTTTAGTAATTATGCCAAGTATTTAGATGCAATGAGTTTAAAAAAATTGAAAAAAATAAAAGGTCTGGGGCGAGGGGGATTCGAACCCCAAACATCTGGCTATAGGCGCAAGTTTCTTACCACTGGGGTGGCTGTTACATCCAATAATATATACGCATCAGAAACATTATATACAAACTTGATTCTAAAAATTTGGAAAAAAATAAAAGGTAAGGCGAGGGGGATTCGAACCCCAGACCTCTGACTATAGGCGCAAGTTTCTTACCACTGAGGTGGCTGTTACATCCAATAACATATACGCATCAAAAACATTATATACAAACTTGATTCTAAAAATTTGGATAAAATAAAAGGCCTGGGGCGAGGGGGATTCGAACCCCAGACCTCTGGCTATAGGCGCAAGTTTGATACCATTGGGGTGGCTGTTACATCGAATAATATATACGCACCAACAACTTTAAATACATACCTGATTAAAAAAAAAAACCAACTTACATTTTTTTCTATGTAAAAAATAATTAGCAAAAGTTTTTTTGCTTACAAAACAATAGATATTTAATTAAGTATTAAATAGCTAGGAATAGTGGTTTTAGTATACAAAAAAATAATAACCATATTAACACCAAACAACCATCTATGTTAGATGAAATAATCCCAAAATAGCACATACCATTCAACAATATTCCCAAAACAATATTGATCAACATACTATTACATTGCACATCCATCAATGACCCACTTAAACACTACCATTATTGTACAACCATTCATAAACTACTTAAACATAATAGACACATACATGACATAATCATTTGAAGGATATGGAACACTAAACTTAACTAAATGCCCCTCACACACACCATGGGCAGCACAAAAATCAACCCAACCACGTGACACTTTGCATGCAAGCTCACCTTGATCATCAACGCCAAACTTGAGACTGCAAACATACCGCTCTCCATTTGTATCAACCAAAACCAATTCTGAATATATGAATGCAAAAACGGATTCTCCAAAACCATACCAAGGTAGCAACTGTAAAAAATCATTATTCAAAACATTGTTTAGTTTTAATTACAAATAACAAATTAAAAAATATATAAAAAAATTAAAAGAAGCTTCCATTTAGAAATTACCAAATTTCCAGAATTTATATCATAGTGTGTAACTTTCTTAACATAGGAATGAACATAAGATCTTTGAGAAACATGAGAGCCCAAGGATTTCTATAAACGGACATAAGATTCTTTTTTATCCAACAAATACCTTAAAGGAGGATTATATGAAGGATACTCAACCTCATTACCCCATCTAGTAAGTAGTCTAATAAGCAAAAGCTTAGAATTCACATAGGAAAATGTAACCCAAGCCCCAAGTATTATACCATACACATCCTTAATAATAGACCACCCCTCATCAAAATATAATTCATTGGACTTTTTGTTAACACGGACTTCAATCATATTTTTATTAGGATCCTCAAGAATCACATATGGCTCAATGGAATCATAATAATCTCGAACAAAACATTGAGGAAGCCTTCCCCTTGGCTGCACATCAAAAGAAAAAATAATTATTTAGAAATACAAAAAATACAAAATCAAATAAATTAAAAAAATATACTCAATATTAAAATGTTACATCTTCAATATCATACTCCATTTGATAGGTTTGCATAGAGTAAATAAGATTATCAAAAAATCCATGAAGTTCATTAGTAGTTTCTTGTTTTTCTTTAGGTGATGAAGGCAATGAAATAGGAAGCTTTGTATCAATTGGAGAAGTTGATTTTGTAGAATTAGGAGATGATGATTCATTGGACAAATTTTTTAATCCATGAAGTTCATTAATAGTTTCTTCTTTTTTTTTAGATGGTGAGGGCAATGATATACGAAGCTTTGAAACATTAGGAATCTTTGTAGCATTAGGTGAAGATGACTTTTTAGTATTAGGTGAGGATGATTTATTTGACAAAATTGATGGCAATGTGATACGAAGCCTTGTAACCTTAGGAGAAGATGATTCATGGGACAATTGGTTTTTGGGTGCCATGAGGAGAGGTTTGCACATTTAGGTGTTGCAAGGGAGAGTTTATATAGTCCCATGATCATCATTATGAAGAAGCTTGAGAAAATACTTGTGTGACATGCATTGGTTGTTTTATTTTTCCAAGGAATTGCTTGTGTTGCAAGACAAAACTTGCAAATGTCAACGAAGCAAATGCATGAAGGATGCAATTGTCATGTGATGAGATGATGTATGAATAGTGATCACACTCATTTTAAATAGTTCCTAGCACAAATGGACAATGGATTAAATAGTAACCATGCCACATATATAGAATGATGTGGATAGATTGATAAACTTGTGAACCAACCATTGGCCAAGGCAAATTTAGGGCTTGAGTGAAATCCACATAAGACATATTATGACACTTACCTAAATTTAATTGGTCCACATTAGCATTTGACATTACCATGACATAATGTATGACATATTGTGTTAGGGTTTTGGGTTGAAATGAGGAAAAACCCCACGACCTTTTAGTATAATTAAAGATAAAATCAAAAAAAATTGATCAATAGTTAAAATTATAAATTTAATTTATATACACTATATAAAATTATTTTTTTATACATTATTTTTTTTAAAAAGTTGATGGTTTATAAGTATACCAACTTAATTACAAATAAAATACTACATTTACTGTTGCCAAGGATCGAACCCTTCGACCAATAGCCTACACCCGCTCAGTCAGCAAGTACCAACTGAGCTACCCCACCCACCCATAATAATATAAAATTATTTTACATATGGATCAAATAATATATCATATATCGACACTTCATTTATTTTGTTTAGAAACAAATGACATATTAGATTTATTAAAATTTTTACAATCTCGTTCTCCGTTAGATAAAAATATAAGAAAAGTTAAGTTTTTTTTTTTCACGATTGAATTTGAAAAAGAATAGAATTGACGCATAATAGTTAAGATTCAGCTTCTTCCTTCGATTCAACGAAGCTTTATCAATGGCGGCACAGTAACCGTTTCACAAAATCACAATTTTCAACAATGGCGGAAAACGTAATCGGTTCACCACCTTCAACAATGGAAAACCCCTCTTCTTCAAACCCTACAATTCCATCACCTTCACCAATTTCCCAACAACAACAGCAATCTCCTTCAATTCACATGTCATCATCATCACCGTCTCTTTCTCAAGATCAACAACAACAACAACAACATTCACAGTTACATGGTATCAATAACATTAACCCTAACCCTAATTCTAATGTTTCCAATTTTCAACTTCAACAATCACTTCAACGTTCTCCTTCCATGTCTCGCCTTAATCAAATTCAACCTCAGCAGCAACAGCAACAAGTTGTAAGGCAGCAACTTTATGGCGGGCAGATGAATTTTGGTGGATCAGCTGCTGTTTCTGCTCAGCAACAGCAATTAAGCGGTGGCGGAGGTGTTGGTATTGGTGGTAATGCTTCTAATTTGTCACGATCGGCCTTGATCGGACAGAGTGGTCATTTCCCCATGTTGTCTGGTGCTGGAGCAGCGCAGTTTAACCTGTTAGCCTCGGTATAAATAGATCGATTTTTTTCACGATAAAAATTGTTAGTTTATGAGATAGGATTTTGGATGTTTGTTTGGTTATTTTTATGAATGTGATTATGAGATTGAAGTTGTGTTTGTGTTTCGTGTAGCCGAGGCAGAAAGGTGGTTTGGTGCAATCGTCGCAATTTTCTTCGGGTAATTCTGCTGGACAGCTACAAGGAATGCAGCAAGCTATTGGGATGATGGGGTCGTCCAATCTAGCCTCTCAAATGAGAACTAATGGAGCTCTCTATGCTCAGCAGCAGCAGCAGCTTCGAATGACTCCGGCCCAAATTAGACAGCAGCTCTCACAGCAGGCTTCACTTAACAATCAACAGGTATGACCCAATTTTATGTTTTTCCCAATTAAAACATGTTTATGCATCTCCAATAGGTGGAAAAAAGCCGTTATAACTTATAAGCGTAGTAGAGATGAGGATAGAGTTGGGCTTGGGGTAGACCTATTGTAGAAAACACGGCTTAGGTGGTTTGGACTTGTTGGCCTGTAGATTCTGTAGTAAGGAGAGTAGATCAGATGGAGGGCAGTCAAATCATTAGAGGTAGAGGAAGATCTAGAAAAACTATAAGAGAAAGTTGGATAGCGATATGGTGTATGATAGAACATTATGGTGTTGTTTGATCCATGTAGCCGACCTCACTTAATGGGATAAGGCTTGGTTGTTGCTGTATAAGTTTATAGGTGTTTATCGAAACGTTGATTGAAAAAGTTTATAAAAGATTTGAAATTTCATTCTATAGAAACATATATGAGAAGCTATTGTTTTAAAGTGTTTATAGATGCTATAAACCATACTTTATATATTTTGGTCTCGTTTAACGAATAAAGGAAATAATTATGCTTGCCAATTGTCAATTGTATCTTCATAAAGTAAAGTTGTCATATTTTCACTTGGTTTAGATTTTAATTGTACAAGTCAGTGTTTTAACAAGGTGCCATTTCTTTCGGAGAAGTGATAATTCAATGAGTAGACCGCTTATCCTATTTTTGTCACACGTCTTCATTTTGTCTTATAATTTTATTTTTGTCACGCGTGTCCATTTTCTCTTATAAGTTTGGTTCACATTTTTAGTAATTTCAGGGGAAAGTGTTAAATTATATCCTTTTTTGTGGGATTTAACTGCAATCAATTCACTTCAATTGTCTTGAGAACACAGTCAACACAGATACCGTGAAACTTTTTGGGTAATGCCATCTGCCAATTATGAAAACGAACCATTAAATTTGAATTGGTAACCGCCAATCTATCAAGTTTGCACAACACGTGGCATTATCTCTTTCTTGTCGCACTTGCATTTTCTTCTCTGTGCTACTTGCCCATGCTAACTTTCATGCATTGAATATTTTGATTGTATCCTCACCGTTTTTTTTAGGCAATATCCTCACCTTTCATGCAAGATGATTAACCCTTTTTATGCTTAACAGCTTGAATTAGTTGATAAACATTTCATGGTGAAAATTTATTTTTTTTCCAAATATATCAATGATTTATGAAGGAAAGGGGCAAAATACAGTCAGTCATTAAGTAGTTAAATGTGTTCGTCTGTTACCATATCCAGTTCAAAAGCTAAACTGACTTTTTAGCATATGAATATCAGTAGGTAAAAAGTAATTTGATCATGATTTTTTTGAGGTTAGAATGAAAACAATTATCCTCTTCTAACAGAAGCCTATATCACATTGCCCTCCCTTATTTTAATAGTTACATTTCTCTCACCAGATAGATGAAGAATGTGTAACACTTGATCCCTTTTAATGCAACCAAAAGAATTATTGATAATTGTTCTGTATTTGTGATTCTTCACATTATCAACATATATTTTTGAATTCCTACTATCAATTATCGAACATTATAATGATTTTGGATAAAGTTCCAGCTTCCGAACTGGATCCGAGGTCTTAAACTCAGTAATGAAGTGTTCAAAATATGGAATTGGAAGTTGTAGAAAAGGGAAAAACTTAGGAGGATTATTTATAATCGTTCACTATCACTAAAAGGTCCGTTTACTTTAAAATGGAAGTGGATATATATATATATATATATATATATATATATATATATATATATATATATATATATATATATATATATATATATATATATATATATATATCTTTTAAAATAAGATGGCAGAAGTTGAAGTTATTTAAGCTACTGTCAAGGAGGAGGGTATAGCTTGCAAAGGAGCTTATCTGCATGTAAACATGTATACTATTTTTTAAATGAATTGAGTCATAGTAGAACATTGACAGTGCTGCTGATTACAGGTTCAAGGTTTACCAAGGTCATCATCCCTTGCTTTTATGAATTCTCAGTTGTCTGGGTTGTCTCAGAATGGGCAGCCTGCCATGATGCATAATTCTTTAACACAGAACCAGTGGCTCAAGCAAATGCCAGCAATGTCTGGTCCTGCCTCCCCGTTGCGTCTTCAACAACATCAGAGGCAGCAGCAGCTGGCTTCATCCGGTCAATTGCAACAAAACTCTATGACCCTAAACCAACAGCAATTGTCCCAGTTGTTGCAGCAGAAGTCCATGGGGCAATCTCAGCTTCATCAGCAGCAGCCATCCTCTCAGCAGCAGCAGCAGCAACAACTTTTACAGCAGCAGCAACAGCAACAATCGCAACTACAAGCATCTGTTCATCAACAGCAACAGCTGCAGTCTCCGAGGATGCCAGGACCTACAGGTCAAAAGTCACTAAGTTTAACAGGATCACAGCCAGATGCTACTGCATCTGGCGCGACCACACCTGGCGGAAGTTCAAGTCAAGGAACTGAAGCAGCTACAAACCAAGTACTTGGAAAGAGAAAGATACAGGATTTAGTTGCACAGGTTTTCTTTAAACATGATGAGTTTTTTTTCTTTTCCTAAGTATCTATTTAATGGCTAATTTGAATTTAATCTTCTATACTACAGGTGGATCCACATGGTAAGCTGGACCCTGAAGTTATAGATCATCTTTTAGAGCTTGCCGATGACTTCATTGATTCTGTAAGAAATCTTATTATGCTTACCTTTTTTACCTTTTTGTAATATGTACATGGCATGCTTTCCAAAAGGAGATTATATGTCACGGTCATAGTTTTAATTTTAAATATATATCATAGGGAATGATTCAGATTTACTATTGATACAACTTAAAATTAAAAATTCATTGCAAAAGATATTTTCTTCTTTTCGTATCTTGGATAATCCCTATTGGGATCAGTGTTATTGATGGTGGATGAAGGACTGCCAAAAATCTGCCATATAGTGCTGCCATCCTTCACAAATTGACACATCGGTTGTAAAAAAAATCCGCCTTGGCTGATATTAGACAAGTCACAACACTTATTGGGATCAATGGTGAATGTCATGCATTGTGGCAGAACCCCCCTCCCCAAACTTACAGCAGGTCCTCTGCCTTAAAGATCAGAGGAGGGGAGGAGGTGCTGAGTCAGCGAACGCTCACCCAACATCAAGGAATTCATTATCAGCAAAGTTGGTGAAAGGATTGATTTTGTCCAAGTATAATATACTTTATAATAATTAGAATTGGCTAATAAGTGGTCGGTGTTGCCTAGTGGGATAAGGTTTCGTTGTTAAGCATGCATTTAATTTCAATTTGAGAAATTAGTGTGTTGTGAATTTTTAATATTTACGATTGAACTCTGGATTCTGGTGTTAATTTTTTATGATCTGTTAAATCCCTTTTGATCCCGCCCTTAACAGCATATGCTTTTAATTTCACTTATTCTTCGATATGATAATCTGGTTTGACTATTTTCCAAAGTATTTTAAAGTTCAAAATCTGTCGCTGCTCATTGCTACTAATATTTGCACGACTCATTTGAGATATAATATATAACTTCTTAAACATCTGTTGTGCTTGACATCATGCTGACGAAGGACATTTTTTCCCCAGTTTTCTGCATAGTAAATGAGCCATATTGGAAAATTTGGAAAGTATTCACTTTTGAGTTTTCTTTCTTTGTCTTTATGTAATGAACACACATTTGTTATTGAATGACAGCGATGGACAGTTTTCTTGTGCAATAAATATTTTTGTCATACTAATTGTCTTAATTCTTCTAGTGGGATAAGGCATGGTAGTGGTTGTTGCAAATGTCTTTCTTCTATTCTATTTCTGTGTTTTGATGTTGAAATCCATAGATGATTTTATTTTTAGCTTAGCGTGTAATATTTTTTGGTACAAACTTATGTTGTTCTTATATGCAGGTAACTACACATGGTTGCATTTTGGCAAAACATAGAAAATCATCAACTTTGGAGTCCAAGGATTTGTTGCTACACCTAGGTATGTTATTTGTGTTGCTTTTTTCTGTGTTTCAACCCACCCCTGCAAAAGAAGAATGTACTACTACTGCTTTGCTTTAATGTAACTTGGATAAAAAAAATTATTATTTGTGTATTCACAAATTTTACCAATAGAGTACTACTGTCTATTCTAATTGGCTAGAAAAGAAAAACGTTTTCTGAATCTTATTAGTGCCCTTGTGGTTTTTGTCTGTGGTTAAAACTGCACTCTTAATCTGAATATTGTTGATTCATGCAAAGAGGGGTGCGGAGGAGATACTTATTACTAATCTACTTTATCTTTCTTGTATCTCTGTGTGTAACATAATGTGTGAATTCATTTCTTTCTAGTTCTCTATTTGTATCCTATGTTTATTGTTAGATCTTTAGCTTTCTCATTTAATGGAATAATAATCTTTTCGTTGGCTCAGACCTATTTGAGCACTGGGTTATTTGGACTGACTTTTTGACCCTTATTTTCTTCACTCATTTATATAATTTGAGATAAACAATGTTACAGTTATAAGTAATATATTTACTAAACATGCTTTAAAGAATATATTAAATTGTTCCAAATTACAACAGATTTACATTTAATTATTACTTAAAATAGAATGATGCACCATGGTTTAATTCAGAAGTTTTAATATGACTTGTATATAAAAACCCAATTAAGTGTAATTTCATCCTTAATATTTGTGGTCAAGCTGTCTCATCATTTTGATGTATAAAGATGGATTTGATAAGTAAATTTGTGCAATATGTTAGTTGCACAAAACCACTTATAAAATTTTAGTGTATCAATGTATTAATTGTATTGGTTTATTCTATCATGTTGAATATGATGTATTAAATAAGCCCAAATGTACTCTTATTTGAAACTTGTTAAATGTAAGAAAGACCATTGATAGTACTAACATTTATAATCATATTTGGTAAAAGAGTTGACATCACAGCGTTGCTGATTTACTTGTTTCCTGTGTCATTCAGAGAAAAATTGGGATTTGGCAGTTCCAGGATATTCAAGTGAAGAGAAGAAGTACCAGAGTAGACCTGTAAGCACCAAATAGTTTCTTTCTCTTTCCCTTGTATGCCCGTTTCCCCTAAGAAAATCAATGTAAATATATGATAATAATTTGATTCTTGCTATGCTTCAAACTTGCAGTTGTTCAATGACCTTCACAAGAGGCGGCTAGATGCGGTAAGTTTGAAGGATTCATCCGTTTGATTGATGACAATAATATAATTGATATATTCTTTCCTTGCTTGCTAACCATTTAATTTCAACATTCAGGTTCGCACATTGATGGAATCTTCTAAACTCCCCGAATCAAATATTAACAATTCAAAAGATATCAGTAGACAGGGTCATCCTAACCCTGCATCTTCCCATCATCTAATGAGACCCCTTAGTTCAGACCAGTTGGTTTCTCATTCAAGTACTTCTCAACAAATACTACAGCAGATGACGAGGTTTTAATAAACCTCTCTGTTTCTGGTTTTCACTCTACTAGGTTTAACTGTCTGTCTGTTGGTAAGACACCTTTGGTTCATTCTCTTTTATAGTCGTTTTATCTAAAATTATTGCAATTTCTATTGGTTATTGCAATTTAAATGCAAAACACTAGCATATATTTCTTTTTGTACAATGATGGCAAAGTTTTGAATTTATGAGCTCAAGAAAATCGTTATGTCCTTCGACAATAGCTAGTAACTATATATTGAGACGAGACAAATATTTACAAGGTGTACTTTTACTCTCAGGTCTGAAAGAGAATCAAGAAATTGCTTGCTGTAATTGATTATAGCACTCAAGAAAAATTGTAATTATTTTGTATTTATTCATGATAATTAGTAGTTAATGGATCCCAGTAATAGACTTCCCTCCTCTTGATATTTGCCCTTTGCTCCCTCAATAGTAATTTATTTTTCAATGTTTGACCCAAATAATGGATTTGTATTGGCCATTGGTGCCTATAAATTCATTTGCTGTTTCTGGTTGACATGATAAACATTTATGTAATTATTTATATATAATATAAAACCATAGTTATTTGTTGGCAAAGACTTACCTCAACTCATGTATCTTTTTTGTTTTTGGTTGTTGAATCTGTAAAATGACTTGTATTATTTGTGAGTTTGCAATTCATTTATGAACATTATGAAATGATGATAAGACCCTTTAAAGTTATTTCATTTAAATAACTTAGCTACCTACCACATTATAAAATGTAATTATTTAAATAAAAACCTTATGTAATATGTAATTTTGAAAATGAAATTTAAAGAACGGAATCACTATTTTGTTCATTGAAGCTGTAACAATCGATTTATGAAATGATAAATTAGTTCATGAAATTGAAGATCGTCAATCAATCAAATTATTATCCATCGATCGATGATTCTTGCAAACAAAGATCACAAAACAGAGATCTCAATGGAAAGTACTAGATAAATTGCTAGAAGCACAGCTGGAAAAAACATATCCTAAACAACAACATATTGAAGAAACTAAATTTATTGATGGTATTCATTTTCAAAACATAATTTGTCATCTTATAGTTTGATGACAAAAAATTATCTAACCAAGTATCTCTACAATTTAGATGATTCATCATTGTACTTGAGGTTTCCTTAAAAGATAAAAAGTTTGAATTCCACCCTTCTGTGGGTGTTATGTCTCACAACACAAAGTCACAAAACCCATAAGAAATGTTTACCCTCCAATGCATGTGGGATGAAGTACTATGAAGAAAACCAAACACCATTACCAGTTGTTGGTTGGTCCCTCTCCCTTGTGATGTTGACATACCAGGAGTACTATACGCAATACTCTCACACCCAATTTGCTTAAAGCCTTTCATGTTTACTTGTCTTTTTTTTTTCTTCATTTTTTTCTTATATTAATTAATGACTCTTACAACATTGTTGTCTCTTGGATTGAAATTAAACGGTTCAAATTTAAAATTTGGTATTTTATACTTTATCTAAACCGTACGATTTTGATCCAATAGTTACTAATGTACTAACTAACTGCGTGAATATATAGTATTTGTGACCATAGTCGATCTAAATGGATTCATGGAAAGTACACATTTTTTCTAAGCTACTAAATATGTGTAGTAATAAATGCAAGCCACTAGTCATTAGTATTAGTTTTATGAGGGACATAGTGAAGTGTTTTTTGATGTGAAGAACCATAGTAACATGGGTAGAATTAGTCCTAAAGAGATTAATAAAGGTGCTTGGTCTCGAGAAGAAGATGATATTCTTTCCAAATATGTTTCCATTCATGGAGAAGGAAAATGGCAAAAGGTTGCTCAAAATGCAGGTGCTAAGTTAATTTTCATTAATTATTGATTTTCTTAATACACAATTATATTATTTGTGTTACTGATTTTCATGCTCCCTTATCCTTTGATTATATTGTATATATAATGTATGTTCATGAGACTTTTATCATTTGTTGTCTCTCCAGACAAATCTCGGTAGTTGGATCAATCTAACAACTAAGAGATTTGTCTAGAGAGACGACAAAGGATACAAGATGGTTTCATGCAATGTTCTTAAGTTTGGATCTGATTCAACTATTACCAAAGATTAGGTTGTCTACTAGATTGTCTTAAATTTTCTTTAATTGCACTCTATATGTAGGTTTAAAGCGGTGTGGAAAAAGTTGCAGACAAAGATGGTTGAATTATCTCAAGCCAGGTATAAAGAGAGGCGACATCTCTTCGGATGAAGAGGATATGATCATAAGACTTCATCGTCTACTTGGTAACAGGTGATTTTTATTTTATTTTATTCACACAACTTTGAAGATTATTCATTGATTAAAGATTATATAGATATGTGCTATGCCTCTGGTTATTTGAAATTCGATCGAAAAGTAAATAAAGTTTGATAAAAAATTGTCATAATTAGAATTCGAATTATCATAGTTCACTTTCTTTCCTTATGATTAATGACTACAATTTGTTCTACATATATAGATGGTCTTTGATAGCTAAGAGGCTACCAGGGCGAACAGACAATGAAATCAAGAACTACTGGAATACGAATCTATCAAAGAAGTTACAAAAACAACCTACATCATCATTGCCATCATCATCATCTTCTGTTTTACTTCAACACAATCATCACAAATGTGGACATGTAGCACCAGAAACTCCAAGGCCTAGAAGATTGAAGATTGTTCATCAATTCAACAAAAATTTGGAGAATATTAATGGAAGTGAGTGTGATCAAGGGAGTGATGAAACTTCTATTGCTGATTATCTCATTGATATTGATCATCAAGATCATTTAATGGTTGGTGGTAATGAGTCTAACTTAAAGATTCCAAAAATGGAAGATCATAAGAAGGTAGGTTCAACTAATAGTACTCATAGCTCATCATCACCTTCTCATCATTGTCATCTTTTAGCAGAGAAATTTGAACCTTTAGAGACCCTTTTGGATGTGGAGCTCAAGAAAATGGCTTCCTTTCTTGGACTTGAAAATGATTGATAGAGATGGAAAGTGTCATTTTTTTTTCTCTATACTCTCTTAGCTTCCTAATAAATTTCTGTTTTTGTTTTTGTTTTCATAATAAATATAATCTATACTCTCTTAGCTTCATAATAATAAGTGATCTATTATTCTATTTAACTATTTTACATACATTAAGAAAATTGTGTAAATGAAAAGGAGAAAATAATACTTTTATTGGCCGCTGTATTTATCGTTATTTACACATGTAAAGTGAAAATTATAGACTTGATGCTGGAGATAATTCTTTTATTGTTTATCATAAGATAATTCTATTAGAAATATTAATGTGGACTAAATGTGACATTTTTTTCAACGAGAATTTGAACTTTGATTCGTCACGTTGCAGGAAACTAACTCATTCTACTGAACTCAACCCCATTGTTATTTTTCAACAATCCTTTTATGCTTAAGAACTTATTTCTAATGTATGATAATATGAAGAATATAATTTATTTTTTATAACTCTATTGTAGTAGTACACTGTCCAAATTATACTCATTTGTTATCAATGACTATGACTATGAGTATATTCCCTTTGCATTTTAGACAGTGTACTAAAAAATATTGGTGTCCTTATAGAATTCATGTGTATATACTCCCTTTGTTTGGCAGCTGAATTTATTTGGAATTAATACTCATAGCCTTCTATTGTATGGTTAAAAACAAGGTCAAACTTTCTGAACATATTGAAGGGAAGGTTTTGATTATGCAACAATATATATAACTATATAAGTCAGCTCTTTCCTACACTTCTCTCCTAACATTCTCATATACAATAGAATATGAAAGTTTGTTGGTAGTAGCCTCAAATTTGACATTTCTTGTTATAGAGGATAATTTTAGACATTTTTCAAGAGAGTTTTAGACATCTTAACAATTAATTAAAGAGAAAGTTTTAATTAAGATGATCACATACACATCTATAAAAAATAGATTTGTTTGTTAACCAAAAATATTTGATTTGTTAATGTATTTAGTACTCTCACCAATGTTTGAGATTATTTCTTGTTTTTTCATCAATCAAAATCACATATTTGGACACTTTTATAATCATTTTATAGACTGGTTGTCCGATGAATATTCACCTAAAAATATATAAGTGTAAATTTGGAAACTCGTAGGAAATTCGAAGAAATATTACAATATGAACAACACTAATTTTGATAAGAACTAAACTTTTAAACTTTAACAAAATTACAATGTGTTGTGATTTTATCGACTTCACTGTAATTACATGCATGCGCCAAATCTTATACCATTAAAATTTCTTAACTTCACCATCACTTTAACCATCATCAATTCATCTTTATATGATTATATCCCCTAAACATAATCATTTAGTTCAAACCCATATTTAACTAAAATCAAATTTACACCAAATGAAAATATTGAATTCTCTATTAGTCTAATACTACCATAAAAGGTTTACTTTCCAATCGATCTTATTCTTGATACCTATGGAGTTCATTTCCATTTACATGTAAATCTCCCACAATAGGGAAACTTATTTTTCTCCCACAATTAATTGTTACTCTTCAACCAACGAATGTAATTTGATTGGACACTTTTTAGGTTGGAGTTATTAATACTCACCTTATTTAAGTACTATTGGTATCAGCTAGATGAACTTGACAACAGACACTTCAACCAATTAAGATACTAATTGGAAATGATAAATTTGAACTTATAAGTTTATTTTTATCGGTTTATAGTTTATTTGAATATGCCATATGTTTCTTTAAAGCCTCACAAATTTAACTTGATTATAAACTTCAATCAATTTTTTGTTTGGATGCCCCTCTTCTATTTTGAATATAAAGAAACACACAAGTTACATTCCTCTATGTTTTTTCTCTTCATTATTATAATTTTGAAGAGTTTTAAAATGTATATTAAATAATTAGACTCTTTAAATATTACATTATTATATTTATATTTCTAAACTTTAGTAATGAAAAATAAAGAGGATTTTAATTCGAATTAAGGATCACACACAGTCTAAAGCGGACAATACTTCATAACGTGATGTGGTATATTTGACGGTCGAACGAAACAACCTCTTTCAAACGGGGACCAAGATAAATGCAGTCTTGTTACTTGATACTTTCGTCCTATATTTTAGTCCTTATAAATATTAGGCTAAATTCTAATTTTTGTAACTTTCACAAATTTACAATTTTGACTCTTTATTTTTATAATAGTATTTTGACCTATAATTTTAATTTCTTTTACAAAAGTCTGACCTGTTAGTTTTAACAAGTCGATAAACACATGAATAAATAACTCACATGATATGCGAGTCATTATTCACATGATATGCGAGTCATTATTCACATGTGCATTGACTTGATTAAAATTAATAAGATCAAACTTTTGCAAAAGAGATTAAAATTAAAGACAAAAGTACTATCATAAAAATTAGAGGATCAAAATTGTAATTTTTAAAAATCGAAAGTATAATTTAACCTAAATACTAACGACTTAAAAGCAAGAAACAAATGTGTTAAAGTCCAAAACTTAACGAATTTTTTTTTTAAATGTGGACCAACAACAAAATTTGAGATAAATTTTTTATTTAATCCTATATTTAATTAGATTTTCTTCTTTATAATTTCTGTTTTCTCTAAAATCATATGTTAAAATCATAAAACATAAAATGCAAATTACAAGAAATATAGAAAAAATGCTATATTTGTGAAAACGAAGCATATATTAAACCAATTTTAAATAATTTAGTATTTGAAAAAGAAAAAGAAAAAAGGGTTCGACAAGCAGCAGAGGTTCAGTGTTCTCATGGCTGCTGATTCTCCAACTTCCGTCCGTAAAGGTTACTTCTTTTTCTTCTTCTTCATCAAACAATTTTTTCTTTTTTCAATTTGATTTATTTTCATTCTTTTGTGATAGTGGTTGTTCATCTCAGAGCCACCGGTGATGCTCCTATTCTCAAACAATCCAAATTCAAGGTATTCTTATTCCACTTTCCTATTTAATTAATGGGTATTTTTTATTTCTTCAATTTTCTCATTAAAAATCGTTAATTTAAAACCCCTTTTGTTAATATTCATTAGTTATGTTTATTTCTTTGAAATTCAAGCTTCTGGGGTATAAAGATTGTGCTTAAATCTGAATTTTTGTATGGTTTTTGAGGGGGCAAATCAGTAATTAATCTTTGCATATAAAACCAAGTTGCCCTTTTGTCTTAATTTGATGATCATAGATTCTGTTTGAGCTTGTGTTTAAATTATCCAAGACAGAAGAAAACATATTCTCTTATTGATAATTAACAGCATTTTTTGTCTCATGGTGGTTGCGTAGCGGAATTTGAACAAATTGCAATGGTTCTGTGATGTAGTATTATTTAGTTAAAATTGTTGTTAAATAGCGGTTATCTGCGATTCGCAACATTTACTCTAGTGGGTGTAGCTTTGAGGTCAACATGAGTTGCGGTTGCGAAAATTAGGGCTGTGAGAATGTTGTAACTGAATGTTATTGCAATTTGTTTAGGTCAATGGTAGATAAGGATTACCCTAAACTGAATTGAGGTTGGTGATAGTATTATAATTTGTTGTCTAAAAGGGGGATTAGTTATTGGAGTTTTGAGTTTTATCGGTTCTTCATGCTAGCTTTGAGATTGATGCTTTTGCTTAATGTGGTTGCTTAAGTGGATAAGTGGAATCATGTCGAACAAATTAAGCATATGAAATATCGATATACATGGCTCTCAGTCAATGTAGGGGCATATGAATATTTCTTCTTTCTCTTCTGTTAATTTCCAATTTTATTCATAGTTAGTTCCTGTGCTGTCTACCTTAGGAATGATATGTAAAATCACCCCAGGGAGCTTTCTCAAATACTTTACTACCGGTTGCTTTGTTTATATACTTTTACCTCATATGAAGTTATGTGTTATGATGAATACATTTGAAGTTTTATTTGCTAACTATGCCAAATTTGAAGTTTTATTAGCTGAACTTCTAAGAAAGATTTATGTTTAAATGTTTTGTCATTAGATATGATTCACAATGAACTATGCTAGTAATACACTTTTTTCAACACACTCTAGTTGATTGAAATTCAATCGTGCTAAGAGTGAACACACTCTTTTCAACAAACACTCTAGTCTTAAAATGAAGTCTGAAAAGTCATCATACTGTATTCTTAATTTTGAAGTTAAAAACAATATATTTGATATGGCAGATAGCAGGAACTGATAAATTTGCAAAAGTGATAGAGTTTCTTCGCAGACAGCTCCACAGGGAGACATTGGTATAAATCACTATGTACTCTACCACCATCTGGTTCTTTAAAGGCTCTGCATGCTCAATTTTTATTTTCTGGTTTTGCAGTTTGTTTATGTCAACAGTGCTTTTTCACCGAACCCTGATGAACTGGTCGTTGATTTGTATAATGTAAGAAATGACTGGATTCTTTTTTCTGTTATTTTTAATGTCTTTGTTGAAAGTAAATGATGCATATCTCTGATTCTGCAGTTATTAGTATTTCACGTCAGTACTATTTTTCTATCTTTGTTCTGTAAAAACTGTGGAGGATAAATTGTAGGTTTTGGCCTGATGGTGTGTACACGGGACAAACATTAAATGTTCCAAACATTTTCTTTATATATAGGATCAGAGGGGGTGTATCTTAGAAGTTTCTTTAACGTATTTTTGTGGCTATCTTTTCTTTTGTAAACCAGATAAATGACGTTTTTAGCTCCCATAAGTTTCAACATAGAAAATGCGAATGAAAGTAAGGACATCCGATGTCCATTGACCATTACTTTTCCCTTCCATTTTCATATTTTAATTCAAATGATAGGCAGGTTAAAATTAATGTCAAAGTGAATTCTTATTCACTTACATTACAGATGGATTTCCCTTCAAAGAAAAGAAACAAGAAAAATGTATCAAATTGCTTGTCTTATGCAAGTTGGCTAAAAAATTTAAATTGCCTAGCTTTTCTTCTTTGTTAGTGAATATTACGCGGCCATTTGTTTCTTGGTAATCATAATGTCAATGTTGCAGTATTGTATACGACATGTATTATTTTCTTAGGGAGGCTGGGGGGTTGCTAGAGCAGTATTGGTAGTTGTTGAGGTTCTCTACGACAGTTAATATGTAATTACTAGGTGTCTGGAGGTAGCCCTTTACGAGCTATTGGCAACCAACAATAATACCAATTGAGTAGCATTCAAGCACTTGGGGAACCCTCCATTTAAAGCTAGATACCATGGGGGAAGAACTAAACCACTTAAATATATCACGGATCATCTCATATAAACTACTCTTTGCTTGTTAGAAAGAAACTTTCAGAAAACTGAACTAGGGTTGTCTTTGTTGTGTTCAACCACCGTTAGAGCTAGCCATAGCTCTACAAGCCTCTAATTAGGCATCTCATCGGCCACTGACCCTATTTGCCTACACACTAGCCCTTATCAAGCATGAAAGCTTGCTGGTTTTTTATGTCATATATGAATTAGCTTGTGAGAGAGTGTTGATATTATCCCCTAGTCGCCTCCAATGATCACATAATTATTAAGGTCTGGTTACAAGTAATATTGTTGTTAGAATATAAGAAAATACCTTAGAATATTTTTATCTTAAGTTAGAGTATCTTAGTTTATATCATCTGATCAGATCAGTTTCTCTGTCAAAAAACAAAATCATATGATCAGTTTCTAAACATTAGAGTACCTTAGATTATCTCATATGATTAGCTTCTATATCACTTAGTTATTATTATGATTTATTTCCCGATATCCCTATTTATTTTAGATTAAGAGATTTGTATCCCTATAAATAGGGGTTAGTGTTTAATCTTTTAGATAACCTAACTATGTTATTTTATTTCTCTTCTCTTATCACCTTGATTTTGCAGAATTTTGGTTTCGATGGAAAACTGGTTGTGAACTACGCTTGTTCTATGGCATGGGGCTAACACTAAATGATGGTTTCTGATTGATATAACATGCTGCGCATTTCAAAATGTGAATACATATTGTTTTTCTTTAGTCTTTGCCGCTCGTGACTTCAATTGCATACAATCAAAATACACTGTTACTTGGAAGATTCTGACAAGGTAGAAATGGAACAATAACACGTTACTCTTCAATCTTCATAATTTGTTAGTTTAAGAAGCTTTTATTTTAGAAGTGTGTTTACATACATATTGGAGTCAATGTAGTTATGAATGATATAATGTTTAGTGATTCGTTTGCTTGTTGAAGTGATAATCATTCAGCTATCCATTCTTTAATCAATCATTTTTTTGAATGTATATAACTTCAGCCAATAATTTTATTGAATTGTACATTTCATTGAACACAAAATGATTGTAAATACATACCTCCACCCACAAGAGGTTAGGTTAGGACCAAGATTTATTGCAGTAATAATTACACCTAATTTCACACTATTTTTATCCCGACCGTCAATCTGAGACCAAACGGTTAAATTGAAAAAATGTGTCTTTTCAATTAAAACAATTTTGGCTGTTTGCTTATAATCGAATGACTGAGATCGATTACAGCGTCTTCCTGTAGCACTAGGAAATCCAATTCCCATGAGGTTATGGCCTTTTGCAAACAGACAGCAGCAAGTACATAATACTAATAGTACCATGAATTGGAGCGATGTACGACAGAAGTTTCTCTTCCCACCCCCAAGCGATACGCAAAAAATCTCGGGAAATGTTTTTTGAATTTTTAGTAAAATTTACACTAGAAAGAAAAACTTTGGGACGTGTTTTCCGAAATTTTTTACGTGCTAAGGGGTGAAAAATAAACCCGAGAGGTGGGAAGAGAAACTATCATGTACCACTTTGGCTCATAGGCTACTCCATTCTGAATGAATTATTACCGCAATCCCTTATTATAAGACTTAATTCAATTTTTCACAGATATTAAGAAAAATTGTTGTATCAATAAATTCATAAAAAAAATCTCTAAAATACTACTTTTAATAAACTGTTTTGTTCAATGAACCAATTAACAGAGTCTTAAATCTTAATCATACTTGCCAACTAAATTGAGAAACTATTTAACTATTTTGAATAATTTGAGGACTTTTCAATAGTGTCCTTTTAATTGCAATCAAAATTTTGGATCCAAATGCTATAGCATATGTGAAAAATGGCGTAGAAAAACACATCAACATTTAAAGTTACACGTCATTATGTCTGATGGTTAAACTTGATAAAGGGACTTATTTGATACTCTCTCCGTCCCAAAACATAAGGAAAAATTGATGGACCAAATTGATAGATGAACACAATTTAAAGACTAACAAACAAGTTTATTCACTCCAAAAGGGAGATGCAGAAAGTTTCTCTCATTTCACTATCATCATAATTTTTGTTTACATGGGTTTATTTATTGAAGAGAAACCATGAAGTCAACCTTAGTTAAATAATAAAATATTTCAAATTCAAACCTTTTCTAAAGTAATTTATTTGTCTCTTGTGATGAAATGAATAATGGTTTGAGTGAAAAGCATGTGGTTCATTGAATTCACAAGCGCGTGATAAAAGTAACTGACATTGGGCTCAATTTCAACCACATTGAAGTAACTCACAACTTGTTTGGTTTAATCTTCAAAGTCCAAAAACACTTACTATCTGTCTGCAATCTGCATGGGCTTCAATGCAATGTAATGTAATGTAGCAGACACATGTTTGCATAATATATTAACAACAATGTTTTATAGAATGAAACATTAACGTTATGTATAGTTTCACCTGACAATACTGTTGCGGAGTTTTCAAGGTTTCCATCATAATTTACCACATAAAGTTGTTTTCCTTAGATGTTATAGACTATAGTTTTCTTTTTTAGCAAATGTTTTATTCACAAATTAATGAAATCAATACAATAAATGATTTGTATTACTATGTCTTATTTGAACCTTTTATATGCATTTATACATTTTTAAAAAGATGATAAATAAAAAGGTTAGTATTCTTGAATGTGTTTGAGGTCTCACATTGTTTAGGTTTTCGGACTATTGAACGTATAAATATGTAGAGTAATCTCATACTATGAGCTAGCTTTTGGGATTGAGTCTTCAAACTTACTTAGCATGGTATTAGAGTCTATTGGGTCTATTGTTGTGCTTCCTACATCGTTAACGCTTCAGGTCCATTGAGCTGGACAGAAGCGTGAGGGGGTGTGTAGCGGCCAACACTCGGTGGGATTTAGTCCCACATCAGATAGATAGGATGTTTGATAAGAGTTTATAAAAAAAAGACACTCCTCACCACACAAGCTCGTATCACTTTTATCCCTTTCATTTGAACCAATTTTGATTTTCCTTTCTATATATGTTGTTTTTTTCTATTTCACTCTTGTAATTTGATTTTATTTTTTTTTGTTTTTCCTTCCTCATAATATTTTTTGGTATTTTATAAGAAAAAAAAAATCAAAACACACTCGAATGATAGAAAATAAAAGTGCTACTAACTTTATCATTTTTAAAAATATAAAAAAAGGTTAAATATGTTTTTATTCCTTACTTTTATGTGAGTTTTAACTTTTAATCCCTATATTTTTTTAATTATATTTTTAGTCCCTCGTGTTTTTTCCGTTTGCACTTTTAGTCCCTACCGTCAAGTTCTGGTGACTAGGCTAACGGAAAATGCCACGTAAGATGCCACGTAGGACGCCACGTACATTAATGAACCTACGTGGCATTTTTTATGTTGATATATTTTTAATCCCTACTTTTACGTGAGTTTTCACTTTTAGTCCCTACATTTTTTTTATAATATTTTTAGTCCTTCACGTTTTCATCATTTGCATCTTTAGTCCCTACTGTCAAGTTTTGGTGATTAGGATAACAGAATATGCCATGTAGGAAGACATATAGGATACCACGTCATTTAATTAATGTATGTGGCTTTTATGATAAGGATTAGACCTAATGCAAACGGGTTTACCCGGCACCAAAACTGACCCGACCTAACTAAAACATAAATTCCAAAATTTAATTCATGATCTCTTTCTTCTTCTCAAACCCATAAATCGCAGTAGCTTTTCTCATTTGAAAGTTGTTTATGAATGATGGAGGATAATCGAATCAACGGTTGTAGATATGGGGTAGCTATTGCGTTCAAAGTTGTGCAAGTATACATAGTCCAACTATAACAAGTGATAAGAAATAATATCGTGTCCACAAAGATTGTCAACGGGAACATTTTCACTGAACATACAAAATTGAATTCTAATTCATGAGTATGAAGAGAACCAAATAATATCGTAGTTTTAGAGATTCTAGACAAAATAATTAAAAAGGGATTTAATGATCAAATTTGGTAGTGATGTTGGATATATGATCCATTCAACTAATAATCTAGTATTTGTGATTAATAAACTTGCATTTAATCCTAAGTTTGTCAAACCTTGAATAAAAAAAATGTCATAAAACTAGCTACATACCCGTGCATACGCACGGAACGGGCCTTCGGCACGTTATATGTTGTGGTATCGTTGTTTCGTCGGGTCGTAGGGTCGGAGAGGTCGGTTGATACAAATTGAAAATTAAAAAAAATGGTGAAAAAGCAATTAAAAACAAACAACTTAATTTAAATTAGTCATTACATTAGTCAAAGAAATGATAACAAACTAATAAGAGCTAAACATTTCAAAATTACTCATAATAAACTACCAATCAAAAGATTTTAAGTTATAGGTTAGAAGTAGTCATAATATTACATAAACTGAGATTGAAAAGGATAAAATGATGAAAAAACAATTTAAAAAAAAAACAACTTAATTTACATTAGTCATTACATAAGTCAAACAACTGATAACAACTTAAGTGCTAAACATTTCAAAAGTACTCATAATAAACTACCAATCAAAAGAGTTTGAGTTATAGGTTAGAAGTAGGCATACTAGTACCAAAACTGAATTAAAACAAACATAAGAATTCCTAAACATTTAGGTATTTTTTTTCTGTCATTTATCTTGGTGTGTGTCACAATAAGGATTTGATCTTCTTGAACTTCAAAGTTGAGGAGGTCTCCAAGATGCAATTTGTATCGCTTTAAGAATTTGGACCAACCACTCCAAATATACTTCTCATCAAAAGTTTTTTCCGTATACTTCTTTCTGATGTAATGATTGTGGCTGGGACTTCAAAATTATTTTGGATTGATACGAAAGTAATGTTAGTTATGTTTTTAAAGTGGCCTCGGACATGTTCTTTTGGAATGTGCTGATTTTGAAATAGAAAAAAAACAGACAAAGTTTCAGCTTCAAATGACTTAGTCATGTATGACTATAAATGTATAACTTGTTACAAATGATTTTATAACAATGATTTCATGAAATTGTATGGTTGATTTTATTTTTGACGGTTTTATAATACACATATCAAATTGAATAGGTTATGAATTAGCTAAATATGTCCTTTTGGAACCGGGTAAACCGTTTATCTTAGGTCCAATCCACATCATAAAGGTCACGTAGATTCATTAATCGACCTATTATCCTCTGTGCCGTCCCGCGTGACATATTTTGTTATCCTAGTGACATATTTTGTTATCCTAATCACCAAATCTTGACACTAGGGATTAAAGATGCAAACGGTGAAAACGTGAGGGACTAAAAATATAATAAAAAAAATATAGGGACTAAAAGTGAAAACTCACGTAAAAGTAAGGACTAAAAACATATCCACATAAAAAATGCCACGTAGATTCTTTAATTGACGTGTCGTCCTATGTGGCATTTTCCGTTAGCCTAGTCACCAAAATTTGACGGTATGGACTAAATATACAAACAGAAAAAATATAAGGGACTAAAAATGTAATAAAAAAAATTTAGGGACTAAAAGTCAAAACTCACGTAAAAGTAGGGACTAAAAACATATTTAACCCTATAAAAAATTAGTTATTAAATAACTTATAGTTGATTTATATGATATTAATTAGAGTACAACCGAAAGAAAACAATTAAAATTACATTGAAATCAAAACATATATATTTTTTAGAGTTGTCTGCGAGCAGAGACTTATCTGCCTAGCTTTTCATTCTACTGTTATTCCATCAACTTTTGACTACGAAGCTGCTTTTGAATTCTGATAGACTGAGCACTTTAGGTTCGAGTTCGGAAGTTGGTGTTTTCTCCGATGGTTTGGTAACTGAGGAGTGTCCTTCTAAGAATGAGATTATAAGAATACCTCTTTTAGGTGGTGACTGTTTTTGGTATTTTCATTGGTGTTCCACTTATATACTGTTGGGACAATGTGATAATTTGGGAGAAATTAGAGAGAATAGAACGAGAGAATTGAGAAGAGAATTAGGGAGAAAGAATAATTGCATTCATCCACAAAGGGCAAAGATAGTTATATACAAAACGAAAAACTTCCCTAACTGCCAAACTAACTAACTATGACAGCTATTCAAAAGACACGTTCTCAGCTTCTGAAGCATCTCAGCTTCTGGAGCACTACAACTTCTGAAGCACCACAGCTTCTGAAGCTCTGTAGCTTCTGAAGCTCTTCACAGCTTCTGAAGCTCTGTTTTCCAAAACATGACTTATTAATTCAACACACCTCCTAAGGCATGTTTTCCAAAGCATTCATTCCTATAAGTTTCTTCAGAGTGTCAAACCTTGCTTTAGCCATAGGTTTGGTTAGAATATCTGCAAGTTGGATTTCAGTATTGCAATATTCCAACTCAAGCTTATTTTTGTTTACTTGATCTCTCAAAAAGTGAAACCTCATCTCAATGTGCTTACTTCTTCCATGACTAACTGGGTTGTTAGCCAAATCAATTGCTGACTTGTTGTCAACAAGTAGCTTTATCTTTGTTGCCTCTACTGCCCTTAATTCAGTGAGCAACATCTCAATCCAATTTGCTTGACAAGCTGCAAATGAAGCTGCCACATACTCAGCTTCACATGATGACAATGCCATTATCCCTTGCTTCTTAGAACACCAAGAGATTGGCGCATTACCTATCATGAACAGGTATCCTGCAGTACTCTTCCTGTCATCTTGATCTCTTCCCCAATCCGAATCTGAGTAACCATAAGCCACTTGCTTTTTGCTACTGTTCTTTTGGTTTGGAATCAAAATGCCATGATCCATGGTTCCTTTCACATATCTAAGAACCCTCTTTGCAGCAGTCAAGTGATTCATCCTTGGTTGATCCATAAATCTGCTCAACAGACCAACACTATGACATAAGTCAATTCTAGTATTGCACAAGTACCTCAATGATCCTATGATCTGCCTGTACAATGTTGAATCAACCAACTCATCCTCAGTATTCTTGCTCAGCTTCACACCTGTTTCCATAGGAGTAATTGCAGGGTTGCAATTGCTCATATGAAACCTCTTCAAAATGTCAATGACATATTTCTTCTGATGCAAGAAATAGCCTCTATCTGTTTTCACAAATTCCATGCCAAGGAAATATGATAGCTCTCCTAAATCAGTCATCTCAAACTCCTTCATTATGTCTGCTTTGAACCTCTCTAGCACAGCTTTGTTTGATCCTGTGATCAACAAATCATCAACATACAGACACAGTATTATAATCTCATCATGACTTGAGCCTTTCACATATACTCCATGTTCTGATGTGCATCTAGTGAATCTCAAATCCAACAGGAAGCTATCAATTCTCCTGTTCCAAGCTCTTGGAGCTTGCTTCAAACCATAGAGGGCTTTGTTCAACTTGTACACCTTCTGTTCTTGACCTTTGATCTCAAATCCTGGTGGTTGCTTCACATATACCTCTTCCTCTAATGGTCCATTCAGGAAGGCAGATTTCACATCAAGCTGGTGCATAGCCCATCCTTTGTAGGTAGTTACTGCAACAACTAGCCTAATTGTCTATAGCCTTGCCACCGGTGCAAAAAATTCATTAAAGTCAAGTCCAGGCTTCTGAAGAAAACCCTTAGCTACTAACCTTGCTTTGTACTTAGCAATTTCACCACTTGGTTTCATCTTCAGCTTGAAAACACATTTCACATCAATAGGTCTCTTGTTCACAGCTTTATTCATCAATGTCCATGTGTTATTCTTCTCAATTGACTTCAGCTCCTCTTTCATAGCATTCAACCAATTTGAATCTTTCAAGGCTTCACTCAGAGTCACTGGTTCCAATTCTGCAATCATTGCTTCATTGACCAGTTCTCTATCTTCAGTGATTGCTTGATCAGGAAACACATCATACTCATTCAACCTTATTGACTGTACCCTTTCTCTGGTTGATCTTCTCAACTGTTGATTAGGTGCAGCATTAGGCTGATGATCTTCAACTTCTATCTCCTCTTGATTTGTTTCCTCTAGTATAAGTCTTCTGTTGAGAATTGAGCCTTCAGCACTTGTGCCTTCAGTCCAATCCCAACCCTTTGATTCATCAAACGTGATATCTCTGCTAATCACAACCTTGTTATCTCTAGGTGAGTACAATTTGTAAGCACCAGTGGGATGAGTGGGATGATAACCTAGCAATATCATTGTCTAACTTCTATCATTAAGTTTTCTTCTAACCTGATCAGGAACATGTTTGAAGCAAAGTGAGCCAAATATTCTAAAATGACTAACACTTGGTTTCAAACCTGTCCAAGCTTCATGAGGAGTCTTGTCTTGTAACCTCTTTGTAGGACTTCTATTGATGATGTAAACTGCTGTAGAGGCTGCTTCACCCCAAAACTTATGAGGCATATGCTTAGCTTTAAGCATACTTCTGGTCATGTTCATGATGCTTCTATTCTTCCTCTCAGCTACACCATTGTGTTGAGGGGTGTAGGGTGCAGTGACTTCATGCTCTATACCTTCATCTTCACAGAATTTTACAAATTCATGTGAAGTGTATTCACCACCTCCATCAATTCTCAATTTCTTAACACTAAATCCACTTTGATTTTCAACTAGTGTCTTAAATTTCTTGAACTTGGTCAATACATCACTCTTCTTTTCGATAAAGTAGAGCCAAACATGTCTAGTACAATCATATATGAATGTCAGAAAATAGCTATTACCTCCAATGGATTTCACCTCAAATGGACCACACACATCTGAGTACACCATTCCTAGCTTCTGAGTTGACTTCATAGGTAATTCATTCTTGAATGAATTTATGGCCTGCTTTGCTGCACAACACTCTTCACACACTTCACTTGGCGCTCTGATCTGAGGCAAGCCATGAACCATCTTCTTGGAATTCAACATGCTTAAACTTTTGAAGTTTAAGTGTCCAAACCTGTGGTGCCATATCCAATTCTCTTCTGTACCAGTAACTGAGGCTAAGCACTTGAAATCAATCACATTGATTTCAACCTTAAAGGTTCTATTGCTTGACAATGGAGCTCTTAGGATTAACCTACTTTTAGCATCATAAATCTTTAATTCTTTATTAGCCATTGTCACTGTATAATCCTTTTCAAGTAATTGACTAAGACTAATCAAATTACTTGTCATGGAAGGAACATACAATACCTCATTGATGAAGGATTCCTGACCATCTTTTCTCTTCACAAGAATTGTCCCCATACCTTCACTAGTGATCTGACTGTTATTAGCAAACTTGATATTCCTTCTCACTGAATAATCAAGCTTCAAGAACCACTTCTTGTTGCCAGTCATGTGATTGCTACAACCAGTGTCAAGATACCACAAGTTGGATTTGTCACTTTCAGTGTTTGTAATTGCCATGAGCAGGGAATCATCAGAGTCACTACCATTTCCCTTTGCCAATTGAGCTTCATCCTTGTCACTTCTCTTAACTTTCTTAGAGTGACACCCTCTAGCATAGTGGCCAAGCTTCTGACAATTATAACACTTCACATCCTTCTTATCAATCTTTTTCTTTGAACCTTTCTTGTTACCTTTGCTAGGCTCTGAGTCTTTTAGGTTCTTGCCATCATTCTCTGAATCTTCTTTCTTTTTCTTGTTTTTCCCTTTGGAACCTTTCTGAAATTTTGCCTGCAAAGCTTGATCAATGACTTTGTTTGAGCTCCTCTGCTTGACTCGCAATTCATGTGCCTCCAATGAAGCTTGAAGCTCCTCTATCTCCATAGTAGCCAAATCCTTTGATTCTTCTATTGCTACTACTATGTGATCAAATTTCTCAGTCAAGGTTCTCAAAACCTTCTCAATCTTGGACTTCTCTGACAGAGCTTCACCATTTGACTTCATCAAATTAGTGATACTCAACATTCTTGAAAGATACTCAGCTATCGTTTCTTGATCATTCATTACCAACATTTCATATTGTCTCCTTAGAGCTTGCAGCTTGATATTCTTCAGTTTTTCATCACCTCCATAAATCTTTTTCAATGTATCCCAAGCACCTTTAGAAGACTCTTCCTCAATGATCTTCTCAAAGATATTAGGATCCACACACTGATGTATGATGAACAGACCTTTTGCATCCTTTTTCTTCAGCTCGCGATGCAAGGCTCTTACTGCTTCATCAGCATTTGCAGCCAGGTCTGGTACTCCATCATTCACAGTTTTAAGAACATCTTGAAACCTGAAAATGACCTTCATCTGTGCACACCAACGATCATAGTTTTCACCTTTGAAAACTGGAAGATTTGCAGGAAATTGTGATGAGGTTGTGCCATTGTTCGCCATTGTTTCTTGATCAAAGAATCAATGCAAAACGTGAATCACAACCGGGCTCTGTGATACCAATTTGTTGGGACAATGTGATAATTTAGGAGAAATTAGAGAGAATAGAACGAGAGAATTGAGAAGAGAATTAGGGAGAATGAATAATTGCATTCATCCACAAGGGGCAAAAATAGTTATATACAAAACGAAAAACTTCCCTAGCTGCCAAACTAACTAACTATGACAGCTATTCAGAAAACACGTTCTCAGCTTCTGAAGCATCTAAGCTTCTGGAGCACTACAGCTTCTGAAGCACCACAACTTCTGAAGCACCACAACTTCTGAAGCTCTGTTTTCCAAAACATGACTTATTAATTCAACATATACGACGCCTTTGTTTTGTAGTTTTTCGTTTACGAGTCTCTGTTCATTTTATACAAAGACCTGATTATTATTAATAATATATTTGTTGTTAAAAAAAAATATTTTTGGACAAATATTAATTTGTAAATGTGAGGATATTATAAGACAGATGGAATATCTTTTATAAAATTATATGTCTTTTCCAAAGGATTCTAGTTTTTAACTTTTTTAGACACATACTGCATGTGTTTCTTACTTTTGTAATGATATAAATCCTAGTTAATATAATATTGAACTTTTAAAGAAATATGTTTTTTTTCATTAACTCTTTAGTTTTTACAAGAAATGATATAAAAATATAAAGTTCAGCCACAAAATAAATAAAATTTGATAAAGAAAGGAACGGTATTAAACATAAATTAAAATTACAAAAATGTACACAATAGAGGACAAATTGAACTTGTATTGTTGTTGGTTTACTACTTGCACTGTTGAAAGTGAATCTGGACCAATTGGTACCACTGCAAGCATCCATGCAATGTAATTTGCAAGTAGTAGCAGGTTCAATCAAATTGTTCAATTCGATCCAATCCAATCCAAACCAATTCCATATTTATTTGGATCAAACATTTTTCGAAAATAAACTTCAAGAGAAAGAAAAGTCTTGATAAGTGAAACAAGTTATAACTTAACTAATAATGATGATATTGTTAAATTTTAACACATTCGACGGTATTTGAACACAAAATCTCAAAGTGTATGTAAATTTCAGCCGTGTCAAACAATGAATGAATACATAATTATTTTTGTGTCTAAATATTATTTATTTTATAATAAATAGACAAAATGACAATAGCTATTAAACACACAAATAGAAAAGTCGAGTTAAAAAAAAAAGTTGAATTTCAAACCTCAATCACAAAATTGAACTTGATAATTTTTATTTTTTTTCAATTGAATTAAAATTTGTGAAATATATCTTAATAATATTATTACATCTCAATCTCATCATAAACCATTATGAGTTCAAATTCAAACATTTGATTTTATAGCAAAATTACACACCGCCTTAAGATAGCTTGTCGTTTAGTCTATATACATATAAACGTCACATGCCATCTTTTTTTTTTGACGGGGTCACATGCCATCTTAAAGTACATTACATTTACATGAGCTATATATATGTATTGTCTGGTTATTTTTTTAAAAAAACAAACACATGTAGGGAAGAAAAAATTGATTGTTGCTTATGTGACACAATCTAGTTGGATAAAACTCATTCATATATTTTTATGGAGAAGGATTGAAATATTGTTTTGAAGCATGCTCTTCATAAAATAAATGCTTGCGTTGATATTCTTACAAAGATGCAAATAATCTATTAGACTCTTTCATTCTAGTTTGTAAGTCTCTTCCTAATATGCATCACACTACTTCCAATGGTAGATTTGGATTTTATTTTCATCTCTTACCACATGTAAAAATAAAATAGTGGTTATCTCATAAGTTATTCAACCCTAACCATTGATCAAATTACATCAACGATCAAAATTAGATCCAATAGTTTTACAATAAGTGGTACACAACATAGAGCTAACCTCTACTTGATCATAGCTAGAGAGACTCTGACTAGGGTGTGAGTGGATCAGAAAAATTGATTAAATTGAAAATTCAAATCAAACCAGATTAGAAAAATTGATTTTCTTGTTCAAAAAAAGAAAAACCGATTTGTTCTAGTTCTAGTAAAAAAATTAAATCGAACTGATAAGGACTACAGTGGTTTAGTTTGGTTTTTAATTTTAATTTTTAAAAATCGAAGAACCGAATCGAAGTGTACACGTAAGCCAACATTTAATGGTCCATTCTAACACATAACTTGTTCATCTATCTCTTTGTTATAGGTTTAACATCCAAACACAAACCCTAAGTCATAAACAACCACGCGTTCCTTCACCTCAGTCATGGAAACATGATCCGCTTGGCATTCCCTTCGCCTAATGTGATTGATAGTGAACTATTATCATTTTAAGTATGTTGTTTGGATTTGTTTAATTTTGAGTATGTTGTATGTATTTATTTAATTTAAAGTTGTTGGAATAAATAGAGTTTGAAAAAGAAATAAAAAAAAAGATAGTTTAAAAAAGAATTTAATTTGTATATAATGGTTGTAAAAAAATTTATTTATACATACATCTAATCAAATTACTACATGTAAATATATTCGAGGAGATTCTAAAATCAAATCTATGAAAATGACATTACGATGTAATTTAATTAAATGCACATATAAAAGAAATTTACATTATCAGTACATTACATAAAATACGCTGAAGAAGATGATAACAGAGAATACACATGCACATAATTATTTGAAATATAAAAAAGAATAAGTGTTTTAAACTAATTAATTCAGTACAATTCTTCTTTCTTTTTTTAGATTTTAGTACAATTCTATTTTTTTTAAAAGAGTACAATTCTATTTTTAAAAGCACTAAAAATCAAACTCAAACAAATTAATTTGGTACAATATGATTAGTTCGAATATTTGTTTTACTAAAAATCAATTTAAACCGAACTAATAACACGCTTAATTTTGATTTCTCTTCTCTCTTCAAACTTTTCATACTTATATACATGATAATTATAATATTATAATATTAGTATTTTTGTTATTATAATCATATTATAATATTAGTATTTTTGTTATTTAGACTGGTACTACATGCCGTGGCCACCTCTGCAGAAATCTGAGAAAGAAATGAAAGAGCTGGCACAAAACCCAACACTCTCATTTCATTACTAACCTCACAATATAACACGACACAAACTTTGTCTTCTAAACCTCCTTAACAAATACTACTACTATTCAATTTTTTTTACAAATTAAAACAAAAACAATTTCTATATTATTATATTATATTAAATATATACATATATCTATTCCTTCACATTCATATCACAATCCTAGCCTAGAAAAGACCCATGATATATCAAACTCATATGATTATTGATGACTATGATATATTGGATATATAGATTCAGATACCATCAACAGAAAACTAAACTAGATGAAAATTTTTCATCCTTTTCAAAACTAAACCATTCTTAGCTTTCAACTTTGAGCTCAAATTCCAACATTCCAAACTTGCATACACAAACAAAATCCAAACTTTTTCTTCAAACAGAGAAAAGAAAAAAAAAAGATTGATTTTTTCTTGTAACTTTTTCTTAATATGAGTAACTGGTTGGGATTCTCTCTTACTCCACACTTGAGGATTGATGAAGAATTTGGCGGAGAAAATCAAAACCAAAATCAAGAACATCATGGTGAAGGATCAGAAATTATAGGAAGCAACTATGTTCCATCTTCTTCTTCTTCTTCTCATCATCTTCATAATCACTTATCTGTTATGCCTCTGCGTTCTGATGGTTCACTCTGTGTTTCTGATACCTTTACTCACTCTGTTACACCTCAAGGTATATATCATTGCATGTTCTTATAACATTTTTTTGTTCTATTTCATTAGTTCTCAAAAGGGTATTTTTTATTTTCCTTAAAACTATTTGCATGTTGTTAAAAATTGTTCCTTTTTTCCTCTAAAAAACAGAACTTCCTCTGTTTTACTCTGTTTTTTATTTGTCACATTTTTTTTTTCTTTCATTTTTTTAATAATGTTTAGCAATTAAATTTTTATATGGATTTTGTTGTAGCAGAATGGAGATATGAAAATGCAATAACTGATGGAAATTCAAATGAAGGACCAAAACTTGAAGATTTTTTGGGATGTTACCAAAATCAAAACCAAAATAGTACTAATACTATTTCTAAAATCAATGTTAATGTAACACCAAGTTTTTGCACTAATAATAATACAGAGATTCACTCTTTCCATCATGGATATAATGATAATAACAATAATAATCATCATGGTTTAATTCATGGTAATAGTATGTATAAATCTTGGATGAGTCAGAATCAATTTTCTTGTGATGGAAAAAATTCTAGTGATGGAAATGGTTTTCAATCTCTTAACTTAACTATGAGTCCAAGTGTGCAAAATGGTGTTAGTGTTGGTGCAATTTCAACTGTTCAAGTGAATGAAGATCCTAGAAAAAGGTCTTTGTCAAAATCTAATGCTGCTAGAGAACCTGTTCCTCGTAAATCTATTGATACTTTTGGACAAAGAACTTCTCAATATCGTGGTGTTACAAGGTATTATTTAAGATTAATTATTTATTTGGTTTTTTTTATTATATAGTTTTTTTCTAGGTTCTAAATGTCAACTTTGAAATAGCCACAAAATTTAGAAACTTGTAAGTCAAAATTTGTCTCTAATAGTAATAAGTAAGAGTTTAGTCTTTTAAGTTTTAACCTAAGGTACCGAGTTCAAATTCCGTAAAGAATAGTTGTAAAATGATTATTAGTTTCACTTTGATTAATAAAAGAAAAATTGTTTCTAATGTTGTACTAAGTGTTAGATATGTCAAATTTAGTGATAATTTTATTTTATTTTTGGTTTCTAATTTGGGCGTTAATTCAACTTTTTTTAAATGATTTTGATGTTTTGGAAAACCAGTCATTTGCAAAATTGCAACACATAAAAAAATATCTTTTGTTCTTCTTAATGTTAATTTCTTATGATTTTTTTTTTTGTTTATAATTTTTGGGCTTGATGGATTTGTTTAGGCATAGATGGACAGGGAGATATGAGGCACATTTGTGGGATAATAGTTGCAGAAAAGAAGGGCAAACAAGGAAAGGAAGACAAGGTCAGAGAAACATAACATAACTTTTGAATTTTCAATTTTTTTTATTTTTTTAAATTTTTTTTTTAGTTTTTGATTGTTTTGGTTTATGTTGTCATTGACTAAGGAAACAAGTTTTGTGACTATTTCTCAAAAACCAAACATATAGTATTTCTTTTGTTTTCTATCTTGTTTTAAAAAAGAATATACTAACGGTTTGTTTTTTGCACTTGTTGGATTCTTCTCCTTTCATGGCTTCATCAAATCCTTCACAGTTTACCTTGGTAAGTCACACTCCTACATATGCATTTATTCTCTTTTACTCTCTCTTTACTTCTTTACCAACTATGTAATGTAAACTTTAGATTAAATTAGTTTCATTGCTCAATATATGAAACATTGGAACGTGTGCTTTTCTCAAAATGAGTTATGACTTTTGGTAAACAAAATAAATTTAGTTTATGTTTAGTATCATGTACGTTAGATATGTCAGAATCATGTGGCATATCAACATGATACCAAACATAGACTAATTCTGTTATATCAAATGTACAAAACTTTTTACACCGACAATCGGTAAATCATAAATGTAATTTTTATATAGTTTTATTTAAAGTTGAACATTTTTAATGATCTGATGATTATTATTGATTAATAGTATAAATTACTTTTACGCCGACCATGCATGTCAAGCAAATTCTTAACATGTTTTCATTATTATTATTAGGTGGTTATGATAAGGAAGAAAAAGCAGCAAAAGCTTATGACTTAGCTGCACTGAAGTATTGGGGTCCAACAACTCACATAAATTTCCCTGTAAGGTTTCTGAGACTCTCACAGTTCACACCTTTGGAAAAAAAGTCTTACTAGAGCACTATAAAAGAACACAAAAATTAAATTATTTAGAAAAAAAATCATACATTTCTTTTGTATATTTAATGTATGCAGTTTGAAACATTACATAATAAGTTAGTAACTGTGATCACTCTATGTATATCTACTACTTTCTTAAATGCTCAGATAAGCACTTATGAGAAGGAACTTGAAGAAATGAAGCACATGACTAGACAAGAATTTGTCGCCAATTTAAGAAGGTACCATTAAATTTTTTTCTTCAATGTAAATGTGAACATGGTGAATTTTCTTTTTCTTTTGTCTTTTACTTTTCACCAATTTTATTCAATATGGAATGAATTGTCCTTTTTGCATCACTTGCACAGGAAAAGCAGTGGATTTTCAAGAGGTGCTTCTGTGTATAGAGGTGTGACAAGGTATGGCCAAAAGTGATATGCTTTTTTCATTAATTTTAGTGAAGTTTTCAATGAATTATTTTTGCAATTTCAGCTTCTTCTTTTTTAATTAAAATGGACAATTATTGGATAATATTTTTATCTTTTTCTTCTTGTCTCAATTTTTCAGACACCATCAACATGGAAGGTGGCAAGCTAGGATAGGAAGGGTTGCAGGAAACAAAGATTTATATCTTGGTACATTTAGTAAGTTTTCTACCCTCATTAACTATTATTGCTTCTCTTTCAAGCTTCCTTTATACCATTTTTTTAGTTTTACATTAAGTATATGTTTTTTGAGGGAAAAATGGTGACATCGTGATTTTATTGAAACTCTAAATGTTAGCTTTTGTCAAAATCAAAGTTGCTCACCATGATTCCACCAAATACACCGCCAAACCAAACACGCACTTATGTATTTCCTTCACTAATTTACGATAGTGTTAAATACTACCACCGTCGTTACTATGAGCCACTTTGGCACTTCTTAATATATTAATAGAAGTAAGTAAAATGTAATTAGTGTGTATATTTTGCGTATGACTATTACTGAATTGCCCTTTGTGGATAGATGTGTTCAATATCAAGTTTTCATCTTTAAAGACAAATTAATAGTATTAATAAGGAATACATTTAGAAAAAATATAATAAATGTATCTAGTACTAATTTGAAATAGAGCTTTTATTTAGGTACAATTTTTTTTTTCTAAAATTAATTATGAAGCTTATAATTAGGGATAGAGGTACTATAATCTGTATTTTATAAAATCATGTCCTAGTTTTCATTTGTTGATTTACATTTTGTTAGTCATTCTAATTAGTGAATCATAACAAATTCTATAGGCACACAAGAAGAGGCTGCAGAAGCATATGATATTGCGGCAATCAAATTCAGGGGAACGAGTGCCGTGACCAACTTTGACATAAGTCGGTATGACGTGAAGAGAATTTGCTCAAGCTCAACTCTAATCACCGGTGATCTCGCTAAACGCTCTCCTAAAGAATCCCCCGCTCCTCCTGCAGCCATAGCCGAGGACTTCAATTCGTGCGGAAGTTCATCCACACCTTCTCAGCCGCCTCCTCTAGCTATCACCGATGGTGAACAACATTCTGATGAACTGTCCAATATGGTTTGGAATTCCAACAGCGAGCAACCACCGCAAAATGAGTGCGGAAACAAGACCAACATCAATGATTCGTCACAGCACGATTCACAAAGCAGCAAGAATGAGATGAATCCTCAAAGTCCCAAATTACCTAATGAGTTTGGAGCGAGTGGAGCTGATTATGGACATGGTTACTTCACACTGAATGAACCAAAATATGATGATGGAAGCAATGAAAATGACCACATGAATAACAATAGGCTTGGAAATTTGGGTTTGGTTAACCAAGTTCCTATGTTTGCTTTGTGGAATGAATGAATGAAGGGAATGTGTTGACATTATAAAACATTAGCTTAGAAAAACTAAGATAAAATGTCAGAATATTATTATTATTATTATTATTATTGAATGATTATTTATGTTTGGTACTATATGGTAGTAACTTTTTTTCTTTTGAAGGAAAGTGATATGTCAGAAATATTGATTCCTTATGTGTTGGTAGGGTACATATTATATACTAATCCAAATCCAATATAGATTTGAAGTGTGTGTAGATGTGAATGGATCCTCTCAATTCATTTTTTCTCAATTTTCTTCAATTTTCACATCTCAATCATCAATCTACTTTTCCTCATTTCTTTTCAATTTAAATATTACTTTATATTTATAATCTAATGGTTTAAAACCCCACTTTATTTTCTCAATTTTTTTTCAAATTGAGAGGATCCTTTCTCGTGTGTAGATAGTCACACGTATCTTGATTGTCTGATTAAGTTTACTTTAAAATTTTAACTATCTATATTTGATTGTACAATCGAGATATTTGCGACAATTATATCGCACCTAATCCAAATCCAACAATACTACCTAGCCCAAGATTATATCTACTTTAGTGTAAATGAAAATTGTTGCATAAAACCAATCATAGATTCGTACAAAACCATGAAAATGATAATTAGTATATCCGTTTTGACCAGCAACTTAATTTTCATCCAAAATTATCATTTGGCAAGTTATCATCATGAGTACTTTTTCATTGACTACAAAGATATTTTCATGCATGAAATCTTTATTGAAAATTGGTTCAGTTTGTCATGCAAATATAAAGAGGGTAATAAATTAATGGAATGTGGTGGGGAAATAAAATAGTGACATCTATGTCTTTTGGCAACAAGACAAACAAGAAAGACATAGATGGGGAATTTCCCTACTTAGTATCATAACGTTACTTTCATGTTCTTAAGCACTTGTTTAAAACTAACTAACACAAGAGAAAATTAATTAAGTATCGTAGTCTTAAGTAGTAGTAGAGATTATAAGTTGATTTAGTGATGGAAGATTTGAGTAGTATATTAGAGATTATAAGTTCAACCCTCAGCTCCATTTTAAATAAATAAATAAAAATCATTTGTTTGGTTGGTTCAAAGTTCAATGTGATAATCTCACTTGCTTTCTCATAACCGTGTTTAGTTCTACAATAAAGTTGGTTTAAAAACGAGGGTAAAAATCAATCTCATATGATATATCCAATGAAGTTGTTTATTTCTACAATGAAGTTGGTTTACCCTTTTGTTGCATCTCTAATTTTACCCTAGTTTTTAAACCAATTAAATTTGAAGTTGGTTGCAATTTCTCATTGGTATACATATTGAAACTAGTTCTATACAGTATATCATCACCTTTTGGAATAAGTCTTAGGCCCCATTTGGCCCGACTTATTTTCTCATTTTTTTCGTCTCCTTAAAAATAGTAAAGAAGGAAAAAATTGTGTTTGACTTCACTTTTATTTATTTTTTACTTCTTTACTTTATTTCTTTGATACTTTTAAGGAGAAATATTGTCAAATATAATTTTATACTTCTCTATTTCGTTTAAGCTAAATAGAAAAGTAAAAAATAAGCCGGGCCAAACGGGGCCTTAGTCTAACCAATGTAAATTTGTTATTCAGAGTGTCATTATTAATATTTTAATATTATTTGATTCTGCAAGAATAGTTATTGTAGGTTTCAAGAAAATAAAATAAATTGAAGAGCTACTATTAATTCTATTATTTCTAACGTCTTTTGTAATGGAAATCATACTAACATTAATTTCTATTGCTCCTAACATGAAAGAATTTGTGATTCTTAAAAGGTTTTAATGTGAAGATTCATCTTCCTAAGGTTCCTAAAGTCAAAGAAATGTTGTGGCATCCCCATTAATTTTTTGGACTAAGGGTCCGTTTGGTTCTATGAAAATAAATTAGGAGAAAGAAAAATTATATAAATCGATTGATAAACTTTAGTCTAAATTCATCCATTGATTTTTATAATTTTTCTTCCTCACATTTTCTTTTCATAGAACCAAACGGACCCTAAGATTCTATTTGAATATATAGAATATAATGGATTTGAGCAAAGTGAAATAGAGTGAAATGAAATACGTTTTACATTTCATTGTTTAGATATTTTATGATAGAATGAAAAAAAAAATTATATTTCATCTCTTACCTCACAAATTGGAGAGAACAAAATCATATGATCATATCATACTCCTAACTAGTTGTATCATCCATTTTCAAAATAAAAGAAAAAAAAAACAATTTTCAAAATAGAAAAAAAAACAGTAGAGATACGGTTTGACTAAGTCGAAGAATTGTTGTCGCCTGAATGGAGACTATGATAAGTATGGTACGCCCTCAACCAAAACAACTGAATTTGTCATGCTTTTGACTTGAGAGAAAGGTGATGGATGAATGAATCAATGCCTTAAATTGTGTGCCCATTCTCATATTACTAGTAGTACATGACAGAAAATAATAACCTTTGTCTACATTTTTTAAGAAAGTGTAAAACAATTTAGTCCAAATATTACTTCTAATAATAATTTGGGTCATGCTAACTAGTGTCCCCAGGGCACTAGTTAAAGATACTAAAACAAGAAATTTTGACATTGAAAATAGTGATATTTGAATATTTAAAAGATCAATTACACAAATTCCAATTTTTTTTTACCACATTTGGTTCCTTAACTAGTGCCCCTGGGGCACTAGTTAGCATTTTCCTAATAATTTTATTATCTGCTAAAACATTTACAGGAAAACAATAATTAATTGCTCGGTATTTAAGAAAATTAATTAAGTGTAATTAATTTTTTTGATTTGATGTAAAATATTGATTAAATTTACTATATTATCCTTCTTGAAAATCACATGTTTCTTTTGAAAAGTAAAAGTTGAATAATGATATATTAGAAATAATAGTATTAATTAGTTCAAAAGTAGATAACTTTTGCTTATAATAGTGACCAAAATTTGATGTGTTTTTTTGCTTATTATAAATGTGACCGGAGGGAGTACGAGACTAGACAGGACAACTTCTATTGTATTGTGTTTGATTTTTAAACTGTTTATGATAATGGACAAACTGGGGCCAAGGGACATGACAAAAACTGAAATTCTTGTCACCTACTGAACCATGAGATAACTTTTTGTCCTATGCACAAGTTGTCTAAAATATCAAAATAACATTTTATCCACCAAATATCCTACAATACAAAATTTGTATAATACCTTAAATATTTGTCTTGTGTTGTTCTGTCTTATACTGTTCTGTCTAGTACTTATATTTTGCATATCAAACAGACCCAATATGTACTAAGGGTGGGTACAACCGAGAAACCGATTTGAACCCATCTGACCCAAATCGAGAAACACATTCGGGTCAGTTTTATTTGAATTTAGGGGTTGGAGAAAGACAAAGTGTGGATATGTTTGGGTTATTGTGGGCGGGTTCAGTTGGAAGGTTTCGGCCTGTCGGTCCTCGAACCCAAACTGATACTACTTATTTTTATTATTATGAAAATTACTTTTATCATCCTACGGGTTACTCGTGCATCCTACGTGTTTTCCATTTTACCCTTCGGTTACTTAAGTAGAAGATGTTGTAAAAATGAGTAATTTTTGAGACAAAATACTCGGAAAAATCTTATATGAAATTTGTGTCCTCTACTTAAGTAGGAGATGTTATAAAAATGAAAATTTTTATAAAAACACCCTACTAACATGAAATTTTTGAGGTTTTTAACGTAGAATTCATTACTTAAGTTGCGGACAGGGTATTTTGGTGATTTCGTAGGGCGCGCCCCATAATCAATAGGGTGGCAAAAGTAATTTTCATTATTATTACATTTAGCAACAACCCAACAAATCAAAAGCCCAAATCAAAACTGGCCCAAATAAACCCTAATTTTTCTTATTTAAAGCCAATATATTGCCAGTTGTTGTCAATTGTAACCCTAGAAAAACAAGGAGCAGCGGCTGCAAATCTCTCCCTCTTTTATTTGTCTGTTTCATTCCTTAGTTCATACTGATCTCTCATCCCTCTTCATGGAAAGGTTATAATTCTCTCTCTGATTAAGGTTTTTTCTTTGATTTTCTTCAATATTGTTTATCGTTTTTTGTTTTTCTCTCACTCATTCCATGGTTTTGTTAGTCTTTATATGTACTTTTGTTTATATATTTTTGTTTCATGCTTTTTGTTTATGTTATTGAGATTATGTTTCTGTTAGATTTTTAACTTTAGATTAGTACCATGACTGACCCAAATCGGATCGGAACCGAATCGTGAATTCTAAAACCGACTAAACTGAGCTTAAATTTGATTCGAAATGGGCCTGAATATCTCAATCGTCGGTCCGGCCGATTCAGGAGTTTGGGCCCGAACCGATGCCCACCCATAATATGTACTATAGTATTGAATGTTGATCGTCCTTATAAAATAAAGACCATCTAAATTTAATTTTTATTGTATTTTTAGTCTTACAAAATAATCATATATTTAATTTTAGTTCATGTTGTTGATTAAACATGTATTTTTGAAATATTCTCTTAAAAACATGTTTAGAATATTCTAAAATTATTCTTAAAAAAAGTTTAAAATTTGATTTCTATGTTCATATTTTTGTTATTATTTAGCTTAATATTTTTGGTGTTTTATGCATGGAAAATATCATTAAAAAAATTTAAAATTTAGGTATAATAAAACAATTTTGATCTTAGTTGGGACTATAAATGTGCTTTTTGTTAATATTGTGGGAATAAATTTTATTAAAATTTAAACAGCATTAAAGTCAAAAGGTCCCAATTTTATAAAGATAAAAAAAAAAAAAAATTAACCCAAAATTTTATTGACAATCATAGTTGTTATGAAAGACACAATAACTTTAATTTATATTTGAAATGACATTGAGATTACCAGAATTAAAGTAAGTTATTGTAATTTTGGCATAACTATACTCTCTAGTTTTATTTTGGCATAATTATACTCTATAGTTTTCAGATCCATCTCAATCATCATTAATTATCCAATCTCTGGATTATAAATTCTAAATCCCTTTTTAAGAGCATTTTTGTCAGAATGGGAATCCTCGACAACAATAGAGGGGACCTAAAAAACAAATTTTTTTATCATACCGATAATCCAACACAATAAAAAAGTCATTTACATCTGTACCCTTTATGTATTTGTATTTCTCTAATACAATGTATTCTTTGGATTTAAGTTTTTAATTATCACAAAATAAAATTTACTAAACTTATTTTTATTAAAAGCGAATTATTTTTGACTTATAATCAACACGGAGTAAAATTTATATAACTTATAAAATATTATGATTTTAAATTAATATGCATAATAACTTAGTATAAAACAAAACCCCAATTCTGAAAACAATATAATTGAACAAAAATTTCTTCAGATTTTGTTTTCTCAGTTCATTTTTTAGAATTAGAATACTAGGATAAGCTACAATGGAATCACACACACAACATAAAGCTTACACTGTCGAACAAGTCTTTGAAGATTTTAAGGGTCGTCAAGCTGGTCTCAACAAAGCACTCACCACTGGTCTGTTTGAGAGAATATTTGGTCTATTAGATATACCACTGGTGAGAGCTTTGATGAGACTAGCTCGACGACCCTTAAAATCTTGAAAGACATGTTCGACAGTGAGAGTTGTTGTGAGTGTGATTCCTTTGTAGCTTATCCTAATATTCTTCTCATACGAACTGCGAAAACAAAATCAGAAGAATTTTTTTGTTCAATTGCATTGTTTGCAGAATTTGGGTTTTGTTTTTATACTGAGTTATATAAGCATATTAATTTAAAACCATAATATTTTATAATAAAGTTATATCAATTTAACTCCGCATTGATTATAAGTCAAAAACAATTCGCTTTTAATAAAAAAAATAATAAATTCGACTTCGCGTTACTTAAAAACTTAAATGAAAAGAATATACATTGTACCATAAAAATGCAAATATATAAAGGGTACAAAAGTATAAATGAAGTAAACTTCTAACATTGTATCTAGTCAATAATATGGTCCAGATACATCTTACATATATTCTATGAATCTATAAAGTAAACTTCTTCTTATAATAAGGACCGAGGGGGAGAATTTTTCAAATCTTTATTCTACATATTACTTCCTCATATATCGTCCAGCTTTGTTACATTATTATAGAAATATTTTAATTGACTTTGACCAGAAAAAGCATAATAATTCAAATAATTGCCGTATTTAGAATTCAAATAAGACTTTATCGAATGTACTAGTATTGAATGTTGATCGTCCTTGTAAATTTAATCTTTATTTAATTTTTATTGTATTTTTAGTTCTACAAAATAATATTATATCTAATTTTAGTTCATATAGTTGATTCAACATGTATTTTTGAATGATTCTATTAAAAACATGTTTAAAATATTATAAAAATTATTCTAAAAAAATATTAAAATTTTATTTCTATGTCAATATTTTTTGTTATTTTTAGCTTAAAATTTTTGGTGTTTATGCATTGGAAGTATCATTAAAAATATTTAAACGTTTAAGTATTAAACAAATAATTTGATCTTAGTTGGGACTATAAATGTACTTTTTGTTATAATTGTGGGAATAAATATTTATTAAAATTTAAATAGCATTAAAGCCAAAAGGTCACAATTTTATACAGATAAAAAATAGGCTTAAATATGTTTTCGTTTCCTGCAATTATGCCTTATTTTGAAAAGAGCCCTTGTAAAAAAATAATTTGATTTTAGTCCTTGTAATATAATTAAACTTTTAAAATATTCATGACTGAATTTCTTGATGATATTGCAGGGACTAAAAACAATTTTTTATTTTTTTACAGGGACTAATATCAATTTTTTATTTTGTTTTACTGGGGCTCTTTTCAAAACAAGACATAATTGCAGGGACCAAAAACATATTTAAAAATTGGCCACGTCACCTCTAAATTCAGTCAGGGGTAAAAGTTTTGAAATATTGCAGGGATTAAAATCAATTTTTTTTTTATAGAAGCTCTTTTCAAAACAAAGCATAATTGCAGGGACCAAAAGCATATTTAAGTCTAAAAAATATATTTAAGCTAAAGTTTTATTGACATTGAGATTGTCAGAAGAATTACAGTGATTTGTTGTAATTTTGGCATAATTATACTTTGTAGTTTTATTTATATTTTTTAAAATTGAACATTAATCTAAATATACATTTAATTGGCCGATTATCATTCAATAATTTCTTTTTTATTTAAAATGTGGATTTGAATTCACAATTAAGCCACTCATTCGTTTTTTAAGTCAACTAATATCAATTAAAATGTGAAAAAACAAAACTCGTCTATGGTGTTGGGAATCACACAGCTTCCATGCTATTTTGTATCTCCCTCAAGGATTTAACAAGTTTTTTGATTGTGCTCACAACTTAAATAAGACAAAACCAAAATGAGAGTACAATGAATAAACATATAAAAAATACCAACAAAACCTACAAGAAAAAAGGTCGGGCCGATCATAATTTAATGATTATAATCTCTTATTTTGGTTGGTAATTACAAGCTTGCTGCTTCTTAAATTTGTGTTTTTCCTATTTTGGTTATCTTGCTTGAGAGTGGGGTATCTGATTACAAAAACATTATTAATATACGGCAACTACTATATTGGTCATTTGGGTGTAAATAGATTATCATTTACAATGTTGAAATGATTAATCTCTCAAATGAAAGTATTAACGAATTTACAATGTTGAAATGGTTATTTATGACCTATATGATGCTTGTTACGTAGCTAGGTCAATTGTGTCTACATCTTCAACTAAATATAATGAAGTTGTAGTTTCATTTTATATTAGTGAAATATTAGAAATTACGGTTTATGGCTAGTATTTAAACACTGAATTAATTTATAAAGTATTTAGATACTCAATTTACTCGTTCGACCTTGTCCACTCGTCAATACATATAAGCTATAACCAACATTCTTCCTTGCCATTCAAAAAAAAAAAAAAAAAACCAACATTGTTCTTCAAAAGTTTTAATGCTAGTACAATTTTAGAGTTTAATTTGAATCCATGATCTCTTATTAAATTGAAAGAGACGAACTATCACAACCAAATGTTTTTGACTATGTTTTTACCTCTTCCGGCTAATAGAGGAGTAATAAATATACCGATACCTCTTTCGGCTAATAGAGTAAATGAACATATACAAGACATTGTTGGTTATTGTTAATTATGGACGATACCTCTTCACTGCTAGAAACTCATTGTTTTCTGGTGAATTTTCATACGCTGATTTCCTACTAATATCTTGGTAGGTTATTGTTTTCAACGAATTTTAAAATATATATTATTCATAATTAACAATTTAACGAATTATAATTTAAAATTTAAATTATGATTCGTTAAATTGTGAGAGTCTAACAACTTGTGGTGAATCAACATCACTGATTACACAAAAATTAATCCTATTTCAAAATGGTGCATGGAATCATTTTTTTTATTTGTATAGCTTTGTATTAAAGAAAAAGAAGGGACAAACAAAAGTTATGACTGCAACAAAATTTGTACGGATTGAGGGGGCCCTTTTGGGGGTTTGCTGCAGGGAGAAAATTTAGAGAGAGATTCTGTACAGAAGAGAAAATATGCACATAAAGGCAGAGAGGGCCATGAGAAGCAAGAGACACAGAAAAAGACACAACAACAGATATACTATATAGGACAAGATGCTTAAACATTCAGAGACATTTCTCCATCATTACTTCCCTATTTCCAAACCTGCTTCACTTCTACAGTGCATATGTGTGTGATGATGCCATCACCAAATCCATATTAGATACAATAGTACCTCATAACAAAAAGAAGTTAAAATAAGAAATTCATAACAAACTCTTTTTTTTTTTTTAAGAGAAATTTATTAATTTTCTTTCATCTATTTTTTACTTAGAATTGGAAAATAGAAATAATCAATTATATAGTAATTTTAATCTCACATGTAGTAGTGGCTGTGCAAATTATTAAATCATAATGTTTTTCAAAAAATCTTACACCGTGTATAAATTTGTTTTTACTATCATTTAGTGATGAAACTTATTGATTTAATAAAAATAAGATAATTCATGGTACAAAATTTATCTTATGCTACACATACAAAATAATTTTATTAACTACTGATGTGTTCCTCACATTAATAAATACAAAATAAAATATAATATTTTACATATTAATTATACTACATCATTTTATTAGTTAGTCATGATTAAAATTTTACTTTTAAAATAAATAAATAAAGTATTTAAGGTTCGAATATCTGATCTTACGTACATACATGATTTGATATCCTCCTAATATTACTATATTCTATTGAAGAGGGGTTTTTTTAATCAAGCTATTTTAATTGATTCTTTCATTTTTGACTCAAATTTTCAAAAAAAAAAATAAATTATGTTTTACCCACTTGTAAAAATTGTGGCGGAATTTTGTGATTTGACAAGCGTATATCATTATTTAATTCTTTAAACAAATGAGTCAAAAAGACAAAGAAAACAAGAAAAAACATGCATGCAAATGTACTACTAGCTCATGTGGTACCACTTAAATTAAATAAAAAAATATGGGGTAGTTTAGAAAAAAAGTAGCTGAGTTTTTTTTTTTTTTTTCTTTTTTGACAAAACTAAAAGTATTACCTAAATTATTTAAAGAGTTAAAATGTATGAAATAATATTAGTTGATCCATTTAAACTAACAAAGAACTTAAGTTGTGATGATATTTTGAAAATTTTATTAAGATTGCAGATACTAATAATGGTAAATTCACAAGAAAAGGAAAGAAAATAAAAAGTTGAGTATTAAAATATTGAATTAATTAGTATATAAAGAGTTCAATTTTATAATTAATCCTTGTATATTTAACTAAATGTTAGAAAAATTAATTTTATGAATGCGTTGTATATATTACCCTAGAGTGCTTGAAAGAGATGATTTTAGAGATGATTTTAGTCTCTTTCGACCTAACCAAAATTTTAGGATTTGAATTTAGAATTTAAGAATACTACAATGTTGAAACTCTCGAGTAAAATGTTTGCCTCTCAATATTTTAGTTATATCTGTTTCAAAAGATTAATTTTTATAATTGCAAGAAGAGTTTATCAGAATTAATAATAATTAATTAAAGTTGTTCATCATGTTCCATAACTAATCATCGCACCAACTTAATAAAAATGAATATCTAGCAATAAAAAAGTATAGTATATAAATGTGTATGAAATAAAGTTGCAGTTAAAATTTTTTTTTTCCTTCACTTCAAGTTAGTCCTATGCTACAAATTCACTAGGTAGGTAGCTATAGCTAGGTGGTACTATGCATGGATTAGGATGATAAGCATTGCATGGGTTGGATGCTTCTGGCATGACAGTTTAAGCATTTTAATTTATACCATCTATACTCCTATGTAGAGGTGGGTAAAAAACAGCAAACCGATTCAAACCGAACAATCCGAACCGAAAAATAGTTAAGTGGGTGGGTCGTTGCGGATTATCGGGTTTTCAATCACACATTTTCGGATTTAGATGGGTTGAAATGGGCGTGTTCGGTTTTCTAAACTCAACCCAACGGTACCCGAACCCACCCGAGTTACATAAATCGTAAGCTTTTATTTTATTTAATATATAAAACATGATGAAGTGACTTAACATATCTCGAGACACAAACTCAAAACTTGTTACCGTTTGTTTCTTTGAAAATTGAAAACAAGAAATCATTAACTAGTAGTTGAAAGTCATTAACTTTCTCTCACTCATATATTAATATCACCATACATTTATTGTTACTATTTTATTTTACTTTATACTTCAATCTGTTTCACTTGCACTCGTGTTCTCTTCACACCACACAATTGAATTTTGTTTATTTTATTTTTTAGATAATTTTTCATTCGTTAGTTCAAAACCGAAATAACCGACCCGTCAAACCGCAACCGCACAAACTGAACCCGCAAAAACCAAATTTTAAAAAAGAGTCGGATTAGACCTTGTTATTGCAACCGCGGGTTAAGACGGGTGGTGTTTTTTTGCCCAAACCCGCCCTACCCAACCCATTACCCACCCCTACTCCTATGTAGGTACTTCTTCAATGTACTTCTTCAATGTGCCTTTAGTTAAGAATACAAAAGAAGTAATTTTATATTGAAAACATCATTTTTCTACTTTTTCAAATATTGACTACACATATTTCAATACATTTTTGCTATTTTAAGTATCCTTAACTAGTACCTCCGGGACACTAGTTAGCATTTTCCTTATTTTAAAGGGTGTGATTTTGTTATGGGTGGAATAGACAGGTCATTCTCTATAGTCTGTAAACAAACACAGCCTATGCTTATGCTTATGCTTATGCTTCCACCTGCAATACTATCAGTTATTTATGATATATTCGAGTTTAACCAAAGCCTATTTGGCTATTTCATTTAATTTCAAATCTAATCAAAGATTGTTGGAATTGGAAGATCAATACTGGTTATAGTCAACATGGATCGTAAAGTGTAAACTACAATTGTGTCTATGTTTGATATCACTGTGAATATGATAAAATTACAGTGAATCAGAATTACTGTGAAATTTAGAAACTGTAAGATTACGGTAGATCACTGTAGTTGATAGACCACCATGATTTAGGTGTATCTACTGTGACACCAAACATAATATTTATGTAATTCAACCCTATTTTGATTTGGTTATAAATGTCTCTTTTTTTTCATATAAAATTTAAGATGATATAATAATGTTTCAATCTAATACGGATAAGATTTTATGGTTGAAATTAGGAGTGGACAGTGGGCGGATTTGGGTGGGTTCGGATCTAAAGTTGGACCAAAGTCAACTCGCAGAGTAAAAAAATAAGGTCAAATCTGCCCATAAAATAGAAATTGATTTTCACGGGTTTGGATTTGAGGTTTAAACGGGTTATCGGGCGGTTTGATTCTGTTAGAAATATAAAATTAAAAATATAACATTTGTTATCGGGAGAATAGCTTATTGTGTGTATATCGTAAAAGAAAAATGTTAAATGCAAAGTTTTAATTTATTAACATGAAGTGAAATTTACTAATTATTTATATTAAAAGCGAATTATTTTTGACTTATAATCAATGCGGAGTTAAATTTAAATAACTTTATTATAAAATATTATGGTTTTAAATTAATATGCATAATAACTCAGTATAAAAACAAAATCCAAATTCTGCAAACAATGCAATTGAACAAAAAATTCTTCTGATTTTGTTTTCTCAGTTCGTATGAAAAGAATACTAGGATAAGCTACAATGGAATCATGCACACAACATACAACTCTCACCGTTGAACATGTCTTTCAAGATTTTAAGGGCCGACGAGCTAGTCTCATCAAAGCTCTCACCAGTGGTATATCTAATAGACCAAATATTCTCTAAAATAGACCAGTGATGAGTGCTTTGATGAGACCAGCTTGGCGACCCTTAAAATCTTCAAAGACTTGTTTGACAGTGTAAGCTTTATGTTGTGTGTGTGATTCCATTGTAGCTTATCCTAGTATTCTTCTCAAATGAACTGAGAAAACAAAATCATAAGAAATTTTTGTTCAAATATATTGTTTTCAGAATTGGAGTTTTGCTTTATACTAGGTTATTATGCATATTAATTTAAAACCATAATATTTTATAATAAAGTTATATAAATTTTATTCCGCGTTGATTATAAGTCAAAAATAATTCGCTTTTAATAAAAACAAGTTTAGTAAATTTTACTTCGCGTTAATTAAAAACTTTAATGCAAACACTACCAAAAAATTGGAAAGCGGCGGCGGTTATAACCGCCGCTAAATGCACCGCCGCAAAGCATTAAGCGGCGGTTATAACTGCTGCTAAGCATTTAGCGGCGGTTTTAACTGCCGCTAAATGCTTAGCGACGGTACATTTAGCGGCGGTTATACCGCCGCCGCTTTCCAATTTTTTTGTAGTGAAAGAATACATTGTACCAAAAAATGCAATACATAAAGGGTACAAATGTAAATGACTTTTTTATTGTGTTGGATTTTCAGTATGATAAGAAATTTGTTTTTTAGGCCCCTTCTGTTGTTGCCGAGACTTCCCATTATGACAAAAATGCTCTTAAGAAGGGATTTGAAATTTATAATCCAAAATTATATAATTTTGGAGTTCAATGTCATCAATCTTTCTCTAATTTCACAACTTTTCACTTCATCTATCTTTTTTTATTTAAAAGAGAAAAAAAAAAATGAAGAATAAGAACAAAGAGATTGAGATCTACCTGAAACTTTTATTAGTTATGAGTTGTGCTTGGAAGAATGAAAAAAAAGAAATGGAAAAATGGGATCGGGTGAAACAGAAATTTGAGAATTAATGAAGAAGTAATATGTAAATAAAAATTTCACTACTAGAAAAAGTTGAAATACCGACGAAATTTAGAGACAAAATATATTTCTTCTCTAATAGAGATGGAATTAGAGACAGAAAAAATAGTTAGTGACGGATATTTTTATTTTAGAGACAGATATTTTCATTATAGAGATAGATTTTGTCCGTTTCTAATAGTTTAGAGACGAGAAAATTACCGACGGGATCAAATCCGTCTCTAGCCTGCTTAGTGACAGAATATTTGCATTTTGGATTTAGATTTTGTCCGTCGGTATTTAAGATTTTTCTAGTAGTGTTTGAAAAATACTTCCCCTCGGTTCTTATTATAAGAAGAAGTTTACTTTATAGATTTATATAATGTAAGATGTATCTGGACTATATTATTGACTAGATGCAATGTTAGAAGTTTACCTCATTTACATTTGTACCCTTTATATATTTCCATTATTCTGGTACAATGTATTCTTTGCATTTAAGTTTTTAATTAACGTGAAGTCGGATTTACTATTTTTTTTTATTAAAAGTGAATTGTTTTTAACTTATAATCAATGTGGAGTTAAATCGATATAACTTTATTATAAAATAGTATATTATGGTTTTAAAATAATATATGCATAATAACTCAGTATAAAAACAAAACCCGAATTCTGCAAATAATGCAATTGAACAAAAAAAATAATTTGATTTTGTTTTCTCAGTTCCTATGAGAAGAATATTAGGATAAGCTACAATGGAATCACGCTCACAACATACAACTCTCACTGTCGAACATGTCTTTCAAGATTTTAAGGGTCGTCGAGCTAGTTTCATCAAAGCTCTTACCAGTGGTATATCTAATAGACCAGATATTCTCTCAAACAGACCAGTGGTAAGTGCTTTGATGAGACCAGCTTGGCGACCATGGAAATCTTCAAAGACTTGTTCGACAATGTAAGCCTTATGTTGTGTGTGTGAGTCTATTGTAGCTTATCCTATTGTTCTTCTCAAATGAACTGAGAAAACAAAATCAGAAGAAATTTTTGTTCAATTATATTGTTTTCAGAATTGGGGTTTTGCTTTTATACTAAGTTATTATGCATATTAATTTAAAATCATAATATTTTATAATAAAGTTATATAAATTTTACTCCGCGTTGATTATAAGTCAAAAATAATTCGCTTTTAATAAAAATAAGTTTAGTAAATTTTACTTTGTGTTAATTAAAAACTTAAATGCAAAGATACATTGTACCAGAAAAATGCATATACATAAAAGGGTACAAATGTAAATGACTTTTTTTATTGTGTTGGATTATCGGTATGATAATAAATTTGTTTTTTAGACCCTCTCTATTGCTATCGAGGCTTTCCATTCTGACAAAAATGCTCTTAAGAAGGGGTTTGAAAGTTATAATCCAGAGATTGGAGAAATAATGTAGATTGAGATGGAGGAAATTTTTTTTTCTACCCCAACATTTATCTTTTTACCCCAACATATTTTAAAATATTCCCATTCTACCCTTATTGTATATTTTATCATTTTTTATTTTGTCGTTTTATCATTTTTCCAGTAAACTGTACATCCCACGAAACACTATTCCGACAAGTTTTTTTTTTTCCGGAACACTTTTTTAAAAAGTGTTCCGATTTGCATATATCAGTAGTAAAATCAATTGAAATATAATACCGGAACACTTTTCACAAGTGTACCGATTTTGAAAATTTTCAAAATGATAGAAAGGTTGCTCCGGGACACTTATTTAAAGTGTACCGGTATATTGAGAAAAACATAAGTGTACCGGTATTGTGAGAGAAAATTGAGGCAGCTTGGATGAAAATGTATTGTGCTTGCTTTGTTGTGACAGGCCAGGGACTATAGAGTTGCAAATTACCACATACAACAAGTGCAATCCCAACAATAAATTGAAACTAACTTGCATTCATAGTTGGTATGGTGAGGCCTCATGGAACGTATGAATCTCAACTGTCCTAACATACATTCATCTACTATTAAATTGAACGGATGTATGTATGTTTGAATATTGAGTACAAGATTTTAAGTTATTTTTATATTTGCATTTCAACTACTTGAATACAAAAACAATATAGAATTGCTTCTAACAATCATCTTTTGAACAAAATGTTTTCGTTACAGCACGGCAGACATACTATAGAACTATCAAGATTTACAGCAGGTTGGCATTGATTCAATGTTGCCATCAAATGAATGTACTCTATTGTGACAATGTGCTTGGTTGTTCTTTGCCCCACCGATGTGGTATCCAAGTTACTGTGATATCCAACTTGCCAATATGCTTAATTTTCTCTCTTAAGTAATACCGGTACAATTTTCTCTCTTATTAATACCGGTACACTTATGTTTTTCTCAACATATACCTGTACACTTTAAACAAGTGTCCCGGAGTAACATTTCTACCATTTTGGAAATTTTTAAAACCGGTACACTTGTGAAAAGTGTTCCGGTATTATATTTCAATTGATTTTGCATGATGCAAACCGGCACATTTTTAAAAAAAGTGTTCCGGAAAAAAAAAAAACTTGCCGGAACAGTGTTTCGGAGGTGTACAGTTTACCGGAAAAGTGGTAAAATGACAAAATAAAAAATGATAAAATATAAAATAAGGATAAAATGGGAATATTTCAAAATATGTTGGGGTAAAGGGATAAATGTTGGGGTAGAAAAAAAAAATTTCTGAGATGGATCGTAACTAATTTGGATACATGCTGAAAACTATGAGTATAATTATGCCAAAATTACAATAACTTTAATTCTGATAATCTCGATGTCATTTCAAATATAAATTTAAGTTATTGTGTATTTCATAACAACTATGATTGTCAATGAATTTTGGGTTAAATTTATTTTTCATCTTTATAAAATTGGGACATTTTGACTTTAATGCTATTTAAATTTTAATAAAATTTATTCCCACAATTTTAACAAAAAGCACATTTATAGTCCCAACTAAGATCAAAATTGTTTTATTATACTTAAACTTTTAAAATTTTTTTAATGATATTTCCCATGCATAAAACACCAAAAATATTAAGCTAAAAATAACAAAAATATGAAGATAGAAATCAAATTTTAAACTTTTTTTAGAATATTTTAAACATGTTTTTAAAATATCTTTCAAAAATATATGTTTAATCAACAACGTTAACTAAAATTAGATATATGATTATTTTGTAGGACTTAAAACACAATAAAAATTAAATTTAGTTGGTCTTTATTTTATAAGGACGATCAACATTCAATACTATAGTACATATTATGGGTGGGCATCGGTTCGGGCCCAAACTCCTGAATCGGCCGGACCAACGATTGAGATATTCAGGCCCATTTCGAATCAAATTTAAGCTCAGTTTAGTCGGTTTTAGGATTCACGATTCGGTTCCGATCTGATTTAGGTAAGTCATGGTACTAATCTAAAGTTAAAAATCTAACAGAAACATAATCTCAATAACATAAACAAAAAGCACGAAAAAAAAATATATAAACAAAAGTACAGATAAAGACTAACAAAATCTTGAAATGAGTGAGAGAAAAACAAAAAACGATAAACAATATTGAAGAAAATCAAAGAAAAAACCTTAATCAGAGAGAGAGAACAATAAGCTTTCCTTGAAGAGGGAGGGGGAGATCTACGAAGTATGAACTAAGGAATGAAACAAACAAATGAAAGAGGGAGAGATCTGTAGCCGCCGTTCCTTGCTTTGCTAGGGTTAGAATTGACAACAAGTGGCAATATTGGCTTTAAATAAGAAAAATTAGGGTCTATTTGGGCCAGTTCTGATTTGGGCTTTTGATTTGTTGGGCTGTTGCTGAATGTAATAAAAATGAAAATTACTTTTGCCACCAAACTGATTATGGAGCGCGCCCTACGAAATTATCAAAATACCCTCGTACTATACTTAAGTAACGAATTTTACGTTAAAAACCACAAAAAATTCATGTTAGTAGGGTATTTTTTTTAAAAATGATAAAATTTTATGTTGGGTGTTTTTTTTACTCACATTTCGTATTTTTACAACATCTGCTACTTAAATAGCGGAAGGATAAAATGGGAAACACGTAGGACGCACGAGTAACCTGTAGATGACAAAAGTAATTTTCATAATAATAAAAATAAGTAGTATCAGTGCGGGTTCGAGGACCGACAGGCCCAAACACAGGAGTACTAGTAAAATGAGAATGGGCACACAATTTAAGGCATTGATCCAAAATTAAGTTAGATTCGGAATATACATTCCAAAATTATATAATTTTGGATTATAAATTCCAAATCCCTTCTTAAGAGCATTTTTTTCAGAATGGGAAGCCTCGACAGCAATAGAAGGAGCCTAAAAAACAAATTTCTTATCATACCGATAATCCAACACAATAAAAAAGTCATATACATTTGTACCCTTTATGTATTTGCATTTTTCTGGTACAATGTATTCTTTGCATTTAAGTTTTAATTAACGCGAAGTCAAATTTACTAAACTTATTTTTATTAAAAGCGAACTATTTTTGACTTATAATCAACGAGGAGTAAAATTTATATAACTTTATTATAAAATATTATGGTTTTAAATTAATATGCATAATAACTTAGTATAAAGCAAAATCCCAATTCTGAAAACAATATAATTGAACAAAAATTTCTTCCAATTTTGTATTCTCAGTTTGTTTGAGAAGAATACTAGGATAAGCTACAATGGACTCACACACATCATAAAGCTTACACTGTCGAACATGTCTTTCAAGATTTTAAGGGTCGATGAGCTTTTCGCATCAAAGCTCTCACCACTGTCGAACATGTCTTTGTATGAGTGGTGAGAGCTTTGATGAGACCAACTTGGCGACCCTTAAAATCTTCAAAGACCTGTTCGACAGTGTAAGCTTTATGTTGTGTGCGTGAGTCCATTGTAGCTTATCCTGGTATTCTTCTCAAACAAATTGAGAAAACAAAATCAAAAGGAATTTTTGTTCAATTGAAATGTTTTCAGAATTGGGATTTTGCTTTATACTAAGTTATTATGCATGTTAATTTTAAACCATAATATATTATAATAAAGTTATATAAATTTGACTCCGCATTGATTATAAGTCAAAAATAATTCGCTTTTAATAAAAATAAGTTTGGTAAATTTGACTGTGCGTTAATTAAAAACTTAAATGCAAAGAATACATTGTACCAGAAAAATGCAAATACTACAAATGTAAATGACTTTTTTTTATTGTGTTGGGTTAATGGCATGATAAAAAAATTTGCTCTTTAGGCCCCCTCTATTGCTGCTGAGGCCCTCCATTCTGATCAAAATGCCCTTAAGATGGGATTTGGAATGTATATATTCCGAATCTAACTTAATTTTGCAATTTTGGATTCAATCTCATCAATCTTTCTCTAATTTCACAAGTACAGATAAAGAGTAACAAAACCATGGAATGGATGAGAGGAAAAAAAAAAAAGATAAACAATATTGAAGAAAATCAGAGCAAAAACCTTTACCAGAGAGAGAGAGAATTGTATGCTTGCCTTGAAGAGTGAGAGAGAGATCTACGAAACTAAGGAATGAAATAAGCAAATGAAAGAGAGAGAGATCTGCAGCCGCCGCTCCTTGCTTTGCTAGGGTTATAAATGACAGAAAGTGGCAATATTGGCTTTAAATAAGGAAAATTAGGATTTATTTGGGTCAATTCTGATTTAGGCTTTTGATTTGTTGGGTTGTTACTAAAAGTAGTATCAGTTCGGGATCGAGGACCGACGGGCCCAAACCTCCCAACTGGACCCGCCCGCAATAATCCAAACATACCCACACTTTGTCTCTCTCCAACCCACCAATCCAAATGAAACCTACCCGAATGTGTTTTTCAGTATGAGCCAGATGTGTTCAAACGGGTTTCTCGATTGTTCCGACCCCTGGTTGAAATAAGACTTACTTGATTATTTATATTTACCTCTTTTCAATAGTAAATGGGTAGATTGAACTTTGGGTGAATGTCACACAGATACAATTCTTAAAAAAAAAACAATAAGTTGTGTTAATGTTATTTAGTAAAATACTTTTACTAGTAGTAATTAGTATTTTAGTAGAGTATAGTTATAATGTGTTTGGTTGTAAGAAGAAAGTGAAAAGGGAGAAATAGAGGATATGAAATATAACATTAAGGTTAAAAGAGGGCATGAAATATAAAGTTGGTTTGATGAGTGAGGTGAAAAAGTTAACATCCAGTAAAAAAAGTAATAAGAAATAAGAATGATCTTGGATTTGATTTTCACATCCAGTAAAAACTAACATTAACGACATTAATGTACTAACATTTGTTATTTCCAAAAAAAGTAAAAAATCAAAGAGTACTAGAAATTTACTTTTTCTTAAGCAAATTTAATTTGTTGCTCACAAAAACATTAAGGTTATATCTAGTCTCCATATATTTATTTTAAATGTTGTCTTGAATGAAATGATGTATTTTTTTTATTTTTTTATTTTTTAAATGTTGTATGCTAGATATGCAAGGTATTCAAAAAGATAAAAGATTCATGTATTAAATTCAGGTATCATTATGCAAGGAAACGGAGGTAATGGAAAGACCAATTTTGTTCAATTTGTAGAAAAGATTAAAAGATTAAATTGCACTTTTTAAATAAGTTATAACATTACATATGTGATTCTTTTTTCAAATTTAGAATTTGATCAAAAACTTTTTTATTATTCTATCCAAACACACAGACCTGTGATTCTTTATATAAAAGACACATAATAAGTCTTATAAAAGTGATTGGAGAATTATATATATATATATATATATATATTTTAACCATTCTGATTCCCAAAAGAACCACCCTTAATAATTCAATATTTAGTTAAAGATAAGTAAAATCTTGTGAAAAATTATTCCATTGAAGAATCAAGCTATAATTTTTTCGAATAATTCATTTTTTACGAGCTAATTAATCATTTGAGTTCGTTAACGTTTGTCTTATATTAATCTCAAGACTAAATATGTATTAGTAATGGCTTCCCTTATCTTAATTATTATAAGTAAAAATGAGTTAAACAAAATCAAAATATTTAATCAAGTTGTTTGGGCTCAAGTGGCAATGAGCTCCTTCCAAAGACGTATTCAATGAAATATCAAGTTTGATTTCCAAGGAGAATAATGTTTGGCCAGTGCGCATATCTCTACGCACGAGCTAAATTAGTCGTCTATCTTTAATGTGTCAAAAACCAGTGCGAAAAAAAAATGATCTTACTTAACTAAAATACATATAAAAATAATTACTCATTTTTATTTATAATTAAAGCAAACGGAGTACGTACAAACCAAAAAAGCAAAAGTCTTATAACTACCGTTCATATATCAAAATCAAATCATGAAATGAGAGTGATATGGTGTGAACATATAGATATAGGGATAACCCCATTCCTCCAAATGGCCACCTGGGACACCTTCTTACAACTTGTTGAATTTTAACTATTGTATGCAATTTAGCCTCAATTTCCAAGGCATTGGCACGTAATACTACCTTTTTTTTTTTCCAGTGTCCTTAAACTCAAAATTTTCACACTTTTCTCATAACATCTTTATTTTATTTCTCCTTTTTTGAAAAGAAAATTGACATTGAAAGAAATCTAAAAACGATGGGGCGATGGAACAATAAACAATGAAGTTCCCTTTTTTATCCACTATAGGATTAAGGTCACTTTTTCTTTTAGCTCATGCATCCATTCACGAGAATGAATCCTCTCAAGTGAGAAAAAAAATTGAGGAAATAAAATGAGGTAATTGATCATTGAATCATAAATATAAAATAATATTTAATTCTAAAAATAATAAAAAAAAAGTGATTGATGGTTAAGATGTGAAAATTAAAAAATATTAAGAAAAAAACAATTGAGAGGATCCATTCTCATCCATTCACACACAGCATTAACTTGCTACTATCATGTTTACTTTTCATTCATTTCACATCTTTTCTTTGTCTCGACAATTCCAACATGCCACCTTTTGTACCTTCCTCATTCTCAAAATTATTAGATTGCCATTAACTAAAGTAATAGTACGTACTCTACTCCTTGGAATATGTAGTTTATATTATAAATTAAATATATTATTTTTTAATGTATTAAAAAAGTTAAATTTATTTATAATAGTGATCTCTAAGATTAATTATTCTTTTAACTTATAATATAATATCATTACATTTTTTCAGTTATAGTTGTAACTAATACCACTTTTTTTAAAAAAAATGGGTTTTATTTAAGAAACAAATAATTTTTATAAAAATAAACACACCACAAATTACAAGACCTAAAAGTGTCAAGAATAATGCATGATGCACTATTACTTAATAATGGTGATGAAGTGATTATTATTTTTTCTTTTTTATTTATAAATTTATTAACGGGTATGAATAATCAAATAGATCACTTAGTGTATGATAGAGTGAGTGTATGTTTGGTATTATGATAAAAAAAAAATTAATTTTGAATAAATTAATTGTGTGAAATTGATTTTTATTGAAAGTGAGTATATGTTTGATATTACGGGAGGTATAATAAAATCACAATAACTCACCATAATTTTACATAAACTACACAGTGTATCGTTTAAGAAATCATCGACGTCGTGACTCTGACATAAACTACATAGTGTATTGTTTAAGAAATCACATTTAGACTTCAAAGCTACAAATCTTGTTTTTAAGTTATAATCAAGTATTGAAACAAAATTAATTTTATTCAAAAATAACTAAATATTTTATAATCAGTTTCACACCATTAAAATTGATTCTTGAGGCTCCAAACATGACAACAAATCTATATCTATATTCCTAATAAATTTTATGTTGGTAGCTAGTGACTTGTTAATGGGACAAAACATTGATGCCATTGTCATGCATAGGTCAAAGACATATGCATAAGAAAAGAAAGGAGCAAAGCAAAGCAATAGGACAAATGTTGCTGACATTTGTGACAAAAGAAACTGCATTGCTGCAGCTATTGAGCTGGATCCGGCCAACATGCTTCTTGCTATCTTTATTACTTTCTTGCTCTGCTCCACTTCTATTCTACTACAGTAGTACCTTTCTTTTTCTACCCCTCCTCCCACTCTTATCCTATTCATAATAAAATTCTTTTTATATTTATTAGAATGGCATTTTTTAAAAGTTTGATATGATTTATCACTTGTGTTAGATTTTGTGACTAATGCAATGATTTATTATGCATTTATGCAATAAAATTTTAAAATACGTTGATAGAAATATAGTAATATATAGGGTCGAAATTTAAACATGAGATTCTTAATCTATTCATAATAAAATTTGGTTTCATGCAATCGATGTGTAAGTCTAAACTGAAACTTACGTAAAATGTTATAATGCATATGTGATATTCTATTTTGGATGATCTCTCTAGACGTGATAAATTTGGTCATTTCGGCTAAAGTAAAGTATAATAATAATAATATAAAAAAAAAATGTAATTACACCTTCTAGATAAGAATTTTAGGGCCCTGATTTTATGAGACAATGTGGCACTCATAAAGTCGATCTTGCCATGTAATACTAATAATTAATTGATTTAAGTAGTAAAAAACTTGTTAAATAAGTTGTCAAGAAATCAACCTTTAACTTTGATACATGGAGCAAATTCCGTTGAAAGTAGAAAATTCATTTTTGTACGCCACGTATTTTCAATATTTGATACATTCTTTAACACAATAATATTTGATACATTTTGGTGAATGCATATTTTATAAAAAATAACGAATTTTTTTTATACCAAACGTAGTAACCTTTCATTTTACAGGAAAATTTTCGACTTTTTTTGTTTGATATAAATTATAAAATATGGAATAAATTTATAACTTGATTTCTTATTTAGGGTAATTTTCAAGAATTGATAAAAGTTTAGTTATAAATAAAATTGATAAATTTCAAAGCCCAACCAGTCAGCCCAGACATTACTTGTTCTTGAGCATCATGGTCCAGTCCAGTTCAATGCTACTGGAAATTTTCTATTTACTCTCCATGTTTCTTTCAAACCCCCAAAATTTCTTATTTAACTATAACTTAAAAGTATATTAAATAAGGATAGATCAATTTAACTTTGTGATAACTACTACTTGTTAAATAAAAAACTTTGTGATAACTATGGCGACTCCTTCAAATATAATGTTACTAAGTCATTGATTCTCTATCGGATGGATTTGGATTGCATACAGTCAAAACTATATGAAGTCGGGAGAAATTTAGTCGTCCGATTAAAATCAAACGGTTTAAATATAAAGTAGTTATCTAATTTTATTAAATATTTTCTTTATATTTCAACCTACAATCTTAATCGGACGGCTAGATCTTCTCTTAACTGCATGCAATCTGAACCCCTGTTGGAACAAGCACGGTGAATAGTAGTGGATCGAGTTCAATGAAGGGAGAAAGACTGTTAGGATAGGTGATCTTTTTTAGTAAAACTAATTCACATATAAATATCTTTTATTTGATGAGTTGTGCTATTCTAACGCAAAATGGCAAAACAATTTTTTATCTAAAAAAAAGAAAAGAAAAAAAGAAGTCAATAGAGGTTAGTCTTATCGACAAAATATTAACTCATATTTTGCAACAAAATGGCCCATAATGAAGTTTAAAAATAGTTAACTAACTTCAAGTTTCCATACTATTTCATTCAATCCATCTCAAACAAACAAGAACTTAGATTGCTTTGAGATAAATTTATATATAAAACTATCGACTAAATTGTACTATTTGACGTCCTATTTTATCACACTAATGAAAATAAATATAATTTCATCCAAAATTTTAACTTTAATTTTTTTGTCATGATCAAGATTGATACATTTCATTCAAGAATGTGGATAGATACATACAAATCAGCGAGTTTGAGTTTCTTCCATTTGTTATCCCTTCATTTATTGTCCATTTGGAGAGAGATAAACACATTGATAATTAGTGGGGTCCACAAATTAGTGAAACCCACTTTTTAATGGGTTCCACTAATTTTTAATGTGTTTATCTCTCTTCAAATGAAGAATAAATGGAGGGATAACAAATGGAGGAAACTCAAACCCCAAATCAGCGTATCCGTTATAAAAGAAACAACTTACAAGTTACAACACATACAATAAGTCATTTTCAACTAATTTAAAAAATTTCTTCAAGACAACACATGGATAACTTAGCTTCTAATCTAACAAACATTGTTTAGTTTTATTTTGGTGAAATATGACGCACATTTTTAGGTATTTCTAAAATATAATATAGTTCATGCATAAAAAAATATATATTAGTTAATTGTTGAATAATTATTTTTCTTGCACATTTCTATACTTTCCCAGCATAAAGTAGTGAATAAACCAAAATTATATTTGCATTTAGAAATGTCCTGAAAATTCCTAAATATATATACATCTCACACCTATATATAAATAGAAAACATATACAGTATACAATTCTATTAAAACTTTTGAGAAATTGTCAATAACATCGAGATCTTCATTAAAAATGGGGCATGTGGCATTCTAGATTGGATTTTTTTACGGTATTTTTAGAAACCTAGTCTTATAAATCCAGGGGCGTCTCCATGTTTTTGGAGGCTATGTACAAAATTATAAAAGTGACCCTTTGATAAAAAATTAATAATTTTTTATTTAAAAAAAAACCATCATCAATTTAAATTGTAAATAACATAATAAATAGTAATTATTCTTGTAATTAACATAAAAATGAGTCATAGTCTAATAATAACACCAAAATACTTTCTAATCTAATTACATAAAACGGGTCATTTTACTAGCATTTTTTGAGGCAAATTCAACAATCAAGTCTTCATATTGTATGTCATATGACTGATGGTGCTAGGCCGCCGATGATAGTCGTGATTGTTGGTGATGTACTGAACGGCAACGCGATTATTCCTTTTTTTTTTCTAACACAAACTTCATTCCCTTTTTGTTAAAGCGCTGTTTCTATTCCTTTTTTTTTTCTCTTTAGAAAAACTGGGCCTAAACCTTAAAATGTTGCAACATAATTATTTTTTACACCTCTTATTTACTAATATTATTATCCTATAATTTTTTTTTTGAGGCCCTCAATTTTCGGAGGCCCTGCGCAACGGCTCATGTTGCACATGGGGCCAAGCCGCCCCTGTATAAATCTTTAGAATTCATATTTTAAAAATTTCATCATGCTATGAATTTTTAAGATTAATGTTTTAAGAGATTTACTCAGGCCCGAACTAGAAGGGGCTGCAACAAGACCTGTTGCAGTGGGCCTTCAAAATAATAAGGCCTCTAATTTTTATTTTTTTAAGGTAGCAGTATTAGTAAAATAGGAGGTGTAAATCATATTGCAGCAAAATAAGTCCAATTGCAGATTCAGTTTTAACACAAAAAAAAAAAAAGGAAAGATTATTAAATCGTCTACATCTATCATATCTGAATGCATTTAATTTTAATTTAAGATTTAACTTAAATAAATTATTTTATTGTTATTGATAAAATATGAATATTTTTTATGTTACTTATTAGGATAATTATATTTTTTTAAAATCGATGAGGTTTTTTTCCCTCGGGTTAGTCGGTTTTTGGGCCGGATACCGAGTTTTAAAAAAAAAAAAATAATTGATGAGTTTTTTTTTTTAAAAAAAATTATATTTATTTTTTATTAAGAGGCCACTTTTAAAAATTTACACACAGTCTCTAAAAACTTAGGACCGACCCTGAATTTACTATGATACTTTTAGAAATGTAGGTTTATGAATCTTCGGGATTCATATTTTTAAATTTCATCATGCTATGAATCATTATGATTCATATATCAAAAATCTCACCATAATACTTCTGAATCGTAGGCTATATGAATCTTCATGATTCATATTTCAAAAATTCTACTATGGTGCTTCTGGACCATATGTTGTGAATCAATAAAAAAAAGATCCTAAAAGAAATAGATTTATAAAACTCATACAAAAAATAAACCACCAATTCTCATGGTTGTTATAGCTTGTTTGTAAGAGAAGTGGGAGAACTTATAAATTATGGAGAAAATTGTTCAAGAAAGACTATCATGTTGATTGATGACTCGTGTCTTTACACTGTTTTAAGATCATCACAATAGAGTTTTAGAGGAGTTTTGAAGAGTTTTTTGTTTTTTTTTGTTTTTATCATAATTGAGGTGAAAAATGTTCGGAATGAAAGATAGTTTGCAAATGAAGAAAAGCGGAAAAATCGGATCCTCCCTGACCCTTTTGGCTGGTGGCACGCATTACTGATGTTTCCCCTCTGCCTCTGCGCGTGGCACACGTCTGTTTGCTATTGGGTGCGCTTTCTGGACGTTTTTGACCCATTTTTGGCACTATATAAGTGAAACTTGGCTCCATTTGATGGGGTTACGAAATTTGGATCAAACAAGGGTCTTTGGAGCTCAAAGAAGTGGATTCAAGCAAGGATCAAAGAGTAGAAACTCTCCAACACCTCTCTTCATGATGAAATCTTCTCTACTTCTCCATGTAATTTCTCTTTTCATAAAGAATTGCTAGATCTTTAGATTGAATCTTTAGGGGATTTTCAATGTAATTTGGTTTGAACCTTGTGAACTTGATTCTATATGAATGAATTATGATATAATTTCTATTAATTGTTCTTTGCACTTAGTGTTTCATATAATTTGACAAAATTGTGCGATGATTGTAATAGTTGATTTGTCACGAGAATGAAAATTAGCTATGGACTTAGGAATGATTGAACAATTGATAATCACTTTAGATATTTAGGTTTGTTAATTATGATTTAGGAATCAAAGCTTGTGAAAACCTCACTTAAATACAAATTCACCTAAGAGATTGGGGAGTTGTGATTAAGTGAGAGGATTATTTGCCAAGAGATTGAGATTTTTTTTTTGGGTACAATTGGAAATAATCATTTTATTGATTCAATCTATAAACTAGTTGAGTAGCTTATGAGTATATACTATGATTCACCAAACCAATTGCCATGAAATGAACCAAAGAGATTCAATCATCCGCCAACCGTTCGATAAAAGTCTAAATTCTCGTTTTAACCAATTTGAATGTTAAAACCTCTCCCCTTTTCTAATGCTTTGAATTTTACTTTTACTATCTAAGCCAATTCGCCATTGTTGAATAACAACAATCCTTATAAGATCGATATTTTATTACTTGCGATAGTTCGTACACTTGCGAAATAATTCAACACTGATAATGTGTTATGAAACTATTTCTAAATATGAAAAAGAATAAAGACAAAGGAGAGAATAGAGAAAGAATATAGATTACATTATTCTATTCAAGGTGTCAGTTTACATGACAATATAGGTCCTATTTATATGGAACAAACTTTCTACCAAAAGTAGTAGCAACATTGTCTCTCTAACTTTCAAATTTTTTTTCTCTCTGACCTCTCTCTAGCTATCCCTTCAGATTTGTTTCCTCCTTTAATCCAAAACCTCTCTGTGCAATGTAGATAAGCAACCTGGTGGTGTGATGAGTGGCGTTGCCCTCCGCACCATCACGGTTCAGTCCAGTGTCGACGGTGGATAGTTTTCTTTCTGGAACTGTTTCCAGTTGAGATCTGTGTTCCGTCGGAGGTTGGAAGCACCTCGTCTGTCCTTGTATTTCTCTCCGGTGCTGTTTCCAGCGGTGATGTGTTTCTTTTTGGTACTGTTTCCGGTTTAAATCTGGTTTTCGTCGGAGGTTGGTAAGCACCTCTTCCAATTCTGTCATGCTCATTGATGGGAGATGTTTGTTGGTGGGGATGGATATGGCGGAGCTGCGATTTTTTGTTCCTGTGGGTGAATGTGGTGGTGGCGTTTTGGTGGGGTTGTTTTGTCCCTGTTATTGGAGAAGCACCTCCGTAGGAGTGTTTCTGTTTTTGGTTTCCAATGGTTGGTCGCCTGAGACTGAGGTGGTGATGTGGTGGCATGTGATGTGTTTGGTGTTTGGTGGTGAGGTGATGGTTGATGGCGTATGGTGTTTGGAGGTGAGGAGGAGGCGGTAGGGAGGTGATGAGCTGTTGTCGTGGTGTTTGGATTTGGCAGCGTGTGTAGGTGATGCCGAGTGGGAATGGTCTTTTACGATACTTAGTTCTTTGACCATTTTTAAATTTGTTGATATTTGCAAGATTTTTTTTGAATCTCTGATGGTTTTCAAATCTATTGAGATTTGCCTGTTTCTTCGTATCTAGTGGACCTCTACTGCGTTGGTGTTATCTGGTTTGGAGACGGACTGCAAGACTTATCTGCTTAGATTCTCTGTCTACCGTTGCCCCATCAACTCTTGATTCAAGGAGCTGTCTTTCAAATTTTGATGGGCCGATCACTTTTGATTCGAGATCGAGAGTTAGAGTCTAGTGACATCTTTTCGGGTCGGATTGATGTTTGCTCTGGTGGTCTGAAAGCTTAGAAGTGTATTTCTAAAAATGAGATTAGAAGTGAACTCTTTTAGGTGGTGTCTATTTTGGTCATTTCATCGGTGTTTTGCATATATACGATACTTTTGTTTTGTAGCTCTTCCTTTACCGATTTTTGTTCGTCTTGTGAAGAAATTGAGTTTATTAACAATAATAATTTATTTGCTGTTAAAAAAAATTCTATTTAAATGACAATATAATGAGCCAAAAAAATGGATCAACGTTTAATAGACATCCACTCAAATATTCATAACAGATTTCTATTTTTGAATCTATAATAATAATATCCCTTAATTAAGAATTGAGTCAACCTTTTTTTTTTGGATTTTCTAGTCAACCATTTTTTACATGTATATTATAACTTCCATAAGTGATATACGCCTTAATTATTATATCTTTTAAAAATAACAAAATAATCTATGCATTAATTACAAAAATAATTAGAGAAGAAGATATATATTAGAATTAATTGGCAAAATTATATATATGAGAAGAGAATTGTTTTTATAATTTCCTGCATACAATTTCTTTGAAAAATAGGTCCTTTTAATATTAGTATAGATTATGTATGCTGGATAATTTTTAGATTCTCATGATTAGTCGTTATTTAACTAGCCATGAAAAACTATATATTTTTTTGTAATCGAAAAAAAACCTGCACATTATATTTAATTAGTTGTTAAAAGTTAGCCGTTAAAAAACTAGTTGTTAGTCAAATTAAACGTTAAAAATTTAAAAATAGTCATTAGTCAAATTAGCCGTTAGTCAAATTAGTCGTTAAAAACTAGTCGTTATTTCAAATATCCCTATAAATAACTTTGTCATGCAAAATAACCATCACATTCCCTATGCAAAATCAAACTTCTCTTCACATGGATCCTTCCAATCCTTTCCACGTTACAAAAATGTTCATGGAATTTATGAATGATGATACAGATGAACAAATTGTGAGGCTTTTGTATCAATATCAAGCGCAAGAAGCTCCAGTAGGCCTAGGCATCTAATCCTGAAAACAACACAAATGAACACAAATTTCTTTTGATTTGCTTTTTCAATTGGTTTGAGAAGATACCAGGAAAAGCTATAATGAACTCTCACACACAACATAATTCTTATACAGTTGAAGACGTCTTTCAAGATTTTAAGGGCCGCCGAGCTGGTCTCATCAAAGCTCTCACCACTGGTATATCTAACAGACCAAATATTCTCTCTTTTTTTTTTTTCAAATCAAAATTTGAATAACTGTGTTCATCGTAAAGTAATGTGTTATGCTGAGCATTTCAAATGGTTATGTGCTTCTTTTTTTTTACTTAATTGATCAACCGATTTTTCAATTGGGTTTAGTTTCCTACACGCACTTGTTCGGTAGGAAACTAAATCCACTTGAAAAATCGGTTGACTAATTAAGTTAAATTACAAAAATGAACAGAACCATTTGAAATGCTCAACATAACACATTACTTTACGATGAATAATATTATTCAAATTTTGATTAAAAAAAAAGAGAGAATATTTGGTATGTTAGATATATCAGTGGCGACAACTATGATGAGACCAGCTCGATGACCCTTAAAATCTTGAAAGACTTCTTCAACGGTATAAGACTTATATTGTGTGTCATAGTTCATTATAGCTTCTCATGTCCTGGTATTCTTCTCAAACCAATGGAAAAAGCAAAATCAAATAAATTTGTGTTCATTTGTGTTGTTTTCATGATTGGGGTTTTGCTCAATGTTATGAAAATCGGATATGATAGAACGGTTCTACCGATAACTAGACCTAGCATCGGTCCAGACAGAAATGCAAAATCGGTAGTCTTAGGAACCGCTAGTTGCAAACCGGTTCTTCTTTAATTCATTAAAATTGATTTTTTTTTCCTCTTCTTCTTTTGTTTTTTTGACAATAGATTGTGGTTGTTGTGTTCTTGGAGTTTGTAAATGAATTGTTGTGATGAGTTTTGAAAGAGGGGAAATAATAATTGAAAGAAGAAGAATGGTTGGTTTGAGAAGGATATGTTATGGCCTATTTTTTTTTTTGTTGGTGAATGTGTGTAAAAGAAGGTGAAGAGCGGCTGCTGCAAAACAAGAGTAGGGTTTCATATTTTGCTCACTTTAATTATAAATAAATAGGTAGGGTTAAGTAAATGAGTATGGGCTAATGGGCTTTTCTACTATAATTAATAGTCCAAGATATTTTTTTTCTCTTTGACACAAACACAAGATTAATTGTTTATTTTTTACAAAAAAATACAAGATTAATTATTTTCTTCTCGTCGCAAATACAGGATTAATTTTTATAAATTTATTAATCCTAAAATGTAAAAATACAATATTTTTTTATCAAGTAAAAATACAATATTTTATAAAATTATGTAAATATTTTAAAATTTATGTCAACATCATATGATATATTATATTTAAAGTTACTACTATATATTATCAAAAATTGTCTTATTTTATACTATAATTTAGTAATAAATAGTTTCTATTTTGTAATTGTTATTTTGTTAATGTGTTTATCAACTTTGAAATAGAAAAATTATATAAACAATTCAATATAAACATAAACAGTTGAATTGATCCGACCGGTTGACCCTTAAATCGGAAGCCACGACGGGTCAACCTCCGGTCCGATTCTTAAAACATTGGTTTACACTGTTAGCATTTTAACAAGTTCATTAAAAATAGGGCATATGGCATTCTAATAGACATAACTCACATACTATACACATGTCATATTCCTTTATTTTCTTTTTTCACTTTGGCAATATATATTTTCTTTTTCTCTTACTTTTTTTTAGAAGAAGTGATAATTCACTAAATAATTTTTTTGACACACGATAATTCACTAAAATTAAACTCACATAATTGTGATATTTCGGATTCGAACTCAAGTTATGACGTCTGGCCTAACAATTTCAACATATTTTGAAATAGAACTTATGAAACTACTCTCTTTTAAATATAATATAATAAATTCTCAAATCCAAAAACCTTAGAATCAGAGTATTTTTCTTTTTGATTTATTATTTATGTTAAATTCTGTTTGTATTAATGGTTTTAATGTTAAAGTTATACTCTTCTTGCACTGTACTAAAAAAATCTCTTAAATGACCAATCTAAAATACAAATGATAAATCAAAAAGGAAAATACTCTTAAATGACCAATCTAAAATAAGAGTAGATTTTTTTTTTTTTATTTTTTTTTTTTGGATTTTCACCACCAGTTGAATCTGGTTCGGGGGTCAGTTCTGGCATCAAGTGGTTCCAGCCCCCTCCCGATCGCAGTTGCGGGGGATCGAACCGTGGTCCTCCCTACCAAGTTCAGCGCCAATCACCACTGAACCAACTAACGATTGGTTAGAGTATATTTTTTTTTTAAAAACATAAACTTATATCATTTCATTAAGTAATAAATGAGTAATACAAAGTGGTAATGTTTCAAAGGTACAGCGACTAGACCAAGCAATGGCCGCTCTAGTTAGAGTGTGAGCAACCATATTAACTTGCCGCTTAATAAACTTCACCGAAAAGTTTGAATTAGATAATAACAAAGTACTAATGTAATCAACAAGTAAACTAAACTCGGAATATCCACCGCGATGATGATGAATTGCATCCACAATATTTTTGGAGTCCGTCTTAAACATCACTAGCTGTAAATTTCTTATGCGCATGGCTTTCAAAGCTTCAAGGAGAGCAAGTGCTTCTCCTTCAATTATGGAACAATTCCCCTCAAACCACGTTGTCTCCGCCATTACAAACCTTTCTAAATGGTCACGCAAACACCAACTTGTGCTAGTCTTGTTTATTCCTTGATGACATTACATTTGTACCATCCAATTGGGGGGTTTTGCCACTGTAATACCGACTGTAGCTGCACTGAGTTCCTGTTGAACAGCCTGCCATTCCTCCCACAAGTGGACGAGCTTTAAAGCCTAAAGTACGACCCGAATCGCTCACACCGTTCCAAACTTTGTTGTTTCGATTATTCCACAAAACCCACACAACCATTGCAAAAATTCCAGCAACATATCCGTCTTCCTGCGCACAGAAATTAAAAATTAAATCTCGTGCACTTCCTGCACTAGTAATGCGCGACAACAGCTGATATTCAAGGACTGCTGCACGTATTGCTTGTAAGGTAACATCACAATCACACAAAATATGCCACTCATCCTTCGTCGCACAATCACATAAAGGACAATTCATCGGACAAGGAACATGTCGTTCTTGAAGCTTCACATGAGTAGGTAAGCAACCTCTACATATCCGCCATAGTAAATGTTTTGCTTTTGAGGGAGCATGAATTTTCCAAAGACTTGACCAATCATCTTGTGAAGACAAAACATTCACCTTGCCTGAAATATTACATAACAATTTATACCCACTTTTCACACTATATTCCCCTTGAGGGCTATCAATCCAAATTAGCTTATCATCCTCTACCAAATTAAGCAAAGGAGTCTTCAGGATAAGATTAACAATATGCAACGGAAATAGAGATTCAATTTTCATCTTAACAAGGTAAATGTTAAGAATTGTTGTAAACAACATATTAGTCTTTAAAAACAATTTTTACTATGTTGTGAGAAGTGATAACTTGAACCTTATTGAAACACAACTCGAGTATGATTTTAGAGTCTTATATTTAAAAGACAACTCAACCCTACCTAGAACAATTAAACGTCATGTTGCTAACTTAAAAATTGGGTACGTAGCAGAATTAAAGGAGAAACTTTAGTCGTCACAATAATTTGAGGTGGTTAAAACACTTTAAAGTTAAATATATTTTTGGTCACTATAAAATAATTAAATTTTAATTTTTGATTCTTATAAAAAAAGTGACATGTTTTGGTCTTATAAAATTATCGTGCGTAATTTTAGTTCATGTTGTTTAACTAATATGTATCTTTGAATGATTATTTGGAAGACATATTAAGAATATTATAAAAAGTTTTTCAAAAATAAAAGAAACTTAAAATTTAATTTTCAAGTCAAGATTTTCGCTACTTTTATTTTTATCTTTTTAAATTTAAAAATTTCACATTTAATTCTTTTCATTTTAAAAAATTCTAAATTTGATTTATATGTCGTGATGTATTGTTGTTTGACAAAATACCAAGGTTTTCAGAACCGGACCGGCCATCGAACCGGTGAGCTTACCGGTTCAAGGTTCAACCGGTCGGACCGGTCAAACCGTTTTTAATTAAATATATATTTTAATTAATATATAAATAAAAATAAATAATATTAAACAAAAAACTACATAATATTTATAGTTTTATATTATTAAAATCATATTACTTCCAAATTATTAAATAATTTATACTTTTTGGTATGTTGTTTGGTATTTTTAATACTTATATAATAATATTACATATAATTACCAAATTACAAATCATCAAAAGCAAAATAATTTTTATAAACAAAAAAAGTATTAGTTAGTCTTAGTAGTAGTTTTTATTTGGGCCAATAAAACAAAACATTCTAACCCAAGCCCACTTATATCAATAAACCCTAAAATTGTTAAATGACTAAAGGAAAGGAAATATGAAGAATAGCCAGCCGTCACTTTCTTCTGTTCTCTTCCTATCTCAATCTTCCTCTTTCTAATGTTCATTAGTTTCTTTAAAAAAAAAAAAATTCTTTTCTAAATCTGTTGTTAAGATTCCTTAACTTATGAATCTTTGTTTGTCTCTTCTTCTTCTCATTTTATAGTCTACTTGTGAATATGAGTTTCACACTTTGTGGTTTCACAGTTGAAAGTTTAAACAAATTGTTCCTACTTTTCCTTTCCTTTTACATTCTGTGTTCTTCTGGTTGAAATAGAAAAAGGGTTTCCAAGCCAAACGATTTGTTTTGCGTTTCTCGTTAGGAAAAAAAAAAACCTAGACCGCCCGGACCGGCTGAACCGCCGATTTACCGGTTTATACCGGTTCTACGCCGGTTTTCCGGTTTTAAATCCGGTTCATGTGCACAGCGGTTTAGGGGGCTAGCCGGACCGGATTGAAGTCCGGTTCACGGTTTGACCGGTTCGACCGGCCGGTCCGGTCCGATTTTCACAACCTTGCAAAATACATCACTTGTTGGTGACCAAACTTTTTTATTTATTTGTCATGTTATAAGTTTGATATTTTCACTACCGTTTAACGATAACTAATCTTTTTTGAAAAACTTATGAGACACAAAAGATAAGTTCTCTCATTCAAACCGATTTTTTATACACAATAGTCAAATATTTCTATAATCATTTGCTTAAAAAGTTCAAAATTTGTATTACTTAAAACAATATTCATTGCTAGTTAGCGCAACTTTCTTTTTATAAAATGTACGGTGGTGATTGACATTGTCCTTTGTAGGAAGAATTACGGTTCGATTCCTCGTAATTGTGATCGAAAACGGGTTGAAATCACTTGATGTCAGAACTGACCACCAAACCAGATTAAATTGATGGTGAAAGAAAAAAAAAATCATTACTAGTTAGCCCAACTTTTTACTTATTGAATTTGAATATACCACTCCAATCTTAACTAAGAAAAAAATAAAACTATATCTAGTATAGATTCAATCTAAATACAATTTGACTCTTGTATATATTTAAGAGACTAAAATGAGCAATTCTTCTAATCTTATCTTAACCTTAATTATAAATAAGAGTAAGTTATAAAAGTTAACATGTGCCCTAGTGATTCAATTTTTTTTTATCTTAATACATATATTAATTTATTATTTTTAAACTTTTCGCAAATTAATTGCATTTAATTTAAGAGATTTTTTTTTTTTAGATTTTTAACATGTACCCTTAGAACACATATTAGCAAGACCCTTAAATCAAATACGTCAACTTTTTCATTATTGATTTAAATCAGATATTTTTGTGAATAAATGCATAGCCTAATTCTTTAAGTTTTGTAAAGCCGAAATAAATGACAAACTCTTTATAAAAAATTTCATACTATTATATATCCAAGATCGAACCAAAATCCTTAATTAAAGTAGAAAAAATTCGCACTATCTCATTTAAGCGAATAAATGAAGTATTAACATTTCATAAAATATTAAGCAAAAGAAAGAAAGACAATAGGAAATAAATCTAGAGAAGTGATGACAGGTGGGAAGATTCGTTGCATGTTGCTAGCTCATTACTCTCCTAATTTAGCCCAACCGTTGAACCCTTGCCAGCCCTCTCTCTCTGCAACTCCCTCCCTCATTCCATTGGATTCAACCTCATTTCTCAGAAACAACAACCTTGGAGAGAGAGAGAGAGAAAGAGAAAGAGAAAAGATGACACATTCTTTCTTTTTTCAAACCTACTTCTATCCCTCTCTCTCTTTCTCTCCACTCTGTCCCTAAAACGACCTCCTTTTTTTGCGTTTTAGGGTCTTCAAACACCCAAAACCCTAGATTTTTTCATTCTTACCTTAACAACAATCAATTAATGATTTTGATCCTTACCCATTTCAATTCAAAGCTTTAATTTCATTATTATTGGAAAATCAAAATCCCCTTTGGATTTCAACCAGGGGGTTCATGTGGAAAAAACCCCCTTCTGTATTTACAAACCCTAATTACATTAATTGATATAGGATTTGATCTTTGTTCTTCAATGGATTCAACTTTCTCGCCTTTGGGTTTTTTGATTTTCGGTATTTCTCTTAGTTTTTATGCTTTTTCTGTTCAATCTCAGCTGCAAGATGCAAATGGTTCTCAACAATTTCAACAACCGCCTATTATGGGTTCTCCTCCACCGCCGCCACCACCACCACCACCGCCGCCACCGCCATTTACACCACCACCTCCTTTTGCTCCGGGTTCCCCTATCCCGTCCGGATTGCAGCAGCAGACTCCTCCTCAAAATCAAATAAGGAATCACAAACCCGGCACTGGGCATCACCGGCGCCGGCGACAGCACCATGTTCATTTGCCGCCTCCTCCTCCGCCGCCACATCGGATGAATGCTGGAAAAAAGGTTGGGCTTTTGTTTGTGGGCATTGCGGCAATTATGCAGGTTGGTTTTGTTGGGTTCTTGATAATCAAAAGAAGACAACTTTTGAAGAACAGTGATGATGACAGATATGCAAATTGTTCTTGAAAAATGATAAATTTCTTCACTTTTTTCATACAAATTCTTTCTTTTTATTCTTTTTACCGAAGATAAATTAATGGGTTGAAATTCTTTGTTGGGGGATAAAGGTTGATGAGAGTCTGCAGTAGGGAAATGGAAATGTATGAATTTGTTGAGTCAATGGAACAAATGTTACTCTCTGTATATTTGGTATTGTTAGTTTAAGTTTCCCTTTCACATTTTATGTAACCCTTTTTACCCCTTTAGTTACATTACATTGTTTGGGTTATAATGGAAAACAGAAGAAACCCTTTTGTACTTCTTTGTTGATGTTGTTTTGTTGTGCTCTAACATGTTTGATGTACAATGATGATGTTAGGAGTATTTGATGGATTGACAATATACTATAATCTTAGTTGTTGGTACTTTTTGTTTTTTGTCTGCTAATTGATGTCATGATCCCTCTGTGTATATATAGTTTGAATCTGTATTGATCATTATGGTACAACTATTCTGTGGTTGCTTCAAATGTAATATGTTTTCTACATGTTTAGCACACTCTTTTTGACTGATATATAGAGACTATGAAATATGGACACTACTCGGATTAGGTTTGTCTCTGTGTCAGACACTAATACAACACCAACATTGATATGACACCAACATTAAATCATGTCATATTTTCAAATTACTGGTGTCGACGTGTCAATGTCCGGTGTTTGTGCTTCATAGTTTACTTTAGAGATGATGTACTGAGTCAAAAAGGATTAAGATAGAGATGATGTTCTGCTTTGTCATTCTAATAGTAGTGAATTGTCTTTAGTGGCTGCAAAAGGTAATAAATGGTTGGAGAGTGATAACATCCTAAGGAACATTGTTTGTTTGAGCTAATATGATGTCTTGAGGGTATTCACTATTTCATATTTGAGCAGTGCCTATCTATAGGATTGTGTTTCTATGTGTTTTTGAAGGAACCTTCTTTGTTTGAGTTACTACGTAGGTAAATTTAAACTATGATGAATTTTATCAAGAAGAAAAAGGACTTTGGAAACACACAGGTGTGTATAAAAGACATATGATGAACTTCCATAGTTCATGTGGCATTTGATTGCCACGTTCTCTATCATGTCTAGAGTTATATGTGCTTGAGTTTAGGCTTCATCAAGTATATTTGTTATTTGTCCGGTAAAAGCTTAGTTGATAAAGATTGCAAGGGATATTTGATTTGTTGGGGGATATATGTTCGAACTCGCAATACAACTATTCTTTGCACTTAGTGTGTGAGTTTTGTTGTTTTTAGGCTATTTGACACACAAAAAATGTATATTTGTTATTTAGATTTTTGGATATTAACTTTCCTAAGTTGATGTCTTAATGCATGTCTGAACAATGTGCATGTGTAAAATTTTGTTCAGTTTAGTGCTCTCTCTTTTTCCTCGCGTCTTAGCGCTTGCTCTATCGATGATCATGTATAGTATTCACTAATTTTCAGTTTACTGTTCTCTCTTTTTCTGATGATTCAGTGTTAATTAAGCAGCAAATGCTATAATATAGATGATGTTTAGTTGAAAATTACTATGCTTCATACTTCATAGTAATTCTGTTGTCTAAATAAAATACAATTATACTGCTAACAGGAAAAACCGAAAAAACCTAATTCAATGTTTTTCATCCAGAGATTATGATGTTAATGTGACTTAAATTGAGTAGGTTCATTGCTGTTGAAAACATTGACTGGTAGAGTTTGATGTCCAATTTATTCCTTTTTCTTGCTCAACCAGCCGACCTTATTTATTGAATTAATGCATAGATAAATTTAGAAGAAAGTTTAAAGGATTTGAACAATAGTTGGTATAGATTTATTATGGTAGTAGTTGGGATTCATTTATACTACAAGTATTAACAAAAAAAATTGTAAGTGCCCCACAAAATTTGATTTTCATAGATTGTATAGGTATGTAATAATTTAGGGTTAAAAGTGATTTCCACAAAAATCTAGTAATGCAATAAATTTCTTGCTGTGTTTGTATGGCCAATCATGAACACTTTATTTATTGTTTCTAGTGTAAATAAATTGTTACCAAAAACTTATCCTGCAACTGTTTATATAATCTCCAAAGACTTGTTTTTGGTCAAAAGTCTCCAGAAAGACCTAAGTCTTCGCATAAAACAAGTCAATATTTTAACTACATTATATGGCCCAAATCTTGGAAATTTATGTTCGGGTCCCCTACACTTCTCGTACGTTTTCTAATTTTCCTTCCTTACAGGTTAAATAGTGTGTAAGAATGTAAAGAGAGTTTCTTTTCGTACCCTTCGGGTTTCCTTCTTCACCCCTGAAATGACCATAAAGTTTTCACTTAGTAAGTTTCCATCCTTCTCGCTATTTGGAAATAAGTATTTTTTCACAATCTTAAGTAGCGATTGTTAATATTTTATAGGCTTAATTGCACTTTTGGTCCCCCTATTTTGCCAAAAGTGCGATTTTGGTCCCCCTATTTTAAAATCAAACATTTCAGTCCCCCTATTTTGATTTTTGTTGCACTTTTGGTCCCCCACCCTATTTTTTAACCAAGTGGCAACTAAAACGCTTACGTGACAATACTTGTGACAAATAAAAATTCCACGTCACCAAATATTTTTATTTTAGGTATTTAATTTCCAATATGAAAAATATAATTTTTTAAAAAAAATCTGAATAACCAAAAAAATTAATTTTTTAAAAAAATCTGAAATATTAATTTATTTAAAAAAAACTGAAAAGAAACCAAAAAAATTTAAAAAATATGAAAAAACAAAAAATATTATATTTTTAAAAAAAATCTGAAATATTAATTTTTTAAAAAATATCTGAAAAATTATTTAATATTTAAGTTTTATTTGAAATAAGTTTTATTTTCAGATTTTAAAAAGAAAATAATAATTTCAGTTTTTTAAGAATCTAATATTACTGATTATAAAAAAATAATATTTGAAATATTATATTAAAAAAAAATCTGAAAATCGAAAAACATTTAAATTTATTTTTATAAAAAACTGAAAAAACTAATTTTTTTTTTTAAAAAAAAATCTGAAATCTTGATTTCTTTTAAAAAAATTAAAATATAAAATAAATTTTCAGATATTTTTTTAAAAAACTAATATTTTGGTTTTTCTTTTAAAATCAATATTTTTGTTTTTTCAACTTTTTAAAAATTAATAATTTTTGTTTTTTCAGTTTTTTTTTCTAAAAATAAATTAATATTTCAGATTTTTAAAAAATTATATTTTTTTCGTTTTCAAATTTTTTTTTATAAAAAATTAGTATCTTTCATATTAAACATTAAAAAACTAATATTATAATTAAAATATTTGTTGATTTGACACTTTTATTTGCCACATGTATCGCCACGTAAGTATTTTGATTGCCACTTGGTCAAAAAATGGGATGGGGGACCAAAAGTGCAACAAAAATCAAAATAGGGGGACTGAAATGTTTGATTTTAAAATAGGGGGACCAAAATTGCAGATTTGGAAAAATAGGGGGACTAAAAGTGCAATTAAGCCTATTTTATATTCAAATTGAACGTCGACACCTCATAAATGAAAAAATCATGAAAAAAATTGAGTTCACTATATCCTAGGAAGCAAACTCTTTTTTTCATGATTTTTTTCATTCTTGGGGGGTACCGACTTCCAGTTTGAGTATAATATATTAACACTCGCTACTTAGGGAGCGAACTGAAACATAGTTCGCTATTTAGAGAGCGATCATAAACACTTTGATAGAAGATGAGATAAGGGTGTAGAGGACAAAATAATTGACTTTTATAAGGTTAGCATTCTAAAAAGCGAACGTTTTTTTCCTCAATTTTTGCTATTTACACACTCGCTGCCTAAGTAGCGAGAGGGGTAATTTGGGAAGGTCAGAGGGTGCGTGTGAGACTCGGGGGTGCGAAAAGAAGCTTTCAAATGTAAAATTTGAAGAAAAACACAATTTACTATTTAAAATGAGAATTCATTTCGCACTTAGCAAACCTTATAAAAATTTAATTTTTGTTGTCCCCTTGCTATTATTCCCTCACCCCCCAAAAAATATTTTAAATGAAACACTGCTCACAAGTTAAAATGAGAATCATTACTTCATCCCCAGGAAAATGTTTTTAATGAAACATTGTATGAGTGATTGATTGTATAATGAAAAGAAGCTTCAATTTATAAAATTTTATTGTATGTGTGATTGATTGATGCTATATCACAACCGCTCCAATGACCATTAAAATTATATATATTGAAGTCTTTTTTTTTTTTCCAATCAAGTAAACTCGGTCTCAATTTCACTTTCCACTTTGTTAAAATTTGAGTTTACACATGAATCAACTCAAAATTGATATGTAAACTCGTGAAATTGTATGCTTTCACACGTTAACCCGTGATTTTGACAACCTTGTTTCAATTATGACTAAAAAAAAGCTCAATATTGCAACATGGACTGATAAGTAAACATGCAAGCTTCAACGCGCTTTAGTCCTTTACAACTGTGCATTTGAATAATGAATACACAAGAGACTTATCACACTTAGTATGTGTTTGGTTTAGTGGTGGGAAGAATTGATTTTGACAGAATTGAGTTTGATAGAATTGATTTTGGTTAAAAGTGAGTTGAACTGAATTGATTTATGTTTGGATACATTAATGTAAAAGTGATTCTCAATATTATAAGTTGTTTGGATGATTTGAATCAAAATTGATTTTAAATGTATAATTACTAAATTGGGCTTACAAATATGTATTTAAAATAATATTTCATTTTTTTATATATGATGATTTAAATTTGTGTGGTATTACAAGACAAAAAAATCAATGGGATCATGTCAAAAAAGCAATAAAGATTTGGACTAAGCCATAATAGGGCCAACGGGTCAGAGTGGCCATAGAGCCCAACACTGTATTCCTTCTTCAACCTAAACAAGCAGCCGCAGAACAGCAATCAACACCAATAAAATCAGAAATCTCAAAATTGCAACAACATCACAGCGGCAGAGGGCAAAACGTGCAGGGTAAAAAAGGAAAATGAAGAAATGTAAATATGTCACACATCATTAAATCTCAAAACGTGATTCACTTAAACGCAGAAGCTTGGTTTTCTAGCTTCAAGGAAACTCACGTCTAGCTTTAAAATCACGTCCACAGAATCGCGTTTGTATTTTATCCAAACAAGCCAAAAATGACGAAATCGCGTTTCGAGGCGATAGAATCGCGTTTGAGGCTTTCCAACGCCAAAACAAACAGTCGCTTAGAAAATGGTCAGCAGAACCAATCTTCTATTTCTGCTGAACAAAACTTATCCCAAATAATGGGACAATAAGCCCATAATCGATTGTTGGCATATCTAAAAGTAGTAAGCCCAAAAAAGAAGCATAGTTTTTCAATTAAGCAATATGCGCGTAAAGAGAGAAAAGAAAGCACGATGTTCCAATTTGGACACTCATAAGTCATGATAATGTTAGCTCACCCTATCAATCAAAGGAACATAGTTGTAAAGAGAAAAAAGAAATAATAAAAAGCTTAGTATTCTCTATTTATTTTTTGTCTTTTAACACTTTGCTTTTTAGAATAAATGAACTTTGGTATGTTACCATATAAAAAAAATAACCCTAGTAATATACTAATATGAAGTTTGATTGAAAAGTAAATAAAGTTTTATCAAATATTATTTCAGTCAAATTTGTGTTGAAGTGTAAAGATTTATTTGAGTTTATGGCTAATCATGGTAGATTAACCATAAACCCTCATGCAAGTAATGCAATGTGGTCTCTTAAACTCATCAACTCTTGACGTGTCAAAATATCATTAGCCAATTTTTTATATCTTAGGTCTCCACAAATGACCCATCATGAATTTGGAATCATTGGCTATGGAGTTAGCTAGGTAGCAATCTCTAGATTACATTATGAAATGATAGGAATCAATGAGTTTTTCGAGCAAAACTAATATTCCAGACAACTTTATATCATATGTTCCTAGCTTGCAGCAATTTGTCTAGAAAGAATGGTTATCTCCTTATCCTTTTTATTGATTGATATTAGGAAAAAGTTTCATATAAAATAGATGTGTATGTCAATGTCACCATGTGGAGGCATCTTTTGAGAGAATCAGAATCCTCTCAGGTATTAAAGGATGCAATTTTGGAGAGAAAAACCATATCGTTTTACAAAGATCAATGTGTATTCTTTTCTCTAAAATAGGCTTGATGCAGTTAAAATGCATTCAATGAATCAGAATTCTCTGATTAAAATAAGACAGTTAAAAATTTAATGTAATTTTAATTTTTTAAGATATTAAAATTCTAATCTTAAATCTAAACTGTCCGATCTTTGATTCAACTGTCTTGATTTCACTTACTACATACAGATATGGATGCTGACCGCACCCGATCCAGATCCCTCTAAAATGGAGAAGAATTGATTCATCCATTCTCATATTATGGAAACCATTCAAAGGGTCTTCATAAAATGATTTAAACTATCTAGATATGATCAGTGTTACTATTATTTGTGTCCCTCATTGCATGGAATAATTTGGATAATGTTTTCTTTTACTAAAAACAAAATGAACAATAGTCCACCCAAAAACACACATCATTGAAATGTATCAGAAAGTCCCAACCACCAAATGATCGATAGATTTAATTCAGATATAAAAGGTGGGGGCAAAGACAAAATTGTAATTTACAAAATAAATATTTCCAGGGAGTATGAAGTAATTTTGCATTATAGTACTATAGCCCAGTTGGCACATGGTACCTCTTCTGCTATAACTTGATTCTTTCTTAGAAGAACCATTTTCTCTTCTTTTTTAATATGAGAACTTTTTCCTTTACTATTATAGAAGAACTTTGAAAACACAAAGATTGTGTATTTAAACAAGATGCTATCAAATATAGGCTAATGCTACGGTGGACCACCTTCACAAGTGGTCCACCGTGGGTAAGTGATATATCGAATACGAATTTTACAAAAAATTTTGGTAGATTGAAAGTTTATATCATATAGAGCATTCATAAAAATTTTTAGAAAAATTGAAAATCATTTGATATTTTATTGGGATTTATCAAGATTTACAGTATTTAATAAACCGTTAATCTTGATGGGTCTCAATAACATATCAAATGATTTTCAATTTTTCTAAAATTTTCTATAGATAATCTATATGATATAAACTTTAAATCTAATGGTGGATTTTGTAAAATTTGTATTCGTTATATGATTTTTTATGAATGGTCCACCATGGACCACTTGAAGAAGTAATCCATGTTAGAATTTTCCATCAAATATATAGTGCATGCTAGGATAGACTCTGTAAAATTAGTAGAACTATATGGATTATGATTGTCTGCTCTGAAAAAACACACTGTTTTAAATCTTGATTGTCCATTTTTAATTGGTCGGCTCAGAATATATATATTAATAAAACTAATTCTAAACAATGTCAGACGCTGATTTCAAATTGGACGATCACGATGCAAAGCAATGTGATAATTATGTATAATTTGAGAGCATCAAATCTTGTTCATAACTATACTAAGTCAATGCAGTTTTGATAAAAAAAAAATAATACCCTTTGAAACTTCGCCGTTAACCTAAAAATGCACATATATAGCTAAACCTTATATCTAGCTATTGAGAATGGATTCTCTCCTGTCACATGATCATGCCGTGAAATTTTGGCCCTCAGTTGAAAATAAATAAATCAAAAAATTGATATTTTCTCTCCCTCTAGTGGAATATGCACTTGAGGAAAAATTTTCCCCTAACTTGGAGCATTGAAAAGTTTAAAAATTTACAGCTAGTCTAGTATATAGTAAATTGGATGTATTATGTTATAAAGAATTTTATTGTGTGGGGGTAGTGTCTCTCTATCTCTCAGTCTCTTCCACCTAATCTAAAATAGTACTAGTAAATATATGCAATATATTGATTGCACATGTTTTTCTGGCTGTTGGGTCCATGAAACACAACAACACAACACAAAGTATCAGTAACAAACAACAAGCACAAGCATCAGAAAGAAAGCTTAATTTGAAATTGTCCTTGATTGATTGATTGATATTTTGCTACTACCACCACCCAATTTCAAAAAGTATACAACTTAATATGCTTTCCAGTCAAACAACTTAAGTGTGAAAATCTGAGACATGTTTCTTTTAACTTTTCTTCAAGGAGAAGAAAGGAAAAAGCATATTATATAATTAAATATATCAAGACACAAAAAATCTTAATGTGGTCCCCTACATAACACATTATAATAAAGATCACATCTTTTTCTAAATAAAATTCACCCCAGCCACACATAACATTTTGATCTTTAAGTCTCTCCTGTGGCATTATCCATCAGCAACTCATTATCATCAAAATAATAACTTCACTCATCTGCCAAGAATATAATGTATAGTATTAAATAACTTTTAATAATAATAACAACAACAAAATAATAATGATAAATTATAAAGCACGGACATGATGAATATCAGATAGACACAGATTCTGTTACGTTGACATTGATAATAATTTAAGACAATAACATAAATTAATTATATGTGTCAATTGTGTCTGTGTTGATATCAGATACCGACACATGTTCAAATGAGACATGTTTAATTAATCTAAGGAGCATTCGTGTTTCGATGATAATAAATGACAATGAGAGGGAACAGGATCATCATAAACCTGTTGGGATTCTGGAGTTGGAAGCAAGATCTAACCAAGAATCAGTGTTCTTTGGTGTCCACTCACCAAAGAAATGATGAAGTGGTTTCTGAGTTGTCTCACTTTCTTTGTCCTTGTTTGTTGGTCTAGTTGATTTGAAGTCAGTGCCTAAAACAAAACAGTGTTGTTCTTGTTGCTGCTGCTGTTCTTGCTGTCTTGTGTTATCATTGATGTTCTGAAATTGTTGTGAGCTTGAATATGACTTAAAAGGATTCACTTGTAGTTGTTGATTATATGAACCATATTGATAGCTCCTAGAAGACCCTGTTGCTTCTGGAAAGAAAGTTCTCTCATCCACACCATCCCTTATTCCATCAACTTGCCTCCTTTATCAAAAATCAAGTACAAATACAACAACACTTACACAACCAAACATAAAAAAATAGTAATTTTTTTTTTTATTTCATAGATTTGCATCCATTAATAACTTTGCGCCAAGCAAAACATGTCATACATCAGGTATAATAGTAAGTTTTATATATATTTATTGCGCCGAGCAAAACATGTAATATAGCAGGCATAATAGTAATTTTTATATAGGAAGGATTTTGAAGTATTTTAAATAATATTGCAACTGCAATTACGACGGTAATATAAATATAAAGATTCAGAGCGTAACGACAACCACATCAGTTTAAAACTATGATATATATATTTGTTGGTTTTATTCATACCTATAGTCTTTATCATCATGAGAATAAGAAGAGTCCAAAAAGAGATGATGAGTAGTAGCATCTTGAGTTTGAAAATCAGAATGATCAAGGGGTTTAGAAGAGGTAGATTGTTGAGAATAAAAGTAAGGGTTTAGAGAAGAGTTTTGATAGGATTGTTGTGACTGATCATGACAAGTCATAGAAGTAGAAAAAGGAAAAGAAGAAGTTATGTTGCTGCTACTGTTGTTGTTCAAGGAGATGTTTCTGTTAGTATAAGGAGAAGATGATGATGATGATGTTGTGTTTGTTAAAGAGGTTGTGTTTGCAGAAGTAACTACTAGCTGTTCCACAGGCTTTCTTGAACGGTTTCTACCTCTGTGCATGTGTCTTTCACAGTATTTAGAGTCTGGATATGCTTCCTTTGAACATCTCCATTTTTTGCCATCTGTTCTTCTGCACCTCCCTGGCTCTGGGTCTACTTTTCTGCCAAATCCCATCTCAAAACATCCCCACCCAACTGCACTAACACAACAGTTTATTATTCTCACAAATATATAAATTATTCATATTCACATACCATATACTATAATAATATAATCAAAGTCACAATAGCTGAATCTCAGTGGATCGTGACAATAGACTCATACGGCCACTTACAATAAAATTATTGTTTTACCATAGTCTAGTTTTTGATATCCATATACTATAATACTTATATTAACAAAATCGAAGTAACAAAAACTGAATCACAGTGGATCATGGCCGCAAAGTTATACCGACACTTAAGTCTAGTTTTTAATAAAGAAATTACTTACTTGGAGGATGTGGAAAGATTCTTGAAGAAATTGAAGTATCTAAACTTCTCTTGATAGAGTAAATGAGATCCGGAGGAATAGGTGTTCCAGTGACCATGTATTTAAAAACAAGAGCTTGTTGTTCAAGTTCTTGCCATTGATTTGGTGTGAAAAGTGACCTATTTCTTGAACTTGCACTCATCATTTTTATGTATGACTAAAATAGTTGTTTTTTTTTCCTTCTATTCTAGATGCAGGTGGATTAATATTTAAGAAGGTGATGAGGGGTTGAAGATTCTTGTACTGTGCATGGATGGATAATGCTAAATCTAATGGTTAGTAGTACTAGTGAGTAGTAAGAGAGTTGTGTTCTACTATTGCTGCCACCTCTTCACAAAATTTGCTATGTGGTGGATGGGTGAGTGAGTGAGTCTGAGCTTATAATGACTGCACCTCTGTTGCTTCTGTTTTTTTTCTCTGCACCTGCCTTTGTTGTTGCTGCTGCTGCCCTTGTCTCTGACATCTTTTACAGAAATTCATAAACAAATGTACAAAGAAAAAAATAAATTCAAATGCATGTTAGTCCATGCACCTTTGGTTTTGCTGTCTCCACATCACTCTTAGAAAACAGTGCCATCAGATTATGTCAAGTGTAAGCTCCTTAGATACCTATAGTGGCTAGCTATATCATATATATCATCATAGTGTCAATCTCTTTTTAAAAATAATATTATAAATATGAAAAATGCTAAATAATACGATCATTCGTTTTAAAGTTTTATATATCTTCAATGTGGACTTTGATTTTTTTAATACATTTTTTATGCTCATCACAATTCAATTTAATGCACGTGAATATAAATGAAGGATGATTCAAAAAATAGAATTTGATATTATACAGAATAAGTTTTATATTGAGCCTAATTTATTTTGAAAAATCAGCTTGTAAGAGTGGAAATGTTCTTCTTTATAAACCTATCTTTATTCAATTCAATATGTAGGACCTGAATTTATTCAAATTGAGAGAACTGTCAATCTCAATAAAAATTTGTTGTGAAATTTAGGCTTCTTTCACTTTTTAAAATTATTTCCAATTTTCATTTTCTAAGATTTATTTTCATCCTAACAAATTAAGAAACGAAAGATTTATTTAGTGTATATTTGTGATAGAGAGAATATAGAAAACAAACTAAGAAGAATGTATAATTAAAAATTAACACAATTATATTTTGGGATTTTCAATTTTTTGTATATCAATTTTTTCAAAAATTGTAAAAGATGATGAGAAAAAGAGATAGGATCAACTATCAAAAGAGTGGTTGGAATAAAAGGATCCAAATCACTATTATTAAAGTTAGTTCAAATTCAATCGTCGATATCCATGTCTTCTTTCCTTTCTTTTTATCCAATAAACACAAAAATGGCTTATGTGCAGTTGAATTTTTGATGCAGTCATTTTATCGGACAGTTTAAACAAATACAATAATTAAATACAGTCTTTAAATCATGACCGTTCGATCTTTGATCAAACAACTATAAATAGCGTAATTGCGTCATTGTACCAAAAAACCGACCACATAAAATCCGGATCCAACAAACACACCAACAAGGTCCAACCATGTCTATCAATTACAATTGTTGATATATGAATATCTTTTGCAAATCTTAGGGCATGGTATAGCTTTTGAAAATAAAAAAGTCTAGGTCATGTTATTTGATCTTTTTTAGCATAAGCATGCGTGGCATTACGTTATTGGTAGATATTGGAGGTCTTTGGGTAAAGCTGAACCCATTTTATTTTTTCAAGTACGGAATGATGTTTTTCTTTCTTTCTTTTGTAACATTTTCTTTCTTCCATTAAGCATCTCATCACTTTCATAAGTTAGAGTTATTATGCATAAGGAATATCTTTATGCATGGTGTATAAACAAATCTTCATCATCCAATATTTTTTTGATCAATTAAATTTTTTGATCAATCAAATGTACTAAAGCATGTATGGTGGAGATTTATTTATGCACCATATATAAGAATATTCCTTATGCATAATAACTCAACCCACTTTCATAGGTAGAAATTGGGTTACGGTCAATTTTGGCCTCTTATGTTTCATTGGCTACAGTCATGTCATGATAATCCTTTACATGTTTGTCCGTTGATGATTTCTTCAACCACAAGATGAATGAATACATCATCTTTTTGGGCCACAAGAATAATATTAATATAATAGGTAAGTGTGTGTTTCAATTCTCCTTTTAAATATTAAAGTTATGTTTTGCTTACTATAAATAGCTTTTGGCCAGATCATTGAGGTTTTTTCTAGTGTAAGATTAATTAAACTATGATAGTATAGTAGGAAAATTTTAACATGGATTACTTTTTTAAGTGGTCCATGATGGACTATTTATGAAAAATCCTATAATGAATACAAATTTTATAAAATTTACCGTTGGATTGAAAGTTTATATCATATAAATCATCTATATAAAATTTTAGAAAAATTGAAAATCATTTGATATGTTATTGAGATCCATCAAGATTAACGGTTTATTAAATACTGTAAATTTTGATAAATCTCAATAAAATATCAAATGATTTTCAATTTTTTAAATTTTTTTTATGGATGCGCTATAAGATATAAACTTTCAATCTACCAATAAATTTTGTAAAATTTGTATTCGGTAGATCACTTATCCACGGTGAACCACTTGTGAAGGTGGTCCACCGTAGCATTAGCCTAGTATAGTATACATGCATGTTTTGATTTATAAGCAATTAAAAGTGTCATATGTGTTGACCAATAACTAAAAATAGAAGTTTATAGTTATTCATATTCTTATGATTGAGCGTTGATTCACACAAACAAAAGAAAAACATATTACACACACAAAAACAAAAACACTTACATTTTAATTTGTTTTGGTATGAATTGAATAAGCTATTTCTTATGTGCTAATGTGTATTAACATCTCCATTAAATTGAGTAACATCCTCTAGGACAAAACCTTCAAAGCTTTCTTTAGAAATTTAACCCTTGTGCATTTGAAAGACTCATTAAAATTATAAGTGATGTTAACCCTTATTAAAAGTTAAAACCGGTAAAGTGTTAACATCACTTATAATTTGAGTTTAATCACCAATCTTAAATTCATGATCATAATTTGAGTTAAAAAAAATAAAATTTATTCAATTAAATTGAATCATTCCATTTTACAAATACACTATATAAACATCTTCTAACTATAGGAATCCATGATGTTTCAATTGAGAAGCTTCACAATCTCTTAATTTGTGACAAACTAATCATATAAAAGTACAAGACACATGACAAATTTCCAACATTAACAAATATCAATAATATATCCGATGATATTTAGATGAGATGACACGTGAATCTCTCATATCTTAATCAGTATGGATCTGAATTCTCTCCAGTGATCAAGTCCTTTTTCTCATGTTTTTTTATCCTGCCCTCATTTCAGTCAATCATTTATCTTTTTTTTCTTTCTTTTTTGCACTGTCGTTTTTTCTTTTTTAACCGAGCAACCGTTGGATTAGAAAAAAAAAGAGAGAAGGCTGGACACAAACAACAAGAATGGATCTAAATTCAACCAGTATCCTAAGTTCGATATCTAATTAAGATATGCAACAACGTTAAAATTTTTAAAAAGAATTTATCGACACTTAAATTCGATAAAACCCAAAAAATTAGTCCATATAATATGGAAGGCAAAGTGAAAGGACTTTAATTTATTTATTTTTGCTCCCTCACACACACACAGTGTTTCAGAGTTACAAGCATTATGTAACTTTTGAAAGTTCACTGAAGCTGTGGTTGGCACAGTGGAAGTAAAAGAGTATCAATATATCTCTCTCTCAACCAGAGAGAGAGAGAGAGATTATTATTGGTTGTTGTCTTGCAATTGAAAGCACTTGTCTTTCTCTACAGAAGATGTCAGGAAAGTGCACTCTGATGGGTTAAAACTATTCATAAACACTGTTTCTCTGTCCCAAAACACATGCTTTTTTATTTTTCACACACCTAACTCACTGACTCATTCATATTCATTAACCCAAAAATTTCCACAATTATATTTTTCTCTTTTACCTTTTTTTCTTTCTCTTATTTGCTTCCTCCTGACTCTCTGCTATGTTACATTGCAGGCTTAAAAAGATCACCTGGGTGCCTTTTATTTTCTTTCCTCTCTTTGACTGAATTTATCAGAGATTATGTATGCACTATACACACCACTTCCCCACTTGTTTGTCAATATAGATTTCTTTAATATAAATCTATTGCTCTTGGACAACACATTTTTCTTTTGCTTATTGTGGTGTTTTTTTTCTTATTTCGTAGTGTATACACACCACTTCCCCACTTGTTTGTCAATATAGATTTCTTTAATATAAATCTATTGCTCTTGGACAACACATTTTTCTTTTGCTTATTGTGGTGTTTTTTTTCTTATTTCGTAGTGGTTTTCGATCAATTAAAAAAGAGCGATTAATTCGACTCGTGCATAAAGACATGTGCATTGGTCAAGTGTTGTTTTCTCTGGGAATCGAACCCGATATTTCACGAATATGTCCTTAGAAGGAGTTCCTTGCCATTTGAGTTCAAACAACTTGGTTTATTGTGGTGCTTTTGTCTTCAAGCACATACAACGCGCCCGTATTCTATTTTTCTTTATGTATGGTTCTTGTGACGTGTAAAAAATATTAAGAAAAAAAAAGAAAAGGAACACAGATATGTAGCTTTGTCGTATTTTTGTTTGAAAATTTGTGTTAAAATAACATTTTTCTTTGTTTTTTTTCGCAAATTTAGTTAGTGTTTGTTTTGTTCAAAGTGCATGTTTGTTGTTTTAATGAGAACAATTCATTTTGAGTAAATTGGTTTTAATTAAAATTAATTTGATGTTAAGTTAGTTTATGTGGAATACATTTTTTTTTAAGCATGTTGAATACATTTTTGTAAAAATGAATTAAACGAAAAATTTAAGTGCAAAAGTAAATTTTAGAATTAAAGCTATCGTTTTTAACTTAAAATAGAATAATCAATTATGAATGCAGAATTAGTTTTGAATGCAGAATTCAATTCTATTTTAGAGAAACAAAACATATTAAAATAATTATAAATGTCTATTATCTATTTTAACCCCAAAAGTGGAACTAAATATACATAATTAATCACACTTGAAAACTCTACTTTTAATTGACCTTAAACAATTTTATCAAAAGATGTTCAAAAGTGTCAAAGAGTGTTTTTGGAATTGAGCATTTTAACACTCACATAGTGGCTTATTTTCTATTTTTCTCATCTTAATAGTATTATATAACTAAACTATTTTTTTATTTATCTCTTTTTTTGGGTACAATTATCTATCTCTTTCTTAAAACAGATACATTAAAATCATCTTGCATTTTTGTAATTTATAATTCTGAGTATTTATTTAATTACCCCACCAATCAACTTAGGTGGCTTACATATGTATTTATTGTAGATGTAGATGCGACAAATTTTAATGCAAGACAGTCACAAGAATACCATTAATAACAGTAATCAGAGAAGATAAATAATAAAAAACCCAAAATAATGAAATAAAATGTAGTTTTGGAAAAAGTACTTTCAACAATAAAAACCTATTATTACAAAATATATTGATAGGAGGTGAGAATAAATTGATATAAATTATGGACAGGAAAGTACTACGACTATCATACAGTCATGAATTCATCATGCTCTTCCTTTGTTTTATGAAAAGCTAGTTGCTATTGGTTCAGCTGCCTGTTTTGTAAGTTTCTATTATGACTTTTAATTTGTTTATCAAACTTCAATCATTATTTTGGACGCACTATTATACTTCGTCCAGTCTCATATAAAAGTAAATTTATTTTTTTGAAATTCATTAAATAATTGTTCATGTATTTAGTCTATATTAGTTTGTTTATATATTAAGGGTCCGTTTGACCTAACTTATTTTTGAGTTTATGCAAACAGCTTATGCAATTTTTATGTATTATTATAAGTTTTTCAAGATAGTTTATGATAAAATAGTTTCTAAAAATTCAATTTTCACTAATTTAAAGTTATAAAATAGCATAAAACCTAATTTATATTGCATAAGCTGTAAAATAAGCTAGGCCAAACAAGCCCAAAGTATGACATAATAATTTACTAAGGTTATACAAATATTTTTTACTTAATTAAATCTTAATCATGTTATTAATAATATGAATTTAGAATAAAACCAATAGAAAAGTGAAAGTTAAATCTAGGATCATGAATTGTTAAATTAATATTGTAAATGCCAAATGAACGGCAAACTCTCTATATATAAGAGTTTTAACGTTGCTGCATGTTTAAATTAGAGATCAAATCTAAAACTTCGATTAAATTAGAAGAAGCTCCTCGTACCATCTAATTTATTTAAGCTCTCTTGAATAATTGAACCAACTCCTTTGATTACAAGGTTTATGACATGTCCTTTCATATTTTCGTATTGTCTTTAATTTCCACTTACTCCCAAGGATTGTTAAGCATTCAATTGAGCATTCAGAAAGAGTGAGTGAATCATAATACAATTTTTGTTTTTTCTTTGGTTGGAAATTTTCTTTTAAAATCAATATGGATTCACAAATTCACAAAATAAAGAGGGCAAGCCCAGCATACCCTAACAGCAACTGTAAACGGGCCAGCAAGGAAAAGAACAAGTCCCAAAGACATACAATGCATGTTTCAATTAGAAAATTCTACATTATACTCCCCACCTGATCCCATACCCCACTTTTTTGAATCGTGGCCTACAAATTTTATATGGATCATGCTAAACAGTGCACCCGGTGCACTAGTTAAGCACAAGTTCAAAGAAAAAGTTTCTATATTAATATGCTTAACCAATGCACCAGGTGCATTGTTTAGCGTTTTCCTTATTTTATTTAAGGCCTCACCTATAGTATCTGTGGCTAGAATAAGATTCCCTTAAGTTGAAGGAATCTATGAGGAAAAAAGAAAATAGGAAATCACATTTAATTAGAATTAATCAACAAATTTGTCTCTCACTTTATATGATGCTCGAAAATAGGTCAAATTCTAGTCATATTAGACGTTCCAAAAGTATGTTAGGAATTAATTGATAGTAAGTAGTTATATTGATATAAGACCCAAAAATAGGAATTACTATTATATTTTTGGTGTTAATCCATCGATTTCTAGGAAAGGGGTTCGGCTTCAAGGTTATTAAAGTTTGTTAAAAATATTGTTTCATTCAGAAATTAAACTCTGGTTCTCCCGAACGATCCATCCTTTAGTGAAACACATTAATCATTTAAGCTCAATTTAACTACTTACTATCAATTAATTCCTAACATAGGTCAAAGACTTTTTAACATATTTATAAACTCATAATTCTATTTGAGAACACCTAATAAAATCAAAGTGAATTTAAAGGTTTAATTACCCACTTATCTATTAGAAGTTAGCGTTAGTTCTTTCAAATTAGGCCATCATAGAGTTAATCACAAATTGTTAAAATAGCATATAAATGTGTTTTCTTCTAACAAACCATAATTGGGATATTTTACCCCTAGTATCTCCATAGTTTATGTCCTTCAAATGCACCATGGGATAATTTTCGAGTCGACAATAGGACATGTAAGTTTTTTTTATCAGGGTTGGTCTACCCCTCAAATTCACACTCCATAAATCGACCCCACGTTCTATTTCTAGAGAAATGTCATGTTGTCATCTCTCCCAACCATAGTTTCAAGTTGCGATCCACATCTGCAGTTGGACAACTGCAATATTGCTGATATGGTAGTCTCCACAATCACACCACAACACAATTGCAGTATGATCTCTAATCACATGGACGATCACAATATAACCTCATCAACAATTGCATCGGACGATTTTGGACATGTTCATTAAAATCTTGTCGTAAAAATTTAAATCTTAGAACTTCAAATACCAAAATGCTTTAGATCTAATAAAAAATCTTACTTTTAAGATTTAATAGTCTCTCAACAATGCACGTCGCAACAACAACAATTGCAATGCCGCGGTCGCAATGTTAAACTTTTCTCCCAACACCAAGTCGATAGGCTGAAAGATAGATTAAATGAAGGACAATATTATGCAGAATCATCATTTATTTTTGCACCTAGTCGTTATCCAATAAATGCCTAAAGAAATCTCAAAAAAAATCCTGTCCTGTAAATGGCAGAAGAGTTAAAGTGAGCAATAGTGAATAAGAAACTTCATAAAGCATTTTTGAGATATTTTTATGGGTTAATAGATATTTTGGTCCTTGTATGTTCACGATTTTTTAGTTTTAGTCCTTATATATTGTTTTGTTGCAAATAAGTTTCTGAATGTACAATTTTTTTTTGTTTTAATTTCAAAAGTCAAAATCCGCAGGAAAATCTAAAGGAAAATCTCCACAAAAACTGCAAATTTTCCTGCGGATTTTGACTTTAGGGACTAAAACCAAAAAAATTTATACATTCAGGGACTTATTTGCAACAAAACAAAATACATAAACTAAAACCAAAAATTCGCAAACATACAATAACCTAAAGATCTATTAAGCCTATTTTTATTTCCATGTACAAACTATTAGAATAAGAAATCCTAATTTTACATTACTTTCTTAAGAGTTAACTTCCACTTCCGATTTTTTTTACCAAAATGATGTATTTTTTTAAGTTTATTACCAAAGTGATGTAGTTTTTTAAAAAATTACCAAAAGGGTGTAAGTCGTCACTACCATGTACGACTTACCCCCAAATCAAAAAAAATTTCTTTAGGATTTAGCAAAGTCGTGGATGGCAGCCACGACTTTGATTTTTTTAAATTTTTTTTGAAAGTCGTCACTGCCATTGACGACTTTTACTTTTTTTTTTTTTTTTTTTTACAATTATAAATAAAATTTAATAGAAGAGGTAAGTAAATATTGCATATAATTCAAATATTACACACAATTTAAACAACTTGAAATTTTTTTTATTACAAAAGACGAGCAATGACATGCAAGGTCAATTTAAATACTTGGTGGTGTGACTGTGAAGAATTCCAAGCACTTAGATATCCATGTTCACATGTGATTGCATCGTGTGCCTATTGCAATGTTAATTGTGGTGCTTATATTGACCCGATTTACACACTGGACTACAACTATAAAGTTTACAGGCACGTGTTTCATCCTTTTGGAAGCGAGGATTATTGGGCTTCATATTCAGGTTCAACATTGAAACCTAATCGTAACATGAGAAGACATAATAAGGGTAGACCGAATATAACTAGAATACATAACAAGATGGATGTAGTTGTCCCCAAGAAAATAAGAAAATGTACTTTATGTCGCACTGAGGGACATAAAAGAAACAACTGCCCCTATAAAGAGTGAATGTTCAAATATAATTTCTAAGTCTAGTAAAATATATTTTATAGGTCTTAAAATTTATTAATGTGTGCAATATTTATTTACCTCTTTTATTTAAAAAAAAAGTGAAAGTCGTCAATGGCAGTGACGACTTTCAAAAAAAAATAAAAAAAAATAATTCAAAATCGTGGCTGCCATCCATGACTTTGATTAAACGTGAAAAAAAATAATTTTGAGTTGGGGGTAAGTCGTACATGGTAGTGACGACTTACACCCTTTTGGTAATTTGTTTGAAAACTACACCCCTTTAATAATAAGCTTGAAAAAATACACCCTTTTGGTAAAAAAATCTCCACTTCCTGCACATTGTCTTTAGTAAAAATTTCAACCACATGTAAATGTTCCTTAGTATCTTCAATATTTTTGTCACAATATTATGCATTGATCTTCCTTAAAAGCTTATTGGAATATTGTAAATAAAGCATCTTCTACTTGTAAAGTACATGCCAAAAACTATCACTATTCACAAGAACCTTGTTATATATGCTAGCTATATACTTTTGTACCCTTAATGCAATATTACAATCAAGTGTTCTATACCAAATGATGCTGATAAGAAATCTTAGCATGAATGAGTTTCCTCTTATATCCACACATTTACATGGTTCTTATTGACACAACAGCAATCTTCTAGCTAGCTGTCATTAATATGGCTGTTCATGGGCTTCCCCTCTTCTTCCCATGTGATGTTGGACCACACTTAATTACTTTCCATTTTTGTTTTCATTCTGTTATTATTTTGTTTTACAATGAAAACATATTAGTACTAAATTTGAATGAATAATTGCTTTGTCTGCAAACTGTTTATTGTTAATTATTACATGTTTGATATGACATATTTGTAGGTTTTTATCATTTAAATGATGTAGATTGATGATAATACTATAATTATTATCAATGACTTTTCAGTTTCAATATATATCAAGGGTTTTCATTATTATGGTCACAATTTTGAGAATTAGTCCTCATCCGATCCGATGGAACGCGGCATCAAGGTTTTTAATGTCTAGGCAACTGCTACGCTACTGCCATTCTAGTCTTGTCGTCTAATTTAATTGTGATTCTTCGTAATATCAAGGATTGAAACGTGAATATAATGGAATTTAAGTCTGGGTGGTTAGTTCCACCTCGACTAAGAATGAATCAAATGAGTGATAACTTTTATACCCAATGACTTAAGATCTTGGGAAGAGATACAATGTCGTTCAAGTCTCTTAGAATCACAAGAGCTTTGTTGCTCCTATTTATGACTTTGATTAGTTAACAATTTGTTCAATTGTAATATATTTATGTTAAAACAACAATTAGTAACAAAAGAGAAATATGAAACGCAAATCGCAAACAATGAACACGATTGTTTAGTTACGCAGTTTAACAAAGTGTGTCTACATCTGCGACTATAGAGCAGCTGTAGTTCCATCTTATCACTTGAATGAATTAAGATTTTCAGTATTACAAACCACATATATAAAACTACGCTCGCTCGACTCCCCTGCCTCCTCTTACCCACTTTCTCCTTCTATGAGCCATACTCAACAATTTCCGATCCTATTAGACTTATCAGCCTCAAGACCCAAAATGCCAATAACAAACAAGCTTTTCCTTTTACTGACCAAATGATTATTAATTAAGAAAAAGCTTCTTCTTTTTTTTTCTCCCTTTTCAATAAAAATATCCTGTCATTTTTTAATTTGTCATTTATTTCTGCATGGACCCTCCAACTTGAAATAAAAACTCTTATATATACCACCATTCTGTAGCAACCTACATTCACATTCAAACCAAATTCATAATCAAACACAACCAAACATGTTTCAAATAATTTTCCTCCTATCTCTTTTCCTATCCATTTCCAATGCTGCAAACCAAGATTTCTGTGTAGCAGATCTCAAAGCCCCAGACACCCCTTCAGGCTACCCTTGCAAACCAGCTGCAACAGTAACAGTAGATGATTTCGCATTTTCCGGCCTAATTGCACCTGGAAACACAACAAACATAATCAGTGCAGCCGTTACGCCAGCATTTGTTGGACAATTTCCAGGTGTTAACGGTCTTGGTCTCTCCGCAGGAAGGCTAGACATCGCCGTTGGTGGTGTTATCCCTTTGCATACTCATCCAGGTGCTAATGAACTTCTTATTGTGACACAAGGTCACATCACTGCTGGATTTGTTTCATCAGCTAACACTGTTTATATTAAGACATTGAAGAAAGGTGAAATTATGGTTTTTCCACAAGGTTTGTTGCATTTTCAAACTACTGCTGGTAAGAGAAATGCTGTTGGTTATGTTATTTTTAGTAGTGCTAGTCCTGGTCTTCAAATCCTTGATTTTGCACTTTTTGCTAGCAATTTCTCTACTCCTTTGATTACAAAGACTACTTTCCTTGATCCTGTTCTTGTCAAGAAGCTTAAGAGTGTTCTTGGTGGAAGTGGCTAGACTTATAAATATGTTCCGACATCAAGTACCACGTTTCTGAAGTATTGTCTGCCTTTAGGGTCTTCTGTAAGTCCTCACGGTTTTGTCTTTGAAAAAAAGGCGTCTGAATGGATGAAAAGTGTAAAAGTTCTTCCGAACAATGTGGAATTTATTGGTGTATCAGAACGATTATAACTTTTTTTTTTTTACTTCATGTTTATGATAGTTGTTATTTTATTCAGTTTTTTTTTTCTTCTTCAATTCATTAATGTGTAATTTAATTTTCTTGTATCAATATGGAGTAATAAATTTGTGAGTATGGTTTTATTTTTCTATTTGTTCGTTCTATAAGTAAAATGTTGAGATTAATTTGTGTAGCTATTATATTTTGGGTTTGTTAATGTTGTTGGATAATTTTGATCCAATTTCCCATGTTGAGATACCGTGCATGTCACTGTTATGTTGAGCTAAAGTTTTATTTAATTCTTTTACTTTTCAAAAAGATGATAGTTGTTTTTATTCAATTTGGGTCCACTCTATTTTACAATATTGGTAGCATCCGATCATTTCATACATATTAAAGAAAAATGATAAATTGAAGAATGAGAATGATAATTTTAGCAATTTATTCTTTATTTTAGGTTCAATTGAGGGTAAAGTCAAGAGAAAAGAAATTTGAAAATTAAACAAATATATCTAGGCATATAAGTTTCGAAAATATCATAAAAAAATCTTTTGAAGTTTACTAGAAGGATTCTTCAAAACCATAACCTCAATCATCTAAGAAAATGCTAAAGTTTTTCGTTAGCCAATCAACACACCTATGCTCTCAGGCCTAGTATGATTGATTAAATGGACATGTCATCTCAAACTAAACATATTACGAGTGCATCATGAACTAAAATTGGGATATTTCCTTTAATTATACTTGTAATTGTTGGAGATCATATCTATAAGAATTTAGAATCGCTTTCTACGAGATAAGATATATATATTCCCCCACCAAACCATCTCCAATCCCACGTATAAGTCTCACATTTCACCATGCAAGTCTCAATCGAAATAGTGTAGCCTTTAATCCACCTTCTTTAAGAATCCGAAATAAATCCACCAATGTGCGATTTCTCCCTTATCTTTGCAAGCACTTAAACTTGATCCATTCCTTTTGTGGCCGCTTCCAACCAATATAAATAGTTTCCATCATGTCCCAAAACTAAATCTAATTTTATTTTTTATCTCAAACATTAGATGAAGTATAATTATTATCTATAATTGAAATGCTTGAGATGATACTAAAATTAAATGAAGTTATGATGATGGTTACTTTAATTTTCTTGATTTAAAAATTTCGTTTACTAGTAATGACTTGCATTATCATATTTCATATCCTTTAATTTTGAGATTGGACACATGCAATTCAATACTGGACCACTATTATAAATTGGAATGCGACTGATAAAAGCGTAACATACAAATTGTAATTCTATCCAAAACTAGGCCACACGTTTAATGTTAAAACAGCTATGCAACATACATTGATTTTCACATTATTATTATCTTTCTTTTTTTTTAATCACATTATTATGTTATTAAACTTATGCTAGTAAACGTAAAAAATAAAATAAAATAAAATAAAATTAGTACTCCAGTAAACATAGGATATTTTTTTATAGTTACTCAAATGGGAGAGGAAGAGAAACACTCATATGACACCCTTGATATATAGACTTAGCATTGAGAAGAAAGTGTGGCCTATAATGGGGTCAGTCACTAAGACCTACAATTCATACAAGTTGAATTTCTCATTAAATGATTTGTCTTTTGTACAATAACTTTTTTGTTCAAGCCACCGCAACTCATTATCGTGGCATACCAGAGATTATTAAAAAAGCAGATGCAATGAGCTTGTGGGAGACTCTCTCAAAAATGGATTCAACAACTGAATATAAATCAAGTGGAAATAGAGTTGGATTGCCTTCATGGTTCAAAGCATCAAATCTAAGAACAAACGACAAAGTTTCAGTGCTATTGAAAAGTAAAATCAATCCTTTTAAATAAGTAATAAATATGTATTTAAGTATTTTAGCAAATGAATCAGTTTGTTAAATTTTTAATTTATTGTATCGTTACTTTTCTTTCAGTTAAATTCAATTGTCCAGACCTCGTCGTTCAGCTCAAATTTATCACGGTCAACATCAAATTAGCTATCAAGTCCGTGTCTTTTAAATGTAGAATAACTTTAATGGTAAGCACGCAACAAGTTAAAAAATTTAAGAATTTATTTGTTATTTGAAAAACTTAAATGATTAAACTACGATAAATGTGAAACTTAAAAACCCTGAATACATTTAACATATTGAAAATGTAGGAAATTATTAAATATGCTTATTATCGATAATGTAATTTGTATTAAATAAAAAACTAATCCGGTAGTTCAGGAGTTAGATTAGGCAACTCGGTTATTTGACTAGTCATCATTTTTTTTCCGTCTTAAGTCATCAATTTTTTTTTATTGTATATATTAAATATATGAAGTTTATTATTTTTTATTGAAAAAAAGTCATTCTCTCCGTTATCTGTTGATATTTACTATAAAATGTGAGTTAAATTTCATATTGATCAGAAGAGTTGATATTAATCAAATAGGATATAAATGAGATAACACATATATAAATTTTAAGCCTGAGCATCGGTCGGTTCGGTCGGGTTCAGGCTGAAAATCATAAAACCAACTAAAACCGCAACCATTTAATTTGGACCCAATTCCGACCGACTATATCTTCGGTTTGTTCGGGTGGCGGGTCGTACGAGTGTTGGATAGAACGGATTGGTTATTACGGGTTTGATTGAAAATTTATTATATTTAAAACTTTATTATTCAAAAACTCATATTTTTCAAACAGTTCAATATCTTATTCACAATGTAACAAATCATAGAAGAACTAAATGAAAAAACAAAGATGGTGAAATGTTGTTATTTTATTTAAAATTTGTAGATCTAATGACAGTAATAGACCAAATAGAAAAGTATAAATATATATTTTGCACATCCTTTATCAACATATTATAAGTTTCTAAAATATAACATTTCTCTCCTATATCAAAGATGGATAAAAACAACAAAACAAAGTGTATACGAGATTAAATGAGGGAAGGACCAGAGAAGAATTTTTTTTCTTTCATCTTAATGCATGGTTGTTCGGTCGGTTTCGGTATAAAGAGATAGAATTTTAAAGACTCGCACCCGTTCGTATACAACCATTCATGTTTGATTTTTTGCAATCGTTGACCCGAGACCCGACCAGATACCTCAATAATATTGTCAGTTATATCAATTTTAAGTCGAGTTGCGGGTCCGTGCTCATTCCTAATAAATTTAATGTCTAAAATTTTAAATAAAAATTTAATATCAAAAAGTCACTTGTGTGTGTCAAAAAAAAAAAAAAGTCACTTGTGTGATTCTCAAAATATACATTCAATCCAATGAGTTCTCCCTCTACAATACAACGGCCCTTTGCTACGGTACATGAGCCAAATAGGCCATGTACCGTACGTGACATACTTTTTTTTTTGCAAGCTGTTTTTATTTTTTATTTTTCAATTGTTTTTTATATAGTTATTATATTTTTGTTTCCTACAAAATAAATACTTTTTAAGTTTAGTCATTATTTAATTTTAATAATATTTTTAGTCCTATAAAATTATTCTGAATACATTATTTGAAGTTTAAACCCTGATAAAATAAAATTTGTTTATTAATCTTAAACTCTTAAATTTTTTAATAATTTTTTACACACATGTTTATCACTTTATAAAATGTTCATTTACCAAAACTTATAATTTTTTAATGTGAGATGAGTTAAATATCAATTTTATGCAGACATACTAAGTCTCATACCGTACGCGAGCGACATTTTTTTTGTACTTAAATTTTATGGTTTAGATTAAACGGAGTACATCATATTATAGTGCAATGTCAGTATTAAATGATTATAAACGTCAATGAGATTTTTATACACTTGATCACTCTTATCCCACTTAAATATAATTATAAACGTCTATGAGATTTTTAGATGACTGAATCACTATGCTCGAACTTACATATCTCGCACATTAATATCTGCCATTTAAATATCAGTTATAACGCCTATGAGATTCTTATACGACTCGATCACTCTTATCCAACTTAAATATCAATTATAAATGTCTATGAAATTCTTAGATGACTGAATCACTATTCTCGAACTTACATATCTCACACATTAATATCTACCACTTAACTTTTTCTAAAAAAAAAAATCTACCACTTAAATATCAGTTATAACGTCTATGATATTCTTATACGACTTGATCACTCTTATCCAACTTAAATATCAATTATAAACGTTTATGAGATTCTTAGACGACTGAATCACTATTCTTGAACTTACATATATCGCACAAATTTTAAGAGTTTAAGATTAATAAACAAATTTTATTTTAACAGGGTTTAAACTAGGGGTGATCGTATCCGAACCAATCCAAAAGTTAAACCGCAAATCGAATCAATCCAAACTGAAAAATCGCAAAAAAGCGCATTTAGTCTAAACCGCATAGATCGTTTTCCTTCTAAACCGCACGATTTGGTTGAGTTTGCGGTTTTTATTTTAGAAAACCGAAGCAAACCAAACCGCAAAAGTTAACGTAACTATATTAACTAGTAGCAATCAACTTATTATCTAGTCAAACTTAGTAAGCCAAACCCAAATTGAGTACATAAACACTAGGTTGTCAAAAACATATGATTTCACGCGATTCAAAACTATACTATTAGTATTAAAAATAAGTTCTTATGTCTATGTAATTTATGTATATGCATATTATATCATGAAAACAATAAAATAAAGGCAAAATTACACATTTGATCCTTTATCTTATTTTTTTGTAACATTTTGATTTTTTATCTTATCTTTTTGTAACACTTTGATCCTTTATCTTTATTTGTAACATGTTAGCAAGGCCCCAATGTTGTATTACAAAATAAATATCGAAAATTCAAATTTATTTTAGACAAAATTACATGTTTGGTCCTTTATTTTATTTTTTTGTAACATATTGGTCCTTTATCTTTTATTTGTAACATTTTGATCCTTTATATTTTATTTGTAACACTTTAGTTCTTTATCTTTTATAACATTCACATATAAATCCTTTTTTTCATTTTTTTTTATTAAAAAAATTCTGAATTTTATTTGTTAAGATACTTTTTTATTAAAATTAAATAAAAATCATAATTTTGATAAAAATGTTCATCATCTTCATCAAATTTTTCATATTTTCATGTTTTTTAAAGGACCAAAGTGTTACAAATAAAGATAAAGGACCAAAGTGTTACAAAAAGATAAGATAAAAAACCAAAATGTTATAAAAAAATAAGATAAAGGATCAAATGTGTAATTTTGCCTTTATTTTATTGTTTTCATTATATAATATGCATATACATAAATTACATAGACATAAGAACTTATATTTAAGTGGGATAAGAGTGATCAAGTGTATAAAAATCTCATTGACGTTTATAATCATTTAATACTGACATTGCACTATAATATGATGTACTCCGTTTAATCTAAACCATAAAATTTAAGTAAAAAAAAAATGTCGCTCGCGTATGGTATGAAACTTAGTATGTCTGCATAAAATTGATATTTAACTCATCTAACATTAAAAAATTATAAGTTTTGGTAAATGAACATTTTATAAAGTGATAAACATGTGTGTAAAAAATTATTAAAAAATTTAAGAGTTTAAAATTAATAAACAAATTTTATTTTATCAGGGTTTAAACTTCAAATAATGTATTCATAATAATTTTATAGGACTAAAAATATTATTAAAATTAAATAATAACTAAACTTAAAAAGTATTTATTTTGTAGGGAACAAAAATATAATAACTATATAAAAAACAATTGAAAAATAAAAAATAAAAAACAACTTGCAAAAAAAAAAAAAAGCAAAAAAAAAAAAAAAAGTATGTCACGTACGGTTAGGGATGACAGTTTCACCCAAACCCGATAGACCCATCCGAACCCAAACTCAAGTCAACGGGTGAAACCCGAGTTGACTGGGTTTGGGTTCGGGTGGCACCCGAAGTTATGGGTGTGGGTTTGGATAGTACGAAACCCACACTCGAAACCCATACACCCGCCCATTTATATGTTAAATTATCAAAATATTTTCTCTCTTTATATATATATATATGATGTGGAACTTTTTTTTTTATATTGTGTTGTTATGTATTATCGTTGTGAACAAAATGTGTTAAACTATGTTATTGCATTGAGAAAAAAACGTGTTAAATTGTGATATTGTATTGCAAACTATGTTTTTTCTTTTTTTATGCAATTTGCATTTTATCAAATTTGAATGTGAGTTTGGATTTGGATAAAAAAACCCGGGAATTTTAATTATGCATGATCAAGCTGTGGGTTTGGGTTTGGGTGAAAAAACCCAAAACCAATGGATGTGGGCGTGAGTTTTGTTTTACCACCCAAACAGTCTTTGGGTTTGAGTTTGGGTGCACCCGAAATTATGAATGTGGATTTGAAGAGTATCAAATTCGCATCCGTGGACACTCATTGCCATGCCTACGTACGGTACATGGCCTATTTGGCTCATGTACCGTAGCAAGGGCCCCCAACATTACTTACTGTTAGTTCTTTTTAGAAAGTTAAGTGTCTTTTTTTTTTTTTTTAATAATTTAAAGGGAAAAAATGTTATTACTCGAAAATTTGAATTAAGAAAAAAAGGGATATTGACATGTAAATGACGTCAAATTAGACGTAATATTTTCCTGAGTTGTGACAATCTCTAGATCTAAAATAAGCTTTAAAATAAAGCTTATTTAGGTTGAAATTAAGGAAGGTTGAAAATTAGCAGAAAGTCTTCTCATGAACACCCTTGGGCCATGGTATACATGTGCGCCTGTGTGTGAAAATATTAAAGCCTTTACTTTATTTAGACATAAATCATTTGAGCAATTTATTCAAAATAAATACTACTATTATAAAAAAAATAATACTACTACTAATAGTTAAATTCAATGAGGAATGATATAGTACAGTACAGTATACTATATTTTTTTTATGCTGGCTACTTAAAGTAGTGTTTCAATTTACTTTTTTTTACTAAAAAGTAGTGTTTCAATTTATAATGCATATTTCTCTCATTAATTCAACCGTTAATTTTATCAAATATTTTAAATAAACATTATCATTTAATTAGTACCCAACATTATCATTTTTTTTACTTAATTAAGAGAGCAATTATCCCTTAAATCAATGCATGATAGTTAATTTAGCCTCTTAACTAGGATATTTTTCCTTAAAAAAAAACTAGAATATTTTTCAGAAAACATCCATAAATGATTTTTTTTTTTGAAAAAAAACCATAAAATATTTAAAAGATCTAAATATAAATCACGGGGTTAAAAAGAAAATCTAAATAACCATTTGTCAAATGGTTTAGTCTATCACTTATATTAATAATGTAGTTAAGTTATATTCTCATACAGTCATAAGATCAAGTTTGACTTGTCAAATTCAATATTTGACTCAAGTTAACGTTGCGTTTAAGGCCTTTTACATGTATAACTAGGCACAATTTCATGTGTTATAACTTATAATTAAATTTATAACCATATCTTTAGGCTCAAACTTTGCAATAATATTTCTTAATTATACAAACATTACTATATAAGTCCTTACAAACCTCACATTTTAATTCACACACCAATACTAACATTAATTAATTCATCTAATCAAAAATGATTTTCATTCTTTTTCTCTTAACTCTTCTCTCACATTCCATAACCAATGCTTCTGTAGTAGATTTCTGTGTAGCAGATTTATCTTCTGCAGAAACCCCTTCAGGTTTTCCTTGCAAATCATCAGTAACAATAAATGACTTCATTTTCTCAAACTTCAATTCAGGAAACACTTCAAACAATCCTCTCAGAGCTTCATTTACCTCTGCATCTGTTCATCAATTTCCCGCCGTAAACGGTCTAGGATTATCGGCCGCACGGTTAGACATAGACGTGGGCGGCATTGTCCCGATGCATTCACATCGTGGTGCGAACGAGATAATGATGGTGGTACAAGGTCGTATAACAGCTGGTTTTATTTCTTCTGATAATTCTGTGTTTGTTAAGACTGTTTCTAAAGGTGAAATTATGGTTCTTCCACAAGGTTTGTTGCATTTTCAATTTAATGCTGGAGGGAATAAAGCTACTGCTTTTCTTGCTTTTAGTAGCTCAAACCCTGGTGCACAACTTGTTGATGTTGCTTTGTTTGGAAATAATTTGAGTTCTGCTATTGTGGGAAAAACTACTTTGCTTGATCCTGCTCAAGTTAAAAAGCTTAAGGCTATTTTTGGTGGGAGTGGATAGGTTTAAATAGGAGTTAATTTTGTATGTATCGACAATGTAATTTTTTTACACATGTTTTCAATCAAATCACCTAATGATGCATATTTTTAGGTTGGTTCCTAAAAAATATATGTTTATCATGATTTAATTGAATATCTGTGTTAAAAAACTACACGGTTGGTGTATAGAAATTAATTTTCTTTTGTGTATTGAATTTTGTTGTTTTATTATTCAAACAAATGTTATTTGGTAATTGTTCAGTTATTTAATTCCACTAATAAAATTGTAAGTGTGTTTTTTACTTTCTAATTCTCCGTATTTGTTTTGAAATGCCAACTTTGCAATCAATCTGCTTATGAGATCAAAAATTATAATATCTTCACTTGTAAAAAGTGTGTTTCCTATCTAGTCTATTTGAATTGAAAGCTCTTTTACAAACTTAGGCACCGTTTGGGCTGATTTATTTATTTATTTCAAAAACTAAAATAAATTTTAGTTTTGAAGTAAATCATTTACTTTGTCGATTTTTGTTATGTTCACCACACTGGCACAAAAAAAGAAATGTGTATAATTTGGCCCTGTTTGGCGGCGACAGAGCTACGATGGTGGTTGTCGGATGGCGTCAACTAGGGTTGAGCATTGAACGGATTCTGGCAAAATGGCTCATCCAAGAAAAAGTGATAATTGAAAATTTTGGCCCATTTCCAATCGTTTCAAGCTTTGGTTTTTCGAGTGTCATTTTTATGCGTCACGAATTAGTCGATTTGGTTTATTCGAGTTAACGCATCAATAAACAATTTATTTGCAGTTTATAGCACAAATACTTGTTATGATAAGCGCTTATATATACATTTGTATAAGTTTTTTTTACAGTAAAAAATAAAATAAAGATAAATTGTTTTTATATTTGCTACAAACTATTTTCATAAACTTTATTGAAGAAATCATGAAAATAAGCTGAAAAATACTTATGAAAATTATCATAAGTTGTTTTCATAAATCATCTTAATTATGGTGCAAAACTTATGCCAATAGATAAAATTAAATAAGACAATTCAAATAGACCTTTTGTAGGTCGAGTTGGCTTGGTCAACCCTCGATTACAATTTTTTATTTATTAAGTGTATGTTTTAAATTACATACGATGAGTTTGACAAAGTTACAGTAATATTAGTGGCAACCTAATTTTGTATGGTAAAATATATTTTCAATTTCTATTTTTATAGTGAGTTTTGATTTTCATCTTGTAAAATAAAATCACTTGTTTTCATTCCTACAAATTTTATCTTTTGTTTTTAGTCCCTAATGGACAAAATTTTGACATTTTTCAACATAATATGGAGTTATATAAGTTTAACAAGATATACAGACATAATATAAATACACGTTGAACATAACAATGTCATAATATTGACATTAAAATGAACAAAAATATATCTATCCGTGACTTGTGCTACGGACAACCCTCAAAGTACCCTACAATTATAACATTTGTGACTTAAGCCACGGATGTAGAAAAAAAAATGTTATTTTTCATACATCCGTGACTTAAGCCATATAAGGGTATTTTTGTCATTTCATAGGACGCACGAGTAAGTCATAGGATGACAAAAATAATTTTTTTTAAAGTTATTTTAAGTTGAGCCCATTTTATAAATGTTATAAGTTTTAAAAATCTTTTTTTTTTTTTTTTAAACACTCCCTCCGATCCTATATATAAGAAAAAGTTGACTTTTTAGATTTATTATAGAATTAATATATGTAGACAATAATATAGTCTGAATACATCATATTTATAATGAATTTAAAAAGTAAAACGTTTCTTATAAATAGGATTGGATGAAGTATTTTTTTAATATTAAAATGTCAAATAAGAAATTTTTAGTAAAAAAAGTTGATGAGAGACTAACAAACATAAACGAGGATACATTTATGAATAAAATTGAACATGTGAAGTTTCGATATTCCAAAAATGACAAAGTATCGTGTCTGACAGGTATCCGATACTGATACGCTCTGATACCTTTCGATACGCGCGTATCGAAAAAGTATTAGACATTTAATATTATTTTTATAAAAAATTAACAATACGTGTCGAATACTTATCTGATACGAGTATCAGAAAAGTATCGGACAATTAATGTTCCTCGATGATGGAAAATGAGGAGGGGAGATTGATCAATTCATGTTTCCTCGTGCATATTAAAGTATGATGTTCTTTATTGATAATCAATTATGTTTTTTTTGGATAGTACTAAGATGTTTTTTTATAGTACTAATTAATAATTATGTCATTTTTGGATAGTACTTAACTTAATATACATAATTGTCACTTGTTTGCTTATTTTGAATAATTTGAATATTAATTTTTTATTGTTATTATTAACGATTTTAGTTATATTATATATTGTGCCTTTATATATTTAAATTTAAATTAATTTTTAAATAACATACTGCGACCGTATCATATTGATAATTTTAAAATTTTTCGCATATCACCGTAACGATATCATATGGATATCGTGTCACGTATATATACTTTATAGAATTGAACAATTGAAATTTGGAGGACCAAATTAACCGCCTCCTTTAATTTAATAGAAACTAAACCCCTATCTATCACTTTGTAATGTAGTTAAGTTTGTCCTCTTATAATAGTCTCATAATCAATATTTGACTTAAGTTAACGTTAATTTAAGGTCTTTTATATGTACAACTAGGCCCATATTTTCATGTGTTACAATTAATCACCATATCTTTAGGCTCAAGCTTTGCAATAGTAATAATTCTTAATTATGCAAACATTAGTATATAAGACCTTATCCCAATCTCACATTTTCATGCACACACCAATACCAACACATTAATCTATCCAAAACCACAATGATTTTCATACTTTTCTTCTTAACTCTTCTCTCATCACATTCTACATCCAATGCTTCTGTAGTAGATTTCTGTGTGGCAGATTTATCTTCTGCACAAACCCCTTCAGGCTATCCCTGCAAATCATCAGTTACAATCAATGACTTTGTTTTCTCAAACTTCAATTCAGGAAACACTTCAAACAACCCTCTTCTTAGAGCCTCAGTTACCTCCGCAGCTGTTCGTCAGTTTCCCGCTGTAAACGGTCTCGGCATATCAGCCGCACGATTAGACTTAGACATCGGCGGAGGTGTCCCGATGCATTTGCATCGCGGCGCGTCCGAGATATTGATGATGGTACAAGGTCGTATAACTGTTGGTTTTATTTCTTCAGATAATAATGTTTTTGTTAAGACACTTTCTAAAGGTGAAATTATGATTATTCCACAAGGTTTGTTGCATTTTCAAATTAATGGTGGAAGGACTAAAGCTACTGCTTTTCTTGCTCTAAGTAGCTCAAGCCCTGGTGCACATCTTCTTGATGCTGCTTTGTTTGGTAATAATTTGAGTTCTGCTATTGTGGAAAAAACTACTTTGCTTGATCCTGCTCAAGTTAAAAAGCTTAAGGCTATTTTTGGTGGAAGTGGCTAGGTTTAAATAGGATTTAATTTGTATACATTGTTAGTTTAATTTTTTACAAATGTATTCATTAATCAAATCACTCGATGATATCTCTTGTTTAGGTTTGTGCCTAACAAATATCTATTTGTCGTGATTTGATTGATTGTCTATATTAAAAAAGTTACACATTTGGTGTATAGAAATAATCTCGTTTAAGTATTGAGTTTTGTTGTTTTTTTATTCAAACAAATGTTGTTTTGTATTCGTTCCGTCATTTAATTCCATTAATAAAAATTGTAAGTGTGTGTTTTTCCTTTTCATTTCTCTGTTTTTTTTTTTTCAGATGCCAACTTTGCAATCAATTTGCTTTATGAGATCAAATTATAATGTTCATTTGTCGAAAGTGTGATTCTTATAGCTAATCTCTATGGATTTTACTAGCTGTGAATGAGCTAATTATTAGAATTTTAGGTTAGCTATAAAATCGACTTTTACACCCATCATGACTAGTACTATTGAGTTTAGTGTGTGAACAAAATGATGGGTTATATAATATCAGAAACTTGATAGTAGATGTCATAAGAAATGTTGAACAAATTTTGCTACTATTTTAGAATTTTAAGTTGGGTGTAATTAACTTATACCAACAAAACTAGTTTGTATAGTGATAATTTATCTCCACTTATAAACATATCTTCAGAATATATTTCATCTAATGTGAGACCTTTTGACATAAATAATGTGGATTATGTTTTTTGCTCAACTAAAAAAAAAGCATTAGTGCTATGATGTCTCCATAATTTTTTGTCAAACTTATGGTCATTAGAAACACATACTTAACAAAAAAAAAACATCTTGATCATGAGTTGATCGAACCAACTTACAAGGCTGGTTTCTCTTCCCACCCCGTCGTTCTTTTTCATCCCCTAGAAATTCAATTTTACTCTTGATTTTACCCCCTAAAACATTGGTACACGCGTACCGAAATTTGTCGATATTAAAAAACATGTGTTTTACATCGTTAAAAACTTCGGTATGCGTTTACTGAAGTTTTTTTTAAGGTTAAAAATAGAAACCCAGGGGGTGAAAAAGAAAGACGGGGGGTGGGGAGAGAAACCTTCACTTACAAGGATATCATGGTCCAAGTGAAGGAAATGTAAAATTCAGTGTACGAGATTTAAATCAGGCTACTTAATTAGGTTGAGCCCAGCCCACTATAGAAGCAACTTGATGCTACAAATAGTGTGAACCAATTATCCTTAGTTCTAGAAAGATTACCTCAAATAAATACTAAAGCATCAACAAAATAAAGAACATAGAATTAAAACTAACATTAGAAGAAGCTTCAACTTTTGTGAGTTAACTAAATTTTTGGTTTCTATGAGTATTCTAGATTTCCATTTTAATTTTTTTAAAAATTTCAATAAGTTTCGATTCTTTAAATATTTTTATCACAACTTTCAAATACATGTATTGTTAATAGTAATATTTTATAAAAATAATTAAATACATTTTTTTAAAGAAGCTAACACACTAACATATGTCTGGGAATGCACTTTTTTCTCAAATAATAATTAAAATAACGCCTAAATATCTATATGTATAAAATATTTCATAAAAAATATTATAATGATGAAAGAAAAAGTGTTTAAAAATCAGATTTGAACAAATATGAATTGTTAATAATATTTTATAAAAAACAATTAAATACATTTGAAAAAAGAGTCTAATATACTAATATATATTTATTGGAGTGTCAATATTTTTCTCTCAAAAACTAATTTTATATTGTGAAAATAATTAAAATAATGTCTAAATATCTATATATGTATAAAATATTTGATAATAATATTATAATGATGAAAGGAATAAAGCATTTAAAAATAAGATTTAAACAAATATAAAAAGAAAAATAAGACTTTAAATGCTAAATTGTTTTTAGGTTTTTTTTTTTTTTTGGTTTTAGATGAAATGGTAATCTACTGAAATCAAATTCGTATACAACTGTGAGGTCCCGGGTTCGAACTCGGGTCACGACGTCCGATCTAACAATTTCGGCATTTGCAGTTGAGTTAGAACTTCTAGACTAAATTATTTTTAGTTATTAAACAGAATAGGTCAAAGTCAAAGGAGACAGTATATTCAATAAAAAATAACGTCAAATATGAGGTAGCAATATTCTCAAAGAATTCAACTAAATTACTAATAATAAATATGTATTAATTTTTAAATTGTTTGTATTTGTATAATAATATAATAAATAACAAAAATAATAAATGTATTGAATTGACAAAAAAAAGTAATAATAAATGCATTGAATGTAAAATGAAGGACATCCTCTATAAATAAATAGCCAATTGCAACATTTCTTCATATCAAATAATCATCCAACAAAAATATGAAGATTACTTGCGTAATTTTTCTTTTCACTCTTCTCTCATCAACCCATGCTTCTGTCAATGATTTTTGTGTTGCAGATACAAAAGCTGCAGACACTCCCAATGGCTATCCTTGCAAACCCGTTACAGAACTCACATCAGACGATTTCGTCTACCACGGCTTTGTAGAGGGAAATACCAACAAATCTAACCCAGTTGCAGTTACTACCGCATTTGTCGCTGATTTTCCAGCTCTTAATGGACTTGGAATATCGGCGGCGCGTTTAGACATAGCTGAAGGTGGAACAATTCCAATGCATACTCATACTGGTGCAACTGAATTAGTAATAATACTTAAAGGTGAAATAAATGCAGGATTTTTAACACCTACTTCGGCTTATTCTAAGACGTTAAAATCGGGTGATCTCATCGTTTTTCCACAAGGAATGTTACATTTTCTAGTTAATTCTGGTAAGGGAAAAGCCAGTGCTTTTCTCACTTTTAGCAGTGCAAATCCTGGTACTAAATTACTTAATAATCTTTTGTTCTCCAATAATTTGCCTTCGGAATTAGTGGCAGAAACTACTTTCCTTGATCTTGCACAAGTAAAAAAGCTAAAGGCTCGGTTTGGTGGAAGAGGGTAGGAATATGATACCATGTTGCGTAAATAATAATACATTCTCCTTGTAATGTTTGTTTCAATAATCAAATGATTTTTTTTATTTTTTTTATTTTTTATTTTTGTGTTTGTGAATGTATATTTGTTTTATTTTTATTTTTATGTTCCAGTTATTCCAAATGATAATATAAATAAATCATTTTATATTAGCAAATATAAATTTTTTTGACATATAAATTAGTTCAAATTTAAAATAAATTATTTAATACAGTGAAAAATAAAATCAAAATTTATCAATAAAATTTAAAAAACAAAAAAAATTAAAATATAAATAATAATTACAGGTTGCTATATAATGCTCTCAATCTATTCCCTGATCACCTAGCAAATCATGTAGGCAGCTTTGCTCAAAATCTTGGTATGGTTTCGGTACTGCCGCCGAACTCATGGCTATCATCTTATCATTAGAGCTTGCAGTGACGCATGCTTGGATGAATATTTGGGTGGAGAGTGTCAGAGTGACTCCAGCACGGCTTTAGGTGCTTTTGACAATCACAAATTGGTACCTTGGGACCTTCGTAACAGATGGAGCAATTGCTTCTCTCGTGGTTTAACCCTTGTTCACTCTCACATCTTTTGGGAAGGGAATATTTGTGCGGATTGTTTAGCCAATCACGGCCATGAAGTAGCGAATTCAGAGTGGTGGGACACATTGCCTCCATTCCTTCGAGATCAATTTCTACATGACAAGATGGGTTTACCTTGTTATCGTATTGATTAATTTCCTTGTTCTTTATGCTTTCTTGCTTGGGGGTAAGGTCTAGTCCCCCCCATCTTGTACATATGTTTTTTTTCTTCTTATTTATATATTATTATGAGATATAAGTATAAGATGGGGGTGTCTAGGATGCCAATATAGTTGAGATGTTTAATCGCCTCTTGATGCCTAGATGCTTTTAATTTATCAAAAAAAAAAAAAATGAATTTGACAATGACAAGATTTTAAGGTTCAGGCTTCATCTAGCTAGGTTCGAGTTTAGAATTTTGTAGTTGTGTGAATTTTAATAGTATTTGTCACTTCATCAAAAAAAAAAAACCTATAACAAAAATAAATCATTGAGTATAAATTTTAATAATACTTACCACTTCGTCTACATAAAAACAAAAATACAATACACTAAAAAAAATGTTTTATTTTATTTTTCCCCTATGTCCCCCACCCACCTCACCTCTCACGATTGATATATATATATATATATATATATATATAGGGTTTGAATCAAATGACACCAATGTGTCAAACTTAGTACCATGATACCTCCGATAATTCTTTATCGGATAATCGTATTACAAAACCCACCGTTGGATTCAAAGCTATTATTGTATAGATCATGTCTATAAAATTTAACCTCAATCGGAAATCATTTGATATGTCAATGAAATGCATAAAAATTAACGTCTTACAAAATTTCGTCAAAATCGTTAATTTTGATCCTTCTCTTTAACCCATCAAATGATTTCCAATTGATGTTAAATTTTATAGACATGATCTATACAATAATAGCTTTGAATCTAACGGTGGATTTTGTTATACGATAATCCGATAAAGAATTATCAGAGGTGTCATGATACTAAGTTTGACACCTTGGTGTCATTTGATCCTAACCCATATATATATATATATATGAGTTATGATCCGTTGACACTAAATAGTTTGACATCAAATGTTACACCTCTTTCAATAACATTTTAACCGATATAAATTTTATAAAATCCACCGTTGGATTGAAAGTTTATATCATATAGATCATTTGTGTGAATTGTCAGACAAATTCAAAATCATTTGATATGTTATTGAGATGCATAAAGATTAACGACATTTAAAAAAATCCCAAACCGTTAATTTTGATGTATCTCAATAACATATCAAATGATTTTAGATTTGTCTGACAATTCACTCAAATGATCTATATGATATAAACTTTCAATCCAACGGTAGATTTTATAAAATTTATATCGGTTAAAACGTTATTGAGAGGTGTAACATTTGGTGTCAAACTAATTTGTGTCAACGGATCCTGACTCTCTCTCTCTCTCTCTCTCTCTCTCTATATATATATATATATATATATATATATACACACACACACATATAGAGTCAGGATCCATTGACACAAATTAATTTGACACAAAATGTTACACCTCTCAATAACCTTTTAACCGATATTTTTTTTTTGAAAGGGCTAATTTTATTATTAACACAAGTACAAGCAGTACTATAATATATACAAGGCAAATCAAAAGCTCCACAACACACCAAACCCTCCTAACAGCAAAACTACATGCGCCTGACCCACCCCAGTAAACACCTAAACATAACCAGGCAGCAGTAACACACCCAGTCTAAATATTAGTTCTTTATATCGGAGGAATTTGGAATCCAACATCTTATGCTAAAATCTATTAAGAAGTCACACATACCGCTTGTGAGATGATCTGAATATGTGTTTATAAAGTAGAGATAATTTTCACCTTAAAATCCAATTTTGTAGGGTTGAGTTATATGCACAATACTCAAATTTAAGATGGTACCAGAGCCTCTTGAAGATCCGTTGAGCCACTTGTTATCAGATTTCCGCTATCGGACCACCGACCGTTTATATCCACGCATGCACCAAGCCCAATAGGACCAGGTGTGAGGTGGTGTGTTGAGTTGAGAAGTCTCACATCGCTTGCGACATAATTTAAATATATATTTATAAAGTAGAGTTAATACTCACCTTACAAACCGATTTTGTTAAATTGAGCTATGTCCAATACTCAATTTTAGGAAAATCAACCTCCATTGATATATCAAAATTAAATTTATTCCACATGAATATAATTAATATCGTTCTTACGTAAATTAATAATCACGAGTATAATAAAAGGAAAAGTCTGCACAATATTATTTACTAAATTAACAACCACGAACAACCCTATTACTTTTTTTTTTTTAAACAAAGAGATAGCTTAGTTAAGAAGGTAAAGACATACCAACTAGGTTGACACTCCTTTACAAACAAGCTAACTCCAACTCATATATAAATAAAAAAGATAGGAGAGTACAAACTTGGGGGGACTAGACCAAAACCCAAGTGGGAGCCAACAATGACAACTGCCTCATTAAAAACATTACCCGTAAAACCCAAAGGGAAAAACCAGGTGAAGGGAAATAGAGTGCAGTGCTCCAAAAATAAATACAACAAAATAAAATCCATCATTTAGATAAACACACCCTAAAACTAGACAAGCCCAGTTTATTCTTCAACAAATAATCCTGGGAGAACGAAGGAGGATCACTCCAACAAGTAAGGGAGCTCAAAGTAAGACCATGATTAGCAAATAGATCAACCACTTGATTACCTTCTCTACAAATATGAGAAACCCGGAAATTAAGACTAGAAACCTTCATCAAATCATTCTTCCACCGATTTCCTAAAGTCCAAGGAATAAACTTAGGGTTAGAATTAAAAGCAAGAACCACTAAGGTTGAGTCAGTCTCCAACCAAAGATTTTTCCAATTCCTACGAAAAGCTATATCAATAGCCTGCATGGCACCACAAAGTTCAGCATGATAGGAAGAGGCAAACCCAAGAGGTTCCTCGAACAACCCTATTACATAGGCAAAAAAATTGATAAAAATAAATATAGATCAAAATTGCTCTTGTGATTGTGTAAACTAATTTTTTAGTTTGAGTAAGAGTTTTAATTATCGTGACCATAACTCAGTTGATAAAAACATTACATTTAATATGTAGTTCTCGTGACATATCCCAATTGCGAAATATTGAGTAGTTTACAAATTTACAAAATGTTGTGAAATACATCTATCTATTCTACTCTAATAGTGAGGACATAAAAATGGTTTCATCAAATACAACGAAAAAAACCTTCCAATAAAAAAAATTTAGTTTTTCAACAAAGTTTAGTGACTCTCATATTTTTTTTGTCTTCTTTTCTCTTATTAATTGTCTTTGCACGTAGAATATTTGAACTTGAAATTGCATTGAAATAACTTGTTCAATTTTTTATTTATTTTTACATCGTTAATGTATTATATAGTTATTGAGAGTTGAGAGTATTTCATATCATACTCATACTGAAACCAAATAAGAGAATTTCGGAAAAAATTAAAATTTTATTGATATTTACACACACACACATCAAAGAAACATATCATTGGCGTGCAAATAAGATGTCAATGAATTTGTTATATTTTCAAGACTAAGACACACACACATAGAGAGATATATATCAAAGAAACATATCATTGGCGTGCAAATAAAATGCCAATGAATTTGTTATATTTTCAAATATATAAGAGACTAAGACACTAAGTTATCTTTCTGTAAAACTAAAAAAAGAAGAGAATAAGTTATATGTTATTATGTTAACTAATCACAAGATTGCCAGTTATATGTTATTATGTTAACTAATCACAAGATTGCTATAAGGTGTAGGGGTGAGCATCGGTCGGGTTCGGTCGGATTCGGGTCGTAAATCGTCAAATCGATAAAAACCGCGATCTCTTAATTTGGACCCAATTCCGACCGTTTACATCTTCGGTTTGTTCGGGTTCGGGTCATACGGGTGACGGATTTCAACGGGTCGGTTTAAACGGGTTAGATTGAAACGTTGTTGTTACATTTAAAACTTCATTGATCAAAAAATTATTTATTTTTTGACAATTCGTTCAATATTTCGTACATACTGCAACAAAAGATACAATAAAAATGATGAAATGAAGTTAATTTGTTTCAAATTTGTAAATTCAATGACAATAATAGATAGTAGATGAGAAGTAAAAATTAAGATAAATCTAAAATATCATTTTTCGCATCTTCTTTATCAACATATTACAAACTAAAACTTGTAAAATATAATAGTTTTCTCCTCTATCAAAGATAGATAAAATTAACAAAGTGAAGAGCATATGATATTAAGAGAGAGAAGAGGTGCTCAAAACTAGAAAAAAAATTAATTTCTATTTTAGAAATTGTTCGGTCGGTTTCGATCGGTTATGAAGAGACGAACTTTTAGAGACCCGCACCCGCCCGTATACAACCGTTCATGACCGATTTTTTACAATTGTTGACCCGAGACCTGACCCGCACCCGACCGAGTCCTTCCATATGTTGGCGGTTATATCGGTTTCGAGTCGGGTTGCGGGTTTGTGCTCACCTATAAGGAGTAGCTACATTTTTATTTTATTTTATTTATATAATCAATTTATAACGTGATAGTAAAAAAAATAGGACACATTATTCTCTATATTATTATTTTTCTTACAATTTCCTAGAATAGATTGTACGTGTGTAGTTGCTTAAAAAAGAAGATATATTGTGTGCAAGTTAACATTTAATTTGCATAGATGATGATTATATATCTTATATAATAACCAAAGTTCTGGTGTTCAAATCCAATTCTCACAAATTTTTTTAAGATTATAGATTGTGTACAAGAAAACATTTGCATAGATGGAAGGCTTACTGTTTGTGACATTTGAAAGTGATTCCCAATTAATAGTCAATGCTTTTCATGCTAATCAAGTGGAAAGTACTAAATATTTAGCTATATTAAATCTTTGTTTTAGTTCATTTTAACTTCGAGGTGAAATTTATATAAAATGTTCATTTTTTATGTTAGTCGTTTTTTTAATAACAAAATAATATTATATATAAAAAAAACAAAAGTACAAAAGAAAACTCACAGTACAAATGGTACTAAAAATACAATTTAACAACACCTAACAACAGGCTATGTAAGCAAAACTTGAGCAAGTCGATGTTTATAATTAATTCTTATCTTCTTTGTATTGAGATTTATTTAATTAATCAAATTAATTAAGTGTGTTTATGTCAAATATATTTTAAGAATGCTATAGTGTTAAAATCTTGAGGATGAAATATTTTGCTGTCCATATAATATATATCACTCAACTTGAGCAATTTTACTAAAAGATGTACAAGTTACTTCTTCAAAATTGAGTTGACCATTAAAATTGATATGATTTTTACTAGTTTCAAGTACATACTTTGTTCCAAATAGTACCATAAGTTCATTGTTTTTTTGAATGGCTACATATAAGTTCAAATTAAAAATACATCTACAGTATGGTAAGACAAAAAAAAAAAAGATTATTTTAGCCTTTCAAAAAAGTCAATTGTGGTAAGAATTGCATAAATATTTAATATGTTGAGACAAATTCAAACTCACAATTCTCTACGTTCTAATATTTGATGTGTGTGAGCTTTGCTGTTAAATTTTTTAGAAAAAATGACACACTAACTATGCTTGTTGAGATATAAAAATTACTATAAATATATGAAAAATGATATGTCTTTATCATAACAGAATTAATTAATGAAAATTAAGTAAACGAGACTATTATTTTGTATAAAAAATTAAAGTAAACGATTATTGCGCAGGAACTTTATTATTTTTCTTTTGCAAGATGAAGATGAAGACACTTCATCAAATTGTACAGATCACACTACTTGGACAATCTTTATTGCAGAATAGTATATATATTATAATAAAAATGTCATTTCAAAAAGATTTGTATAGCTGATCCTTTAATTCTTGGTACATAATATTTGTTTCGTAAGCCAAGCTCTGAAACATGGTTGCAGCTTCTGAAGGCTCTTAGTTTCTGAAGCTCACAAGCTTCTGAAGTGTCTCAGGTTCTGAAGTATTTCAACTTCTGGAGCTCCCTGGGTTCTGAAGCTCAATAGCTTCTGGAGCTTCGCATCTTCTGAAGCTCAGTTTTTTTTTGAAGCTCTGTTTTAGTGAGCTATGTACAGCTGTATTTTTCAGTTAGTTTTTTTTGTCCCAGGTAGTTAGGAAACTCTTGTATATATACATCTCATTGATCAATAAAATTTAACACTTTTCATTTTCTCAATTCTTTTCAATTACCAAAATTTTTTCTAAGTTGTTCTCTTTGTTTGGTTCATCTCCAACAAAGTGGTATCTAAAGCATTGTACGTTATAAGGGACCTTGATCAAGAAGTGATCAAGACTTCATCTTTACCAAGTCTTTCTGGTGTAGAAGGATTTGTTGGTTGATCATTACAATCAACCATGGCTGGAAACAACAATTTTCATGCAAACCTGCCAGTGTTTGATGGGAAAAATTGGGATACTTGGGTGAAGCAAATGAAGGTGATATTCACTTTTCAAGAGGTGTATGATCAAGTGAATGCAGAGGTTTCTCCACTCCTAGCAAATGCAAATGAAGAACAAAGAACAACTCACAGAGAAGCCAAGAGAAAAGACAACAAAGCCTTGTTCTTGATTCATCAGTGTGTGGATTCAAAGGTTTTTGAAAAGATAGCAGATGCAGAGACTTCAAAAGGTGCATGAGACATATTGCAGAAGTGTTATGGTGGTGATGCTAAGGTAAAGAAGGTCAAATTACAAGCATTAAAGAGGCAATATGAATTAATGCAGATGAAGGGTGATGAAAAGATCTCAGATTATTTCACAAGATTAGTGACACTCACTAATCAGATGAAGAATTGTGGAAGTAATCTTGAATAACAAGAAACTGTAGAGAAAGTGCTTAGGACTTTAACTTCAAAGTTTGATCACATAGTGGTGACAATTGAAGAGACTAAAGATCTAAGTGAGGTGAAGCTTGAAGATTTGCAGAGTACATTGGAGGCTCATGAGATGAAGCATGGTGATAAGGACCAGGTCAAGGAAGATGAGCAAGCCTTGTATGCAAAATTCAAGAAGTTCCAGAACAATAAGAAAAATGGCCAGAAGAGAAAGAATGGCAAAGAAAGTGTTGAAGACAAGCCTGAATCCTCTAATAAAGGAGGAGGGAAACAGAAGAGCAACTCAAAGAAGAAAGACAAGAGTCACATTCAATGCTTCAAGTGTTCAAAGTTTGGACACTATGCAAGTGAATGTGGGAATGAGAAGAAAATCAAGAATCAGAAAAATGGTGAAGAAGCAAATTTGGCTGAGAACAAGGATTCAGATGATGACGTAAGTTTCATGGTGACTATCACTGATGAGACTGCAGAATCTATGGAATGGTACTTTGATACAGGTTGTTCAAACCATATGACTGGAAACAGGAACATTTTGACTGATTTTGATAGTTGTCTCAACACAAAAATCAAACTTGCCAACAGTAAATCCATTGATACTAAGGGAATTGGCAATGTAGTCATTCAGAGGAAGAATGGAAGAAAGTCAGTGATTGAGAAGGTCTTGTATGTGCCTGGGATGCAGTGTAACTTGATGAGTGTAGGTCAGTTACTTGACAAAGGATTCAAGGTGGTTTTGAAAGATGGAACACTGAAGTTGTTTGATTCAAAACAAAATTTGATCCTTAAGTCAATTCAAAGCAAGAACAGGACTTTCAAGACACAGTTGAAAGCAATTGAACATGAGTGTTTAGCTGCATCAACTGAGATCAATGACAGTGAACTATGGCACAAGAGGTATGGTCATTTGAATTTCAAAAGCTTGTCACTATTGAATTCAAAGAACATGGTGTTAGGTCTGCCTAGTGTAATAGCTCCTGTAGAGACTTGTACTACATGTCTACTTGGAAAACAGCCTAGGGATTCATTCAAAAATCATCTACCAATGAGGTCTAGTGAGGTGTTGAATGTTGTACACTCAGATGTTTGTGGACCTATAGATGTGTTATCTACTGGTGAAAACAAATATTTCATAACATTTGTAGATGAGTTCTCTAGAATGACATGGCTGTATCACATAAAGGCTAAGAGTGAAGTCTTTGATGTGTTCAAGAAGTTTAAGGCACTGGTTGAGAAGCAAAGTGGAAAGCCCATCAAAGTGTTGAGAACTGATGGTGGAGGTGAGTATACTTCAACAGAATTTGAGAATTATTGCAAGAGTCAAGGCATAATTCATGAAGTTACAGCACCATACACTCCTCAACACAATGGTCTTGCTGAAAGGAGAAACAGAAGTATACTTAACATGGCTAGAAGCATGGTTAAGCAGAAGCAGCTGCCAAAGAGGTTTTGAGGAGAAGCAGTGGCTACTGCAGTATACATTCTCAACAGATCACCAACAAAGAGATTGGTAGACAAAGTTCCAGAGGAGGTTTGGTCAGAAGTCAAACCAAGTGTGTCACATCTGAAGGTGTTTGGTTCCCTATGCTATAAGCACATCCCTGATGCTAAGAGAAAGAAGCTGGATAACAAGAGTGAAGCTATGATATTGGTAGGATATCATAGAACAAGTGCTTATAGATTGTACAATCCCATCACTGATAAGGTTGAAATCAGTAGAGATGTGAAGGTTATTGAGAATGATAACTGGGATTGGAAATAAAAATCAACATCTAAGAAAGCTTGTGAAGTGGACTTAGTTGATGATTCAGATTAGAACAATGAACCAACCACATTTGTGAATCAGAATCATGCTACAGGCCTTGATGAAGATATGCAAACTTCAAGTGATGATGATGACAGAGTTCAACCAATTAGACCTCAGAGACAAGTTCAAATTCCTAGAAGACTAGCTGATTGTGAGATGGCTTCAGATAACATAGTAGACAATGAAGGAGAAATTGTGCATTATGCTATGCTAGCTGATACTGAGTCTATTGATGTGAAGGCTGCACTAAAGAGCAAGGTCTGTAAGGAAGCTATGAATGAAGAGTTAAGGTCAATTGAGAAGAACAGGACATGAGATTTGTGTAATCTACCATCAGACAAGAAAGCAATTGATGTGAAGTGGGTGTATAAGGCAAAGCAAAACCCTGAAGGCAAGATAATCAAGTACAAAGCAAGGCTTGTAGCTAAAGGTTTTCTGCAGAGGCAATGGTTGGATTATGATGAGGTGTTCTCTCCAGTGGCAAGGCATGAAACTATTAGGCTAGTGATTGCTCTAGCTTGTAGTAGAAGATGGCCCTTATTTCATTTAGATGTGAAGTCAGCATTTCTAAATGGACCCTTAGAGGAAGATGTTTATGTGAAACAACCTCCAGATTATGAGCTAAAGGGAAAAGAGGACAAGGTGTTGAAACTGCACAAGGCATTGTGTGGCTTGAAACAGGCACCAAGAGCATGGAACAAGAGAATTGACAACTTTCTTGTTATGCAAGGTTTCAAAAAATGCAGTGTAGAGTATGATGTTTATGTAAAAGGCAGTGATGGCAAGCATATGTTGATCATATGCTTGTATGTTGATGACCTGTTGGTGACAGGTAGCTCACCTACAGAAATAGAGGAGTTCAAATCACAGATGATGTGTGAATTTGAGATGACTGACCTAGGGAAGCTGACCTACTTCCTAGGCATGGAGCTCTTGGAAACTCCAAAGGGAATGATACTACATCAATCCAAGTATGCTACTGAGATTCTGAAGAAGTTTGAGATGCTTGACTGCAACTCATCAGTCACACCTGCAGATACTAAGGTCAAGCTAGATGAAGAGGCAGGTGGTGACAGTGTTGATCCAACTATGTTCAGGCAGCTAGTTGGTTCATTGAGATACTTGTGTCAAACCAGGCCTGACATTAGCTATGCAGTAGGTTATGTTAGCAGGTTTATGAGCAAACCATTGAAGTGTCATTTGCTAGCAGCAGAGAGGATACTTAGATACATCAATGATACAATCCATTATGGTGTGTTGTTTCCATACTCTAAGGATAATGGAAAGCTAGAGTTGAGTGGTTTTTCTGATGCTAACTGGTGTGGTGATAAGTTAGAAAGGAAGAGCACCAGTGGATACTTGTTTAAATTTCAAAATGCACATGTGTCTTGGTGCTCAAAGAAACAGTCAGTCATAGCTCTCTCAAGCTGTGAAGCAGAGTATGTAGCAGGTTCTTTAGTAGCATGTCAAGCTAACTGGTTGCAATCACTTCTCAGTGAGATAGGGATTGTTGAAGACATCACAGTGGTGCTGAAGCTTGACAACAAATCAACAATCAATTTGGCTAAGAATCCTGTTAGTCATGGCAAGAGCAAGCACATTGAAACTCGGTTTCATTTTCTCAGAGACCAAGTTAATAAGGGGAAGTTGATCCTGGAGTATTGCCCCACTGAGAACCAACAAGCTGATCTAATGACCATGGCTGTGAAGAGAGATCAGTTCCTCAAGTTCAGGAGGGAAATAGGAATTGTATGTTTCAATAGCTTGTCTTATGGAGGAGTATTGGTTTTGTAAGCCAAGCTCTGAAACATGTTGCAGCTTCTGAAGACTCCTAGTTTCTGAAGCTCACAAGCTTCTGAAGTGTCTCAGGTTCTGAAGCCTTTCAACTTCTGGAGCTCCTTGGGTTTTGAAGCTCAGCAGCTTCTGGAGCTTCGCATCTTCTGAAGCTCTGTTTTTTTTTTTTTTTTGAAGCTCTGTTTCAGTGAGCTATGTACAGCTGTATTTTTCAGTTAGTTTTTTTTTTGTCCTAGGTAGTTAGGAAACTCTTGTATATATACATCTCATTGATCAATAAAATTTAACACTTTTCATTTTCTCAATTCTTTTCAATTACCAAAATTTTTTCTAAGTTGTTCTTTTTGTTTGGTTCATCTCCAACACATAAATCCGTTTGGAGTTTATTACTAATATATTTTTGAATTTGTTAGGTACGAAATCATGATGATATATAATTAGTAGAAAAGCACGTGGATCACGATGATCGAGGATAATCAATGGAATTATTTGATCTCTTTGCAAGAGCATTTTGGAGTTACTTGTGATTTCAATCCCTTTATATGAAGGGGTTGGCAGGTTGTGGACATTCCTGAAGGTTCAATGGCAACAGAAAACCTGGCTGTGATATCATGGATAGATAATACAGGGGCATTTATCATTGCTACTTTTTTTTATTTCTAAAGATAACATATTTATTCATTTCAATATATATATATATATGGGTTAGGATCAAATGACACCAACTAGTTTGACATTAAATGTTACATCGCTCAATAACGCTTTAACGAATTCAAATTTTACAAAATCCACCGTTGGATTGGAAGATTATATCATATAGATCATTCATGTTAAATTTTATAAAAATCTAAAACCGTTTAATATGTTATTGAGACTCGTCAAGATTAACGGTTTATGCGTTTTTATTGAATACTGTTAATCTTGACGAGTCTCAATAACATATCAAATGCTTTTAAATTTTTATAAAATTTAACATGAATGATCTATATGATATAATCTTTCAATCCAACGGTGGATTTTGTAAAATTTGAATTCGTTAAAACGTTATTGAGTGGTGTAACATTTAGTGTTAAACTAGTTGGTGTCATTGATCCTGACCCTATATATATATATATATATATATATATATATATATATATATATATATATATATATATATATATATTCAGGTCGTTTTGATTATTTGGAAGCCCTGTTTAAATATTAAAAATAAGTCTTAATAAAAAATATAAAACAATTAAAAAAAATTCTCTATTTAAATTATATATAAGAAACACATAAAAAATAATTATCATTTATATGTAACGTCAAAAAGAGACATTTCTAATTTAAGATTAAAATTTATGTAAAGATTGAAATGTACTAAAACTATATTTATGAGTATAAATAACTAATCTATTGATATTCATATAATATTTTATCAACATTAACGATATATAATTATTTTAGAGCTTTAAAATTAATATATTAATACATATATGATGTTTTATGAATATATATAGAGTAATAGAGAAGAGATATATTGAGTCCAAGAATAATTCTTTTGAATTACTCTACATGCGCACCCTTTATTTAGACTTAATTTAACGGATCAATATTAACTACTTATTAGTAATCATGTGACCTCATGTTTTTTTAACTATTCTCGCCATAGTCATGTGACCTCATGTTTTTTAAATAGGAATGCTAAAAGCTGAAGAAACGGAGAAAATATATGAAACTAAAGTTAACGTTGACTGCAAAATATTAACAAAAGGAACAAATATTGCAAATAGAGATATCTATAAGAATCAAAGAAAAACATTTACGAGACCAAATTTCTCCAAGCTTGGGTTTATATTATGGTCAAATTGTATTATTATATTTTTAGGCTTTTTAAAAATAAATTGAATAATAAATTTAAATGTAAATATTATATTGAAAAGAAAAATCTACAAATTATGTATGTTAAAACTAATTCTAAGGGAAATCAACTCAAATTAAAAAACTCTCAAATATACAAAAATCAATTTTAAAACTATAAAATCAGTTTTGGTACTCCCAAAATGGAACGATCCAATTATGCACGAAGAAGCTGTTAATCTTTGATAGGTCTCAAAAACATATCAAATGATTTTGGATTTCTCTAAATTTTTGTATGAATGATCTATATAATATAAACTTTCAATACAATGGTGGATTTTATAAAATTCATTTTCGTTATAATACTTTTGATGTACTTGACCATGGTGGACCACTTGGATCACTTGACCACCATAGCATTGGCCTATATGTATAACCATCAACTAATATCACAAAAAATACTCATAGCCAGATGATTGAGTGGCGCCCCATTTTTTACAAAGAAATTGCTATGTTGTGGCCTTTGCATAGCGCTCCATAGAAAACAAAATGGTCACAATTACCCTATAAACAATAAGCAGAGGCAGTGTGGCTAAATTATTATTTGACCACTTTTTTAAGAAAATATTGTGGCCAAATTATTATTCAATTACCCTATTTGACATTTTTTAAGAATTATTGTAGCCAATTCATTATTTCTTAAAAAAGTGGTCATTAACGATCTAGGTATTCTTATATTAGAGAAATTAAATTGCACCGGTTATATTTTAATAAGTATAAAATTTATAATTGTTCTTAAATTTAAAATTTATATTATATAGATAGTTTATGTAAAATTTTATAAAAATTTAAAATCATTTGATATGTTATTAAAATTCACCAACATTAAAAGTTTATACATTTTTATTGAATAATGTTAATTTTAATGGATCTCAATAACATATTAAATTATTTTAGATATATTGAAAATTGCAATATTATTTTAAACATTATTACTAATTTGCAACCGTGGAAAGTTTTTTCATTTTTATAACTATAAAATTTTGTTAATATATTTTTTTCGGCTACACTAATATTCCAGATCTAGATCCGTCCCTATTTATACCAGTAATTTTTTATTACTCTTTGTTTTATGTTGGAACCGGTAGAGTTTGTTTGGGTATTGTTGGGTCTTGATAGGCCCGAGAGATTGAAGGCTCTACAATTGTTTTGTCTTATCTCTGGTTGATCTCTGCCTCTCTCTTCCTGTCGAGTATTCTTCTTCTTGTGGTGATGCCTACAAAGTATTGTAGTTTATTGGTGGTGTGTATCCTTGTGATTTATTTTGTTTTCTTGTTTTACCTTAGAATTTGTTTAGTTCTGGCGGAATATACTTTTTGTACCTCATTGATTTACGAAACTTTGTCTTATACTATTTTCACTTATATATATATATATATATATATATATATATATATATATATATATATATATATAATATTTACCATTTAAATAAAAACTTAATGATACATTTTTTCCCGTTCCTACTTCTATAAATAGCTGCCAATTCCAACATTCATATACCAAATCCAATAATAAGTAATCATCATAATTCAATAATAATATGAAGATTATTCACATACTTTTGCTTTTCACTATTGTCTCATTCACTATTACTCATGCTTCCGTAAATGATTTTTGTGTAGCAGATTTGAAGGCTCCTGATACCCCATCAGGGTATCACTGCAAACCTCTTGCAAACATCACATCAGACGATTTCGTCTTCCACGGCTTTGTAGCCGGAGACACCAAAAACTCTTTCAATGCTGCACTTACCTCCGCATTTGTCACCGATTTTCCAGGTCTCAACGGGCTTGGAATCTCGGCAGCACGATTAGACATAGCCGAAGGTGGATCAATTCCAATGCATACTCATCCTGGTGCTACTGAATTATTAATAATAGTTCAAGGTGAAATAACTGCTGGATTTTTGACACCTACTGCGGTTTATTCTAAGACGTTGAAACCGGGTGATCTTATGGTTTTTCCACAAGGGATGTTGCATTTTCAAGTTAATTCTGGTAAGGGAAAAGCTACAGGTTTTCTTACTTTTAGTAGTGCAAATCCTGGTGCTCAATTACTTGATCTTCTTTTGTTTTCAAATAATTTGCCTTCCGAATTAGTGGCACAAACTACTTTTCTTGATCTTGCACAAGTGAAGAAGCTAAAGGCTCGTTTTGGTGGAAGAGGGTAGGAATGTTAGGATAATATTAAAGCTTAATGCTTATGATATTAATCCTTGTAATGTTTATTCCAAAAAAAATCCTACTCCTTGATCCTTTCTTAAGATCATATAAATCTACTCCTTGTAATGTTTATTCCAATAATAATGAAATGAATTTTGTTTGTGTGTTGTTTTATTTTATTTTTATATTCCCACTATCCTAAATTTTAAGATATATGGTTCAATAATTTAGTATTTTCTCGGGATACATTATAAGAAAAATTGACTTTTTTTTAGTATTAATCTTCTAGGTCTCAAGGGAAGGGGATTCGGATAATCTAGAGTTCCGCGGCAAAATATTGTTAACAATTATTGTTATTAGGAATCAAACTCGGATTCTCTCCAATGATTCGTTTTAGAGGGATCTCATTAATTATTTGATCTGATCAATATTTTAATTAAAAATCGAGTTTTTAATATTTTAAATAAATATTATATCTTATCTATATTATACATCGTAGACATCAGTTGTTTAATGTAATTAAAAAATCAAATTTATTTATAAGAGCAACTTAAGCGAATACTAATTTTTAGGGTGATAAAATGATTAGTACATTAAATAATAAATGATATCAATGTTTTTTTTTTTTTTTTTGACTAAATGATACTCCCTCCCATGACATTTAAGCTATATAAAATGACATCAGTAAGTCACACACTATTTATCTATCATTGTAAAGTCTTAATTTATTTCATAAACATTGATTCAAATGTGTTTAAAATACATGCTTAAAAGATTGTTAAAAGTAAGATTTTTCATCAGATTTGATGCAAATTAGATTTTGAGGTTCATAATTTTAATATTTTGATGAGAAAATTTGAACGTACATACTATATAACCAAAATCATCTGATGCCATTTTTTATGCAGTTACGATGTAACCGTACATGTGAATGAATACAAAGGCATAAAATGGTAAGCACGACATCGTATGGCATACCCGAAAACTCTAAGAGGCATGGGGTTCCGAGATTTACAAAATTTTAACTTGACAATGATAGCAAAACAAGTGTTAAATATCACGCATACCAAATGGGTGGAGATGGTTAAGGAAATACCGATACATACCAAAAGCTAAGCAATGTAAGCATCTACTTGTTAGAGCAATCATTCTTTGGTCTAATCTCTACACTTTTGATTTGTTATCTTTTTGTATTACATCTTTATTGAATAATGAAATGAAATGTTATGAGTTGTTGATTGAAAAAAAAAGTAGTACAGACATACTTCCTCCGGACTTTTTTATAAGCAAAAGTTGTTTTTTAGGTTCATTGAAAAAAGTAATGTATTTAGTCTTAAATATAGATTAGATACATTACTTCTCCAATGAACCTAAAAAGCAAATTTTGCTTATAAATAAGGTCGGAGGGAGTATATACTTAGATAGATTTCTTCAAATTAAAATATATTACTTTTTTTAACCATAAAAAACTGAAATTTTGGCTATTATATTCCATTATTGCAGGTTCTTTAAAAAATCAAAATCTTAACCACAGTAAATGGGTTTTATTCTTGCAAACCCGTTTCAAAGATCCTACATGCTATCCTTGCAAATTCGTTTCAGTGATATAAATCGAGGTAAATGATTTTTAATACAATATCATATTTTTTTGATAATAACGCATTATAATTTAATCATATGTTTTTAAAAATACTTTATCCAATTTTTAATATAAGATAGAAACTATCATTTTAGGTTCTTCAAAGTCAATAGTAATAGTGATATTTAATTTTAAAATTACCATTTCAGGTTCTTCAAAGTCAAAGAGGCATGATAATAAATGCATTTGACTTGACCAAAAAACATGAAAAATAATAAATGCATTGAATGTAGAATGAAGGACATGCCTTTATAAATAGCAAAATGCAACATTTCTTCATATCAAACTGAATAATCAAATAATCATCATCCAATAATATAAGATGAAGATTATTTACACAATTTTCCTTTTCACTCTTCTCTCTACTTCCCATGCTTCTGTTAATGATTTCTGTGTAGCAGATATAAAAGCTTCGGACACTCCTACAGGCTATCCTTGCAAACCCATTTCAGAAGTCACATCAGACGATTTTTTTTTCCACGGCTTTGTACCCGGAAAAACCAACAGCTCTAACCCAGTTGCACTTACCCCTGCATTTGTCACCCAATTTCCAGCTCTTAACGGACTTGGAGTATCGGCGGCACGTTTAGACTTAGCTCATGGTGGAATTGTTCCAATGCATACTCATCCCGGTGCAACTGAGTTGGTAATAATACTTGAAGGTGAAATTACTGCCGGATTTTTAACACCTACTTCGGCTTATTCTAAGACATTGAAATCGGGCGATCTTATAGTTTTTCCACAAGGAATGTTACATTTTCTAGTTAATTCTGGTAAAACAAAAGCTAGTGCTTTTCTTACTTTTAGTAGTGCAAACCCTGGTGCTCAATTACTTGATAATCTTTTATTCTCCAATAATTTGCCTTCTAGTTTAGTGGCACAAACTACGTTCCTTGATCTTGCACAAGTGAAGAAGCTAAAGGCTCGTTTTGGTGGAAGAGGGTAGGAATATGATATCATGTTGCTTAAGATCATGATAATTCATTCTTTATAGTGTTTGTGTTCAATAATCAAGTGAATTATTTTTGTGATTGTGAATATGTTTTTATTTTGTTTTATTTCTATGTTCTTTTTTCTTTTTGACAAGTTTTATTTACATGTTCTAATATATACCAAATATGATAAGATATACTAGTGTAGGATAAAACACCCCCAACTTTTTAAAGGATAATGTATGTCTTACCAAAATCTTTACGTAAAATATGGTAAAATATCTTTTATTTCTGAAATGTGTGAGTGACTTCTAGGGCCGACCCAAATAGGGGTGCAACAAAGTATGTTGCAGTGGGCCTCCAAACCAAGAAGGTCTCAAATCTTTTTTTATAGGGTAGTAGTTTTAATAAAACAAGGGGTGTAAACATAATATTGTTGCAAAATATTAAGCCAAATTGCTAGGCTCAGTTTCAAAGAAAAAAGAAACATTTTTTATGTAGTTAGAATGTGTTATTGCCAGGCCCACTTTAAAAAAAAAAGAAAAAAAGAAATAAGGGTGGAAACGGAATATTGCTAAAAAATATTAAGTCTAATTATTGTAAAATATAAAGAATGACTCGTCTAAAGTAGTTAGAATGGGCAAATGGTATTATACATAAGGATATCCTTATGCATGGTGCATAAATGAAGCACAACCATTAGATTGTGATTACACGTGTAATAATCTTAGGTATCATCTCACACTCTCACAATATGAAGCTCGCGTTCTCCCAATTTCGATCACTCTCACAAGCACGACGGCATGAATTTCTCCGGCCAGCTTCCACGGTGACATGAATTTCTCCGGCCAGCTTCCACGGCGACGTGAATTACTCTGACCAGCTTCTACGGCGACGTTAATTTCTCCGGCAATATTCCACGGCGGCGTGAAGATTCAACAAAAGGTACACTTTGAATTTTGTTTTGATTCTCCTCCTTGGGGCCATTTGTTCTTTGGTTATGTTTTTATGTATTCTGTTTCTTTGATTTTGTTTTGGGTTATGGTGGTTGGTAGTAATTTGTAGTGATGATAAATGAAAGTGAATGTGGTGATGGAAGGTGCTGTAACAACAATCAATTTTTTCTTCTCTTTTCTATTGATTTTTTAATGGGATTTTTAATAAAAATTCTTTGTGGATGTGTGTTGGTTGTCGTTACTAGTTTGTGTAGTTGAGCATTTTGATACTTTTGTTAGCAAATTCAAGTTTTAAATGGTATTCCACCAACAGAGGACTATTCTTTTGCCAAGTACAACAAGGTAAATGTTGATTCAGTCTTAATTATACCTTCATGTCTGGTCTGCATTTTTGTGATTTTATGACTCATCTCTTTGCTTGGAAACAGATTCTCGGTGGTAAGTGCGGCAACTTTATTACAGTCTGTATTAATTTATGAACAGAACCATGGTGCTAGATAATCTCGTTTAGAGTCGCTACTAATGTAAGTTGTGCATCAGTTTCTTGTTTTGTAAACATTGCTTCTTATGTGATGACCTATCAAGTTGAATTGATTTAATGTGAAAATATTTGCATATGTGAAACATATTCATAAATATGAAATGGATTTGATATGGTAAACAAGTAACCTTGTAAATCAGCTTTGTTTGATATATGAGGCTGCAATGTTAATTTTTGTATTTCACTTTGTGTTTGTGACTGTGCAGGTGTGGTTTCAGAGATCTCTGTGTTGAGGGGCTGATGCTATTTAGTTTTGTGCTTCTGTTTGTAGGCCTCGGGATGTTTAGGTTTGGTTAAGCTTAGTGTTTTGGTATAGTAGCACTCTTTAGTTTGTAGACCTTAGTTTGTTGTATTCTTTAATTTTATTAAGAGTAAATAAGAACAATATTTTTATAGAGCACAAATTGTAATGGAGAATATGAATAGAAGATGGAGAATATGAAAATGAGATTATGATGTAAAATATTATTTTTTATAATTGTGGATTCTTTTCTACATCATGATTGAAAATGGATGCTACAATGCTCATTTATGTGCTAGCTAATAACTACTATTGGTCTTAAAATTGAACTGAATATGAAAATAACATATGGTGATAATTTTGTTCTTATGGTTTGCACAATTATTTTGAATAAAATATGAATATTTTATTGGAAACCATAAGAGATCTACTTTGGTTTCACAAACAACACTAGTGAAACCATTGAGTCACACTTATGGTTTCAGTTATAATATTGTTTTTGAATAAAATATGAATATTTTATTCGAAATCATAAGAGAGCTACTTTGATTTCAGATACAAAACCAGTGAAACCATTAAGCCACACTTATGGTTTCAATTATAATATTCATGTTAAATTAAATATGAATATTTTACTGGAAACCATAAGAGAGCAACTTTGTTTTCAGATACAACACTAATTAAACTATTAAGTCACATTTATGGTTTCAGTTATAATATTTATTTTAAATTAAATATGAATATTTTATTGAAAACTATAAGAGGGCTACTTTGGTTTCAGATACAAAACTAGTGAAACCATTAAGTCATACTTATGGTTTCAGTTATAATATTTATTTTAAATTAAATATGAATATATTATTGAAAACCGTAAGAGGACTACTTTGGTTTCAGATACAAAATTAGTGAAACCATTAAGTCAAACTTATGGTTTCAGTTATATTATTTATTTTGAATAAAATATGAATATTTATTTTCTGTCTATGCATCACTGCATTAGCATTTGAAAAAAAAGACGGTACATGAGAATCAATAATTCACGATTTTCACCATAAAAATCAGAATTTAGTATACAAATATCGAGAAAACTGATATGCATGTGCAAATCTAATTGAATCATAAACATATCTTCTAATAGTTCATCAAACCATCAAGTAGTAAAAACTAAGTAGTTCTTACAATTATAACCTTCATAATTCATAATTTAAACCATCAAATCAACAGTTGCATGGTAGAAGCTAACAAAACAACAAAGACGATAGAGAAACTATTGCTAAAATCACAATCCTAACAACTATCATGCACTCTTCAAATCACAATCCTAACAACTATCATGTTGCATCTGCTATCTTTCTAAGCATTTCATTATAGTATAATGTTGCTTTCTAAGCAATTCTGAGATCCATAATCTTTGCTACTTCTTGAGCTTTAGCTCTCTTTGGTCAATTCATTGATGAAGCTGTTCTTTGACTAGTCTTCTTAATCTCACCTGCATATATGTAAAATAAATGGTTTAGAAAGCATCAATTAAGCATTAACTATCTGAAATCATTCTACCAGCAAAATGGTTTCAGAGTACAACTCTCTGAAACCATTCTATCAGCTAAATGGTTTTTGTATGATTTTTAGGAAACATCAATATTGAGTATAAAGCCTAGACAAGAAAGTGGATTAGGGATTTTTCCACTGATTAGCATGCATCAGTACCAAGTGAAGTAATTGTTGGAGGGAAACAACACGAAAACGAATCTAATGTTCCAAATTCAAAGTTCTAAACTTCAACTAGCAGCATTCATAAATTGATATGACTGTGAAGAAACAAACATCAAAAGTTTATTGTCTCAGATTTCAGCTCAGCCAACAAACAAACACATGGAATGCATATAATGCAAATTTGCAAATAGGGAAAATTCAAAAACTGTTACAGCAAAAAACCATTCAATAACTTCATAATCATGTGAAACAGATTAATTCACAGATTTCATATCACAAAATTCAAGAGTCACTTCACATATTGAAGGAAAACAGGGGAGGTTAATCAGTTCAGAAGTAAAATTGCAAGCATTGTTTGAGAGAATGGGTAATTTTAGGTCATGTGAATTTTTCTCAACCTTCATTTTTAATTGAAAATTAATCTGTGAAGCATAAGGAATAAGCTCGAACCAATTTTGTTTTCATCTTTTTGCTGTTTGTTTCGGTTGAATGCAAGCTCGTGATGTTTTGTTGTTGCCGGCGATGGTGAAGTGTTGTTGTCGGCGATGAAGATGGAATCGGCGACGGTGATGATGATTTCGGTCATGATGATTGGAAATCAAATTTACGAAAATCAGAGACACAGAGAGAGTACCGGAGGAGGAAGAAGGAGGAGAGCGAGGAATGTTGGAGTACTCCGGTATAAATTTTTTTATGTTTAAATATGTTGTTCATCGTGTAAGTTCGTGCTTTTTGATTTTAATTTGTGTTGTATTTTTTTGTTTGTTTTGTGAAATAGCCCTTGAAAATACAAATCTGTTTGATTGCAGTCCCTAATGTCTGTTGCTGTTAAAAAAATGGAGAACATATGTTAACATTTTTCTTCTTCTAAATATGCTTTTGGTTGTAAAAAGAAAAATGGAGATGAGTTTGGAATTCCAATGGAGATATTTCTTTGTGCATAAAGAGAATATGCTTATAGGACCAAAATGTACAACACATATATCATATATGTTAAATTTGGTCAATTTGAAAATAAGAATTAAAAAGAATAAGAAAAGTAATCAAAATGATTTATGGTTTTGAGACATGAATCATGATAGTTTGGTCGATATTTTTAATTTTAGTTTCAAGTTATTCATTATAGACCTTTTACTGTTTCAAACGATAAGTTTTCTTTATTTTCAAAATGAAATGGGACAGTGACATATGATGATGTACAAATGATTAGAATTTGAAAAGCTTATATGGAGGAGATATTTGTCTAGAACGGTTGTTGAAGTCGATGATTCAGCTTAAATGTTTTCAATTGTGATGTCCTCTTTTTGCACTAAACCATTAGCAAAGGAAGTAATTTCGCCTCTCAGTTGTGGATTCTTTAACTACAAACGCTGAGTTTTCTATAATAAGCTACCAAACTAATAAAAATATATGTCAAATATTAAAAAGCACAAGTATATAGATCAATTGCGAGAAAATAATAATTATATAATAAGTAAAATACTGGTGTCTATTTTTGTCGCCAAATATGATTTGAAAACCAAATTTGATGACAAATTTTTTTCATATACAATTTCTATTGTAATTATTTCAATTTTTTAGTAGTGACTAATTATCTATTAATAACTGCTTTATTGATATTTTAAATGAACAAATTAATACCAACCCTTTTGGATATTAGGGAAGAACCGGTAATATCCTAACTCAACACCAGGAGTAATAATGATGTAGAATACTACTCGTTGATGAAGAATTGAAAGTAGCAAACATAATATAGGAGGAAGGGATAATTTTGTGATTAATAATGGTTATTTCATTCAAGAGGCCACAAAGGCTATATAAGGGCAAGTTGGTTACGGCTCAACCAATCATTGCAAAAGAGAATCTATCAAATAGATACCTCATCATTCTAGAATGTATCAACACAAGGAAAACGACAAAACTTTATTTACTACAATGAGAAAATGTAAAAGAAAGTAAATTTCGGTGACAATACCCTCCCCTGCAAGACCACACATGTCCTCATGGGTGAAATTCTGGGTACTTCTTCAAAAGGTCAAAATAAAACTCCCAAGAAGCTTGGTCATCTGGCATGTCCTTCCATTGCATAAGGACCTTAGTAGCAGCTACACAACCACGCTTGAGACCATCTTCCTATCAAGTATTGCTACAGGTACTTTATCAAGCTTGATCAAAGGAGAAGAAAGGTGCTGAACAGGCTGATCCTGAGGATTGGGACAAAGTTTCAACTGAGAAATGTGAAAGACATTGTGAATGGCAGCAGACGCAGGGAGTTCCAACTTGTATGCCGTGGTACCAATGCGATCAATCACAAGGAAAGGTCCATAGAACTTTGGTTGCAATTTATGAAACCCATGAGATTTCATAGAGAGTTGGCTGTAGGGTTGTAACTTGAGATAGACATAATCTCCAATGGAAAAGACACGGTCATTACGATGCTTGTTAGCTTGCTGGACCATTCGATTCCGAGCTCGAGATAGATGAAATTTGAGGAGTTTAATGGCTTCTTTTCTAGCTAACAAGGAACGATCCACATGATCATTCGAAGAAGATCCCAAAAGATAAGGAAGATGAATTGGTGGTAGTTGACCATAGACAACCTCATATGGAGTAGTGTGAATGGAGCAGGGGCGGATCTACACTTGACTGAGGGTGTGCAGCTGCACCCTCTGAGTTTTGAAAATGATAACTATAATTCTAATGAAAATTGCACCTTGCACACCCTGAATACTTAGTGTTGCACCCACCTAATTCTTACTGCGCCTACAGGTTAAAAGATCACAGACGTGTCGCCCTTTCCTCAACTTAAAGCCATGTTCTTACTCCACTTTCTATCCTTTGTTTGATTATTGACATTATATTTTATTAAAAATGCTAACTAATATCTATAAAACACTAATTAAGAAACTAAATAAAGTAAAAAAAATTAAAACTTATGCGATTTATTTTTTAAAATACAAAGAATACTTTTTTTAATGCAAAATTATTCTTTTTTATTTTCTTTAACTAGTGTCTATAGCCTTTGTTTTATTTAGTTAAAATTTTTATGTACACTTACTTTGTGTAATTTTTTTATTATTTTAATTTTTGTGACCCTATTATATTTAGTTCTATTCAAATTAATTGATATTGATTTTACTCGTTATTTTTTGAAATTTTTTAAAACAATTCATCTAATAACAAAAATATTATAACCATCGTGAATAGAACCAATTCTCTTGGTTAGTACCAAAAAAAAAAAAGTCTGTAGTTACAAAATATCAAAATTTTATCACTTTATCTTCAAAAAATTTCCACTAGAATAAATTGATGGTCGAATAGTACATTTAATATATACATTAATTAAAAAGGACTAGAGTCTACTCGCATGTTAATTTGCGATTCGAAACAATTCGCACCTGGATAACCCATGCAGAGCCATGGTTAGAAATGGGATTCAATTATTGTCGTTGGATGTTCTTCGATTTTGAGTTTTTGGTCCGAAACTGACTTTTGCCCTACCCTAGGATTGGACGGGTATTTAAATTTTATGCTTAAATATTTACATATATGTATATATTAATTGCAATAAAAAAATTTGCACCCCCTAAACCAGGGTCATGGATCCGCCACTGGAATCGAGGAATGGTAATTAGTATTATACCACCATTCTGCTAATGCCAACCACTTGGACCATTGAACAGGGTGATCTGAACACATGCAACACAAGTAAGTTTCCAAACATTTGTTCACTACCTCCGTCTGGCCATCAAATTGAGGGTGGTAAGCAGAGGACTTATTCAAAGCAACACCTTGCAGGGCAAAAAATTCATTTCAAAAAGAGCTGATGAAGATAGGGTCCTTATCACTGGTTATTGATTCAGGTAAACCATGTAACTTGAACACATTGTACAAGTAAAGATGAGCGATATCCATCGCGGTATAAGGATGAGCCGAAGCCATAAAGTGTGTACTTACTAAGTCGGTCAACCACAACAAAAATAACATGTTTCCTAGCTAACGTAGGTCCAGATAGTGTCAGGAATAGGGAGTGGTTTGAGAAGCCCCGGGTAAGCAGCAAGATCATGCTATTCCTCTGACAAACACCACAGCTTTTGACATAAGAAATAATGTCTTTAGCCATACCTTTCCAATAAAACAAGGACTTGACCCTACTAGTAGTAACATCCTTGCCAGAGTGGCTCCCAACAGCTGAATCATGTAACCAAGTCAGAATGGACTTTTTAATAGTTGGATTTTGACCAATAACCAGCTTACCATTCCTTCTAAGTTCTCCACGAACCCATGAGTATTTCGAATGAGTAGTGGGACTGCGCTCCAAGTATAATATTTTTTAATTGTAAGTCCAGCTGCCAGTCACTAATGATAGAATACAACAAATTATCACTAGCATTGCTCAACACAAGAGCCAATAATTCAGCTCCAACCTTCCTAGATAAGGCATCAACTGCTGCATTAGACGGGCCTTCTTTATATTGAATTTCAAAATCGAAACCCAATAACTAAGCCACCCAAACCTGTTGAAATGGAGTATTAAGCTTCTGATCCAGCATATATTTAATACTTTTCTGGTCTGTTTTGATGACAAAAGGAGCATGAGACATGTAGGAACCCCACTTTTGGACTGCATACACAATGGCTAACAACTCCCTTTCATAAACCGACATAGCCTGCTGCTTAGGGCCCAAAGACTTACTAATATATGCTATAGGATGTTGGTCTTGCATCAGAACCCGCTCCAATACCTTTCCTTGATGCATCGGTTTCCACAGTGAACTTTTTGGAGAAATTAGGCAAACATAGGACAGGGGCAGAAACCAGAGCTGCTTTGAGAGCCTCAAAAGCATGGGTAGCTGCATCAGACCAGAGAAAATTGTCCTTTTTCAATAAGTCGATCAAAGGTTTGGCAAGTTTACCAAAATCCTTGACTAACCGTCTATAATAGCCAGCTACGCCTAGAAAGCCTCTCAATTGTTTCAAGTTTTGAGGTATAGGCCAAGAGCTAACAACCTTTATCTTAGTTGGGTCCGTAGATACTCCCTCTTTAGTAATAAAGTGGCCCAAATATGCAACTTTGGGTAAAGCAAAATCACATTTAGATTTGTTGAGAAACAGTGTGTTATCTCTAATGAGTTGAAAAATCAGCTGTAAATGAACAAGGTGGTCCTCTAGTGATTTGATATAAATGAGTAAGTCATCAAAAAATATAATCACAAACTTTCTCAGGAAAAGTTTAAAAACCTGGTTCATAAGAGATTGAAAAGAGGCAGGAGCGTTGGTAAGGCCAAACGACATTACCAAATATTCAAAATGTCCACTGTGGATTTTGAATGCAGTCTTATGTTCTTTTCCTGGGGCCACACGCAGCTGATGACACCCTGATCTCATATCGAAACAAGGTTCGGAGCTCATCCATATCAGCGTTACGCTGAAGCTGTAGTTGAGTCATACGTTCGTCGAGGTGATGCTCGACTTCATCCAGAGTGCGTTGCGGAAAAGAGGACATGGTCGCAGGACTGATACCAATTGGTACCAACCCTTTTGGATATTAGGGAAGAACCAGTAATATCCTAACTCAACACCATGAGTAATAATGATGTAGAATACTACTCGTTGATAAAGAATCGAAAGTAGCAAACAAAATATAGGAAGAAGGGATAATTTTGTGATTAATAATGGTTATTTCATTCAAGAGGCCACAAAGGCTATATAAGGGCAAGTTACAGCTCAACCAATCATTGTAAAAGAGAATCTATCAAATAGACACCTCATCATTCTAGAATGTATCAGCACAAGGAAAACGACAAAACTTTATTTACTATAATGAGAAAAGGTAAAAGTATGTAAATTCCGGTGACACAAATAAATTAAAACATTAAAATTGTACAATGACACCGACACTTATAATAAGATGGAGGGAGTAACTGATAAGATCGAATACTAATAGTATATATCAAGATTTTCCAAATTTATGTGTCAGGATTATCTTGTATATTTTCTTTGATAAAAAATAGAAACTATACATTAATTGAAAGAAAAATATTTTTTAAATACAATTTTCTAACAAAAATATATTAAGTTACACTTTTGTTTTTTTAATATTTTTTATACGTCTCAGTATGAGTGGAGAGAATACGAGTCATATTTTTGTCCAGTTTTATTTTATTCATGTATAGTATATCTATAATTGTTGAAACATACATATCCTATCTTATATTATTTGCCTCTCAAATAGACTTTTATACATCTTCTAAGACTTTTGCTTCAAAACAATCTTCTAAGACTTTCTTCATTTAATTATGAGTTGAAATTAATAATATTTCTTTGACTATAAATGCAAAATGAGGAAGATGAATGCACTAGGAGTTGTTGAATATATGCGTGATCATGAAACGGCAATAATTGTAAATCGTATGGGACGTTTTTGTAACCAAGTTGCAGTCAACAATTTTAAACCATTTGACTAAAATTAGACCGACATAAAATTTACACTTTATAAAAATATCCAATATTCTAACTACACCTAGACATATACTCCCTCCGTTCCAAAATATATGTCGTTTTGGAGAAAAAATTTGTTCCAAAATATATGCCGCTTTACAATTCCAATGAAGCATTTAATGCTATTTTTCCTATTATACCCTTAACTTTTTATTTCTCTCTCTTCTTTCAATTCTTTTATTTATCTTTCTCATACAATTAATGAAAGACAATTTTGTAAACTTACTCATAATTTCTCTTTTCTATACAACAATGATTACATTTCTTAATTTGTTTAATATGGTCAAAACGACTTATATTTTGGAACAGAGAGAGTAGTTCAAATATTGAATTTTTTTTTTTGACAAATCGAATATTTTTTTTTTATTAAAAGTTTATGGTTTATAAGTACCACCAACTTATTTACAAAGAAAATATTACATTCTGCCAAGGATCGAATCTCTGACCAACAGTCTACACCCGCTCATTCAGCAAATGCCAACTGAGCTACTCCACCCACGCTGACAAATCGAATATTGATATCTTAAATCATAGAAATATTGTTCCAATTATTTGTCCATCAATTAGTAATACAAAATTGTTCCAAAATAAATGCCTTTTTCTTTTTAATTTTTAATGTAATATTAGCTACATTTGTTAAGTTTAGAGGATGTAATTTGATTGAGCCAATTTGTCTATATGTACTATTTACATATCTTATTTTGTCTTTATTTTTCTACCATTATATAAAAATAAATATTAGCATAAAAGATATGTTGTTGGATTCATCTCGACGAATATTTTTAAAATATCAAATTTTTATAATTTTTATTATTGAACAATTAAAAATATTAATCGTCAAAATTATGTATTAGTATGCGTGACGCAGTTAACTGACTCAATCATTTTAGCGACCGAGGAAATATATCTTTCTTCAATCAGCTCCCACTAACTTGTAAGAATACTTCTATAAATAGATTGCCAATATTGTAACTTTCCTATACCAAATCCAATAATTAAATTAATCATGCTTCACATCATCTTCCTTTTAACTCTTCTCTCTTTCACTACTTCTCATGCTTCTGTCCATGACTTTTGTGTAGGAGATATAAAGGCTCCAGAAACCCCAACAGGCTATCATTGCATGCCCCTTGCAAACATCACATCAGACGATTTCGTCTTTCATGGTTTTGTAGCCGGAAACACCAACAACTCTTTCAACGCCGCACTTACCTCTGCATTTGTTACCGATTTTCCAGGTGTTAATGGACTTGGAATCTCGGCAGCGCGTTTAGATATAGCCGAAGGTGGATCAATTCCAATGCATACTCATCCTGGTGCTACGGAATTATTAATAATGGTTCAAGGTGAAATAACTGCTGGATTTTTGACAACTAGTGCGGTTTATTCTAAGACGTTGAAACCAGGTGATCTTATGATTTTTCCACAAGGAATGTTGCATTTTCAAGTTAATTCTGGTAAGGGAAAAGCTACGGCTTTTCTTACTTTTAATAGTGCAAATCCTGGTGCTCAATTACTTGATCTTCTTTTGTTTTCCAATAATTTGCCTTCTAATTTAGTGGCACAAACTACTTTCCTTGATCTTGCACAAGTGAAGAAGCTAAAGGCACGTTTTGGTGGAAGAGGGTAGGAATATTAGGATAATATTATTGTTTAGGGTACTTAATAATGTTTGTTCCATTCATCACCTTAAGTGATGGATTTGTTTGTATGTGTGTTTTTATTTTATTTTTATGTTCCAGCTATTCAAATTGTTAAGTTATGGTTAGATGATTTTACAAGCAACTTATAAGAATGAAATAATAATTTGTGTCACACATTTCTTGGTTCTTGCCTCATCACTCCTGATTTTTTTAGGGGAGGGAATGACTTTGAGTATGGTAAATGATTTCAAATTAAAATTGACTTTGGTGATTGAACGAGCAAGATCTCTTGATTATGATTTAATTAGTTGATTGATTGAACGCAATTGAATTAAATTACTACTCCAGAAATGAAAAAATATAAACAAATAATATGATTTAAAATATTATTTCATTTTAAGTAGCTAGGCTCGGGAGTCGTTATTATGCATAAGTGAATTGTTTATGCATGGTGCATAAATAATGAAATTGCTTCATGCATCTCCAAATTTCTCACGCATCCCCAAATTTCTCGCGCACCTCCCAAATGATTAGTGCTCCCAATTTTTTTTTTGTCCCTCCTACATTTCTAGCCAAAAACCATTTTGCAGGTGAAATGGTTTCAGAGAGTTCTACTTCAAAACCATTAAATACAACCCTATAATTATGCACTTAACATATTTATTTTTTCCCTCCTCGTCTCAGATTTCTAGCCGAAACCATATTATGCATTTAATGGTTTTGAAGTACATATCTCTAAAAATCATTCTCACAACAAAATGGTTTAGTCTAAAAATGTGGGGGGACAAAAAAAATAAATAAATCGGGGGCACAAGTCATCTGAGGGTGCGCGAGAAATTTGGAGGGTGCATGAGAAATTTAGGAGGTGCGAGAGAAATTTGTGAGGTGCATAAGAAATTTGAGAGGAGTGCACGAATATATGAGAGATGCGCTAAGTAATTTTCATTGTTTATACACATTATGCATAAACAAAGCTTACGCATAATAACCACTTCCGCTAGGCCCCATGACACGTATTTGACATGAGATAAAGCAAAAGAATGATTTATCCAAAAAAATAAAAAGCATAAAAATGCTGAATTAAAGCTGGTTTTGGACCTCCCTAAAAAGGAATTGGTTTAACTTTCTTTATAAAATGTGATTTTTTGAATTAAAGACGAAGATAACATTTGGACGAAAATGCATGGGCCTCGAGCCTCGTGGGGGATTTGGATCACTTCTGTCGGTTAGGAGTACAAATTTAGTTTTGTTAGTGTGAAGAAAAGAAACAAAAAAATACTCCCTCCGATTTGTATTACAATTATTATGTTTAATGATATTATTCCAATTTCAACTAATAAATGCAATGTTTTGCGCTTTTCAAGATGTTTTTTCTTCTCAACCAATGCATTTACCTACTTTCTTAAAAAATGTGTTTTTTTAAAAATTTGCTTATATATGAGACCGAATGGAGTAAAAATAAGGGGTGATAATGAGAGCAAAAAAATAGTAAAAAGAGAGAAACATAAAGTGGACAACAGAAAGAGCAATCACTTCTGTCGGTTAGGAGTACAAATTTAGTTTTGTTAGTGTGAAGAAAAGAAACAAAAAAATAAAAATAAGGGATGATGATGAGAGCAAAAAAATAGTAAAAAGAGAGAAGGGTGCTTCTATGGTGCAGTTGGTATTTTGACAATATTGAAAAAGTCATTTGAATAGACCAATAGAAGTAAAGTCTTTATTTGGTCCCACCAAATCATAATTATATGGTGTAGTTCCATAATTATGTTTCTGTGTATCCTCAAAGATCTAAAGGTGTAAGTTTTCTCTATCCTAAGATCGAGATTTTTGCTCTGATACCAGAGTTTTCGGGGCAGAGTTTTGCGCGTTAGTTGTAGGATAAACGTTTGAGTTCATTCTTTGTGTATTGTACTAAAAGTCTGTAATTAGACAATAGATCTTTTCTTTCTATGAGTCTTGCCTTTATTCTTGGATTAACATAAGGTCTATCCATATATAGCAGGTTTTTTAAGCATCTATATTCGAATTCTAATTTTTGAATTCTTTTCCTATAGACTTTTAGATTTTTTCTTTCTTCAGCTAAGTTCATTACTAGCGCAGGTAGTAAGCGTAACAGGTTGCTGAAGTTTAATTAGATTCTTTTATCTAATTTTTCGAGTTGTAAGGACAACTCTGCTACTGTGCCTTGTAGCTTATTTAATTCTTTTAGTTCTGAGATTTCAAAATCTCTTTTTGGGGGTGCTACCCTAAGGCTTTGGCTTCTAATTAATGGTTTTTCTTCTGTTTCTTCGAACAGATTTTTGTCATCTTCTATTAATGAACAACTCTTCCTTGCCAAGGTTTTGAATATAGGTGACTCTAACGTCACTATAGGGGTGAATAATTCATCAATATGAATTATATCTTTTCCTGTAAATTCTATGCTATGATGTGAATTACTTAAAGCATAATTAATTCTATAGCATATCGTAAAAGGGTGATTTCCTTTTTTCATAAATTTTGAATCTTCTAATTTGTAATTAAAGATTATGGATCTGTCCAGATCTTTATCCTTTAGGGATAATCCTATTTGTAAGTTTATATCAAACTTAATTTTTCCATATTTTAAATTGCATCTTCCTTGTGCAATTATAGATTGTCTATCATTTGTAATTCTAGAGTCTCTTAGAATTATATTTAAAGGTGTATCAATACCTTTCATGAAAGTACTTTTGATTAAAACTTGAATGGTTGATATGTGAATATAACCAATTTTATTTCTTTCTTTTTCAGAAAGACTTGAAATTCTTTTTTGAATTTGTGTTCTATCTATGGTGGATATGAATATATTTCCAGAAGTAGAATCGATTGGAATTGCTTCTTCTCCTACCATTATTCCAAATTTCAAAATATTTTTCCTAAAGATAAGTTCTTTTAATTTTATAGACTTTCTTTTAAAGTTTTCTTCAGCAGTTAGAGATAAATCTGCTTCTTCTATTTTGTGATCTTGTATGATATCAGCAAAATAACTAGATGTTTCTTCAAAAAGTGAGATTTCAGACTAATATTATCGGGCAGAATATTTAAAGTTTTTATTATACTATAAATTCGAGAGTTTTTTAGTCTATAATGTACACTTGCAAAGTCTCCATAGAATTGTCCTTGAAAACATTCTATGTATTTAGAATTTTTAGTAAAATTGTTTAACTCATGAATTAAACATTTTAATTCATGTTCTTCGAAGTCTCCTTCGATAGTTTCTTGAATTTTTTCAAGAAAAACCTTTTCTTGATAAAAATTAAATTTGAATTTGTCTAAAATCATCTTAGCCAAATTTGGTTCAGGAATTCTTTTTAGTAAATAAGTTACCTTTTTATCATAGTCTTTCATCAAGACTAATTCTAAGTATGTGTGATCAGAACTAGGTTCTGTGTGTTCAATTTCAAAAAAATTTGAAAATAATCTTTGAGTTCTAAAATTTGAACTTTCCATTGATTATGCAAACAACATAATATAATAAATAAGTGATGTAATAATAACAATCATACCTGATATGATTTTCTTTGTTTATGGTTTTGTTGAATTATCGATCCGAAGATGTTTGTGTTGTTTTGGGATATAATCTGTTTGATTATATTGTTTTATGTGGTTGATCCCTCCAGAGTATTACCTCAAGGATCTAGCTCCTCCAGAGTATTACCTCAAGAGCTACTTCTTAGAAATGATTCTAAGGACAGAAGAAATAATTCTTCAAAAACTAGTTAATAGTTTCGTATTTCTTTCAACTGTATTTTACATTGAGCTGAATGCTTTTATTTATAGTGGAGAAGGGCTCACATTAGGTAAACGTCCCTTTCCATGACATTGTACATGCACTTAGAAAAGTGACACGCACTCACGCAACAGCGACATGCACTCAGAAAAAGTGATGCGCACTCAAAAAGAAAAACGCACTAAGAAATACGACAAATAGTATTTTACATTATTTAGCACTAAGTGGTCCCCATCTGACTCAGATGTAATAAGGTACCACTGCACAATTCTGTCCTACATTGTGGCCAGTTGATCCGTGTTGTTAGTCCCCTTGTCCTCTTGTGCCGACGATTTTTGACAGTTTTTACAGTTATGATTTTTGTAATACTGTAAAAAATATCTGCAACATTCTTCTTGAATTACCCTTGGTAATTTTTCATGACCATCCTTCAGTTGGTCAATTCTTTCTTCAAGTTCTTTGATTGCCTTGATGTCTTTTTCTTTTGCTGGTTTTCTGGAATCGCTATACACGATCATTGATGAGTCTTCGTAGATTGTTCTATAGTTTGTCTGGGATGACAATCTTGAAACTTTCTGACGAAAATTCTTCATCTGATTGACGTACATAGCTGGATGCCAATCTGTGCTTTCTTTTTTCATGACCGGATATTCTTTGTTGGATATCCCAATCTTGATTAAGTATATTGGTTTTGTGACCAGCTCCAAGGTATTTTCATCATACCAAGAATATGTTGAATCGACCTCTAGGAAGATCTCTTTTCCTTTGGCATATAAATTATTGAATTTTTCTGCCAAATTCTGTAGATTCTTTGGAAGAAACTTGAGCTCTCCAAAAGTTTTCTTTGGTTGTTCTTCCAAATATATGGTGTGGATTAAACCATTTTGAAATAAAGATAGACATGTAGTACTATCTATTCCTGGTAATGTAACTGTTTTGGGACAGCTAAATTTGTTAGCCGGGTAGAAGCATTCAGTGGTGAATTCTTCCACATAATGGTTTAACCATTTCCATCTAAGACTGAATTCCATATAAGTTGGATCAGTTATCTTGAAATTCTTTTGGTATTCGAGCTGGCGAATTTTGTCAATTGACAGCTTCCTTTTCGACTCCATTGTTGGAGATTTTTGAAGGTTTTTTGCTGTTGTAACCTCCTTGTATGCTCCGTAAAGTGCCTGTTCAGCTTCCTTCATGGTTTTGTATCCTTTGTGACGCACATTCTTGCCTAAGATGTGTTGCTTAGCTATTGCCCATTTTCTATAGATCCTTTTCATTGGACCATAAAAAATGACATAAGCTTCAAACTTTCCCATCTCATTGTCTACGGGATCGCTTGTTTGAATGGTTGTTAATGAACCATTTTTTCTGGTCTCCTCTTCTTCTTCAACTTGGTCAGCCCAAGACTTCTTGCTGTCTGAGGATTCTGCTTCTTCTTCTGTATTCCAACCACTGGGAGTTATTGTTTCAGTAGGAATTTTTGAACTTTTTGGGGCAGTATACTTTACATAGTAGTCATACTTTCCAGAAGGTTGTCCTAGTAAGTCCCAATTTTCTTCGTTCTTTAGAATTTCATTTGGGTCTTCTGTTGTCATTTTTTGTAAACCTTTGAGTGTTGTAATCATCTCCCCCCTCTCGGCAGAGATTTTTGCTCTTTTGATTTCTAGGGCGACTAGTTGCTCGTCCTTTTGCTTGATGTTGTTCTGAATTAGCTTTATGGCTTGCTCCATTCTCTTGTCAGTGTATCTGCAAAACTGTTTTGCTCAGATTTTATATATTGAATATATGGCTCGAATTGTTGTAATTTCATCTGCCATCTTATTAATCTGCCTTGTTTATGGTCAGCTTTAATTTTATATCTCCAAAATCCTGTAAGATATTTAGAGTCTGTACGAAGAAGGAATCTTGACGGTAATAAGTCAATCTTCCATTTTTCTAGTATTTTTACACATGCCAGAGTTTCTAGTTCTTGAATATGATATCTAGATTCTGTGTCTGTAAATGTACCAGAAATATATTTACATAACTGTAAATTTTCAATATCCTTTATCAGGATTTTAGAAGCACTGTAATCAATGCCTTTTGATTGAAGGTCCTTAGACTCTTCAATTTTACATCCTTTCTCATTAAGAGAAAGTTTTGCTTTACCGTTAGGTAAGGCTCTCATACAACCTGCCCAGGTTGTTTGTGATGCATCCGTTTCTACAATCAAAAAATCTTTTATTGTCGGATTGTAAAGTTCGGGCAAAATTTGAATTTTTTCTTTAATAGTTTTAACATTATCAGAATCAACTTTAGTCCAAGACCATGGAACCTTTTCTGAAATTTTCTTTTGTAAATGCTTCCTTTCTTTTGCTAAATCTTTTAAAAATCCTTCATTAGCAATATAATTTAAACATCCAAGGAATCTTTGAATTTGTTTTCTGTCAGAAAGCTCATTTGGAAAAGCTTGTATTTTTTCTTGGGTATGAGGTGCTAGACCAAGTTCCCCATTCTCTTTTAAAATTAGACCAAGGTATTCTATTTCTTTTTGTAAAAGTTTTGATTTCTTTTTTGAAATTACAATACTCTTTTCTTTAATTCTTAAAAGAACAATTTCTAAATCTCGAAGATGTTGTTTTTCATCTCCTTTGGTAAAAATGAGTATATCATCTATATATGCTAAACATATATAATCCAAACCTGCGAGAGATTTGTCCATAAATCTTTGATATATTGATGGTGCTTGTTTTAGTCCAAAAGGCAAAACATTCCATTCGTAATGTTTTTGAGGTGGACATGAAAAAGCTGTTAATGGTTTTGTTTCTTGTGCTAGTCTTAGTTGATAATAACCAGACTTTGCATCCAAGGAAGAAAACCAATTGCATCCTTTTATTTTTTCTAAAATAAAATCTTTTCTTGGTAATTTATAAGAATCTCGAATTGTTGCCAAATTAAGTTTCTTATAATTAATTATCATTCTTCTCTTTCCTCTTTTTATTTCGTTATGGTTTTCGACATAAAAAGCTGGTGCAGAATGTGGACTTGATGAAGGTCTAATAAGGTCTTTATCAAGTAAATCTTTACATTCTTGTTGAAATTCTTCAACATCCCTAATAGAATATGGAATTCTATTTGGAATATTTATCTCGTCATTAGGATTTTTTAACTTAATGACTATAAGTTCATGATTAGTGTTTTTAAGGCTGTCTAGAGGGTTATCTGAACAGACTTCGTCTAATCTTTCTTCTATATTAATATGGAAACTTCTTTCTTCCCATATAGTTCTTAATTCCCTAAGGTTTTCTTTAATAAGGTTTAAGATTTCATTTCTAGTAACTATTTTGGTGGTTACTATTTTTCTATTTTTAGGATTTCCCAAATCCTTCCATTGAAGTGATATAGTATCCTTTCTTTGAGTAAACGGTTCATATAACTTTAAAAAGTTATTTCCTATGATTAGGTCTAATCCTGAATCATGGAGGTAGATTGTTGGAATAAAAAACTTATATCCTTCAATTTCTATAGATACATCTCTAAGATTAAACCATATCTGATGCTTTGATTTGTCTGCAACTATTATTTCTTTTGGCTTGGTTAATCTTTCCCAGTTTCTAGAAATAGATTTTTTCCGAAAACAAAGAGTTGCACCTGTATCTACATAGGCTAAAAGGTTTCTATTTTTTAGCACTATTTTGATAAATGTAGCACTTGGATTTCCTTTACCAAGTATCTTCTCGACATCTGAATCTGTCTCTGTGCAGTATTCATAAATGTCTTCATTGGATTCTATATCTGATTCTATAGGTTCATATCCCATTGCATATATTGCATGTAGGACATTTTTCTTAGGATTTTCCTTTTTAGGACACTCATTTGCGTAGTGACCTTCTTCATGACATAACCAACATGTACATGATTTTTTGCCTTGTGGGCATGTTTTCTTCCTAGTGTAAGGTTGTTTTTTCCTAAAGAATTTTTTGTTTCCCTTATTGAATTTTCTAAAAGGAATTTTCTTAAATTTCTTTTTTTTATAGGGTTTTTGTAACTTGGTTTTTCTAAGTTTCTTTCTAGAGTTGCAACCATAGTTTCCTACTTTGTCTTGTAGTTTATTACAACAAAGGGATACTTGAGCTTCTCTTTTGGCTATTTTCTGACTACACATTTCTTGGAGCCAAATTTTTAAGGTAGTTATTCTTCCTCCTAGAGTATCATCCATTTTCCCTTCTGCTAATGCCGAAGTAAAGAATGTTTTAACTTGAGCTGATACTTTTTCTGGTAACTTGTCATAGAATAGTTCTATCAAGTTTCTAGAGATTCTAGTACTATTATCTATGTTGTAATAATAGTACTGAAATTCACAAATGAAATTATCTACATAGCACATGTTGCAGATTTTTAGGTTAGTTATTTTCCAAAGATTCTGGTCGGAAAATGCTATCTTAGATTGAATGGAGTCCTTCCATCCTTTAAATTCTGTTACGAGTAACATATGAATTCAGTCTACTACTAAAGCTCCTGTTAGGGGTATTGTTCCCATAACTTCTGGTGGTAAGGTCGAAATGTATTTGTAAGCATTTCCTCTTGTTCTATATTGTAGGAAATTGAAAATTTCAATTGGTCCTAAATTTTTAAGGTCTTCATTTAACTGGACTAATACACTATTTGTATTGTACCAATCTCTTAGATCCTTGGCTGTATCGAAACTACAGTCTATGTCTAAAATTCCTTGCCTTTGAAATGGGTTTTGTGTAGGTACATAATAATGGGGTACCTTTTGGAATTTTTGTTTGGTGAATTCTCTTTCGAATTCTGCAGTTCTTTTCGTACCAGATGTTTCTGCTGGTTCGAATTTTACGAATTGAGGATTTTCATTTTCTTCCTCTACTTCTTCTTCAGAGCTAAAATCATAAATGATTTGGTCTTTCTCTTTTGGTTCTTCGTCAACTACTTGACTTTTTCCTGATATATCTAAAGAAACCATAAGTCTTTCCAAATTTTCTAATTGCCTATTAAGAGCTTCTTCTGTATCGTCCATTCTTAAAAGAATTTAGATGGTGGTTTAATTTTTAATTGTGTAGAAACAGAAGTTTCTTCGAGGTTTTCTAGAAGGCTAGGAATTTTTTCTATTTCTAGTTCCTTTCCTTTCTCTTCCCCCTTGAGAGAATTGAAGAGTTTTGTCTTCTAAGAGTTTTATCATGTATGCTATCATACAAGTTATATTATTTAGCTGTGGATTTGTTATATGAAAAAGGTGAGGAAATTTATGAGTTTCATCTTCTTCATAACAATAAAAGTTTATTCCATTATGAAACTTCCATGTTTCATATGGTTTATATCTTTCTTCTTCAGACTGTAAAGTTTCTAAATAGAATGTTTGTTTTTCTATCCTATCTTGTAAATCAGAGAAGTTATCTAAAACTTTCTGTAATTTACTTGTTAGACTTTCTTCAGTCATCTGGCAATATTCTGAAGATTTTTCTGAAGAATTTCAGTTAGTTCCTTATATTATCTAGCTAAATAGAGATTTCCTGAGTTTCTAAACCAATAGTGTAGTATTTTAAACCATCTAATTTGGACTTTGTATAGAGCAAGATCAGCTAGGTTAGGTTTAAAGCTGATTATTGGATAAATTAACCTTCCACATGGACTTCTTAGGAATTCATTCCCGTATCGTTTTACTATCATATTATTCATTGGACTAAACTTAATTGCTATAGATTAGCTACCAAATTTTGCTACTAAATTTGTGCTAATGGGTTGCTTGGTTTCTAGCCATTAGATTTGAGATTTACACATAGGAATTTTTGTGCCTTTGTCACACTAGATCATGACTTTTTTGGTGAAGTTATTTTAATGACTGCATGTTAGAATTCTCCAAGAGAGAAACATAAAGTGGACAACAGAAAGAGCAAGAGAAATGAGCTATGAAGCCCCGAAATGGAACATAATACTGATAGGATACATATAGATATGTCGATATGAAAAACTTTTTAAAATTTCTATTTGATGCTGCTGTGATACATTATTTAAAAATTAAATTTAAATTAAAAAATATAAATGCACAATATATAAATATGACTAAAATAATAAGATTAATAATAATAATTTTTTTATGAAAGACAAAATATTATTATTATTATTATTATTATTATTATTATTATTATTATTATTATTATTATTATTATTATTATTATAAAGTATAAACGTCAATAGTTCATTGTACAAAAAGTACAAACAGGTTAATATGCTTGCACAAGAGCAAAATAGTTTGAGGCTCCACATACAAGAGTCAAAATAAAAATTTAACCGATGCTTTTTCGATACGAGTATCGGGATGTATCAGACGCGTATCGAATATTTTTTTTTATTTAAAAATAAAGATTTAACGATATTTTTCCGATATGAGTATCAGGACGTATCGGTATCGAATACATATCAGACACGATATTCAACATTTTTAGAGTATCAGAGTTTCATAAGGAATGAGCATAGTAGAAAGGCTTAATTGCACTTTTGGTCCCCCTATTTTGCCAATTCTGCGATTTTGGTCCCCCTATTTTTATTTTTGTTGCACTTTTGTCCCCCATCCTATTTTTTGACCAAGTGGCAACCAAAACGCTTACGTGGCAATATATGTGGCAAATAAAAGTGCCACATCAACAAATATTTTAATTATAATATTAATTTTTTAATGTTCAATATGAAAGAGACTAATTTTTTTTAAAAAAAAAAAAATGGAAAACGAAAAAAATATAATTTTTTTAAAATCTGAAATATTAATTTAGTTTTAGAAAAAAATTGAAAAAATAAAAATTATTAATTTTAAAAAAGTTGAAAAAACAAAAAATATTATTTTTTTAGAAAAACCGAAATATTAATTTTTTAAAAAAATATCTGAAAATTTATTTTATATTTTAATTTTTTTTAAAAATTAAATATTAATTTTAAAATATTAATATTTCAGATTTTTTTTTTTCAGTTTTCTTTTAAAATAAATTTAAATGTTTTTTGATTTTCAGATTTTTTTTGATATAATATTACAAATATTATTTTTTTATAATCAGTAATATTAGTTTCTTAAAAAACTGAAATTATTATTTTCTTTTTAAAATCTGAAAATAAAATATTATTTGAAATAAAACTGAAATATTAAATAATTTTTCAGATATTTTTTTAAAAATTAATATTTTTTTGTTTTTTCATATTTTTTTAAAAAAAAATTTAGGTTTTTTTTCAGAGTTTTTTTAATTTTTTTTTTTTTTGGTTATTCAGATTTTTTTTAAAAAAATTATATTTTTCATATTGAAAATTAAATATCTAAAATTAAAATATTTGGTGATGTGGAATTTTTATTTGCCACGTAAGCGTTTTTGTTGCCACTTGGTTAAAAAATAGGGTGGGGGACCAAAACTGCAACAAAAATCAAAATAAGGGGTTTGAAATGTTTGATTTTAAAATAGGGTGACTAAAATCGCACTTTTGGCAAAATAGAGGAACCAAAAGTGCAATTAAGCCTAGTTAAAAAATCAAATTCTATTATGAAATTTTTTATTCTTACTTTTTATTTTTATTAAAATCCGTTGTAGGATCTTTTAGGGGCCGTAATTAGTATTTCCAGAGCCATAGATAAAGAACAAAAAGAAATAAAAATTTATATTAATTTTTTTTTTTTATACTTTTAAGCATCTCGTTACACCGATCTCAAGATATTTTTTACTATCTTTGATTCTTTTATTGGAAATGAATTATATACACTCGAAAATTCGATATAGTCACACAATCGTGGAATTTTTAGCCGTCTGATTAAGATCAAATTGTCTAAAACAAAATATTTATTTTATTTAATAATATGAAAATATATTGTCTTTAAATCAACATAATTGACAGCAATTATGGTATTGATACAATCCATTTCTTCCTAAAATAATGTCTTTAACATAATCTGTCATTAGGTTGACTGCACAATCACATTGACTGGCCCATACAGCACGTTGCTTACATTATGCTTTTCCGGTCAATGATATGGTAACATTAACAGAATTCTTTCTCTCCTTGGGTTTTTGATCAATCAAGATTTCCAAGTAACGATTAAAAATATCTTCAATGATAGCTTCTCCAAAGTCGTGGCTAATTATGTTCACTTTTATAATTATATATAATATATTTGCCACTAAAAAAAATTTAAATATCATTTCAGTCCCTATAAGTTTTTTGTTCTAAATTAGTCCTTTAATGTGTTCATTTTTTTTCGTTTTAGTCCCTGCCGTTCAATTCCATTAAAAAAATACTTAGAAGCACAAATAGTCGAAGTCGGCCCTGCCTGCAACATACCCAATATTCGTATTAATTAGAAGCACAAATCAACATCTACTTCATGTAAACATCTCTAAAATAATCTATAAATATTATATCTGATTACCACTTTTACTATATAATCTTTTAAACAAAACAACCCCTAAATTAGGACAACAACAATTGTAGTTTTTCTTTTTTAAAAAGGAAATAGGCAAATGTCTCATTAAAATTGTAAATATGATTATTTTCCCATGAAATTATCGAAATAGCAAATAACCCCTTTAATTTGTGTGACGTCTGACCAATTATCTTCTATTTCTATTTAGTTTACCTGTAGTAATGACAACTATCAAAGTGTTTAGATTGCAGTAGTCTTCTTCTTCTTCTTCATATGAATTCTCTTCATCACCTTCAATCATCGTTACATATCTATATTCTTTTCTATATGATGGGTGGATTCTTCTTTCCCACTTGTAGGAAAAAGCGATCTAACTCTGGGTGCGGAGATAGGTACAGATAAAACTAAAATTTTTAAAAACGGGAGCAGGTGCGGAGATGAGGTGTCTTACACCCTCCCCACGCTGCCTGCCCCCGTCCTACTTAAAATCACCATATTACTCTTATATTTATCAACATTTTTATCTATTTATTATTCTTAAGATAGTAAAACATACATGACAAGAAAGTGAGTTTTGAAACATGATTTTTTTTTTCACTTTTTTAAAAAAAGCTTTGAAACAAGATTTTTCTCAAAAAATAAATAATTTCTTTTTTAAATAATAGTTTCTGCGGATGGAGGTGGGAACCCGTTCTCCGCTGGAGGCGGAGGTGGGTGGTCAATTATTATCCCCGACAGAGTTTTGTGGCAGTGACGGGGGTGGTAAAATCCGCCCGCCTTGCCCCATTGCCATGGCTAATGACAACTAACAATAATAATTAAGTTTTAACAAACTTAATTTCTCCAGTATTTATATATATTGAAGTATTTTCGAATGTTTAAGCTAATGTGTGATTAGTTGTGTGGTCTTGTAAACTTATGTCGTAAGATAATAATGGACGTCTAAGAAATTATATTCTTTTCAGACTTAGACCCTCTTTATTTCCAAAAAGAAATTTACTTTTATTTCGAAGATTCTCAATAGGTGGTATTGTTATTTTTATTTCTAACTTTCTCAATCAACTTCATTTCAAGATAGGTGACATTTATTCCGTGCCTATGTAAGATTTCCTGTTCTCACATATCCGCATACACAACAAATAGCTAGATACATATCATTGGATACTGTGGAAATTGATATTAGAAATTTGACATAGTAAGAACCATATACCATCCTCTTGTATTATTAAAATGAAAATTGACATTATAAAAACATGATAACAGAACACACATAACTTTTATTGCTGATATTATTTAATTTAAAACATAGAAGTGGATGATTCATAAGAAACCAATATCCTAACCAGTGCCACCAAACACAGCCTTAAGCTTCATAATTTGTTCAGGATCAAGTAGAGTAGTCTTTGAAACAGTTGGAGTTGGTAAATTGTTACCAAATAACAAAAAATCAATTAAATGTATTCCAGGATTTGAGCTAGTAAAAGCAGCATAAGCAATTGCTGTTCCAACACCAGTGTTAAGTTGAAAATGCAATAATCCTTTTGGAAATACAAAAACATCACCAGGATTAAGAGTTTTCACAATAAGTTTTGTAGGTGTGATAAATCCAGCAGTAATTTGGCCTTGAAAAACGATAATTATTTCCGATGCACCTGGATGAGTGTGCATCGGAACGGATCCATTAAAACCAATATCTATTCTTGCTGCAGAGATACCAAGTCCATTGAGACCTGGTAAATTAGAGACATTTACAGAGAATAATCCAACTTTAAATGAGTTTTCCATGTTTCCAGCTACTAAGCCAGAGAACACAAAATCATTATTTGTTACTAATCTTTCTGATTTGCAAGGATAGCCTGAAGGGGTTGATGGATACAATAAGTCTGCTACACAAAAATCACTGACAGAAGAAGTAGCATTTGAAATTGAGGTATATGAGATAAGAGCAAAAATGAAAAGAATAATTTGATTCATTTTTATCTTTGGTAATTGGATGTGGGATAAGAGATTAATTAGATTGGTTTGCTATTTATAAAGTGTATATGTCTTATTTAGCATGCTTAGTAGCTGTAAAATGTACTAGCTAGTAATAATTTCCTTCAAGAAACGTTTCCAAGCATGAATGTAAGTAGTTTATACCAACCTATCTATTCATAGCTAATTTAATAAGTACTCCCACCTCATTCCTTATTACTTTTCGTTTTTTATTTATTTAACTTTTTACACATATTGTTGTTTTGGATTGGGCCATGAACCACTTACCGGCCCAATTAACCATATATGATTTGCATATGATCTTTTCTCACCCCTTGTATCTTTTTCATCCTTCTTGAAGGTAAAAAAAAAAATTCGGTAAACACGAATCGAGTTTTTTTTAGTATAAATTTGAGTAAAATTTATATTGAAAAAAATTTGGATTACGTTTACTGAATTTTTTGGTGGTGAAAAAGAGTTTTTGGGGATGAAATAAGTTCATATGTTGCTAATAATCCTCTATGTTTGTTTGTTTTAAATTATTTTATGTCAGCAATAAAACTTGTGTTAGTTTTTGTTTTTATTTTGTCAATTTTCATTTTAATAATACAAGAGGATATGGTTCTAGGAGAATATTAGGACCATTTATGTTTGCATTATGTTGTTTAATTATATTTACGGACGTCTAATATGAACTTGATTCAAAGGTGAATGTTTGCTTTTTAAAGTGAATTTTAATTAAAATATTACTTATGTTCTCTATAAGAATATTAATATTATCAAATTTACTTTTTCAACAATTTTTGAATTGACATCACAATTGATTTCATTTTAAAATCTCATTAGAAGTCAATTTTTTATTTTTTTTTGTTAATGTCGCAATTGCAAGGCGTACAGAGCACGGTGCAAGGTGCTTGGGGATTGAGAAAGAAAAAAAAAATCCCTCTATGTTGGACTCGAGGCGTAAAGTGTCAGTCACAACATATTATGGAGGCCGTGAGGACATCCGTTTTGGGAAGAGAGAAGGGAGGGAGGGATGGAGAGGGAGAGAGAGAGAGAGAGAGAGAGAGAGAGAGAGAGAGAGAGAGAGAGAGAGAGAGAGAGAGAGAGAGAGAGAGAGAGATGAATGGTTGAAATTATGATAGAACTCTTAGAAATATATTATATATAATTATAGAAGTGAAAATATTACAAGAAAATATTTCGTAGATCAAGGAGGTACAAGACGTACACTCTGCCAGAACTACACAAACTCTAAGATAAGACAAGAAAACAAAATAAATCACAAGATGACACACCACCAATAAACTAGAACCCTTTTATGCGATTCTTTATTTGAAAAATGAGCATAGTTTAACTATAAAAATTAAGAATTTAGGCATGCCTAATTGAATCTGTTTTAGGATGAATTTGACCATTAAATGCACATGGCCTAATAGAACTATGAGATTACCTAGTGCCCTCCTTATTCATTTTAGCTTGATTTTTGGGTACTACATGACTTTTAGTGATGACTTTTTCGTATCCTATAATTTGTTGTACCTACGAAATTTTGTAGGTATAGGTCAAAATATAGCTATATCAACGCACTTGTTTCCGTACTTTATAATTTGTTGTACCTACAGTTTTTGCCTTCACTATAGCTTGTTGTTACTAATTTGCAATACCTACGAAATTTTGCCGTCACTATAGTTTGTAGTTACGTATTTTTACTTGTTGGTACAAAATATTTAGTTATACCTATAGTCTTTGTCGTGGGTATATACATATAATCCGCCCATACCTACGGCTACTATGCCTGTCACTAGAAACTTCCATTGATAATTGTCAATTTTCTTGTAGTACCAAAAGTATATAAGAGTAATTTGTTTATTGAAAAAAATAAAATAAATATAAGAGTAATTTTTCTTAATACATGTATGATAGCTATTTATATCGGTTGACAATGGTAGAGTTGTTGTCAATTTCAAATTAATCACACCAATAATTTGATGTGCGGAGCAAATTGAATGAAGCAACCAATTAAGAACTTAATAAAATTAGAAGAGATGATAAGTAGCGCAAAATAAAGAAGCGGTAAAATTGTTTATTCAGTTTGGTCAAAGTGATCTACTATAGCAGAGAGATCAGCTCTCTGTTTCACTATCAAACAAATTGTACTTGAATTAAAAATCAATTGAGTTACAAGAATTAGATTGAAACCCTAACTCTATCCAATTCCCAAATTTCTTCCATCGATCAACAAACTTAATATGAAAGTGATTCCCAAAGGTGATGAATCAATCTCAACCCCTAGAATTATTGCCAAGAGCTTACTCTATAAATCCTAGTCTTTTCTCTGGCTTATTTTATTTATATCTTGAGTTCTATATGCCCGATAAAGGTGATCTCTAATGCCTTATAAAGCTTACAATATTTTCTATAATTGTCTCTACGACTAGCAATGACCTGAACCAATTCGTGAATAGTTAGAAGCTTGATTTGATAATTGACTTGTCAACTTGATTCACGAACCAAATAAATTGAACTTGAGTTAAAAATTTAAGTTTATCAAATAAATGAGTTGAACATAAACTATATATAATTCGATTTGTTTGACTCTTAAACTAATTCATTTAACTGTACACATCAATGAACTTTTCGGTTCCCTACGGCTATTACCCACTCTTTCATTAATTTTAGGATCCATACACCTTGTAAGAATATTATTTAACACTTTATATAAACCAATCTTATTATTCTCTTACATATATACCACATCCAATTTTCAAAAGATGAAAATGAATCACATTATTTTATATTTTTTTGCTCTTCTCTCATCATATACTACCTCTTGTGCTTCTTCTTCTTATTATTCTTCTACTGATTTTTGTGTAGCAGACTTAAAGCTTCCAAACACCCCTTCAGGCTATCCATGCAAGTCAGAAACAAAAGTAACTGTGAAGGATTTTGTGTTCTCTGGTTTTTTTTCTCGAAAAACAAAACCTCCTTTTAATTTTGGAATAACAACTGTATCAGTCAATAATTTAGCAGGTCTTAATGGACTTGGTATCGCTGCACTAACGGGTGAAATTGGTATAAATGGAAGTGTACCAATGCATATTCATCCAGATGCAACTGAGTTATTAATCCTGGTTAAAGGACAATTAATTGCTGGATTTATTACACCTACAAAACTTATTGTGAAAACTCTTAACCCTGGTGATGTTATGGTTTTTCCACAAGGACTAATGCATTTTATGGTTAGCTTTGGTGTTGAAAAAGTTGTCACTTTTGCTGCTTATAGTAGCTCAAATCGAAGCTTACAAATTGTTGATGTTTTGTTATTTGGTAACAGCTTATCAACTGCCATAGTTTCAAAGACTACTCTTCTAGAACCTGAACAAATTAAGAAGCTTAAGGCTGTGTTTGGTGGCAGTGGCTAGGATTTGGTTGCTAATTAGTATGAATCATCCACCTCTATAAATGTTTGTTTTAAATTATGTTATGTCAGCAATAAAACTTGTGTTTGTTTTGTTTTTATTAATATGTCAATTTTCATTTTAATAATACAAGAGGATATGGTTGATCCATGAGAAAATTAGGACCATTTATATGTTTGCATTATGTTGTTATGTTTCCATTAGGACCATTCAGAGGTGAATGTTGCTTTGCAAAGTGAATTATTATTATTTTTTTTGGATGAAACAAAGTGAATTTTAATAACAATATTATATATGTTCTCTATAAAATTATTAATATTATAAATATTATTTTTTAAACAATTTATGAGTTGACATCACAATTGATTCCATTTTAAAATCTCATTAGTGTTAGAACTATGAACTAAGAATAGGTGAAGAATATTGAGAGAAAAGATTGAGAGAAAAGGGAGAGATTTTATTAATGATCAACTTGAATGAATTTTACATTGGTGTAGCATGTATTTATACACAAGAGCTATTGAGTTAGCATTAACCAACTATGGTTACTTACAAGCAAAGCAACTAACTCAACTAACTAACTTACATGCTTAACTAATTCTGTTACTTGTTACACAAGTAACAGCCTATGCAACAATTAAACTAACTCTACACTTAACTAACTTTGAATTATTCTCAATAATTAGAAGGCACAAAAAGGCATTTTGTTAATGTTGCAATATTTGCAAGGCGGAGAGCACGGTGCAAGGTGCTTGGATTGAGCAAGGTGGATGCAAAGCGTCAGTCACAAGCTTGATTCTAGTGAGAGAGATATGAATGGATGAAATTATGATAAATTCTTCGAAATATATAAATGATTATTTTGAACTAATACCAATCTATTTATTTATAGTTTACTCTCTCCGATCTTATATATAAGATAAATTTAACTAACATTTTTATGACATATGAAGTCAATTAAATTAATTGAGTTTGTAACTTATAAGAGACTAAAAAGATTGTTAAAAGAATGCAATATGTTGTTTCAGAGTGGCCACATGAATTTTAGAGTTCCCACATATAATTGGAGCTTAATTATATTATATATAGATAGTCACAATTTTATATTCTCTAAAGTATCTCAGTTAGGCACAATGGATGAATGGAAGCTCGGGAATAATTTAAAAATTGTAGAAACAATTACAGTATATGTTAATGAGAGGAATTAAATAACTACAATTTACAAAAAAAAAAAAGAAGTAACTCTTTCAAAACTAAAAAAAACACAGATTTACAAATATAATAAAGCAACATGATTGATAAAAAAAAAGTCTCATAATAAAAGGTTTATAAATAAATTTATTTTTTGTTGCACCGTATGAGCATCTAATTATTCACCAAATCATTGAAATTTCTTCATAAAAAAATTATAAATTAAGGTAAGAAAAAGAATAGCACTTTATACTAAACCAACAAAAGAAGGCTAATTGTAAAAAAGAAAGAAACAAAATATTAAAGTAAAATAGATAGAAAATGACCTTAAAGTTGGTACCCACAAATTAAAGCTCTCAACGACAACATTTTATGTTGACAATAGATGCATGCTCGGTACCTTCAAAAAAAGCAATAGAATGAGTTCATTATAGATTATAAAAATATTATATTGCAGATTAAAATTTTAAGCAAATTAAATATAAAAAAGGAGATAAATTTTTTTAAGGAGATAAATATATAAAAAGCAAATTATCGTGTTAAGGTGTATGAAAAAGAATACACTTCGCATTAAAGCAACAGAAGAATTTTTTTTTTTTTTTTGAATGGCAAATATATATATAATAATATAAAAAAGTGATAAAAGTACAAAAAATGTTTGAAACAACAAAGAGGTACCAGAAGTACACTCCACCACAACCCAACAAACTCTAAGGTATAAAAGAAGACAGACACATAAACAAAACTACAAGAAAATAGGAATGCATACTCCTAACGCACTAAATCCCTCAGAGGCACCACCACGATAAGAAGAAAACTCCAATCGGAAGAGAGAGACAAGGATCAACCACAGGTAGGACAAAGTAACTAGATGGCCTCAAAGTAACTAGAGACAAGGATCAACCAACAGAAGAATGCTAATTGTAAAAGAAAAAATTAAACTATTAAATCATTATAATTAAAAAAAATTAATCCAAAAAAGACGGCTCACATATAAAAAAACTTCACATTATATTTAACATTAACGTGAATCTCTAAAAACAACTATCTATTAAAAAAATAGTAATGTAAAAATGACCTTAAAGTTGGTACCACATATTAAAGCTGTAACATCCCAATTTTATTTAATAGAAGAAAATTAAATAAAGTCAATTATTGGAGTTTGAGTGTTAGAATTAAGGGATTTTATTAAGTGACACAAGTACCATTTCGTATAATAGCATTTGGAATAATTATCAATATGAGACAAACCTTCACACAAGTTATACATGAGTGAAAATGAAAAGGAACTAGTGGACTTAGAAACCACTATTGAGGCCCACGTTGGTGAGTAAGAAAGGAAATATATAGTGGAAGTGGGTATAGTTGTGGTGAATCAGTAAAACCAAAATAAAAATAACCTTCCCTCTAGCTCTCATTTTCTCTCTCACGCATAAAACTCCCTCATTTCTTTTGCTCATCCTCTTTATCCAACAACCACAACCCATTGTTGCCTTCTTCTTGTTCATTGTTGAGAGCAAACTCAGAAACTTCTCTCCCTCACGCCTCTACCACACAAGATTAAGAAGTACAACTTCAATTTCTCTAAATTCTCAATAATCAACCCTTTTGCATGTTCAATACTCCTTTTGGATTCAAGCTTTGGAGTGAAGTGATTAAACCTCAGCCACTGCATGATTTGGGTACTCAAAGGATTGATAAAATTCTGTTCAAAATCTAGAGGTAAGAAACTCACCTTTCTTGAACTCGTGAGTTTCCCCCTTTTAATTCAATCTCTCAATCCTAACCTCATACTCTAAATCTGTTACTGCATGTGAGTTTAATGTTTTTGGACAATGATATGGGAGCTTAAGAGTTAAAGAGACAAGCACAAGGATACTATTGGAATGGAACAAGAGGAGTTAAAATCTTAAGCATCAGCTCTGTGTGTGTTCTTCAGATAAGGTGGGTGCTTAAGTAGTTTAGATAATTTTTTCCCAAATCAAATAATTGCATGTTAACTTAAGAATTAGGAAATAAATTGTGTGAAGGGAATTAACTCCCCAAATTCCCTTACATTCTGTTCTGTATTAATTATTTCATGTATCTGCACTACCTCAGAAATTGATTGTAGGTGTAACCCTTCAAATTGGTGATTTTTGTAAAACAGGGCACTTTCTGCATGAACTCGCCATAGCGAGTTGCTAGCGAGTATTCATGGCGAGCACCAAGTTCTGGGCTGATGAAACTCGCCATGGCGAGCACTGCTCGCCTAGCGAGTTGATTTAGGTCAGGACCTGCAGTTCGCCATGGCGAGCTAGTTAACTCGCCGTAGCGAGCTAAGTGCAGAAATGCTTATGTTATTTTATTTCTAAACTATTTTTAAAGGCACTCGTTTTATATCATCACTGAGGTAGATAACTTGCAGATATATATATATATATATATATATATAAATTAATTAATGCTCAAACAGGAGGTCAACACAATTTAGGAATTTATGGAAATAACTTAGGATTTTAGAACCATGTATGCTCCCCGGGCTTTGGGAAATTATGGTAGCATGTAATTAATTTAGAATCAGTCAATTATGTATGTGATTATAATATCACGTGTGGACTTCGTTTTAGATGTTCCACCAGTAAAACTTTGTGAGCTGCACGCCGGAACGCTTTCTGTTCGCGGACAAGGCAGGCCTCTGAGACATGCTCACCTCAGAGTGTTTGCGGATTAAAATCAACAAGACTAATTCTGTGTTACACATTTATTTATTATGCTTATGATAATTAAGTTATGAAATGGAATATGATACGACTGATTAGGTGCCCCAGCTTTATAGCCTTTAGGAGGGTAGTAGGACTCACTGGGACGAAGTGACTGTCTCACCCCACTCCCTTTTCGATATAGGTAAGACAGGTTATTTCGGAGCAGGGACCAGGTTGGATCTGACGATTGGAGCCGAGCTTGGATTGTCAGCTTAGAAGATTTATTCTTCTTCCTTGTTTTTAATTAGCTTGTTTTCCGTTTTAGTTCCTTTCCGCTGATTGTATTGAACATTCTGAAATTATCTTAATAATAATTTATTATTCAGCTAATTTCTTTGTAATTTTAATGTACTCAGATTTCATTTATTAATGTTCCGACTAAATATTCTAGATAATTTAGTTGGGGTGTTACAAAAGCTCTCAACGACAATGTTTCATTTTGATAATAGATGCATGATCAATACCTTTAAAAGAAACAATAGAATAAGATCATCATAGCCTATAAAAATATGATATTCCAAATTTAAATTTTAAATAAATTATCTTTTCATTTTTTTTTTTGACAAGACCATAAATAGTAAGTTTTTTATAGAATTTCTATGGGAATGTGTAAAGTCAACGCATTGAAAATCGTAATGTTTAATTTTTTAAATAAAAAGTTTCGTTAGTAAGACCCAATAAATAAATCATCTTTTCAATCTCATATTTAACACATCTCTAAAAAAACTATCTATTAAAAAAATATAGTGCAAAAATGACCTTAAAGTGGGTACCACATATTAAAGCTCTCAACGCCAATGTTTCATGTTGACAATAGATTCATGATCAATACCTTCAAAAGAAACAATAGAATGAGATCATCACAGTCTATAAAAATATTATATTGCAAATTAAAATTTTAAGTAAATTATCTTTTCAACCTCTCAAGAATCAAACATAAATATATAAAACAAGAGAAATAATATTTTTTCTATCACCTTGTAAAATTTTTCTCCGATGACGAATGATTTCCAAACATTACATCATCTATCTACCTTTTTATTCTTCTAACTCCAGCAGAATTGAAACAACCAAATTAATCATGCCTAAAATATGAACACATGTGTGATTCCTTCTGCCAAAGGCACACTCTTTTCATTTTCCTTTATAATGATTTGATCACCTTTTGATTTCTATTAATTATAGCACCCATAATTTGCAATAAATGAAAAACAATTACCATTTGTTTTTTTACTTTACTAATTTGCCACCTTAGTGCATTACATTTCATGACTTGTGTATTCTTTTTAATTGTTTACATAAGTTGCCATGGCTTACATGTGATATTAGTGGTTACATTTACTTATTTAATATTTATTAAATTTAATATAATATATTATTAATATTATTTTATTATGTTATTTGTTAATGTGAAGTTTTTTTAGAGATGCCACATATGCAAAATGTTTGTTTAGGAGCAACTCAATCTTCCTATTATAAGAAAAAGAAAATTCTAAAAGTATCTTAAATATATTAATTTGATATAAATGTTATTAAATTAAAGATGTATTTTTATGTCATTTTACAGTTCAACCGTTAATTTTATCAAACACTTTAATTAGCTTATTAACCATAACACCTTCTCTTGTGAATGATTTTGTGTTGTCTTGTTTTTTTCCTCCAAAAACACCTTCTCTTGGAATAACAACTGCATATGTCAATGATATACCAGGTCTTAATGGACTCGGTATCTCTGCGCTAACGGTTGAAATTGAGATAAATGGGACTGCACCAATGCACATTCATCCTGATGCAACTGAATTAGTAATCATTGTTAAAGGCCAATTGATTGCTGGATTTATTACACCTACAAAACTTATTGTGAAAACTCTTAATCCTGGTGATGTTATGGTTTTTCCAAAAGGACTAGTGCAATTTGCGGTTAACTCTGGTGCTGAAAAAGAATTTTGTTAATGTTGCAATTGCAAGCGTAGAGAGCACGCTGCAAGGTGCTTGGATTCAGCATAAAGGAGCTTTCCCTCTATGTTGGACGCGAGGGGTCCAATGGGGATGCAAAGGGTTAGTCGAAACATATTATGGAGGTTGTGAGATATCTATATTGGGACGCTAGATGTCCGCCTCAATCTTATAAGAAATATAATTTTTGGCAACGATTTTTTTGTTATAAGTTGTTGGCAAAACTATCCTTTGGTAGATTTGCCAACGGCTTATAACAACTTATAACCAAAAAAGTTGCTCACTACTAGAAAAATCTTAAATGCCAACGGACAAAATCTGTCTCTGAAATGCAAATATTCCGTCACTAAGCAGGTTAGAGACGAATTTGATCCCGTCGGTAATTTCATCGTCTCTAAACTGTTAGAGACGGACAAAATCTATCTCTAAAATGAAAATATCTATCTCTAAAATAAAAATATCTGTCTCTAACTGCTTTTTCTGTCTCTAATTCCATCTCTATTAGAGACGAAAGATATTCTGTCTCTAAATTCCGTCGATATTTCAACATTTTCTAGTAGTGGCTGCCAAAAATCATATTTCTTGTACTTACAGAGATGACAGGTACGCCCAAACTCGTGGGGCCCAACAGCATCCGAACCCGAGTTAATTGGGTTTGGATTCGGGTGACACCTGATATTTCGGATGTGGCTTTAGAATCGCTCAAACTCGCACTTAAAATCCGAAACCACATCCGCTTAGATATTAAATTACCTAATTATCCCTATTTTTAAGTGCTAAATTATGGTTTTTTACCCCTTCCTAATTTTCTGTCTCACTCGCATCTCATTTCCACCATTCCCTCACTCATCTTACTCTCACGACCCCTCACTCATCATCAACTTCATCTTCTTTACACGCCATCTTATCACTTATCGCCATCACAGTCGCATTCCTTCTTCTCTCCACCGTTTCTTCATCCTCTTCCTCCTCCCAGTAAAACGTTATACAACACTCTTTCTCGCTCGTTGATTTCTTCAACATCTCCACCTTGTTCTTCCCCTCATCACCAACTGGGTTTGGACCAATATTCAAATCTGGTTTCAATTTAAGTGGTTTCATCCATTGGTATTTGGCTTGAATATAATCTGTTTGTGTTTAATGTTTTGTGAGTTTGAAGGACACGACTCCCTGTAACAGAGACGGTTATGGTTTCTGAACGAGTTGGGACAGAGTCACCATGTTGTTGTTGGAAAGTTGTAATTTAATTATAGACCTTAATTTTAATTGTAATGTTACCAAACTTGATGGAATGCTTGTGTTTCGATATTGCTGTTGTATTTTTCGCATGTTCTTGCTGCGGGTTTAGGTGGAAAAACCTGAACTCAACGTGTGTGGATGTTATTTTGCCACCAAAACAACTTTTGGGATTAGGTTCAGGCGGTGATTTCGGATGTGGGTTTGGATGGTGTGAAATCCACATCCAACCTTACCGGTTACTTGATTCTAGTGAGAGAGAGATAGATATGAATGGTTGAAATTATGATAAAATTCTTAGACATATATAAATGTCTACTTGATCCATGGAAATACCTACCTATTTATGTATAGCTAATTTAATAAGAGTTTAATAAGTAGTACTCCCTCATTCCTTATTATTACAGTACTTTATTTGAATATCCTTTATTTGAAAAATGAGCATAAACTATAATTACTCTTAATTTAAATACCCTTTGTTGAAAAATGAGCATAGTTTAATAAGTAGTATTCCCTCATTCCTTATTACAATACTTAATTTGAATACATTTTGTTGAAAAACTCTTAATTTTTATGCGACTCTTTATTTGAAAAATGAGCATAGTTTAACTGTAAAATTTAAGAGTTTAGGCAAGCCTAATTGAATCTGTTTTAGGATAAATAAGACCATTAAATGCACATGGCCTAATAGAACTATGGTATTACCTAGTGCCCTGCCTTTTCATTTTAGCTCACTGAATTAGGTTGAGTTTGGACAGTACATTTAGACATCAATACCAAAAATATATAAGAGTAATTTGTTTATTGAAAAAATAAAATAAATATAGGAGTAGTTTTTCTTAATACATGTATGATGGCTATTTATATCTGTTGACAATGGTAGAATTATTGTGAATTCGAAATTAATCACCCCAATAACTTGATAAGTGGAGCAAATTGAATGAAACAACCAATAAAGTAGGAAATGAAATTACAAGAAATGATAAACAGTGCAAAATAAAGAACACGGTAAAATTGTTTATCCAGTTCGGTCAAAGTGATCTACTTTAGTGGAGAGCCTAGCTCTCCGATTCACTATCAAACATGAAAATCCGGCACGCAGGGATGAAATGTTCTATGAATTGTTTCAATACTATGAATATTGTATGCGATGTTGGAACATTAACAAATACGCAGATAACGTACGTAACAAATAAAACACAAACAACAAATAAATGACACAAATTATTTGTTAACCCAGTTCGGAGCATAACAACTACCTACTCTGTGGGATACCAATCCAGGAGTGAAATCCACTATAATAGCCCTAGTTCTAAGCTCTCAGCAAACCTACAGTTTACACTTATGACCTAGTAACTACCCGTGCAATTTCAACCTAAGAACTCCTAAGCCTGAGATCCTATCTCACCTCCTACCTAACCACACAACCAGTGATTACAACTTTAACAACGCAACAAGGATTGAGAACACTCTAAAAAAACAAATTAACTCCGTACTTCAAAGCTTAGGAGTAGTTCACACGAGTACAACACAACCTATGTCCTACACTTGCATCAAAGTAATTCAAGGTGGGCTCACAAAAGTACTAACACAAAACCATAATGCAACAGACTTGCAGCAATACAAGATAATACACACACACATAACCTAATTAGGGTTTACACTGAAGCTTAAATACTAAAGTCTTCATGGGCTTCTTCAAATCTTGGGCTTCAAGTCTTTTAGAACATTTCCAGCTCCCATACACGCATAAAATAATATGTTTCTATAAACTAGAACAAATACGTTTAGGAAATATATACTTGAGACTATTCTGACCATGCATACGTAATTAGAGTTTGGAATAAAGGCGTGGATTCCATATATAGATGTCAGCGCAGTAATGAGACGCGCTTACACCAAAACCTGAATGTGTATCCAGATGTTGAAACATTGCATCCAACATTGTTAGGTGATGACACTCAATTATTTGCTAATAATTATTTATATTTTATGGCTTTTAGTTAATTTTTAAGAGTATTACATGGTCAAAGAGAAGAATATTGAAAGAAATTGACATAGCAAGAAGTTTGAAGATCAAAGACAAAAGAAGAAAAAACTCTTAGAAAAAATAGGAAAGTGTTGAAATTGATTGTGGCACTTGAAGCTCCTGATTTTTCAGCGCCCCCATACTCAATTGCTAGTGGCAGGATTTGAATTGCTCATCCAAGAATACCACATGATCCTTTATACACTAGCAACATGGTGATGTCAGCAAGGGAGATAATAACATAGAGTTATAAAGTGCAACGCGATTCTTGGTAGCTAGCAACAAACAAGGCATATCCTTTAATAGAGTAACGCAATTCAAGGCTTCAGGTACGGCACTATAGTGATACGATTTGGAGTAATTTGAGCCTATAAATACCATCTTTTACCAAACAAAAGGGGGGACGAAGACGGGAGAAAAGTAACCGAACGGCAGTATCAACAACAACATTGCTTTCTGGTTTTGTTTCTTCTTTTTGTTATGTTGCTTATTAATTTAATTATGAGTAACTAAATTTCTATTGATTAGAATTAGTAGATGAACTTCCTTGAATTGATTTGAACCATGTAAATTGTTGAGGATCCATGGGACATTTTTAATATTATTGTTATTCAGTTATTTCTGTGCGTAATGCTTTTTATAAATTGACGAATTTATGAATTGAATTTAGGAATCAAATGATTACTAACCCTAACTTTTGAGACTTGAATATGAAATAATTGTTTGGTCAATAGTCGTTTTAGAAATATCGGATTATTGAACTATGATACGTGCATAAATCTTTCTATGAATTTGAGTTGACCTAAGACATTAGGAAATTATTTTTATGGAAAAAGGTTCTTAGTCATTAACACTGGTCTGAACCATTTAGTTAATTCATCATGACAATAATAGAGAAAAGGTAGCCTAAGACCGCATTTACCAAATCATGAAGAGGAAGTGATTCGAACATTCTAATCATCCGTTTAATCTTTATTAAAATCATCTATTTTAGTTTACTGTTTGATCACCAAATATATGCTCAGCATACCCCCCTTGCACTTACTTTTAATCCTGAATATTATACAATTGCTTTGTCGAGATTGAAACAATCCATGTGGAAACGAATTTAATTTATTACTTAACGACGAATTTAGTTCACTTGCTAAAATTGTCATCATCAGGCAATATTGTTTTCCTTTTAAGATCTCATTAAGTCACAAAAAGGAATTTTGTTATTGTTGCAATTGCAAGCGTAGAGAGCACGGTGCAAGGTGCTTGGATTGAGCAAAAAAGAGCTTTCCCTCTATGTTGGACGCGAGGGGTCCAAGGGGGATGCAAAGGGTTAGTCGCAACAAATTATAGAGGTTGTGAGACATCTGTATTGAGACGCTAGATGTCCGCCTTAATTTTTATCTCTACAAAAAATATGATTTTAAGCAGCGATTTATTTGTTATAAGTTGTTGGCAAAACTATCATTTGGTAGATTTACCAACGACTTGTAACAACTTATAGTAAAAAAAGTCGCTGCCAAAAATCATATTTCTTGTACTTAACCCATTGTGTCATTTTTCATTGACAATCTTGATTCTAGGAATGACAGGTAAGCCCAAACTCGTGGGGCCCAACCACATCCGAACCCGAGTTGATTGGGTTTGGATTCGACTGACACCTGATATTTCGAATATGGATTTAGAATCACTCAAACTCGCACTTGAAATCCGAAACCACATCCACTTATAAGTGCTACATTATGGTTTTTTACCCATTCCTAATTTTCTGTCTCACCCGATCTCATTTCCACCATTCCCTCACTCATCTTACTCTCACGACCCCTCACTCATCATCAGCTTCATCTTCTTTACACGCCGTCTTATCACTTCTCACCATCACAATCACATGCCTCCTTCTCTCCACCGTTTCTTCATCCTCTTTCTCGCTCGTTGATTTCTTCAACATCTCCACCTTGTTCTTCCCCTCGTCACTAATTGGGTTTGGACCAATATTTGAATCCGGTTTCAATTTAACTGGTTTCATCCATTGGTATTTGGCTTGAATATAATCTGTTTGTGTTTAATGTTTTGTGAGTTTGAAGGACACGACTCCCTGTAACAGAGACGGTCATGGTTTCTGAACGAGTTGGGACCACAACAAGAAATATGGTTTTTGGCAACGATTTTTTTTTGTTACAGGTTGCTGGCAAAATTACCTTTGGTTGTTTTGACAGCGACGTGAAAAAATTGTTGCAAAAAATTATATTTCTTATTGTGGACAGAGTCACCATGTTGCTGCTGAAAAGTTGTAATTTAATTATAGACCTTAATTTTAATTGTAATGTTGCCAAACTTGATGGAATGCTTGTTTTTCGATATTGCTGTTGTATTTTTCACGTGTTCTTGCTACAGGTAAAGGTGGAAAAACCTGAACTCAACGTGTGTGGATGTTATATTTCCATGAAAACAACCTTTGGGTTTAGGTTCGGGTGGTGATTTCGGGTGTGGGTTTGGATGGTGTGAAACCCGCATCCAATCTTACCTGTTACTTGATTCTAGTGATATATATATATATATATATATATATATATATATGAATGGTTGAAATTATGATAAATTTTTTAAAAATATATAAATGTCTATTTGATCCATGGAAATACCTACCTATCTATTTATAGCTAATTTAATAAGAGTTTAACAAGTAGTACTCCGTCATTCCTTATTATTACAGTACTTTATTTGAATATCCTTTATTTGAAAAATGAGCATAAACTATAATTACTCTTAATTTGAATACCCTTTGTTGAAATATGAGCATAGTTTAATAAGTAGTACTCCCTCATTTCTTATTACAATACTTAATTTGAATACACTTTGTTGAAAAACTTTTAATTTTTATGCGATTCTTTATTTGAAAAATGAGCATAGTTTAACTGTAAAATTTAAAAGTTTAGGCAAGCCTAATTGAATCTATTTTAGGATAAATAAGACCATTAAATGCACATGGCCTAATAGAACTATGGTATTGCCTAGTGCCCTGCCTTTTCATTTTAGCTCACTTAATTAGGTTGAGTTTGGGCAGTACATTTAGACATCAATACCAAAAATATATAAGAGTAATTTGTTTATTGAAAATATAAAATAAATATAGGAGTAGTTTTTCTTAATACATGTAGGATGGCTATTTATATCCGTTGACAATGGTAGAATTATTGTGAATTCGAAATTAATCACCCCAATAGCTTGACGCGTGGAACAAATTAAATGAAGCAACCAATAAAGTAGGAAATGAAATTACAAGAAATGATAAACAGTGCAAAATAAAGAACACGGTAAAATTGTTTATCCAAAGTGATCTGCTTCAGGGGAGAGCTAAGAGACTAGCTCTCCGATTCACTATCAAACAAAATACTTGAATTGCAACAGGTTCTAAATTGAGTTACAAGAATTAGATTCTCTAATTCTACCTAATTTTCAAATCTCTTCCCTTGATCAAGAGATTTAATATGAAAGTGTTTTCCAAAGTAATGAATCAATCTCCTACCCTACCTGTCGAATCTTACAATATAAAAAAAGTTGAATGGTGTCAACCCTAATGCCCCTCCCAAAACCCTACCACATTATGTCATCGATGATGTCATCATGACATCATCTAACCCATGTCATCTATTCATTGTCCGCCACGTGTACCATCTCGCCACGTCACCTTTTACACCTCAACATCCACATCATCCGCCACGTCACTTCAGCCACATCAGCAACAGACTTTAAAATTACTTTTTTGCCCCTGTACTTTATATATTTACATTTACACCCCATACTTTTATTATTTCCGTTTTGACCTCTGTACTTTTATAAATTGTATTTTGAATCCTAATTTTTTTAAAAATTCCAAATTTGCTTCTATTTTTTTAAAATTATAGTTTTGTCCCAATATTTTTGAAAATTACAGTTTTACCCTTAACTAAAAAATTAAAACCCTATTTGTTTTTTACACTTCCCATTAAATGAAATTTTATGATTGATGTTTGATTAAGTCCATATGGTTGTTTTGCTAGAGATAATATTCCAAATATCACTTTAGACTTTATGTTGAGTATTGAATGATTGGATAAAATCTTTTATATTGATATGTTTGCTTCTATTTTTTTAAATTACAGTTTTGTCCCAATATTTTTCAAAATTACATTTTTACCCTTAACAAAAAAATTAAAACCCTATTTGTTTTTTAGGCTTCCCATTAAATGGAATTTTATGATTGATGTTTGGTTAAGTCTATATGGTTGTTTTGCTAGAGATAATATTCCAAATGTCACTTTAGACTTTATGTTGAGTATTGAATGATTGGATAAAATCTTTTATATTTATATGTTTTTGTTTATTATTTGCTAATGACCGATTTAGGTTCACATCAATAACAATCCAAAGAGAGATGAACATGGCAACTGTTTTGCACTAAAAGAAGCAACAACAATTGAGTTGTTTGAGGCAGAGATGGCCTCTACATTGCAATTTAATCTCGGTGGAACTTTCTTGCTTGAAAGCAACACAATGTGTAAAAAGTGTTTTTGTTAACTTGGATGAATGAAAACAATGACCAACAATTTGCATTTTTACAACAAAAGTTAACATATAGCTCTAATATAATAGACTTTTAACCACCCTAAATCTCTTCTACCTCGCAACTTGAAAGAATCTATTAAGTTAAGAGTGTTCAATTACCACTATAACATGGTCAATTTTATGGTGTACAAGTGTACTAACTTAATAAAAATTGATGGGTCTCCGTAGGGATTTGTAGTGTACTTAACAAAACACTACTACTTCTCTTGAACTAAGAATGTCTTATTTTAATCTATAAAGATGTATCGTAAACCTTTCTATAACATCTAATGACTCTTTTAAATAAATATTTATAACGGGTGATTGAACTCTTAATTAAATGTTGATGTTTCAAATTTAACTAACTTTTACGCGCTACATATAAATAGGTTTGTAATTTCTGCGCTCTACTTACATAAAGTTTTAAAAAATTTGCGCAATATGTCAAGTATCCTATCTCTAATCCTCCCAAGAGACATTTATTGCATAAGAGTGGTTTTGATTGTGGGGGTTGGTTCATCTACTTTCCCTCTTCCTCGATCAAAATTATTTGTTCATTGTTTGATCCAAGCATTGACATTATTCGATATTATTTTTCTATACGCGACAACATTACTTTATGGCACATGATTAGTTTCAACTATTTTGATTGTTGTCTTAATGAAGTTTTCTTTTTAATTCATTAATGTTTGTCCTTTAGAATCATATTAATTGCGCAAAAAAAAAAAAAAGGGTAAATATGATGTGACTGAGCTATCAAACAATAATATGCAATGTACTTCTTGATCCTATTATCAATGATTATATGAATGATTTTTAATTTCATCATCTTAATGTGTTACTCATGAGAAAAATTGACCAACTTAGTTTATATTATTTGAGATACACATACCTAAACATGAGAAAATTAAATTAAGTGTGTTGTTACGTCAAAATTAAATTGTATACATATCACAGGTCTTGAAGGCTCCATTGTAAAATTCGGTGTGATGCTTCACTTGATTCGCTTTATTATGGCGTTCCACAAAACATGTGCAACGCACGATTAATGCTATAAGCATGTATCCTTTTTATGCTATATATTTTTCTTTTCTATGAATTTAGACTTTGTAATCGTAACTTAGTGCTATCTCTAAATTATTTAATGCTTGCAACTAAATCACTTCATCCTAATTGAGCATTCAAATAATTGGCATTATCAAATATTATTTTTCTGTATGCGCCAACACTACTTTGTGACGCATAATTTAGACTTTGTAATCGTAACTTAGTGCTCGCAACTAAATCACTTCATCCTAATCGAGCATTCAAATAATTGGCATTATCTAATATTATTTTTCTGTATTTATGTAGTTATCTTTACTTGATTTGATCATTGATGTCAACTATTTTGTTTGAAGTCTTAATGAAGTTTTCTTTTTAATCAATTGATAGTTGTCCTTTAGAACCATATTAATTGCACACAAAAAGGGTAAAATTAAATTTTATACATGTCACGGGTCTTTGAAGACTCAACTATGAAATTCGATGTGACTGAACCATCCAACAATAGAGTGGTTCACTTTTGTATTGTATTATTCCATTATCAATGATTATATTAAGTATACTCATAGGAAAAAATTAAATTTTATACATGACACGGATCTTGAAAGGTCCACTATAAAATTTGGTGTGTTGCTTCACTTGATTCGCTTTGTTATGGTGTTTCACAAAAGCCGTGGAACACCACGGGCCAACGTTAGTTGGATAGAGATTGTATTCATTGATTTAATTTGGTTAATCCCTTTGTATGATTTAATCTTTAAACTCACATCAAACATTTCTATAATTACCTTATATCATACTGTTAATCTAAAGCAACAAATATGATTGACATACATATGTCGTTCCGCCGAACCCGTGCATCGCACGGGCCGGCGACTAGTTATTGCAAAAAGCTTACTCTATAAACCCTAGTCTTTGATTCGCTTATAAATCCTAATATTTTTTCTCTTAATGAAGCAAAAAACTTGTTTCCTACATATAGATCACGCGTGCGTGCGCCTCGTGCTGCTCATGCCCACACCAGGCGCAAAAGGCAGAGGCCAGAATCAAAAAACCTTCTAATCATTGTTTTCATGGCAATTATCAACAAGAATAAATATTTATAATAGATATGATAACTTATTTGTACATCAAATTTTGTGAAGAAATTTTTTTTTACATCAAACACATACTAAAATAAAGGGTTAATAGGTTGTTACCCCTAGGTAAATGACCGTGTTTTGTGTTACCCCCTGCTAAAAATTTCTTGAAGATTCTCCCCTTGCAAAGTAAATTTTTTTGGTTTCCCCCCTTGTCCCCCTTGAATGCAAGGATTTTGCACTTTTTAAATCGGTTGAAAAGAATAATCGATTTAAAAAACATAACGTTTTAAATGTGTTTTTTTTTTAATCGGCTAAATTTTATTAATGAACAATTCCTAAACAAGAAGTATAAGGAATTGTTGAAACATACAACGAGAGGCAAAATGATTAAAACACTTTAACCAATCAAAAAGTACACCAAAACATCACCACAATCCACCCCTACATTAATTCAAAAACACCAATGATCACCAACCCAACCCGAATCGTGCAACCGTGCACATAACACAAAAACACTGGAATTGGAGCAAACAAAACTCACCGGAATCGGAGCAAACAAACTCGCTGGAAGAGGAATAAAAACAAAGCAAACCAGAATGAAAGAACAGAGAAGAAAAACACGCAGATCGTGAACCAAAAACAGAAAAACAAAGAAACAAAGACGCAAAGCTCCGGTGCCGGTCCGACCTAAGGTGGTGCCGAGGACAGCTGCCGCTCATCGCACCACCACCAATATTGGCTACATCGCAGATGAGGGTTTGGGTTGGATGGAGGAGATTTGAAAAAGTCTTAGAGAGAGGTCAATGAAAATGGGTTAGAGAGAGAAACTAGAATAAAATAATAACCGATTTAAAAAGTGCATCCAAGGGGGATCCTAAAATATTTACTTTGCATGGGGGGAATTTTCAAGAAATTTTTAGCAGAGATAACGCAAAACACGCCCACTTCGCAGGAGAATAACAACCTATTAACCCTAAAATAAATGATAAATATGGTATCCTATTTTTTATTTATTTATTTTTTTTTTGAATAGCACAAATTTTATTAAAGCACAATACTAGGCACAAGAAGTAACCAGCAAGGCCAAACAGGGAGTACAAAGCAAACAAACCACCTAGCAACAAGGAAGGGAGAGAAGCTCGAAAGCCAAGCCCCATCCCCTAACCCAACAACAATGCAGCAAAGACCAACCCCCTAGCAGTAAACAGCAAAGTCCCTGATACAAACAAACAGAGCAAAAATAATAATACAACAAATCTCCAAACTAACTAGCAACAAAAGCCAACGCATCAAGGCACCAAGGGGGGAAGAAGCAAGCGCACACCACACCATTAACGGAGAAAACAATCCCCCGGATCCCATAACCACTCATAAAAGAGACAAGGGAAAATCTTCAACCTATCACCACTCCACTTCCAAATATGGTATCCTATTTGTATTCTCCATCTTATTATTTTCTGCAACAAAGAGGACAATGAATAGAGCAACATTATTAATGTGATCTTAATATGACATCTCTTTATAAGAAGAATCATTTCAATCATGAATAAAGAATAATCATATTAATTTTGGTTCAATGTTTATTTTCGTAACTAAAAACATCTCTGTCTTATTTTATTTATATCTTGAGTTTTAGATGTTCAATAAAGGTGATCTCTAATGCGTTAGAAATTAGAGTTTATTAATAAAATGAGTTGAACATAAATTATATATAATTCAATTCATTGGACTCATGAACTTGTTGTTATGAAACTAAATTATATTTTTTCTTTTTCATAAAACATCAATCACATTTTATTAATTTATGTAATATAGTCAAAACAATATTTTATTCTTGACAAAATATATAGTCGAAACAACTTGTGATGGAGAGAACAAGTACAAAGACAATAGACATTTATTACTTAGGAATAGCTTACATAATGCAATGCAAGATGACTATAAGGTTACGTTGTTTTAATGAAATTATTACTTGCTAAGTAAATTTAACAACTACTAAGCATGTTAATTAAGTATCCATACACCTTTTAAGAATATTATTTAACACTATAAAGCCATCTCATTATTCTCTTATATACCACATCCAATTTTCGAAAGATGAAAATGAGTCACATTATTTTATATTTTATTGCTCTTCTCTCATCATATACTACCTCTTATGCTTCTTCTGATTATTCTTCTTCTTCTGATTTTTGTGTAGCAAACTTACACCTTCCAAAAACCCCTTCAGGCTATCCATGCAAGTCAGAAACAAAAGTAACAGTCAATGATTTTGTGTTCTCTGGTTTTTTTCCTCCAAAAACAATAGCACCTTTTAATTATGGAATAACATCTGTATCAGTCAATAATTTACCAGGTCTTAATGGACTCGGTATCTCTGCGCTAACGGGTGAAATTGATATAAATGGAACTGCACCAATGCACATTCATCCTGATGCAACTGAGTTATTAATCATGGTTAAAGGCCAATTAATTGCTGGATTTATTACACCTACTGGTTATGCTTTTTATAGTAGCTCAAATCCAAGCTCTCAATTAGTTGATGTTTTGTTATTTGGTAACAGCTTATCAACTGCCATAGTTTCAAAGACTACTCTTCTTGAACCTGAACAGGTTAAGAAGCTTAAGGCTGTGTTTGGTGGCAGTGGCTAGGATTTGGTTGCTAATTATCCTCTATGGCTCTATGTTCGTTTGTTTTAAATTATATATGTTATGTCAGCAATAAAACTTGTGTTTGTGTTTTTTTTATTATGTCAATTTTCATTTTAATAATACAAGAGGATATGGTTGATCCAGAAGAAAATTAGGACCATTTATGTTTGCATTATGTTGTTTATGTTAACGGACGTCTAATATGAACTTGATTCAAAGTGAATGTTGCTTTGCAAAGTGTGAATTTCTCTTGCGTGTTAGAGAGTAGGGGTGTTCATGGGTGTGGGTCAATCCGTGAATCCGCCAACCCAATCCAACCCAACCCATTATTTACCCGAACCCATTTATTTGCGGGTAGAACCCGACCCAACCCATCAAACTCTCAAGTAATCGGTTCGGGTATTGGATTTGAGTTTTTGGACCCGTCTACCCGTGAACCCAACCCGATCATTAAATGCATCTTTGAAATATGTTGTCATACAACACTATACACTTCACTTGGTTGATATATGTAATTTACTACTTGAACTTATTTAGTTTGTTGCTACTGTCTATTAAAACTTATATGTATTTCGCATTATTTTTGTTACTAAATACCATTTTTAAATTAGGGATCTAATGAAAATTATATGTTTTGTGGAAATTTGCTACTCTTATTAATGATTATGGATGAATTTTTATTTGAAGTTAAATGAGTGTGCTTTATTCAATTTAAGTGCTAGAAATGTATCACAATTGTATAAAATTGTATTATAGATTTTTTTAGAAGTTTTTAAAAAATGTATTTTTTTTCTATCAAATTTTTATTTTTAAGATTTTGAACAATCCGCGAACCCAATCCAACTCAACCCGTTCACAATCGGGTTAGTTCGGTTCGGATTTGATAGTGAAAGTGCGGATTTGTTGATGAACCCAACCCAATGAACATTGAACGGGTTGGGTAACGGATTAGGCCAAATCCGGCCCAATCCAACCCGCGTACACCCCTATTAGAGAGCAAACTCTTTCATTCCCCTCAAAAAATTGATTTCACAAAAATAATTAATAACAAACAACAATGATTAATTTATGATGAAGAGACGGCACGAGTAGTAGTGGTGGGTTAAACCCGTCACGGTTTTGTCCTTTGTAGAAAAGACGTCTTGGTTGGTTAGAGGAGTGTGACATGTTGTATATAAACTACAATTAGCCTCGAGTTCCAAGCGATGAGGTACTATTTGGTGTATCCAGAACAGATGCCCCTCAGTCGAGGCTAAGGAGCCGTCTGTGGGAACGATAAAATTCGTTCTCGAATCCAACCCCTTAGCTTCGACTGGGGGGTATCTGTTATGGATACACCAAATAGTCACACATCGCTTGGAACTCGAGGTTAATGCTAGTTTATATACAACATGCCACACTCCTCTAACCAACTGAGGCGGCTTTTCTACAAAAAACAAAACCGTGACGAGTTAACCCCAAAGCGGACAATCTCTCGGAGATGTGGACTTGAGGTCAGATCTGAACATGAAGGATTGGATGAAGGGCAACTATTAGATTTGTAATAAAATCAATGAAATCGAGGGATAACAAACAAAATATGTATAATTGAGTAAAAGAAAACAAATTGTATTTTTTAGTTACTCTCTATAATTCATCAAAATCGCCTAATGATGAATCTAATGAATATTTTATAAACAATGATGAATCTTGATGAATATTTGGGTCTTGTAAAAAGAAGATCCTATTTTTATTTTCAAAAATTTAATTTTACAAAAATAATTAATTAAAAATTGCAATTTTATTTCTCCCTCACTTTTATTAAATTGAATATCAATGTTTTATAAATATAGGGTAAAATTTGAATAAAAGAATTATAAATCATTCTATTCCGTCCATTTTCCAAATAATGGAGTGAGAGATTAGTTTCTTTCCGTCATAAAATATCCAAACAATCGAATGGAATCTCTGTTCCATTATGTTCTATTCCATTTCGCTATGCTCCATTACTTTCCATCAATCCAAATAGAGCCTCTATATGTTGGACGCGAGGGGTCTAAGGGGGATGCAAGGGTCGGTCGCAACATATTGGAGGTCGTGAAGCATCCGTATTGGGACGCTAGATGTTCGCCTAATTTTATTGACGAAGTCCACCTTAATTTTTATGCCACTATTTAACCCATTCTGTGATTTTTCATTGACAAGCTTGATTCTAGGGATGATAGGTAAGCCCAAACCTATGGAGCCCAACCGCATTCGAACTTGAGTCAATGGGTGAAAATCCGAGTTGATTGAGTTTGAGTTCGGATGACACCCGATATTTCGGATGCGGGTTTGGGATCACTCAAGCCCACACTCGAAACCCAAAACCACACCAGTTTCGATATTAAATTACCTAATTAACCCAATATATGTTTTTTCACTCATTCCTAACTTTTTGTCTCACTCATCTCATTCCCACCGTCCGCTCACTCATCCCAGTCTCACAATCCCTCACTCATCACTAGCTTTATCTTCTTTACATGTCGTCTTTCACTTCTCGCCATCGCAGTCACATGCTTCCTTCTCTCCACCGTTTCTTCATCCTCTTCCTCCTCCCAGTCAAACGCCATACAACACTCTCGCTCGCTGATTTCTTCAACATCTCCACCTTGTTCTTCCCCTCGTCACTAACCGAGTTTGGACCCATATTCGAATCTGATTTCAATTTAACTGGTTTCATCCATGGGTATTCGGATTCGGAATGAACATAATTATGTGCTTGTGTTTCATATTTGTTGAGTTTGAAGGACATCACTCGCTGTAACAGAGACAATTTTGGTTTTTGAACGAGTTGGGACAAAGTTACCATATTGTTGTTGAAAATTTGTAATTTAATTACAGAGCTTAATTTAATTGTAATGTTATCAAACTTGATGGAATGGTTGTGTGTTTTAATATTGTTGTTGTATTTTTTGCGTGTTCTTGTTGCGGGTTCGAGTGAAAAAATCTGAACCCAACAAGTGTGGGTGTTATTTTGCCACATAATTATAGCCTTTAAATTTAGATTCAGATGGTGATCTCGGATACAAATTTGAATGGTATGAAATCCGCATCCGACCCAACATGTTGCCATCTCTACTTGATTCTAAGAGAGAGAAAATGAGAGATATGAATGGTTGATATTATGATATAGAATTCTTACAAATATATAAATGTCTATTTGATCCATGGAACTAATACCAACCTATCTATTTATAGCTAATTTAATAGGAGTTTGATAAGTAGTACTCCCTCATTCCTACTTTATTTGAATTTGAATACCCTTTATTTGAAAAATGAGCATATAAACTATAATTACTCTTAATTTGAATACCCTTTGTTGAAAAATGAGCTTATAGTTACGTTTAATAAGCAGTACCCCTCATTCCTTATTACAATCCTTTGTTGAAAAATGTTAAAGTAGCAATAGCAAAAGAGAGAAGAACAAAGGAGGCTAGGGTTTTACTTAATATGATTGAATAACATTTCAAAAGGATTACAAGATAATATATAATAAAACTTAGTGAACTATAAATCTAACGGGCCCAATAGCAGAAGCCCAATAACTTATTATTTATCTAACACCTGCCCTCAAACTCATGATGAGTCAACAAGAAACATTATGAGTTTGTCAAACATAAAAAGAAAAACATTACTCAAAAATATAAGCTTTAAACACTACCCCTCAAGCTAAAGCTTTACTAAGCTTTTAGCTTGTTACAAAATTAACCTTGAAAAATTAAACTAACTAATAGCATTGCCAACGAACCGAAGCAACCAAAGATGAAGCAGCAGCCGAAGCGAAGAACCATCAAAGGGAGTACCAAAGCCAAACAATCATATCAAATCCAACTCAACCGAACCAAATAGATTGCAAATATTCGCTTACCAAACAGATTGTGAGAATTCACTCACCAAACAGATTGCAAGCTTTCGCTCACCAGACAGATTGTGAGAATTCTGTGAGAATTCACTCACCAGACATACTGCAAGCTTTCACTCACCAGACAAATTCAAATTGTGAGAATTCACTCACTAGACAGATTGCAAGCTTTCGCTCACTAGACAGATTGTGAGAATTCACTCACCAGACAGATTGCGAGTTTTCACTCATCAGACAAATTGTGAATACTATCTTAACTCACCAAAAAGAATCAAACTGAACCGATCAAACCAAACGAACAAAACTACAACCAATTGAATCCGAATAATACCAAACGTCCAAACCAAACAAACCAATTAAAACAAAACTGAATGAAACCAAACAAATAAATTGTGAGCAATATTTTAACTCACAAAAAAGAACCAATCGGAACTAATTCAAACCAACAGAGAATTAAACCAAAACAAAACCAAATCAATTGGAACCAATCGAAACCGAATCAAAACCATACGAGAAAACCAAATAAGAACCATCAGTGCAATACCGAAACAAAAGAAGCAATAAAACTGTGAGTTGTGACTATGTATACCTCCAGAGCAATTCCATGAATACTTCCAGAGCAACATTCCAATAGAAATTGATAACATTTTCAATCCAATAATTCCTAAACAACAAATTCAATAAAGAATTCCAACTCATCCAACAATTGCAAGCGGTGACTTTTACTTTTGTGAATTGATTCTCCATCATCCATTATAATCCAACGCAAAACAAAAGCAAACAATTTAATATGACAGCCTTCGTATCCACCGGCACACCATCGAAATGCATCAGACAAAAGACCACTAAAACGAAACAACAGACCAAAGATCAACCAAAACAAAATCACTCATTCCCAAATTGTTGGGAACACATCAGCGGAATAGCGGCAAATCATTCAAGGAGGATCAAACCTAACTCTAGATACCATGTTAAAGTAGCAATACCAAAAGAGAGGAGAACAAAGGAGGCTAGCGTTTTACTCAATATGATTGAATAACATTTCAAAAGGATTACAAGATAATATAATAAAACTTAGTGAACTATAAATCTAACGGGCCCAATAGCCGAAGCCCAATAACTTATTATTTATCTAACAAAAAACTGTTAATTTTTATGTGATTCTTTATTTGAAAAATGAGCATAGTTTAACTGTAAAAATTAAGAGTTTGATAGCCTAATTGAATCTGTTTTGGGATGAATAAGACTATTAAATGCACATTGCCCAATAGAACTATTTGATTACCTAGTGCGCTGCTTTTTCATTTTATTGCCCAATAGACTGAGTATTAAAGTGTTTCCCAAGGTGATGAATCACTCTCCAACCCCTAGAATTATTGCCAAGAGCTTACTGTATAAACCCTAGTCTTTGGTTGGCTTAGAAATCCTAATTTTTCCTTTTTTTTTTTTTTTGAATCGGCAAATATATTATAAAACTCAACCATAAGTATAAGACATACTAATGGCGAGAAAGAGTACAAAACTGCAAATAAATGCAGCATAACAACAACACCAAATAAGACAACATCAATTCAAGACAATTATACAATAACATTGTACACAATCCAACAACACTAATTAACAACAAGGACACAATAACATCCTACGTAATCCAACTTCATCGCCTGACCAAATCGAACAGATCCTTCCAAGCAAAAAGACAACGCCGACAACCAAACACACTCCATACAGATCTGAGCAAACTGCAACCCACCAAGACAACCGGCTCGATGGAGGCCGTCAGAAATCACTGGTCTAGTCAAAGAGTCTACATTTGCAATCTGATTGTGAGGCGACCGGAGAAATCATTCTTGAACCGCACCAAAACACCAATAGAGTTACTGCTAGCAAAAATGGCTGCAACCACCCTATAAAACCGTCGCCGGAGCAACAAATCACCACAAAAACCGTCGTCGGAGCAACAAACGACCACCTAAACCGTCGCCAGAGCAACAAATACCTATCACCCAATTCCAACAACCAACCACCACTACTAAACAACAGATCGCGCCAACGCCCACCACACCAATCACCTCACCTCCACCACCGAAGCCACCACAAAACCACCACCATCCACCGCAAATCCAAGATGGCTGAGAACTGAACATCAACCATCACTGAAACAAAACTGTAGCCATCGTTGTAGACAGGACACAACAATAGCAAAACATCCTCAAAACCCCACACCAAAACGTCATAAACAGAACTCCAGCGAAGGAAATGCCGGCGGCCGGAAACAGAACCCACGACCCCCCACAAATAGCACCAGAAACAGAACCCAACACAAGGGCACAACCTCCACCCGTCACCACCAAAGCCACACCATACCAAATAGAGTCAGAAACATAACCACACCAAAACCAGCCACCGGTGATACACCCAACAGAAACACCAAACTGAACCCGCGCCAATAGATACACCCATCAGAAAAACCACTACGTTGCCAGCAAAACCATCGCTAAAACCGTCAGAAACTAGTGGTAGGTAGACGGTCGGACTCCAAGAAAATGAGCAGCCCGTACCGGAAAAAAAAAGGAGCACAACCAAAAGGGAAGAAAAACGTGAAACAGTGCCGGAGAAGAAGAAAAGACTGCCGACGCCGATCTATGACAAGGTGGTGCTGAGGGTTGACGGCCTCCTCTTTGCACCACCACCACCACCTTGCTACATTGTGAAGAAAAAAATATTTGATTTGAGGGAGATGGTTATGATCTGAAAGTTTTAGAGAGAGTTCAGAGAAAGATTTCTAGAGAGAGGTAGTTTTAGAGAAAGGTGTGTGCGCCTCGCGCTACTCATGCGCACACAAGGCAGAGGCCACCATGCCTTTCTCTCCATCAGGCGTTGGGAATGACCCGAACCAACTCTTAAATAGTTTGAAGTTTGATTTGATATATATTTGACTCGTGAATTTGGTTCATGAACTAAACGAGTTGAACTAATTGAGTTCAAAATTAAATTTTTTATAAAATGAGTTTGACATAAACTATATATAGTTCGATTTGTTTGACTCACGAACTAACTCATATAACTGTACACATCAATGTACTTTTCAGTTCTTGTGTACGGCTATTATTCATTCTTCCATTAATAAAGAACAATTTTATAATAATTTCTCTTTTTTGTAAAACATTAATGACGTTTTATAAATTTATGTAATATAGTCAAAATATTTTTTTACAAAATAGTCAAACTTGTGACGGAGAGAACAAGTACATTGACAATACTCCCTGCGGCCATTATTATAAGCAAATTTGACTTTTTTGGTACATTGAAAAAGTGATGTATTTGGTTCATAATATGGACCAAATATCTCACTTTTTCAATGTATAAAAAAAGTCAAATTTGCTTATAATAGTGGCCGAAGAGAGTATACATTTATTATTTATGAATAGCTTTCATAATGCAATGCAAGATGACTATCTGCAATGATGATATCATTTTAGGTATTGTACTAATAAATGGTCTATAGAATTTCATGTAATATTTATGCAACTTATATATGTTTTGCTCCAATGATGATACCACTTTGGCTATCCTATATTACTAATTAATGGTCCCTTCTATAATTATTATTTTAAGTTTGTATAAATCAAAAAGGCAATATTACATTGATAATGTATCGTATCATCAATTTTGATACTTCTATTTCACGTCATAGAACTTCAATGATAAAAAAATAAAAAATATGAATCATTAACTTATGAAAATCTCGTCGATACTCTTATTGGAGATGCTCAGAAATTTTTACTTGCTAAGTAAATTTTACAGCTACTAAGCATGCTAATTAAAGATCCATACACCTTGTAAGCATATTATTTAACACTACATATAAATCAATAACATTATTCTCTTATATACCACATCCAATTTTCAAAAGATGAAAATGAATCACATTATTTTATATTTATTTGCTCTTCTCTCATCATATACTACCTCTTATGCTGCTTCTTCTTATTCTTCTTCTTCCGATTTTTGTGTAGCAGACTTACACCTTCCAAACACCCCTTCAGGCTATCCATGCAAGTCAGAAACAAAAGTAACAGTCAATGATTTTGTGTTCTCTGGTTTTTTTCCTGGAAATACAATAGACCCTTTTAATCTTAGATTAAAAACTGCATTTGTCAATGATTTAGCAGGTCTTAATGGACTTGGTATCTCTGCAGCAAGAGGTGACATTCCTATAAATGGAAGTGTACCAATGCACATTCATCCTGATGCAACTGAGTTATTAATCATGATTAAAGGCCAATTAATTGCTGGATTTATTACGCCTACAAAACTTATTGTGAAAACTCTTAATCCTGGTGATGTTATGGTTTTTCCAAAAGGACTAGTGCAATTTGCGGTTAACTCTGGTGCTGAAAAAGTTATTGCTTATGCTTTTTATAGTAGCTCAAATCCTAGCGTACAATTAGTTGATGTTTTGTTATTTGGAAACAGCTTATCAACTGCCATAGTTTCAAAGACTACTCTTCTTGAACCTGAACAGGTTAAGAAGCTTAAGGCTGTGTTTGGTGGCAGTGGCTAGGATTTGGTTGCTAATTATCCTCTATGTTTGCTTGTTTTAAATTATGTTATGTCAACAATAAAACGTGTGTTTTGTTTTGTTTTGTTTTGTTTTTTTTTTTTTTATTATGTCAATTTTCATTTTAATAATACAAGAGGATATGGTTGATCCAGAAGAAAATTAGGACCATTTATGTTTACATTATGTTGTTTATGTTAACGGACGTCTAATATGAACTTGATTCAAAGGTGAATGTTGCTTTGCAAAGTGAATTTCTCTAAGAATATTATTTATGTTCTTTAAAAATATTATAAAATTTACTTTTTCAACAATTTATGAGTTGACATCACATAATTGATTTCATTTTAAAATCTCATTGAGCAAAAAGGAGCTTTCCCTCCGGCTATGATTGAATTGATGGAATGAAATGAAGCGAAATTGAGTAAAGTTAGATTTTGTTGTTTGGTTTTGTAAACAACGAGTCCGTTTGATTTGTAAAACAATAAGTATTTGACAGAACAATACAACACATAACAAGATAGTACATGACAAAACAAAACTGTATTGATGAGAGATACACTACAAAAAAACCGGCCATTAGCCACGGAAATTCTGCCTAGCATTTTGATTTTCTTGTCCTTGTAACCTTTTTAACAATTCTTGTCCTGAAATCTTACGTCTTTTTCCCATATCAAATCAATATCTGAATGAAATACACAATTGCAGTTCTTGTCACTATCAATACTTGAATGAAACATGAGTAAATTACAAATTCATTACAAAATCCATTCTGTCATTTAACAACAATAAAACATACCGAGTTTCTTTCAGAAAACTGCAAAAATATATCAAGAGACTAGGCCAACTACAGGAGTAAAAGAAACCAAAGAAACAGAACTAACAATGCACTAAATGCCACACCCATATCACAAACCAAAAAAAGAAAAACAGCCCAAGTTATAGCATACAACTTCTAAGCCACATAAAAAAGCTAATATCAGTACCTCAATCATAAGAAAAATTGAAAGGCAACAACTAGGAACAAACCAACATAACAAGGGTAAGCAGAACAAAAATATTACTTGAATTCACATTTATTTGATAATTGAACTTCACTCCATCAAATTCACAAACTGAGTCATAAAAATTAACTTCACTTCACCATGTCATAAAAATTTCACTTCACCATGTCATAGAAATTTCACTTCATACAAATAAATTCACAAACAGAGTCGTACAATGAACTTCACTTCACCATATATCACAAACAACTTTACAAATCAGATAAACATACAAAGCAAATTTCACAAAAAGCTTCACAAATCAAATACACATAAACTTGAAGAATCAAATACAAATAAGAATCAAAACAAATTTCAGATTAGCATTCCAAAATCGACTGCAATCACATTCCTCACAATCAACTGATACAAATAAATTTCAAATTAGCATTCGAAAATCTAAATCAATATCAAAAACAAATCAGAAAAATCAAAACACTGTAATAAATCGGAACAATCAAAACATTGAAACTAATGAAACACGTTTTCAAATGTGTGAATCAGAATCAAATGCAATACAATTTCAAATCTACAAGGAAAATAGAATCAAATCCTAACTAATTAAGGAGAAGTTTAGGTTTTCGACTTACAAGACGGTGACCCAGTGGAATTTTAGGGTTTCATCGCAGAGAATAACTTCAATGGCAGAGAGAGAGAGAGCGAAAGTTTGTTTGAGATTCAGGGGAAATGAAAGAAGAAAAAAAAGCTGAGTGAAAAAGAAATGAAAAATGAAAAAGAAGCGCGGTGAGTGAAAAAAAATTGGCGCTGAGAGTGATTTCGTAGAGGAGCGAAGCATGAGTTGAAATTATACAAGTAGCCACGGTTAAACCGTGGCTAGGGTCGAATTTATCCACAGTCACAATAAACGTGGCTAGATAACCGTGGCAAAGCAGCGCTTTTTTTGTAGTGATAGAGATATGATATATTTTCATATTTTTTTATAGTTGTACTGTGGACAAAAAGTTATCTTGTGGTTTAGTGGGAGATAAAAAATCTTATTTTTGTTATCTTCCTTACTACCTCTTTTGTCATGTCCCATAACCAGTTTCCTAATTTTTATTTCATAAACTAATGCTCTCATTCTATCCTTATTTTGGAGAACATTCTTGATAGTCTTCTTTTGTTGCTCTTCTATAAGTACAACTCTTGCTTCTTCTCTCCCGTGTTAGAGATCAAACTCTTTCATTCCCATAAAAAATAAATATTTCAAAAAAAATAAATAATAACAAACAACAATGATAATAATGATTAATTTATAATGAAGAGACGGCACGAGTAGTGGTGGGATATAATAGGAAGGATTGGATGAAGGGCAACTATTAGATTTGTAATAAAATCAATGAAATCAAGGGATAACAAACAAAATATGTATAATTGAGTAAAAGAAAATAAATTTTATTTTTTCTTTACTCTCTATAATTCATCAAAATCGCCTAATGATGAATCTAATGAATATTTTATGAACAATGATGAATCTTAATGAATATTTGGGTCTTGTAAAAAGAAGTTCCTATTTTTATTTTCAAAAATTTTATTTTACAAAAATAATTAATTAAAAATTGTTATTTTACTTTCTCCCTCACTTTTATTAAATTGAATATCAATGTTTTATAAATATAGGGTAAAATTTGAATAAAAGAATTATAAATCATTCTATTCCGTCCACTTTCCAAACAATGGATTGGGAAATTAGTTTCTTTCCGTCATAAAATATCCAAACAATCGAATGGAATCTCTGTTCCATTATGTTTCATTCTATTCTATTCCATTTCGCTCTGCTCCATTACTTCTCATCAATCCAAACAGAGCCTCTATATGCTGGACACGAGGGGTCTATGGGGGATGCAAGGGTCAGTCGCAACATATTATGGGGGCCGTGAGACATCCGTATTGGGACGCTCGATGTTCGCCTGATTTTTTTTTTATGAAGTCTGCCTCAATTTTTATGCCCCTATTTAACTCATTTTGTGATTTTTCATTAACAGGCTTGATTTTAGGGATGATAGGTAAGCCCAAACCTATGGAGCCCAACCGCATTCGAACTAGAATCAATGGATGAAAATTCGAGTTGATTGAGTTTAGGTTCGGGTGACACCCGATATTTCGGATACTCAAACCCGCACTCGAAACCCAAAACCACACCTATTTCGATATTAAATTATCTAATTACCCAATATATGTTTTTTCACTCATTCCTTCTCAAACCCGCACTCGAAACCCAAAACCACACCTATTTCGATATTAAATTATCTAATTACCCAATATATGTTTTTTCACTCATTCCTAACTTTTTGTCTCACTCAACTCATTCCCACCGTTCCCTCACTCATCACCAGCTTTATCTTCTTTACATGTCATCTTTTCAGTACTTCTCGCCATCGCAGTCACATGCTTCCTTCTCTCCACTGTTTCTTCATCCTCTTCCTCCTCCTAGTCAAACGCCATACAACACTCTTTCTCGCTCACTGATTTCTTCAACATCTCCACCTTGTTCTTGGACCCATATTCGAATCTGATTTCAACTTAACTGTTTCATCCATGGGTATTCGGATTCGGCTTGAACATAATGTGTTTGTGTTTCATGTTTGTTGAGTTTGAAGGACATCACTCGCTGTAACAAAGACAGTTTTGGTTTATGAACGAGTTGGGACAAAGTTACCATATTGTTGTTGGAAAGTTGTAATTTAATTATAGAACTTAATTTAATTGTAATGTTATCAAATTTGATGAAATAGTTGCGTGTTTCAATATTGTTGTTATATTTTTTGCGTGTTCTTGCTGCGGGTTCGGGTGAAAAAATATGAACCCAACGACTGTGGGTGTTGTTTTACCACATACATAGTCTTTAGATTTGGGTTCGAGTGATGATTTCGTATGTGGATTTGGATGGTGTGAAACTCGCATCCGACCCAACATATTGCCATCTCTACTTGATTCTAAGAGAGAGAGGGAGAAAGAGAGATATGAATGATTGATATTATGATATAGAATTCTTAAAAATATATAAATGTCTATTTGATCCATGGAACTAATACCAACCTATCTATTTATAGCTAATTTAATAGGAGTTTGATAAGTAGTACCCCCTCCTTCCTACTTTATTCGAAGGAAAATGCTAAAGAGTGTACTTAAGCCTCTTAAATAGTAAGTTTGTATAGAATTTTTATAAAAATTTATAAAGTCAATTGTGTTGTTTAATTTCTTAAAAAAATTCTTTAAATAATATGCTTAAAAAGTACATTGAATACACTTGTTAGCAAGACTCTTATTTGAATACCCTTTATTTGAAAAATGAGCATAAACTATAATTACTCTTAATTTGAATACCCTTTGTTGAAAAATGAACTTATAGTTACGTTTAATAAGCAGTACTCCCGCATTCCTTATTACAACCCTTTGTTGAAAAACTGTTAATTTTTATGCGATTCTTTATTTGAAAAATGAGCATAGTTTAACTGTAAAAATTAACAGTTTAGGCAAGCCTAATTGAATCTGTTTTAGGATGAATAAGACTATTAAATGCACATTGCCTAATAGAACTATTTGATTAACTAGTGCGCTGTTTTTTCATTTTAGCTCACTGAATTAGGTTGAGTTTGGGCAGTATATTTAGACATCAATACCAAAAATATATAAGAGTAATTTGTTTATTGAAAAAATAAAATAAGAGAAATTTTTCTCAATACATGTATGTGGGCTATTTTTATCGATGGACAATGGTAGAATTGTTGTGAATTCGAAATTAATCACACGAATAACTTGATATATTGAGTAAATTGAATGAAGCAACCAACAAGTAAAAAAGCAATAAAATTACAAAGAAATGATAAACAGCGCAAAATAAAGACCACGATAAAATTGTCTATCTAGTTCGGTCAAAAATGATATACTCTAGGGGAGATATCCAGCTCTCTGTTTCACTATCAAACAAAGTACTTGAATTACAAGAGGTTCTCAATTGAGTTATAAGAATTAGATTGAAACCCCTATACTCTACCCAATTTTCAAATCTCTACCCTTATCAAGAGATTGAATATGAAGTATTTCCCAAGGTAATAATGAATCAATCCCCAACCCCTAGAATTAATGCCAATAGCTTACTCTATAAACCCCAATCTTTGGTTGGATTAGAATTCCTAATTTTTATTATTAATTAAGCAGAAAATGTGTTTCCTATATATAGGTCACTCGTGTGTGCGCCTCGCGCTGCTCATGCGCACATATAAGGCGCAGAAGGCAAAGGCCACCAGACCTTTCTCTCCATCAGGCGTTGTAAATGACCTGAACCAACTCTTAAATAGTTTGAACCTTGATTTAATAATTGACTCGTGAACTTGGTTCATGAACAAAACGAGTTGAACCTGAGTTGAAAATTAAGTTTTTTAATAAAATGAGTTGAACATAAATTATATATAGTTCAATTTGTTTGACTCATGAATTAACTCGTTTAACTGTACACGTCAATGAACTTTTTAATTCCCTATGTACGGCTATTACCCATTCTTCCATTAATAAATAACAGTTTTGTAATAATTTTTCTTTTTCATAAAACATTAATGACGTTTTTTAAATTTATGTAATATTGCCGAAACAATTTTTTTTTACAAATTAGTCAAACAACCTGTGACAGAGAGAACAAGTACATTGACCATAGACATTTATTATTTATGAATAGCTATCATAATGCCATGCAAGATAACTATCTCCAATGATAATACCATTTTAGGTATCATATATTACTAATAAGTGGTCCCTACAATCATGTAATACTTATGCAACTTATATATGTTTTGTTCCAATGATGATAACACTTTGGCTATCTTACTATAATTATTATTTTAACTTTGTCTAAATTGAAAAGACAATATTAAATTAATGATACGGTACCGCCTTAAATAAGATATTGTATCATCAATTTTGATACATCTATATCACATCATGAAACTCTAATAATTATAAAAATATAAGAAACACATCATTAGCTAATAATAATTTAATGAAATTATTATTTGCTAAGTAAATTTTACAGCTACTAATTAAGGATCCATACACCGTGTAAGAATATTATTTAACACTATGTATAAACCAATCACATTATTCTCTTACATACCACATCCAATTTTCAAAAGATGAAAATGAATGACATTATTTTATATTTATTTGCTCTTCTCTCATCATATACTACCTCTTATGCTGCTTCTTCTTATTCTTCTTCTTCCGATTTTTGTGTAGCAGACTTACACCTTCCAAACACCCCTTCAGGCTATCCATGCAAGTCAGAAACCAAAGTAACAGTCAATGATTTTGTGTTCTCTGGTTTTTTTCCTGGAAATTCAATTGCACCTTTTAATACTAGATTGACAACTACATTTGTCAAAGATTTACCAGGTCTTAATGGACTTGGTATCTCTGCAGTAAGAGGTGACATTCCTATAAATGGAACTGTACCAATGCACATTCATCCTGATGCAGCTGAGTTATTAATCATGGTTAAAGGCCTATTAATTGCTGGATTTATTACACCTACAAAACTTATTGTGAAAACTCTTAATCCTGGTGATGTTATGGTTTTCCCAAAAGGACTAATGCAATTTGCGGTTAACTCTGGTGCTGAAAAAGCTATTGCTTATACTGTTTATAGTAGCTCAAATCCAAGCTTTCAATTAGTTGATGTTTTGTTATTTGGTAACACCTTATCAACTGCCATAGTTTCAAAGACTACTCTTCTTGATCCTGAACAAGTTAAGAAGCCTTAAGGCTGTATTTGGTGGCAGTGGCTAGAATTTGGTTAATTACTAATTATGAATCATCATCCTCTATATATGTTTGGTTTAAACTATGTTACGTCAGCAATAAAAATATTAATATGTCAATTTAAGAAGCTTAAGGCTGTGTTTGTTTTTATTAATATGTCAATTTTCATTTTAATAATACAAGAGGATATGGTTGATCCAGGAGAAAATTATAACCACTTATGTGTTGCATCATGTTGTTTTTGTATTGATAAAAATATTATTTATGTTCTCTATAAAAAAAAAAAAATTAACATCATTAAATTTAGTTTTTCAACAATATATATATATATATATATATAGCATCACCATTAATTTGTTTAAAGAAAAAATGGAGAATTATTGAATATGCCTTAAAATCTTATTAGGAGTCACAAAATACAATTTTCTTACTCTTGCAATTGGAAAGATAGAGAGCATGTTTGGATTGAGCAAATAGGAGCTTTTCCTCTATGTCGACGTGAGGCATATCCACAGCAGGATGCAAAGCGTTATAGCTCATTTGACCTAGTTTATTTATGAGCTTATGCAAACAGTTTATGCACTATAAATTAGATTTTATACTATTTTATAAGTTCAAATTAGTGAAAATTGAATTTTTATAAGCTATTTTATCATAAACTAACTTGAAAAACTTATAATAATACATAAAAACTGCATAAACTGTTTGCATAAGCTCAAAAATAAGTTAGGTCAAATGGGACCTTAGTCGCACCCTTATGGAGGATGTGAGGTGTCCATATTGAGACGCTTGATTACCGCCTCAATTATGCTCCTATTTAACCCATTTTGTGTCATTTTTTATGGATGGGCTTGATTTTAGTGATAGAAACTAAAAACTTTGAGAGAGAGAGAGAGAGAGAGAGAGAGAGAGAGAGAGAGAGAGAGAGAGAGAGAGAGAGAGAGAGAGAGAGAGAGAGAGAGAGAGAGAGAGAGAGAGAGAGAGAGAGAGAGTTCTCGGTAGTCGATAAATCTCACTCTCAAGATGTTTATGATGAGTTTTTTTTTTTTTTTGAAAGATGTTTATGATGAGTTTTTGAAACTTAGGTTTATCGTAAACTATAAGTTTAGAATTTGAAATTGTAAAATACAAAAAATAGTATCTTTATGTTTTTTATGACTTATAATTTTATATGCAATATATAATTTTTATATTTAATTTATATATTAAAAAAATTGTAATCCCTCCAAATTATTTTTTCTGGCTCCACTATTAAATTTTTACTGCACTATTTATTATATATTATTGGTTTGAAAAAGAAGTTTGAATTCACAGCACTTCTATCTGCCCAACCACAACTAGATACAAAATTGTATCTAAGTGTCAAATTCATTGTCAACATAATGCTTATATAGGTATATATGGATAACATATATATACAATGTATACATATATATAACTTTTGAGATTTGAGATGAATTATGAAAGAAGAACTAAATTTTAATAAATATATTATATATCTTCTAAAAATATTAATATTATTATAAATTTGGCAAAATACATTATTTTTTGTCTAGGCGAAGATATCTTCTAAAAATATTAATATTATTATAAATTTGGCAAAATACATTATATATCTTCTAAGAATAACATCCTCTCTTTTAAAATAAGATCCAATTTCATTTAACAAAAAGAGAAAATTTAACATGTGTCCTTTCCTTTGTGTAAAAAAAAGACACATGTTAATGATTAAAAAAAATGTTTTATAAAAAATTTTGTATTTAATTTATTTTTTCAGTTTTATCATAAATTAATTGCATAAAATTTAAGATAATATTTCAACTTTTGAATTTTTAACATGTACCATTAGGATATACGCTAGTAAGACCCAATTATAAATTTTATTTATATTTGTGTATTTCTTATGTATATTTGTGTTTTTATTGAGTATTTCTTATACTCTTGCTCTGTATTCTGACTATTTTATCCATTATATATATTTATTTATTTGCCATTAAAAAAAATGAAATAGGATAAAATTATGGATCTTTCGGCGGATGTAACGGCGGATATTGATCCGTTGTGTTCAACTCCTGCCACTGGGTCAACTCCAAACCAACATTCGGGAAGGGTAGCCAGAATACTTCTTGAACTAAAAACCTTATGGCTTAGTTGCACTTTTGGTCCTCCTATTTTGCCAAATATGCGATTTTGATCCCCCTGTTTTAAAATCAAACATTCTAGTCCCCTTATTTTGATTTTTGATGCACTTTTAGTCTCCCACCCCATTTTTATACCAAGTGTCAACCAAAACGCTTACGTGGCAGTACATGTGGCAAATAAAATTGGCACATCAACAAATATTTTAATTATAATATTAATTTTTTAATGTTCAATATGAAAGATATCAATTTCTTAAAAAAAATTGAATGTTTTTTTTAAAAAAATCTGAAAAACCAAAATATATAATTTTTTTAACAATCTGAAATATTAATTTATTTTTAGAAACAAACTGAAAGAACCAAAGTTATTAATTTAAAAAAAAATGAAAAAAAATATATTAATTTTAAAAAAACCGAAATATTAATATTTTTTAAAAATATCTGAAAATTTATTCAATTTTTTTTTTAAAAAAAGTATAGATTTATTTAAAAAAAAGTAATATTCCAGATTTTTTTTAAAATATTAGTTTTTTCAGTTTTTTTAAAATAAATTGAAATTTTTTTCGATATTCAGATTTTTTTAATATAATATTTCAAATATTAATTTTTATTAAAATCAGAAATATTAGTTTTTTATAAAACTGAAATTATTATGTTTTTTTAAAATCTGATAATAAAATATTGTTTGAAAAAAAACTTAAAAATTAAATAATTTTTCAGATTTTTTTTAAATTAATTTTTTTTGTTTTTTAATATTATTTTAAAAAATTTGATTTTTTTTAAATAAATTAATATTTCAGATTTTTTTAAAAATTTATATTTTTTCGTTATTCAGATTTCCTTTAAAAAAAATATTTCAAAGTTTTTTAAAAATTAATATTATTCATATTGGAAATTAAAAACTTAAAATCAAAATATTTGTTAATGTGACATTTTTATTCGCCACATGTATTGCCACGTAATTGTTTTGGTTGCCACTTGGTTAAAAAATAGGGTGGGGGACCAAAAGTGCGACAAAAATAAAAATAAGGGGACTTAAATGTTTGATTTTATGGATTGACTAATGCCCCTCGGTTGAAAGATAATTTTTTTATGGGTAAATAAGTATTTACTTCCTACAAAATATGCGAGTTTTGTGTTATTCCCTGCAACTTGTTTTTGTAGAAATACCCTTTGCAATGTTTTAAAAAAAAATTGGTAGTGTATTTCACCCCCTATATTAGAAAAAAAAAAATCGGCAAGGGGTAAAATACACTACCATTTTTTTTTAAACATTGCAGGGAGTACTCCTACAAAAAAAATTGCATGGTTAACACCAAACACACCTATTTTGTTGAGGGTAAAGATCTATTTACTCTTTTTTATTCACCAATTACGAGCTAGTATGTACATTTTACGGCTATTAAGTAGGGACGGTCTCAACTATTTCGAGACTCTTTTCAAAATTTAACCGGTAAATGAAAAGATGAGATAATTAGTAATTAGAAAATAAGTTGATCCTTTACGTTTCCACCGTTTGCATAAGTTGTTCTTTCAATTTGGTCCCTTACGTTTTTACCGTTTACATAAGTTGATCCTTTCCGTCAGTTATGTCTTTCAATTGGATACGTGTCGCAGTGTCAAAATGTCCAAGAGTCTGTCAACATATATAAATTGTCTGTCACATGTAACAAAACTGATGGAAATGACCAAATTGAAATTTAAATTAAACGTAAGAGATCAAATTAGAACTTTTTAAAAATAAGAGACCAAATTAAATCCTAAAATAAAAATAAAGGACTAAATGTGCAGCCAATCAGAAATTAAAAATTAACAATTAGAAGATGCATTAACAAATTAACTTTAAATTTAATTTTCACTTTTTCTCATTCTGTTTTTTCCTTTTCTTCACTTCACTGTTCAATGAACCTTTTCCTTTTCTTAGTTGCTCATAGTTGTGAATTGTGGGCCAACTACTATAAATTAGAGGCCCAACTATAAAAGGTCTTAATGCACCCCCTCTAGGTCGACCCCATTACAATGCATGCTAATTTAGGCTCTATAGTCTATATATAGTTGGAAGAATCTTAAACATACTTATTTTAGAAGAAAGTGTTTAGCTATAAATAGCAAAGTAACCACATTATTCTCTTATCCCAATACCAATTTTAAATGATGAAGATGATTCACATTATCCTTTCCTTTCTTGCTCTTCTCTTATCATCATATACCTCAAATGCTGCCTCTTATGCTTCTTCTTCTGATTTTTGTGTAGCAGACTTAAACCTTCCAAACACCCCTTCAGGCTATCCATGCAAGTCTGAAACAAAAGTAACAGTGAATGATTTTGTGTCATCTGGTTTTGACGTTCCGGCAAACACGGAAGAAGGACCTTTTAATTTTGGCATAAAAACTGCATTTGTCAAAGATTTACCAGGTCTTAATGGACTTGGTATCTCTGTACTAAGGGGTGATGTTGGTATAAATGGAACTGTACCAATGCACATTCATCCTGATGCAACTGAGTTATTAATCGTTGTTAAAGGCCAAGTAATTGCTGGATTTATTACACCTACAAAACTTATTGTGAAAACTCTAAATCCTGGTGATGTTATGGTTTTTCCAAAAGGACTAATGCAATTTGCAGTTAACTCTGGTGTTGGAAAAGCTACTGGTTATGCTTTTTATAGTAGCTCAAATCCTAGCGTACAATTAGTTGATGTTTTGTTATTTGGAAACAGCTTATCAACTGCCATAGTTTCAAAGACTACTCTTCTTGAACCTGAACAAGTTAAGAAGCTTAAGGCTGTGTTTGGTGGCAGTGGCTAGGATTTGCTTGCTAATTAGTATGAATCATCCACCTCTATGTTTGTTTGTTTTAAATTATGTTATGTCAACAATAAAACTTGTGTTTTTTTTTTTATTATGTCAATTTTTATTTTAATAATACAAGAGGATATGGTTGATTCAGGAGAAAATTATGTTATGTCTGCAATAATTGTTAAGTTTACGGACCTCTAATATGAACATGATTCAAAGGTGAATGTTGCTTTGCAAAGTGAATTTTAATAAAAATATTAATTAGTTATGTTCTCTATTAAAATATTAAATTTTTTAAATTTATTTTTTCAATAATATATGAATTGACATCGCAATTGATTTCATTTTAAAATCTCATTAGAAATCACAAAACGGAAGTTTATAAATGTTGCAATTGCAAATTGTCGAGAGCACCCACAAGGAGCTTGGATTGAGCAAAAAGGATATTCCCTCTATGTTGGACGTGAGGCGTCTAAGGCTTTGTTTATGAGTTGGGTTTTGGAGAGGAAGAGAAGGGAAAATTTATTTTTCTTTTTTACATTGTAGGTTTATAGTTACTATTTTAAAATAATAATTGAAAGATGAAAGATAAGTTATCACATAATACTTCAATCACACTTAAAATTATTTTTAAAAGCATTTTATAATATTCTTAATTTAAAAAAGAAAAATAAGTCTTCCCCTCCCCTCCCCTCCAAAACCCAACTCACAAACAAAATCTTAGGGAATGCAACGCGTTAGTCACAACATATTATGGAGGACGTGAGACATCCGTATTGGCAAAGGATTTAACCTTTTATTGTTTTTAGTTTAGGACATAATCATGTTGGCAAAAATGTTTGCATCGGATTTTCGTGAGACCGTGAATCATTATGCTACACTTATTGATCCAAATGGAAATCAATTTGAAGTTTTATTTAAATGTTAATGGCAATATCTATTTAATATATGGATGGTCTGTGTTGCGTGATTTTTATAAGGGTTAATAGGTTGTTACTCCCTGCTAAGTGGTCGTGTTTTGCATTACTCCATGTTAAAAATTCCTTGAAGATTTCCCCTTACAAATTTTATTTTTTTTATAAATGTCTATTTGATCTATGGAACTACTTTATACCAATCTATCTATTTATAGCTAATTTAATAAGAGTTTAATAAGTACCCTCATTCCTTACTACTCCATTTAATTTGAACACCCATTTATGCGATTCTTTATTTGAAAAATGCGCATAGTTAACTGTAAAAATTAAGAGTTTAGGCAAGCCCAATTGAATATGCACTACAAGAAAAAACGTAATTTGCTACCAAAAGTTTTCTAAGAAACATGTTACTAGTTAATTTCAAGTATATTAACAACCATTTGACCGAATTATTTTTTTTTTACAAAGTAGTAATCACATCATCTCATTCCTTTAAATTAGAAATCACTACTGCAAAATGGAAAAATTAGGGTTCCTAGTTCATGCTTGTTTAATTGCATTATGATGCACTCACTAAGCATTGATTATTTGCATGTTATTACATTACAGGAGAGTTAATCCTTTTGAATCTCTTTTCACATAATCAAAATCCTTGAATTGAACACATTTTATGGCAATTTTTGTTTCCATTTCTCTATTTAGGTTTTGGACAAATTGAATTCATAGATTGAATTCAAGTTACCTAAATTTGTTAACCAAATTCATTTTACTGTATGAGATAGAATTAGATGATACTTATTAATTTGTGATATGGTCATGTTTTCATATTGTATGCAACTGTGTTGATGAAGCTATTCTGATGTTCCACTATTTATTTATGGGGAGAAAATCATATAGTCTCAATGATGTCTATGAAACATGATACTACATAAAAATGCATAAGTTTCGGCAGCTGAGGTCATTGACATTTTGATACAGTTTCTTGACATTTTGATATGTGAGGACATTATTTCCAAGCAATGGTAGGAGTCTATTTGTACCTTTTGGTTGTGTAGTGTTGTAGAGCACTAATCCATGAAGCATTGACACTTACTAACAAGTAAACACCGATAATAATTTAAGAAAATTGAAGTGATTGAAATAATCACTTTTGTCTGTACCGTGTTTGCATGTCGGTGCTACATAGTTGCTAATACTTGTCCATGCGGCATTCTGATTTTATTCTCGTTTTCTGGACTAACTGGAAACAGAACATGAATAATTGGAGAGTGATGAGTTGGAAGAACAACTTCTTCAGCCAGCAACCTGCAACTTCTACTGCCACAGTGCATGCCTCAGCTGGGTGGCACTTTGAGCGGGTACCTTTTCTCACTTGTGACATAACCGGTCAATTTGTGTTGTTATCTATCCATCAGTTTCTTTCAACTGAATCGATGTTGCATTTAGTATGTCAATTAAATGATACTTTTATGTCAAATTTTCATGTTTTTCCTATGCCAGAATTTTAGGTAGTTGTTCTATCTGATTTTGTCGCGGCTTTAGCTTAAGCCAGAATTTCGCTGAATTTGTTATCCATGACGATAAGTGTCTTCCACAAAAAATTGTAATTTGTAACTAATGACTCTGATGTGGAGAATTCTGCTTCTCTCCTTCTGGCTATGTTTGTGTAAAATTATAGAACAGACCAGAAGATGTATATAAAAGTTGTACGGTAAAATGTGATAGTAATTTGACAACTTTAGTTTTGTTTGATGCTTCATTTGAACATGATGTTAATTTGTTGCAGGTCGGTTTGCATCAGAGACGAGGCTTTTAGGAGCAATCAGAATTGATCTCTGTCGAAATCCGAGAAACTGAGATATACGTCATCTATGAGACCTTTATTGTGAAGGCAGTTCCATACTCAAAATCCCGTTGGCATAACTCAGATGCAGTTCTTTACTGCTCTTTAAAGGTAATTTTTTTTAGTATATTTGTTATGATAAGAGGAGTGATTCTTTGGTTGATTGGTTCTGCTTTGGAAATATGCATATTAGGATGTTCTTGTTAATACTCTCTAGGCATAAAGTGAATGTACTAGTTTATTTTACCTTTCTATGTATTTTTGCTGACATTGTTTTTGTTAATTGTCCAGCTCACTTTCAGATGGGGTCACCTATATATTCAGCAAAATCTGTTAGGTTTAAAATGGGTCATCTTAAAGCCTCTTTAAATGATTTAGCTGATGAAATGTTTGTATGGACCTATACATCACCGGAGTTTCCAATGACTCAGGTTTGTAACTTCTTATGTCTTAGCTTGTTTCTGTACTTGTTTTTCATTGAATAATTTCTTTTACATTGATTTCCTGAAGCTTGATACCAAAAACTAGACATGCCTTGCTATAAAAGGATGCCCTGCTATAAATATTGTAAGTAAATTGAAAAATAAGTTTGTTGGATGATCAGAAAACGTATTACGCTCGAAAGTACTCCCTCCATCCCACAATATAAGTCTTTCTAGCATGAAAAAATTGTTTCATTTTATGTCATTTTAGAATATCAATCAAGTATTTGTTTTTCTTGTTATACCCTAACTAATTATCATTCTCTCTTTTTGCAACTTTTATAATTTATCTTTCCAGTACTATTACTGAAGGGAAATTTTGTAAAGTTATTCATAATTTTTTCTTTCCCATTCAAAATTAACTATGTTTCTTATTTTGGAACGGGGGTAGAATGACCTAGCTTGATGTTGCTGCGAAAAATTAAAAGAAAGCTGCACGACTGAATAATAACTCCAATGTTCAAATAATGTTTGCTCTAGTAACCCTCGACTCATGCTTTTAACAATGGGAACTGTTTCCTTGTGAACAGGAAAACCGGCTACAGAAGTTCAAGCTTCCAGAAACTGTAATCTGTATTGGTGGTATCTTGCAGATTGAGCTTATGGAAAGGGTTCAGAGGCAAGAAATGGATGGCTTATTGTACATCTGGTGCGTTTCTTCATTGGTAAACTTGTGTCTTTAGGTTTTATTAAAATTGTTGTCAGAGTAGTTGTAGCATCCTAAATAATTTCACAACAAGCCTCATGCAGTGCTTGGTTTTAACTCCAATTTAATATTATTGTGCACAAATAATGTTAACTTGAGAAGTACTGCTGAAAAGTGTTTGCATTCCATACTCATTGGCCTTCTATTTTGAAGCTAATTTTTGTCAATTTTAGGATTATGAAACTGTCTTTTGCTCTTCTTTCTTTCATCTTTATTGAATTTTCCCTGTCTGTGAATGCAGTGTTTCTTTAAATTCAATTTTTTCATGCTATTTTATGTGCCCATGGATTTTTTTACACTTAATATTAATCTATTTAGACATTAAACATATACAACTTATGCATGAGGAAATGTTAAGACTTCCATATTTTTTTTTAATGAATTATGCATTGCAATGTAACACCTATCTTGGTGATTTACTTGTGGGGACTGACAAATAACACAACTCAAGTTTTTATTCATTATAGGAATTAGTTCATTGATATGTGTATGAGAAATCAATCACACGTATGCTATTTTTTGTTTTTAATTTTTTAAGAATTTTAAGTCTTTTTGCATTACGCAGTATTAACATTTATATAGGAATGATGATGAATGACTCAAGTTTTGCAATCTAGCCTCATCAGTGTTGAATAGAAAGGGATTTTTCTTATCTATCAGCACAAACTATAATTAAATACAAAGCTAACTCTTGAGCCATTGGAGGAACTCCAAGTTGTCCAAAGGTATCTTTAGTGGTAGATAAGAAAATGTGACATATAAGGAACTCCAAGCCATTTGAATGAGTATTCTATTAATGTTAATTATGATACTATGATCTAGCAATGCTTCCAATGTCAATAGTTTGACCACAGAATTTCATTATGATTCTGGTCAACTGTTCTTTATTAATGTTGCCTTCCCTGTCCAATAATCCCATTCATTCATCGCCAATATTTGTCTTCAAGCCTGCATCGCTAGCAGATTCTAATTTTCGGGGATTTTTTCTTTAGGCATGTTGGCCAAGGCTACTATAGGAACTTAGAGAAGTAAAAGTTTGGTTTGTAATATAGTTTTCCTGCTCAATCCCATTTTGATTGGTTGGATAAGTTTTGTACTGAAATGTGACTTTTTTCCAAATGGTAGATGTATTTTAGATAACTCAAGATTCAAAAACTGGCAGAAGAATTTGCAACTACTGATAGTTTCTGTTTATATATAGTGGGGTGTGGACTAACATGATTATGATTTAGCAGGCTCGTTAAAGGAAGACCTTTGGACAACTTGGAGTTCCTCCAATCGCTCAAACGTTACTGCGATTCTATTAATGGTGGCATTATGAATGTCTGTATTGTTTGTCTATATGGGAGGAGGCAATTTGACTTGCTCCAAAGTAGGGGTGATCATATCCGAAGCAATTCAAAAGTAAAACCGCAAACCGAACCAATTCAAATTGAAAACTGTAAAAACCGCATTTGGTTTGGATGTATTTGGATGACTTTTTTATTGATCCGCAAAACCGCCAACCCCTAAAACCGCAAAAGCCGCGGATAACCGCTAGAACCGAATTAAGTTTATAATATATTCCAATACCTCGAAAACTCCTTTAAGTTTCTATTATAATCCAATATACATAGTCTAATTATCAAGTCAGTCCACCAAATTAATGAAACTTCAAGTCGTTCTTATTTTTTTTATTGTAATATTACTTTAGTATCGTAATATTATTTTATATCAACAACTTTTATCGATAATGTGATGTTATTTTGGAACTTCAAACTCTTTTTTGGATATTTAAAATTGTAAGGTGCTATAATGTTATTTTGAATAAACAACTTTTATTGATACTGTAATGTTATTTTGTAACAAGTTCATGTGTGTGTCAAGTGATCATGGTAGAAATTTTTTATGCCGTAAACCGCCGCCACCGAACCGATCATAACCGCGGTTTGGTTTGGATGACTTTTTAAAATCCAACCGAACCAAACCAAACCGCATGCTTTTTTATCTTGCGGTTAGGATGATTTTTTCGCTCATAACCGAACCAAACCGCATCGCGAACACCCCTACTCTAAAGTACACCTCAGCCTTTCCCAAGTATATTTGTTGGACCCGATGTGGTCTTTTAATAGAATTCTTGTTCCTGCATCAGGTTTTAGACATACTGGTGTAATTAAGATTTTTAATACAAAAATATGAGGCAATTAAGTGGAGGAATTAGACATAGTCAAAGAAGAGGTTGGAGTGATCCACCAGAACCTTCTCAAGCATGCACTCGTCCACCGCCACCACCACACATGTCAGAATAGGTCCAGAGACTCAGAATAGGTTTGTATTTTGTGAATGAAATGATTTGATGTATTTTGATACTTAACAGGCTATTTGAGTTATTTGTGAATAACTTGGATCTTCTTTTTCAAAAAGCTCGCACTGAAGGTAGCCTTGACAGAGGCATTGTTCACTTGAAAGCTAATGTCATTGAACTGCATGGGACTCCAAAGGTATTTATTGAAGAATATGTGTTCTTATAGCTTTACATAGTTTGTTAACAATTGCATAAGATCTGCTATCTATTTTTTGGTTTTTGTTGTCACTTGATATATAAGCCTTATGAAACTTGTGAGTTTGCCATTAGAAATAACTCTAATATCTTATAGTCTTTTTGTTTGTAGTTTCCTGAATGTTGTATTGTATGCTTATGCCACATTAAGGTTCTCTAGCTGTGTTCTCATTTTATTCATCATATAGGCTTACATGAGAAAAACACTATTAATAGATTCATTTAATTTTGTTCATTTAAACCAATGCTTAGTCATCGACAATTAAGAAACCTTCAAAATGTGTTTCATGTGAATAGTTAATTGTAATCTAGCCTAATCAGTTTTGATTAGGTAGCCTTTTTATAATTATAAAAAATTTGAATAACTTGGATGTGGCTGCGAAATTGCTAGGAAGAGTTATTGCGAAATAGTTGTGACAGTATCCTAGCAATTTAGTTTGGAAACATAAAATTTTGTACAATATTTAACTAGGTATTAATTGGGAACTAGCTAGGATTTTCAATATATTAGTTGCAAATTAGCTAGGAAATATTTTGGAGGATAATCTGCCACCCAATCCATGCTACGACCTATACGACAGCTAATTCACAACAAATTCGTAGCTAACTCTGTTTTGCTTGCAATTAGCTACGAATTAGCTTCCAAACTTGGCGTAGCAAACCCCAGATAGATTTTCTTGTAGTGGTGTTTTAGGATGATTTAGATTAGACTAGGGATTACCTAGTGCCCTGCTTTTGACAAATTTGTTTTAATTTCCATATGGTATATCCTATTTGTATCCATCCTTTTATTTTCTGCAACAAAGAGAACAATGTATAGAACGACATTATTGATGTGTATCTTAATATGACATTTTTTATAAGAAGAATAATTTCAACCATGAATAAAGAAGAACCAAATTAATTTTGGTTCAATGTTTATTTTCATAGCTAAAAATATCTCTGTTTTATTTATATCTTGATCAATTCTAGATGTTCGATGGAGGTGATCTCTAATGTATTGGAAAGCTTACAAAATTTGCTACAATTTGTCTGTAGGGCTGGCAATCACAGAGTTAACTCGTGAATATTTTGTAGTTCAATTCGATAATTGACTCGTGAATTTGGTGAACTAAATGAGCTAAACTTGAGTTAAAAATTTAAGTTTGTGAAATAAATGAGCTGAACATAACCGATATATAGTTTGATTTGTTTAATTCATGAACTAGCTCGTTTAATTGTACACATCAATGAACTTTTCAATTCCCTATATACGGCTATTATTCACTCTTCCAAATAATGAAAAATAATTTTATAAACTAAATTATAATTTCTCTCTTTCATTAAACATTAATCACATTTTTTAAATATAAGTAATATAGTCGAAACAACTGACCGAGAGAACAAGTGCATAGACAAATAGACATTTATTACTTATGAATAGCTCACATAATGCAATGCAAGATGACTCTAAGGATACGTAGCTTTAATGAAATTATTACTAGTTAGTACATTTTACAGCTACTAAGCATGCAAATTTAGGATCCATACACCTTGTAAGAATATTTTTTAACACTATATATAAACCAATCTCATTATTCTCTTTTCTTATATACCACATCCAATTTTCAAAAGATGAAAATGAATCACATTATTTTATATTTTATTGCTCTTCTCTCATCATATACTACCTCTTATGCTTCTTCTTTTTTTTATTCTTCTTCTACTGATTTTTGTGTAGCAGACTTAAAGCTTCCAAACACCCCTTCAGGCTATCCATGCAAGTCAGAAACAAAAGTAACAGTGAATGATTTTGTGTTCTCTGGTTTTTTTCCTCCAAAAACAATAGCACCTTTTAATTTTGGAGTAACAACTGTATCAGTCGATAATTTACCAGGTCTTAATGGACTTGGTATCTCTGCAGCAAGAGGTGAAATTGGTAAAAATGGAACTGTACCAATGCTCATTAATCCTGATGCAACTGAGTTATTAATCAATATTAAAGGCCAATGAATTGCTGGATTTATTACATTTACACCTACAAAACTTTTTGTGAAAACTCTTAATCCTGGTGATGTTATGCGGTTTTTCCAAAAGGACTAATGCATTTTACGGTTAACTCTGGTGTTGGAACGGCTAGTGGTTTTTCTGTTTATAGTAGCTCAAATCCTAGCGTACAATTAGTTGATGTTTTGTTATTTGGTAACAACTTATCAACTGCCATAATTTCAAAGACTACTCTTCTAGAACCTGAACAAATTAAGAAGCTTAAGGCTGTGTTTGGTGGCAGTGGCTAGGATTTGCCGATTTGGTTGCTAATTAGTATGAATCATCCACCTCTATTTATGTTTGTTTTAAATTATGTCAATTTTCATTTTAATAATACAAGAGGATGTGGTTCCAGAGAAAATTAGGACCATTCATATCTTTGTTGGAGCGAGTACTATGTAGTATGTAGTTCTTTTTTTTAATCAAGATTACTATATGTATTTATCCATTATCTAATATAATATTCATATCATTGGCTAATTTAGCTTCTTTAAAAAAAAATTATATTTTTATTTCTCCTGGGCACCGTCTTAATTTTAAGAATGGAGAGCAGAACCTGGACTGTGTCTCCTGACTTAGTGTTTATAGTTTGAGTTTATTGGTATTAGTTTGTTAGTTAGAAATTAGTTATAGTTGATTATTCAATTAGTTAGTTAATTGAGTCCTATAAATAGAACACTAATATACATATTTTACCATTCTTTTATCAATCAATATGATTCCTTATGGACTTTTACCTCATGAGTATTTCTATGCTCTCTACCTTTCTTACATCTTCATCCCTATGATTTCATGATTCTTAACAATATTTTGCTGGTTGTTTTGGTGCTGTGCGTTGTGGGGTGTGGTAGTGTTTATTTGCTGTTTATTTTTCTGTTTTAGTTGTTTTTGGTTGAGGCTAGTGTGGAGCTTGTTATCCTTTTCCTTTCTTTGTTTTGTTTGTGCTGCCCTTGGTATGTCTTATACCTTGGTTTAGAGGTAATCAATAAATTTGCTATTAAAAAAAAAACACACACATGGACACTAACTTAAGTGACTCGAATGTCACATATGCTTGCCATACCACATATACAATTATTAAAAAAATATTTAATATTAACTTGTCATACCACTTAATATTAACTTAATTGTTATGGATGTATAAATGTGTTTGGACATCCTCGCTTCTTAAGGATGATAAATTGACTCATACTCAGTGGATACCCATAAAAAATACCTACAATGGATATAATAAAAATCTACATTTTAAATATGGGCACGTGTATGGATAATTTTCCACAAAAACGAGTGGATATGGATGCGGATACGGGACATCTTGCTTCTTAATCCTGGTGATGTTTTAGTTTTTCCAAAAGCACTGACGCATTTTCAAGTTATCTACGGTGTTGGAAAAGCCGTTGCTTATGTTGATTATCGTAGCTCAAATCCTGGCTTACATATAATTGATATTTGGTTATTTGGTAACAACTTACCAACTCTCACACTTCAAAAAACTACTCTGCGCGCTTGATTATGCACAAATTAAGAAGCTTAAGGCTCAGTTTAGTGGCAATGGCTAGGATTGCTTATGAATCATCAACTTCTATGTTTGTTTTAAATTAAGTTATATATGTTTTATGTCTAAATTTTCATTTAATAATACAAGTGGATGCTTCTTTGTTTTATTTGTGACAAATTTTTCAAATATTTCATTTGAATAAGAGAAATGCTTAATCAAGCGAACAAACAATCACGAACTCATTCGCGAATGATGTGGCACGCATTATTTAATTTAATATTTAATTTAATTAACTTTATTCTTTTCATATTTTTTTGTTTGTTTTAACAAATTAATAATATTCAGTATGTCTCTTTCTTTCTTACCCTCAGATTAATTCCTCTCTGCAACTTCCACTTGTTTTTCTTTCAAATTAATCTCTCTCAAACTCTTGTATCTGATTGAGACCTATTTTTCTCAGAGGTGAATTTCCAAATTGGGGATTTGAAAATGAAGATTTTGATAACAAATTGGGTTTTGAAAGAGATGCAAAAACCTTGATAAGTTTCTCAGCAATTATAATTCTTACTAATATATTATTACATATTCAACAAATTGATCTCAAAACATGTAGGAGTGTGTGGTTAATGGTGTTCTGTCAAAACATGCACAAAGGGTTTTGCTAACATTTCTTTTCTAATTGCAGTTCTAATGATTTGATAACTTCAATTTCTTTTACCTATGAAGTATGAACATTGAAATCAATCATCTTTTTTAGGTGGCTATGCAATTTAGAGGGCTTTCATTCTTTCAAGTTTTTCTGCAACTTTTTACATAATATTTGTTCTTTGTTCTTCCATTAACAATTTGACTTTTCTGTTGTTATTCAAGCGGTGTTCTTATGTTAGAATTTGTTTTGTTGGCCTCACTTTCATTTGTACACACGAGAAGAAAAAAACAGAGTTCATAAAAAAATTTATAAATGAAAAGCAGAGGATAGAGAGAGGTTTATTTGGGGCAAGCGGTGACATATGTCCAGAGAACATGGAGGATAATTTCAAATATTTAATAATAAATGCTCAGATTTGATTTCGTGATAACTTCGTGAAGATTTCTTCGCGAGATATAGCAGTGCTGTTTTAATAATGTAAGAGGATGGGATGGTTCTTAATTTCTTACATAATCCCAACCCCAATGGTTTTTACCAACAATAATTTTAATAATATATTAGACCCAACTTATGTAAAAAAATGGTAATAATTAATTATTAGGGTAAATGGCTTTTTACCCCCTGCAAAATACGTGAGTTTTGCAATACCCCCTGTAAAAAAAAAATTGGAATTTGCCCCCTGCAATATACAAATTACATGTGATACTCCCCTGCCTTGACTAGTAGACAACTGACTGGGTCAGAATCTCCATGTGGCGATTACACGTGGAATTTATTTTATTTTCTGCCACATGGCATCTGACTGAGTTATTATTATTTTTTAATTAAAAAAATATTTAAAAAAAACAAAATAAAAGGGAAAAAAAAAAGTGTTTTGTTATTATTATTTTTTAATATAAAAGAAAATAGAAAATCATTAAAACAAAAAAAAAAACTTTGAATCACAAAATTTTAAAAATAACAAATCTTTAAAATAGAAAATAAATAAAAATAAATTAAAAAATAGAAAATCTTTAAAAAAAGTGATTTGTTATTATTATTTTTTAATATAAAAAAATAGAAAATCAGATCTTTAAAACAAAAAAGAACAAATCTTTAAAAAAAAAACAAATGTAGGGCATAAGTCATTAGAAACTCAAAATAAGCACTATAGTTTGATAAAAAAAAAATAAAAAAAGCACTATAGTGCATAAGTCATTACAAACTCAAAATAAGCACTATAGTGCAACATTCATTACAAACTCAAAATTTTTTGTTCCTTTTATTTTCTGTTATTTTTAATAAAAATATATTAATCAAAAAATAATAATAATCCAGTCAGATGCCGCGTGGCAGAAAAATAATAATAAATTACACGTGTAATTGCCACGTGGAGATTTTGGTCCAGTCAGCTGTCTACTAGTCAAGACAGGGGATATCACATGGAATCTGTATATTGCAGGGGACGAATCCCAAAAAAATTGATAGGAGGATATTGCAAAACTCACATATTTTGCAGAGGGTAAAAAGCCATTTACCCTAATTATTATGACTAGCGTCCAGACGGGCACTCTCGTGCCCGTCAGTCCGCCTTTTTTGTTTTGTTATTATCCGTGTCCGTTTGTGTCATTTGTGTTTTTTATTCTATTTACGTATATAAATTGTAAATCGTGATTTATTATAATTTTTTTATTTAAATTAATTTTTGTATTTTTAGTTTCCCTTAAAATAAAAAATGTAATTTACGTGCATTGATTCACATCATTGTTAAAGTAACATATTGGGAAAAAGATAAATAATAATAGCAACATTAATTATGTAAGTTTGGTAATAGAAGTAAAACCAAAATAACGAATTATTTTTTTGACAATACCAAAAACAGCTTATAATACTTATATTGTGTCAATATTCAAAACATAATCACATGAAGACATTAAACCCAATATAATAATCTTTTTAATGACGAAAACGTGCCAGAAATATTAAGAAACAAATATAAAAAAGAAATTATTATACTCAAGTATTCTATAACAAAAAAACATATATATTATTTTGTCATCGTTGATTTTTATCGCAAAGGCCCAACCAATATAAGAGAAGTGAGAGAATTTTTATATATATAGTAGTTAGCAGAAACATAAGAAATTTTTTTATCAAGTTTTTAATAATCTTTGACTTAGTTTGGTTTAACTAATTAACATGTTCCACCATAAAATAAAAATTCAAAAAGAGTAAAACATGTTGATAGGATCAATAGAGAAAATGTACATAAATATAAATGAGTGAAAAATAAATCTTCTATTTGCATGTGGACTTTGCATGCATGAATCTCCTTCAATTATATTGTTCCAATATTAGTTATCATCTACACTTTTTGTTAGTGTCAGCATCTCCATTATCTCATTTTTCTTCTTCCTTGTTATTACTGCTAATAGTACTACAATGACAATAGTCATAAGGTAAGCAAGAGATGTATAAACATTTTATTTTCCATCTCATTATGACTCACAGAAATGATTTAACACCACAAAAGTCACAAATTACAAATAATAATACTCATTAAATTGTTACTACTAAAATAAATTGTGATAATCCTATAATAAATGGCAACATGTCAATTTAACATATTATCACTAACACATTTATTTGTTTTGTGTCACCCACAAAACCTAAAAAGAAATTCCACCAACACATAATAAATTTTATTAAATTATTATCATACATTTTAACCATTAGATGGACTGAAAGAAAAAAAAAATATAGAATAGGAAACCAAACAAAAAAAATTATAAGTGCCAAGAAAGAGAGAAATAATAACTAACTAATTAAAGAGATAAACTTTTAAGACTAAAAAAATACAAATAAAATTTGTAGTCTCACAAACATATGTCTTTCACATCCCTACATAGAGCTACATTCTTTTATCCCTTAGTCTCTTTATCTTGGCAATTACGATCTTCATATTGTGTCTATTCTCTTTATTTCTTAATTGTCTCTCCCTCCATATCTTCCACGCTTGAATAAAGAATATGTTAATCAAACGAAATATACAAATTAAAAATGAGAACTCCACCGACAATAAATATAATACACATATAAATGCCACCGTCATCCTGTTTTTGTATAAAAATCCTAAACATAGTTGGGATTGAGTCGACGTTTAATACAAAAAAAAATAAATTCTATTGTATTGATTTATTGTATAAAACAAAAACGTTCAATGTAAAGGTAAAATCATATTTGTACCAAATGTTATTAACCAAGAGAGAAAAGTAAATACAATACTGGGATTATAATTAAAAGGGAAACTTGAATAAAATGATTGCATTATAATTGAATACCAAAAAATATATTTATATGTTTATCTTCGACTGCTTTTTCGACTGTTCGGGTATATATAAAATCTGCAAAATAAAACACACTCTTAGGCATATATTTAAAAGTTGAGAAATCAAACAATGAAAACTTTAAATGATTAATGATGAAAAATAAAGAAACAATTGAACTAAAAAGAAAAAGCAAGACCCCTACCCTAAGAATCATTTTAGAAAGAATGAACACGCATGCCATTATAAATGAATAATTTTTGTTGTTTGGTTTTCATTGAATGATCATGTTCTAAGCAAATGACATGGAACTTCTATTGTGTAGTTATTGCACGCTCAATACATGACAATTGAAAAAATTACACAAAACCAAACATTGTAGTCATATATTGGGATTAATCGCTTATTTGCATTTAAGATAAATTTTAGGCCTTATCTTTGAAATATCCCCAAATAAAAATTACCTTCACCGTATTTCATGTCATGAGATCTCAATGCTTTTATTTCATCATGACAAAAAATTGAAAGCACATAACATCAAACAATAGAAGTGCAACGAAAACACGAAACATGAATTTATTTATATCTTTTGATTTTTTAGTGCATAAAAATTCTAAAGGTTTTGTGTGCATCCTCTTTGTGAAATCTTGATCGGCTATTTGTAGAAGAGTGATGAAGGGCATTTGTTCTTGTTGATATTTTGTGCAGTCAAATAAATTGGATTGTGTTAACATGTTGCAAGTGGTGGTTTTTTTATGTGTAAAAAGATGCAGAGATTGAGAATGTGAATGAGAGCTAACCATATTATGCAGTTGGTGGTTTTATTAGATTTGTGTGAAGGGCAATAATTGGGAGTGGTTATTTTAATGGGTGTAGTGTAAAGGGTAAATTCGGAATAACAAAAAAGCCATCCCAAAATTTTGAATCCCCTTTATCTATAATTATAGATTATTCACTTATCACATAAGCTCTACAACACACTGAATAGAAGCAAGCTATGTCCATGATTATTATGATTATTCACTTATCACATAAGCTCTACAACACACTGAATAGAAGCAAGCTATGTCCATGAGTTCGCCGTCCTCATAAAAAAATGGTACATGGTCTTTTGCTCCTCCTCAACCACATTTCAATATTATTTGCAATAAATAGGTGTTTCTTGTAAGGAAGAATTTTTAGGATTTGAGAGAAACTTGAGGGCCTAAAAAGAAATTCTTCTCGTGGTCATATTGTGATTGCTAATTGTACACTACATGAATTGGGCTTAGATAGAACTAATAAGGCCCAAAATATGATAACCAACTTAGTTATTTAGCTACTTGCACACCAAGTAACATAAGTATATTAATCTTCCTACTACATAAAATATAATTATATTAATGAACAAGTTTGCGTTGTAATTTGTTGTTTTTCTTGGCTTTGTCAAGAACAAAAAATTTATTTTCTACCAAATGTTATGCGAGTCAAGAATAAGAATTACATGAGCATTATGGCTTGTTGCATTCAGAAAATGAGTACGTAGTAAAATTATTAAGTTGGGATTATATCAAGATTTCTTGATAGGAGCTAGACCTTTTCAATGACATTTTCACCAAAGTGACTAATTAGCAAAGGTTAAAACACAGGTCTCATGCATTGCATAACATCATATGCACTTCGAAGTGATCAAAACATTTTAGATTTAAAGTTAAAATCACTCTAATCATCAAAAACATTTGAAGTTTACTTCAAATACTTCCAAGTTCCAAATAATTGATGAGAAACGATCCTTCATTGAGAACTTTCAATTTCACTTTGTTTAGAGATGAATAATATATAATTAGAGACATTGAAAGTATTCACTTAATCTTCTCTTATAATCTCCTATATATATAGCATACAATAAAAATATTCGTAGTCAATCTTATTCATATTTTGAAATTTATTTAAACATTTCAAAAACTGTTACCATTATATTATATAGATAGAAAATCAACTTAAATTTACTTCAAATTTTGACTTTTAATTAAGTTATGACTAAAATTAATCACTAACAATGCGATCCTATTTTATTTATCCCTTGTTATTTTGGCTGTTCTCACCATCCTAAAAGATGTATATACAACGTAAGCTCTCCTATAATATTATATTCATATTGTTACATAGTCCCTCATTTTATAATTGTCGAAGTAAAAGAGGAAAAAAAAAAAATAAGACACTCATCTGAATTATCCAACATGTATCGGATCAGTGTCGAATACTGTAACACATACGCCTAATACCAAAGGTCCGGGTATTTCATAGGTTTTTAAAGAATTATGACTATTATTAATTTTTGTCAATTAATTTATGTTTAATGTTTAACAAATTACAAGTTTTATTTTTAAATTTTAACAAATTATAAAAGATAAAGTAAAAAAAAAATAAATAAATAAATAAATAAATAAAGAAAGAAACTCCTTTACGTTTCCACCATTTAGAATGGCTATTGATGAGAAACTAAAATGTAGTTTCCTTCTTCACCGTTCTTCCACTTAAAATGGAGTATTTAGAATAGGTTTCTAAGGGTAGAGCATTTTTGTATTTAATTTTCAATGTAGGGTAGTTTGGTACATTAATTTTAAATATAGATGCTTTTTGAAAAAAAATCACCACGGTCCTCCTCCCAATCGTGTGTCGTCATAGGTGTTTTTTTTTTTTTTTTTTGTCTTAGAAGAAGTGGTTATTCACTGAAATTAAACTCACACGCAACTGTGAGGTCCCGGGTTCGAACCCGGGTCATGACGTCCGGCCTAACAATTTCGGCATTTGGCAGTTGAGCTAGGACTTCTAGACAGGTGTTTTTTTCTTCACCGTATATGTAAATATATCACGCCATGAGAATGGATTCTTTTCATTGAAAAAATCGAGAAAATAATATGTGGATCTAAATCATTGGATCAAAAGCATAATGATATTTTTATTAGTAAAAAATGACGAAACGTTAGTTAATGGTTAAGATTGTAACAATTGAGAAAATTAGTCGCGTTGCAAATATTACTAAATATTGAAGTTAAAAAAATTGATTAAAAATATTTTTGTTTATAAATAAAAAATTGATATATTGGTTAAATTTTTCATTAACAAAATCTTATTTCGCGTGTATAGTAGTTATATTTAAAAAAAAAAAAATAGCAAAAATTTTATTTTTCGTTGTTAATCACATATATATTCCCTATGTATAGTAGTTATTTAAAATTTCATCGTGAACAGCTTTTTACCTTGTTATAATAATTAAAATAAATTTTTCATTAGTAACAATTTATTTTTTGTGTATAATAGTTAATTTAAATTTTTCATCAACAAGAACTTAGTCTGGGGTTCGAACCCCGGCCCTAGCATATAAAATGAAAAAAATTTATCAATTGAGTTAAGCTCACAAGGACGGAGATTTTAAAAAAACTTTTGACGACAACTTGTCACTATATAAAACAATTACGAGCAATATTTTGTCTAGTGAATGTTAGTTATTATTAATAAAAATTCATATTTAATTCATCCTTCTATCAAACAAGAAAAACCTTTTGTAACAGAGATTTCGATAAAATCTATTAAACATCACCACAGAAAAAATTTAAACTTTTGAAATGGAAAAAATATTAAAATTCATATTTAATTCATCTCTTTCCAAAATCAGTTAACCTTTTGCCAGAGATATTTTCTATAATGTACTAAACATGATTGCGGAAAAAATTCAAAATTTCGAATGATATACATGAGTTGATTAAATTAAAAGTATGGACCAAAAATTATGACAAAAATATTGTGGTTAAGAAAAAATGGATAATATGTGAGTAAAAATATAGGTCCACATAGAAATAATAAAAAAAATCAAGCCAATAAATATAAGAGTAAAAATACAAGTCCCCATATATATTATTAAAAAATAGATATTTTTATTAATATATGAATAGAAATATAAATCTCCGTAAAAAGTATAAAAATTATGCATGGGTATTAATAATAACATATGAGTAGTAATATAGGTCTGTGTATAATTTATTAAGAAATAGACATTTATATTTATATTAGTAAAAATATAGATTCATGTAGAAATTATAAAAAAAAAAAAAAAAAAAACATATGTATACTAATATATGTGTAGAAAAATATATATATTCCTGTAGAAATTATAAAATATATACATGTATTAAAATATGGAGAGCATATCATCTCCAATGAAATTTACCTCCTGTTACATCTCAATCATCCAATTCTTTTTTGTTGTGCAATGTTCACTCAAATAAAATAATATAAAAAAGATTTTCGTACTAATATTATAAATATAAATCTAGTAAAAATCATCAAAAAATAGACAACTTTATTTAATATATGAGTAATAATATAGGTCTCATATAAATAGTTGAAATAAAATATAAAAGAAATGTGTAATTGAATATAATAATTATAATAATTTATTTATTATATTTTAGTATTATGAAAAGAAAAAAGTGATCCTTAATTTAATTAAGTGTCAAAAATGAAAAAGTGATAGATGGGTAAAATCACTAGTATCTTCTTTCTTACATTTATATAGATAGAATATTTTTTGAAGAGGCAAAAATAAAATGCATATATTAATCGAGTAATTCTCTTAGCATAAGGCGTGCCGAAGAGACCGCGAGAGATTACATATTGTCAAAAAACAAAAATAACATAAGCTAATCAAGGCCCAAACAGGTAAATGGACACGACCACCATCTATGATAATTTGAAACTAGAGTAGAAGTAGTCGTCGTCAACCACTAATAGAAATTGAGTTTGACTTTGTCTAACATCCGAGTAAGGGACTGTGCTGAGTTTCTGAATAATCTCTGATTTCTCTCGTTCCACACAACCCACACACATGAGTCAAATGAGTTGCAAAAAATATTGTCGCCCTCTACAACCACTTGATGAATAGGTAAACTAAAGAAAGTGATATGAAAGACTGTGAGAGTCGACCGCCGAGAAACCAATCCAAAATCGGACTAACGATCAAAGGGGTCCAAATGTTATATAAATAGACTATGAAAGTACATATAAACCAAAACTAATTGTACACGTGTTCAAAATATTATTTTAACCAGAATACTTTGAAAGAGTTTTTGGTATGGATGTTTGAATTATTTTTTTTAACGGCAAAATATATTACTAATCAGATCTTTGCACAAAACGAACAGAGATCGTTAAAAAGAAATACATAACATAGATGCCGTATATATGCGGAACACCCAGAGAAAAGAATCCCTAAACAAATCACCACCTAGTCAAGATTCATCTCCTAATCCCAAATCAGAAAGGCACCCATTAGATTTCATACTACCAGAGCAATCACCAACCCAGCCCAGAAAATTGCCACTACTAGACACTAACTCCCGAACTCGAAGCAAAAGCGTTCGACCCATCATAATCCAGAACCAACTCCATCAGGTGAATCGCTGACCAGACAAAGGTTGAATGAGAATCCAGGAAGACAAGTCTCGGCAACGACAGGGGGACCACCATGAGGCCGGTAATGACGAAATAAACACCAAAGAAAACAAAACACCACCCGAGGATAAAACAGTCGATGCGGAAAAAGTCAACTCTGATACGTAGAGACCTGCAAATCTCAACAGATTTGGAAACCTTCAGCGCTTCAAAAAGAGTCCTGCAAATCTCAACAGATTTGAAAACAGGTCAAAGACTCTAAAATCAAAGAGAACCAATCAAGCGATCAGCCGCAACCTCATCACCTCCAACCACCACCATCACCTCACCGCAGCACCAACAATCATCACTAAAACTTGACCCTGGCTCAGCAGCACCTCACCGACTCATCACCTACACCCAACACTACCCCAAGACGACGCCAACACCCACAACCACCAGATTTGCAGCCAACGGTGACAAAACACGAATCTAAATCCAAGAGGCCGACACACAACCAACAACGCATCCACCACAGAGGCAAGAACGCTGTCGTAGGCGCGACAGCGACGAAGGAGGAAAGCCATGGAAGATAAGTCGAAGGCTCATATCTGAAAAAGCACCACCACAAACCACCAACAAAGGTCGCCGACAAAACAAGTGGCCAGAGAAGTGTGGATGGTTGGAATCAAAACACCACTACAAAAAGAACTCCTCACCATCAGCACCGTCCACCACCTCCTCATCACCTTTGAAACACCAAAACGGCCAAGAACCAACACCCAAAGGCCACGAACAATCACCCACCTCTACCTCGAACCAGTTGTAACTCACCAAATCCGCACCGAAACACTCCTCATCCGCCGGAAAACACTTTTTGTGTCGTTGGCGAAACTCTAAATCCACCACTAACCGCCATGAGAAGAACCTCTGATGCCGACGAAACTGGCCAGCAAGGTGATGTGGATGGCTAAGGACCATCATCACACCACCATCTTTTGATTCTACATCTTTGAACAAAGAAATTTTGGATTTAGGGGGAAAGAAAGGCAAGTATGCATGTGTTTCTGATAGAGAGAGGTGAGAGGTGAGAGCGTGACATTTAGAGAGAGAAAGAGAGTTATTGTGATATGAATTCTTGATCTTCGAAATTTATTCTTTGCTATTCTACTATTGACCGGAAAACATTTTAAATTTGTAAGAAAAAGTATTCAAAAAATTGCTTAAATATAATTTTCATCCTTATATCTTTACGAATTTTTGGTTTGAGTCTCTGTATCTTTTTTGTTGCAAATAAATCATTGAATGTATAAAATTTGCTGGTTTTAGTCCCTAAAGTCAAAATACAGATACTAAAACAAAAAATTCGCGAACATACAGGGACGAAAATGATATTTAAGCCAAAAATAATTTGTTTATATATGAAGGCAAAATGGACGGTTCATATAAAATGAGGGGTGAAAGTATAATTATAGGGGTATAAGATAAACTTTTCAAATTATGAACCCCATAAATTAGAGGCCTGGCTATAAAGGGCTTGATGCACCTACTCTAGACATGACCTGCTACTATGCATGCTAATTAATGCTCTATACACCCCTAACGTGGAAGAAACTTAGTATTTAACATTATAAATAGCAAACCAACCCAATTATTCTCTTATCACAATACTACCAATTTTAAAAGATGAAGATGATTCACATTATTCTTTACTTTCTTGCTCTTCTCTCATATACCTCTCTTGCTGCTACTTCTTCTGTTATTGATTTCTGTGTAGCAAATTTAATGCTTCCAAACACTCCTTCAGGCTATCCATGCAAACCAGAAAAACTTGTAACAGAAAATGATTTTTTCTCTAAACTTGAACCTGGAATCCCAATAAAGCTTTTTAATGCAGCAACAAATACTGTATCAGTAAAAAATTTACCAGGTCTCAATGGACTTGATATTTCTGCAGGAAGAGTGGATATTGGTATAAATGGAACTATACCAATGCACATTCATCCTAATGCAAATGAAATACTAATCCTTTTTGAAGGTCAAATTACTGTTGGATTTATCACACCTACAAAACTTATTGTGAAAAATCTTAAACCTGGTGATGTTTTTGTTTTTCCAAAAGGACTATTGCATTTTCAAGTTAACTCTGGTGTTAGAAAAGCTGCTGCTTATGTTGCTTATAGTAGCTCAAATCCTGGCTTGCATATACTTGATGTTTTGTTATTTGGTAACAACTTACCAACTTCCAGAATTGAAAAGACAACTCTGATTAGTTCTGGAGAAACTACTAGGCGTAAGGCTGAGATTGGTGGCAGTGGCCTTGCTTGATTGCTTATGAATCATCCACTTCTATGTTTCTTTTAAATTAGGTTATGTCAGTAATAACAAAGTAATAAAATAAAGCTTCAATGTGTTGCTTGTAACAAATTACTAAATATTAATTATAATAATGTAAGTGGATGATTGTATGGCTCTTAAATTATGAATCGACGATAATTAATTATTATTATTATTATTATTATTATCTCTATATATATAAAAGACCCTTAAGGGTCAACCCTAATCCACTTTCCAAAACCCTATTATCATGCATCATACATCATCTAAACCATGTCATCCATTCATTGGCCGTCACATGTACCATCTCGCCACGTCACCTTTTACACCTCAACATCCACATCATCCGCCACGTCAGCATCATACTATAAAATTACAGTTTTGCCCCTGTACCTTATATATTTACGTTTACACCCCACACTTTCATTATTTTCATTTTGACCCCTGTCATTTTATAAATGGCATTTTGAATCGTAATTTTTATAAAATTTCAAATTTGCTTCTATTTTTTTTAAATAACAGTTTTGTCCCAATATTTTTCAAAATTACAGTTTTACCTTTAACAAAAAAATTAAAACCCTATTTGTTTTTTACGCTTCCCATTAAATGGAATTTTATAATTGATTACTTTGAAATTAATGTCTAAAAGTTTTATGAGAAATTTTATGGTGATGTTTAAGTTTGGTTAAGTCCATATGATTATTTTGCTAGAGATAATATTCCAAATGTATGTTTTTGCCTATTACTTGCTAATGCCTGATTTAGGTTCACATCAATAACAATCCAAAGATAGATGAACATGACAACTGTTTTGCAGTAAAAGAAGCAACAACAATTGAGTTGTCTGAGGCAGAGATGACCACTACATTGCAATTTAATCTCGGTGGAACTTTCTTGCTTGAAAGCAACACAATGTGTAAAGAGTGTTTTTGTTAACTTGGATGAATGAAAATAATGACCAACAATTTGCATTTTTACAACAAAAGTTACCATATAGCTCTAATATGATAGACTTTTAACCACCCTAAATCTCTTCTACCTCGCAACTTAAAAGAATCTATTAAGTTAAGAGTGTTCAATTACCACTATAACATGGTCAATTTTATAGTGTACAAGTGTACTAACTTAATAAAAATTGATGGGTCTGCATAGAGATTTGTAGTGTACTTAACAAAACACTACTACTTCTCTTGAACTAAGAATGTCTAATTTTAATCTATAAAGATGTATCGTAAACCTTTCTATAGCATCTAATGACTCTTCTAATAAATATTTATAACGGGTGATTGAAATCTTAATTAAATGTTAATGTTTCGAATTTAACTAACTTTTACGCACTACTTATAAATAGGTTTGTAATTTCTGCGCTTCACTTACATAAAGTTTTAAAAATTTTGTGCCCTATGTCAAGTATCCTATCTCTAATCCTCCCTAGAGACATTTATTGCATAGGAGTGGTCTTGATTGTGGGGGTTGGTTCATCTACTTTGCCTCTTCCTCGATCAAAATCATTTGTTCATTGTTTAATCCAAGCATTGACATTATCCGATATTATTTTTCTATATGCGGCAACACTACTTTATGGCACATGATTAGTTTCAACTATTTTGATTGTTATCTTAATGAAGTTTTCTTTTTAATTCATTGATGTTTGTCCTTTAGAATCATATTAATTGCGCAAGAAAAAAGGGTAAAAGTTAAATTTTTATACATGCCACAAATCTTTGAAGGTTCCACTATAAAATTTGATATCACTGAGCTATCCAACAATAGTATGCAATATACTTCTTGATCCTATTATCAATGACCATACGAATGATTTTTAATTTCATTATCTTAACGCGTTCCTTTATAATCATATTAATTGAGCAGCAAAAAAGGGTAAAAATTAAATTTTTATACATGTCACGGGTCTTTGAAGATTCCACTATAAAATTTGATGTGACTGAGCTATCCAACAATAATATGCAATGTACTTCTTGATCCTATTATCAATGATTATATGAATGATTTTTAATTTCATCATTTTAACGTGTTACTCATGAGAAAATTTGACCAACTTAGTTTATATTATTTGAGATACACACACCTAAACATTAGAAAATTAAATTAAGTGTGCTGTTACGCCAAAATTAAATTGTATACATATCACGGGTCTTGAAGGCTCCATTGTAAATTCGGTGTGATGTTTCACTTGATTCGCTTTATTATGGCGTTCTACAAAACATGTGCAACGCACGATTAATGCTATAAGCATGTATCCTTTTTATGCTATATATTTTTCTTTTCTATGAATTTAGACTTTGTAATCGTAACTTGGTGCTATCTCTAAATTATTTAATACTTGCAACTAAATCACTTCATCCTAATCGAGCATTCAAATAATTGGCATTATCAAATATTAATTTTTTTGTATGCGCCAACACTACTTTGTGGCGCATGATTAGTTCCAATTTATGTAGTTATCTTTACTTGATTTGATCCTTGATGTCAACTATTTTGTTTGAAGTCTTAATGAAGTTTTCTTTTTAATCAATTGATAGTTGTCCTTTAGAACCATATTAATTGCACAAAAAAAGGGTAAAATTAAATTTTATACATGTCACGGGTCTTTGAAGGCTCAACTATGAAATTCGATGTGAATGAACCATCCAACAATAGAGTGGTTCACTTTTGTATTGCATTATCCCATTATCAATGATTATATTAAGTATACTCTTAGACAAAAATTAAATTTTATACATGACACGGGTCTTGAAAGGTCCACTATAAAATTTGGTGTGATGCTTCACTTGATTCGCTTTGTTATGGCGTTTCACAAAAGTCGTGCAACACCACGGGCCAGCGTTAGTTGGTTAGAGATTGTATTCATTGATTTAATTTGGTTAATCCCTTTGTGTGATTTAGTTTTTGAACTCACATCAAACATTTATATGATTACCTTATATCATACCGTTAATCTAAAGCAACAACCATAATTAACATACATACGTCGTTCCGCCGAACCCGTGAGAAACTACTATGCGTAAGGCTGAGATTGGTGGCAGTGGCCTTGCTTGATTAATTGCTTATGAATCATCCACTTCTATGTTTCTTTTAAATTAGGTTATGTCAGTAATAACAAAGTAATAAAATAAAGCTTCAATGTGTTGCTTGTAACAAATTAAATATTAATTATAATAATGTAAGTGGATGATTGTATGGTTCTTAAATTATGAATCGACGATAATTAATTAATTATTATTATTATTATTATTGTTGTTGTTGTTGTCCTCCTCCGATGAGTTTGCCATCCTCATAAAAAATGGTACAAATCACGGTTAGTATTATCTATCATTTATTCATTGCTTGCTGTCATTGTTATAGAGCTAGAATTAGTAAATTGTGTCACTTAATTAGCTTAATTGTCCATTTAATAGCATTAACATTAGCTAGCTGTCAAACTTGTATAAAGGTACTTCCTCCGGCCTTTTTTATAAGTAAAAGTTGCTTTTTCGGTTCATTGAAAAAATAATGTATTTAGTCTTAAATATAGACTAGATACATTACTTCTCCAATGAACCTAAAAAGCAACTTTTACTTATAAAAAAGGCCGGAGGGAGTAGTGTTTTACGGTGTGAATAAGATATACAGAATATTTCCAATCATGCCTTGCTATGTTTCTTTAATATTAATAGTTAGCTATATCGTCTTATTCCTCCTCAACCATATTTCAATGTTGATGGCTCAATTTCACGCTACAAACCACGGTTAGTTGCTAAAAGCTTCCATCAGTGTCCTGATTTGAGTATAAGGACACTGTCCCTTGTACCTTGTTAGAACTTACTATGCACACATATGAAAAGAAGAGATAAATTTTCTTAGATTGGTTATACACTTCAGTGTCATTCATGATCATATTGTGATTACTTATGCACTAAATGAATTTGGGCGAACAAAGCACTAATAAGGCCCAAATCATCATAACCAAGTTAGTTAATTGGTTAGTTACTTGCACATCAAGTAACATAACAATATTGATCTTTTCTTTTCAAATCCTCTTATCTATACCAATAATAATATATAAAGATAATAACTCATTTCGGTGCAATATTTTTTATTGTCACTTCCCTTCACTCTATTCAATTTTTTTTTTTTAAAGGAAATATTTGTATATGTTAAAAAAAACTAACTTTCACACAAAAGTTTGTTTTCAGTGTTTTTTAGTAAATAAAAAAAAAATCTTAATAACCAACCACAACAAAAAAGAATGTTAAGTAGTTATCATTATCATCATCATCGTTATCATCTATAAACTTTATAAAGGGCACAGACCGATAACAAAACAAAAAAACGGATTCCGTGCTCGTCAAGACGCTAGTTCCTAATAAATGAAATATAATTATATAAAACAATAATAATTAAAGTGATGTTAAGCGGTGTAAAATCACTCAAATGTTATACCAATGTAATTTGCAATAACATATCAAATGATTTTAGATTTTTTAAAAAGGAATATGAATGATTTATATACATAAACTTTGAATCTAACAAAGCGTTATTGAATGATGAAACATTATTCAAATACTACACCGATATAATTTAATTTGTCCCTTTACCATGATTCCCACTTAAATAATTTTATTACTCATTTTCTCAATGCAACCAGCCATAATGCTCATGTAATTCTTATTCTTGGCTTGCATAACATCTGGTAGAAAATAATGTTTTTGTTCTTGAGAAAGCCACAAAGAAAAACAACAAAATACAAAGAAAACTTTTTCATTATCATCCTTTCCTAGTCAATGATATGGTAAAAACAGTCGATTTAATTTTCCCCCTAGACATAATTCGATCAACCAAGATTTCTTGATAGCGGCTAAAGACCTCTCCAATGACATCTTCACCAAAGTGACTAGTTAGCAAAGGTTCAAACACGGCTCTAATTGATTGCACAAGATTATAACCACTGCGAAGTGATCGAGATATTTTAGATTCAAAGTTAAAATCACTTTGATCGTCAAAAGCATTTGAATTTACTTCAAACACTTCCAAGTGATTGATGACAAACGATCCTTCATTAAGAACTTCCAATTTCACTTCATTTGGAGACGAATAATAATTTGGGACGTTGAAAGTATTCACTTTATCTTCCTTTATAATCCCCTATATATATAGCATACAATAACAAATAGGGTTAATAGGCTTTTACCCCTGCAAAGTAGGTGAGTTTTGCGTTACCCCCTGTATTTTTTTTTTTTGAGATTACCCCCCTGCAAAATTTATTTTTTTGATTTACCCCCCTTTTGCTGACGTGGCAGGCAAAAAAAACAGAATAACCGATTTAAAAACAACACTTTTTACATCGGTTAAACAAAAGAACCGATTTAAAAAGTGCATCCAAGGGGGTAAATCAAAAAAATAAATTTTGCAGGGGGGTAATCTCAAAAAAAAAATTACAGGGGGGTAACGCAAAACTCGCCTACTTTGCAGGGGGTAAAGACCTATTAACCCTAACAAATATTCATAATTAATCATATTCATATTTTGAAATTTATTTACACATTTGAAAACACGGTTAACATTATATTGTATTTGGAGAGAGAATTAACTTGTAGAATGTATATATACCTGTAGAACCATGTCATTAAGAGCGGTAGCCAAAAGTTCCCAATGGTAGCAACAGTCCTCACTACATGGATCATCACTTCTTCTTCCCAAAATGGTTAGAACCATGCATCCCCCTTCAACTAGTTCTTTTGCACGATACTTGAGAAAAACTGAAAAGTCACTTTGAAATTGGTCATAGTAAGCTTTGAGGACATTTGAAGGACTTGTTTTGTTGATGTAAATGTTGCCCTTATTGTTGTCTATACCCTCCGGAACCTAATTATTCACCACAACAAATAAAGGCTATAAGAGAAAATAATGTGCAACTTCAAACAAACTTGTGGACCTGAGTCAAATGTTCACATTGCAATTTTTAATTTAGTTCCCATACCATGTTAAATATGTTTGGATCTCAACCTCAAAAGCTAGCTCATAGGGTGAGATTGCTCTCGCATATTTATACACTCAACAGCCCGGAAACTTAAACAATGTGCGACTTCAAACAAACTTCAACATAAATTAATCAAGAGAACATAGAAATATACAAGAAAAATAATATAAAAATGAGATAAATATATGAACCTTTGATAGCCAATGAAGGCTGTAAGAAGAATGTATGAAATGCAGACTTCGATTAGGAAAAACTCTACCATAGAAAGAACCAGGTACTCCAAAAAAATAACAATGACCCATTTCAGTTTTGATTTCATCTCGTAGTTTCTCTTTGAAGTTGTCGAGTGATTTAAATATGTTGTTGAAGTCATTTTCTGGAAGATCATTCAAAAATATTTTGTATTCAGGAGATGGACAATTCAGTTGTTTACAAAGTTTCTCCACCACCATGATAACTTCTAACACGACGGACAAAGTGTTTGGTCCAGATGAACAACCCATATCTGCAATTGCAAGGCTTCTAGAAAGTTTGTCGGTGTATAGTTTAGTTATGGCTTCCTCTCTTATTAATTTTGCACAAGAAATTGCCTTTTCCTTTAATGAAATAAAATAGAAAATATTTATCACACTAAAATTTGAGGTTTAAGACAAAAAAAATAAAATTGCTACATGCATGGAAATATATATACCTGAAAAAATGAATTTCCTGCATAACTTTGTTCTCCATCGCCTCCCTTCATGTGCACACCCTGTGATATGTAGTATCAAAAGTAAGTATTTTTTATATATGGTATCTACAGGAAGTGATGTGATATTAAAACCGTTCAACAATTAATATTGTTTTAAGTATAGAGAAAGAAAAAGAGTTGTGTTTGTTATTCAAACTCGCAACACAAATAAATCCAGAGAAGAATAACAGAGAGACAAGCTATATAGATTAGATATCGTTAACCACGTTTCTAATGCAATTTTTTAATCGATTATATATTTTTCAAGATTTCAATTATGCTTTCACCTATCGCTCATCGTACGTTTCCTTGTCCAAAGAACGACGAGAGATTTATCGTACCTATCAACCTTTGATTCCTCGAGCGGTTAATCAATACAATAACATTAAGATTCGATAGTGTACGTGAATGTGACCTAAACACTATCCCTAGCAATTAGCATTCACAGATGATTTATTTCAGTTCTTTTAAGCAAAAAGTCTATGTTTAGAGCTTTCGGAATCAAATAATCAATTTCACAGTTTGACATTAGAAAAGCATAAGCACATAAATAAACCATCAACACAATGAAAGATTTTATATATAACCAGTCAGATTATAAAAAAATTACAATAAACTAATAGCTAACTAAACTTAATCTCAATAACAGAAAAAATTAGTTATATACATAATAACCTTAGAATACATAGCTAGATGAGATGGAAAGATAGTATCGATGATTCCACCGCTTCTTTTGGTGACAATTTTCTCCTCCTTTCCTCTGTTTTTTTTAAGTGTTTTGTGTTATGAGAGTGAATGCATTCCAATGGAGTGGTCTTGCATGCCTTTTATAAGCCTGGGAAAGCAATTAGAATTCTTTGTCATAAAGAAACATAAAGACGGTGGTGATAACTAGTTGGCCACTTGAATCCTCTCTGCTTCTTAATTTTTGTTTTTTTCCTAAACCACTTGACCGCCTCCTTTTATCTCCCTTCTACAACCAATTATATATAAATAAACAACCAATAATAATTTCTATGATTTGGTATATTTGAGCCAAAGCATGATGAAAAGTAAAAAAAATTATTCTCTCCCTCTTAGAAGTAGTAGTGTAAATAATTTTACATGAACAATAGTATTAAGATGCTATGATGCACGGAGATTAGGCATTTTGCAATGTTCACACTCATACAACATGTTAGATAATTCATAAAAATGTCCTAAATTTTGTTTTTTTTTTTTTTTTTTTTTTGCACGTTAGATTCAAACGCAACATAGACTCATCTAATGTGATAATAGACCTTTGATAGAAAATTAGAGCAAAAAGCTTTTAAAATCAATAAAATAGTATCTTCATTAGGTGCTTGAAAAATACTTTCATATGCCCTTTTCCATATACAAATATATTCATCATCATAGAATAAAATACTCCTTTGGGGTTCCAACTCATAGATGCCTAGGTAGGACTCATTTGGCCAATCTTTCTAGTAAGTTGTTATCTTTTAAAACAATTATTTAAAAAAAAATTATGAAAATTTTAATCAAATTATAGAATAACATACTTTTTTCTGCATACACTTAAGAAGCTCATGTTAATTGGTACAGTAGCCTTCTCTTGGTAGCAGTACAATTAAAGATACTTTGAACTGCAATTGGAAGGCAATGTAATTCACATAATCTAGGATGTTGGCTACCTTTTTTTCCTCCTCATAGATTTTCGACAAAGTTTTTAGCAATGTATATGCATACAGATCCAAATTGTAAGCTTTAATCTATACTTCTTCATGTCTGGTTTTATTCTAGTTTTTAGTAGTTTAGCTTTAACAAAGAGAAGAGGCATGAAACTCCTTCAAATGGGGATGTTGATCATACTCATGCAGCTTCACAAGGTAACATGACCTTACGTTGATCTAACGTGAGTGACGGTGTATCTGCACTCATCTAATTTTAAGTTTATCATGACCTTATGCCATTTGAATTCATAGATAAATGCACCCTTGCTCACGTTAGAGACTTTTCATTTTAAAAGTATGTTTTTTCCAAGCAAAATCGAGATGATTATATCATTTTCTATTGTTAAATCCCATGTTGAATTGCTAGACTCTTTGATTTCATTGTTTTCAAAAGGAAATGATGGAGAATACTTCGACTACACTAGCAGTAAATCTTAATGCTATGTTTGTTTGGATGTTTTAAAGTTGTCAAGGGGGTGGGAAAGAAGGAAAGTTATCTCGTTATATATACCAAGCACTAATCATCACAATAATTTCTTACTGAGAGAGCAACACCATTCTGTTGTGCCTATCAACACCATCGTGCTAGAAACAGTTTCAATGGCAATTTCTTTGTCAAAGCTACCTAACTACACCTTCAGCTATTGTTATAAATTTACATCTTTTTACTTCTAATGAATTTTCATGTTGATCACTCTAGAATTAAAGTTTATGCCGCATTTCAAATTCAGCTCGTTCTGAATTTATACTCTAAACAACAATATCATAGAACCTGGAAAGGCGATTCTTATTTTTCATATCCATGTAGATATTCAATCAATGTCAATATTCATCTAGCATATACCAAAATATGGAGGTAAGAAAGTTTATACATTTAATCAGGCAAAGCTAATACAAATTTAAAATGAATTTGGCATACTGTTATTTGACTATAGCTTAGCTCTTCTCTTAAAGCCTTGCCTTCGAATTTTGAGATTCCTTAGACCAATCAGGAGGAATTATTTTGTATTCTTGGACTGGCTCTGATTCCTTGCTTTCATCTTCATCTAGAATGTCCTTAGAGAACGCATTTGGATTGGCCTTGATGCAGTTCTGCAGTGCAACAAATGGATTTACACAGTCCGAGCCCTACAAAATTGGAGCAATAGCATATTCAACACTTGATGAGAATATCGAAATACAATACCTGAAAATTAAATATTTGAACTTTGCCTATATTAATGAGTACTAGTTGCTATTATAGAATATAGATAGATGGTGATTTGGTAACATGCACTGGCATGCTACCACATGAAACATAATTATTAATCATACTGAAGAAGCAACAGTAAGTTCATGTGCCAATCTGTAGAAGAGCCAAATGATGCCACGATTGGAAAGGCAAAAATTGACTACAACTTCTAAACTGAGAGATCTGTTACTGAGCCAGTTGATTCAAAAAAGACAGGTAGCGGTAGGAAAATAAAAAGAAACAAGAAAATTATAAAAAGTGTTGCCAATTAGAATTGCAAGTTATATCCAATGAAGCTGAAAGAATCAGTAAAAAGACTGACAACAATGTTGTGAAAAAATTGCGCATAAACTAGTTATTTTTCAATGAGAGTTTTTGAAAACTATTTCCATCAAAATAAAAACAGTTGGGTTTTACTTGTTTTCAAAACTTGATTTTGTTTTCTATTATTTAAGAACCAAATAAACATCCTAGACTTGTTTTGTTTTCACATTTTATTCTGTTATTTGTATTCTTGTCCGACAGCACCAGACATTAGACAACCTCCACCATTACCACTCAGCATCAACTGCTGCGAGTGTCCTCTAGTCTACCACCACCATTGTCAGCTGCACCATTTTTTTCTAAACATGCTCTCGAAACAAATTTTCCAGACATGGCTGTTCACAAAATCATTTATAAAATAGTTTTCAAAAATTAAGAAACTAAAGCAAACAGGCATCTCTGTTGGGAGGCCCGGATGATTCAAAGAAAGTGTAACCAAGGTTGGTCCACAGCCGTAATTAAGACCATGGCATCAACATTTTGTATATCTTTACGGTTGCAATTGTGGTTGCATCAGCCATCTGTAATATTGGACAATAATTTTCTGTAATAATATCATGCACCCAATACGACTGTGATTTAAAACCTTAAGTGTAACCAATAGTTGAAGACACACGAAACCACAAAAATAGCATACACCAACTAAATTATAATTCATTAATCTCACATCAAATTAATTATATTGAGTTTTCATCAACTAACAGCCATGTCAAATTGTCAATTGTAAATCACACTTATATTGTACCGTACACTAGCTCTTGTTTCAGGAATCAAAAACTCAAACTCTAATGTAATGAATAAAGCAAAGAAAGTAAAACATGAGACAAAGTGACAAACACCTTTTCTTCGGAAGTACTCTTGAGAAAACAGAGGAATGCCTCTGAGAATTGAGACCCGCAAGCACCATTTTTTAAGTCAGCAATACAAGGGCAATCAAGAGCTTTCTGAGCCATTTCGTCAACATTCTGAAAATTCCATAAAATTCCAAATTTTAATTGATTTGTTCACTAACCCAACTAGCCAAAGTTGATTTTCATGATTTAAATGAACAAACAAACCTCAGTGTTTTCATTTCCATATGCCGCAGCTTCTGAAATAAATGAACATAAACAAAATTAACCAAATATTTCAGCTAGACATTAACACAAACATGTTATGTGCATGAGAAATTAAAAGTGAAAAAACAAGGAAAACAAAAACGAAATCAACCTGCTATGACGGATTCCAGTGAAGTTGGATTGGAGGAATTGGAATTTGAATCCACTGCAGTTGTTGGAATTGTTTGTGCTTCTGCACTTTCAGTTTGACCCATATCTTCTTAGTTTTAGTTTTTGTTATGTATTCAATGAATGAATCAAATATCAAAACCCAATTCTCTTCTTATATATATACCTTTTCTTTGGTGAAAAGTAAAAGAGAAAAAAATATACCTTTTCTTTTTTACCAAAACCCCTTTGTCAAAAAAAAAAACCCCTTTTTCTCATGTCAAATTAATTAAATGGAAGTAATTTTGTTAAACTTTTCAAACATACTTAGTTATTGAATTTAAATATAAGCAAATATAATTAATTATAAATATTAAAATTAATAATTAATCTATTCATAAATTGTAGTTTAACTAACTGAAATTGTTAGGTTGAATATATGTGTTGTCTAGGATTTGAACATAAAATTTTATATTTGTTTGTGTTAAGTTTCATGTGGTATTTATTATTATTTTTTATTGAAGATATTTACCATTATAGATCCATTTGGATTTTGTTTATTTTTGGATTTATAAAAATAGCTTATGCAAATAAATAAATTTTTATGTTAACTCATGTGTTCACAAATAAAAATTGTATTTTTATTAGGTGTTTTCTCATAAAATGACTTAAAAATTATAATAATACAAAAAAACTTATTTATTTTCATAAGTTGTTTCACATAAGCTCAGTAATAAGTTAATCCAATTGGGTTTTATGCTATTTTATAAGTTTAAACTGGTAAAAATTGTATTTTTGAACTTATTTAGATTAACTTATTTTTGAACTTATGCAAATAGCTCATGCAATATAAATTAGGTTTTATGCTATTTTATAAGTTTAAACTGGTAAAAATTGTATTTTTATAAGTTATTTTATTATAAATTACCTTGACAAACTTATAATAATACCTAAAAATTATATAAGTTGTTTGTATAAACTCAAAAATAAGCTAATCCAAACAGGGCCTAAGTTTACAAACAAAAAATTTTAATAATTAATCTCATTTAATTAATATGATATATTAGGAGGTTTTATATGATTTTCGTCTTTATGCGGTGTTTATCTGTGGAAATCTCTATTTTATTTTTGAATGAATAAACCTTTATAATTTGCGAATAAAAATCAGGAATGACATTGAAGTTTCTCGAATGCATGAGCTCAAATTTGGATGTCTCATATGTTGAAAGTCTTCATTGGATGCACTTCACATAAGTTATGATTTATGAACAGAGAATTGAAGACCCAACTAGGAAGAAGAATGCAAAGTTGTTATCAGTTATCACCACATGGTGTGAGTCCAAAAAAATGATAAATAAATGTTGGTCTCAGAACAAGTGAGGTGTTATCAATATGCATCTTTTTACTTCTAAAGAATTTTCATGTGGATCACACTAGAATTAAAGTTTATGCAGCATTTCAAATTCAGCTGTTTCTGACTTTATACTCTAAACAACAATATCATAAAACCTGGAAAGGCAATTCTCATTTTCATATCCATGTAGATATTCAATCAATGTCAATACATCTAGCATATACAAAAATATGAAGGTAAGAAAGTTTATACATTTAATCAGGCAAAGCTAATACAAATTTAAAATGAATTTGGTATACTGTTATTTGAGTATAGCTCAGCTCAGCTCTTCCCTTAAAGACTTGCCTTTGAATTTTGAGATTCCTTAGACCAATCAGGAGGAATTATTTTTGTATTCTTGGACTGGCTCTGATTCCTTGCTTTCATCTTCATCTAGATTGTACTTAGAGAACTCATTTGACAGCACCAGACAACCTCCACCATTACCACTCAGCATCTACTGCTGCCTCTAGTTTCAAATTAATATTACCAAATAGATTATTTTTGTTCCAAAAAGAAGTTTCTCAAAATCATTTATAAAATTGTTTTCAAAAATTAAGGAACTCAAAGCAAACAGGCATCTCTGTTGCGAGGCTCAGAGGATTCAAACAGAGTGTAACCAAGGTTGGTCCTCCGCACCCGTGATTGAGACCATGGCATCAACATTTTTTATATCTTTACGTTTGCAATTGTGGTTGCATCAGCAATATTGGACGATACTTCTGTAATATCATGCACCCAATATGACTGTGATTTAAAACCTTGAGTGTAAAAATAGTTGAAGACACTTAGACACACAAAACCACAAACATAGCATACACCAACTAAGTTATAATTCATTAATCTCACATCAAATTGATTATATGGAGTTTTCATCAACTAACAGCCATATCAATTGTAAATCGCATTTATATTGTACCATACCTAGCTCTTGTTTCAGGAATCAAAAACTCAAACTCTAATGTAATGAATAAAGCAAAGAATTTGAAGTAAAACATGAGACAAACACCTTTTCTTTACTCTTGAGAAAACAGAGGAATGCCTCTGAGAATTGAGACCCACAAACACCACTTTTTAAGTTAGCAATACAAGGGCAATCAAGAGCTTTCTGAGCCATTTCCTCAACATTCTGAAAAATCAATCAAATTCCAAATTTTCATTGATTTGTTCACAAACCCAACTTACCAAATTTAATTTTCATGATTAAAACGAAGACAAACAAACCTCGGTGTTTTCGTTTCCATACGCTGTAGCTTCTGAAATAAATAAACACAAACAAAATTAACCAAATTTTTCAGCTAGACATTAACACAAACATGTTATCTGCATGAAAAATTAAACGTGAAAATAGAAACAGAAACAGAAACAGAAACAAAAACAAAATCAAGATGAACCTGCTATGACGGATTCAACAGACCGGGGATTGGAGGAATTGGAATTTGAATCCACTGCGGTTGTTGTAATTGTTTGTGCTTCTACGCTTTCAGTTTGACCCATCTTTTTGGTTTTAGTTTTTTGTTGTGCAAGATTCAAATATTAAAACCCTATTCTTGTTCTTATACCTTTTATTTTTTACCAAAACCATTTTTCTCTATTATCTTGTTGTGCAAGAATTGGGTTTTGATATTTGAATCTTGCACAACAATAAAATTAAAACCCTAAACCCTTTTTCTCTATTGTCTTGTTGTGCAAGAATTGGGTTTTGATATTTGAATTTGAATTTGAATCTTGCACAGCAAAAAAACTAAAACCCTAAACCTCTTCTCTAGTTTACAAAATCCGACTTTTACATCAAATCAATTAAATAATATAAAATATCAAAGTATCTAAATATATTTATATTGTATAGCAAAAATGATATTTGTTTTTAATTATATAAAATATTTAATATTTGAAAATTTTAATATATGAATTAAAATTAAGTGATAGAATCGATATGGTTAAAATTGATTAAAATTAAAAATTAATCTTTTCAACAAGAAAGAATCTTTATTATATACGTAGCGAGATTCCCACGGAGCCTTCTCGTGCATTCTCAAAAAAATTAGAGTTTTTGCTTAGGTGGTATTCAATTAGAGTTTTTCTATTTTATTTTGTATTTTTTTAATCTTCTCTAATCCATTATTTTTTAAGAAAACAAATTTTTGGATATATACTATTAAATTAATCGGATATATCTCTCTAATCCATTATTATAAAACAAAATTGTTGGATATATACAACTAAACTAGAGTTTTTTTTCTTTTTTCTTTTTTTTATCGAGTTTGTATTTTTATTTTTTTTTTGTCACACAATTAGAGATTCTCTAATATTTTTTATTGTAAAAACTTTAATATTATGCGAGTATATTTTTTTGTAAAAAATCTAATACTTTTTTTTAGAATCTCCGATATTTTTTTTTTTTTGTAGAAACTCTTTCTTTTTGTGGGGATTGGTACTTTTTAATTTTAGAAACTCTAATATTATACTATGTATCTTAATATTTTTATTATTATATTTTAATAATATTGCGTTGGTGAAATTCAATTAAAGCTTTTATAATATTATGTAGAAATTAAAATATTATATTTTAATTACTAACATATATTATATTTTTAATGACGACAAATTTATTTAATCCATGAAAAATATTATAAAATTTACAATTACATTTTGTTGATGGAGTCCCTATAAAGACATGAGAGTGAGGGAGAGAGAAAGAATCTCATAGTGTTGTTGAACGGGGAATGAGGGAGTACTTCTCATCCTACTATGTCCCTGTAACATCCTTAAACATATATCGCATTTTCATACTCAAGTAAATTAAATAAAATCGATTTCATAAATAATTGAAAGAAAAATATAGGCAACATTCAAAATAATATAAAATGAAAAATGACATAGACAACCTTCAAAAGAAAATGAATAACATAAGCAAATCAATATTATTAAAAATAAAAATTATCCTGTTAGAGAAATGTAGAAATAGTGCGAGAGAGAGAGAGAGAGAGATAGAGTCTCTCACGGATGTAGAATGAAAAACGCGTAACAATTTCGATCCCACTATTAAAAATGCATCTAGATTAATTAAATTTTCATCTGAGAATTAAGTTTATAATTATTTTATATTTAAAGGGTCACTGTATAATCCTGGAGATGAAGATGAAAGAAAAAATCTATCTCTTAATAGTATATAACGGGAAGCGAAATAATATTCTTCATCTCGCTTTATCCTATAGCATTCTTAAATATATATCATGCAAAATCTATATCAATTTTATCTTACTATTTTTAACTAAATTGTTCAAATAATATATTAAAATAAACAAATAAATAATAATAAAAAAGAGAATAATCCCGTGTACGGCACGGGCTAACATACTAGTTATATACATAGCGAGATTCCCACGGAGCCTTCTCGTGCATTCTCAAAAAAATTAGAGTTTTTGCTTAGGTGGCATTCAATTAGAGTTTTTCTATTTTATTTTGTATTTTTTTTAATCTTCTCTAACCCATTATTTTTAAAGAAAACAAATTTTTGGATATATACTATTAAATTAATCGGATATATCTCTCTAATCCATTATTATAAAACAAAATTGTTGGATATATACAACTAAACTAGAGCTTTTTTATCTTTTTTTTATCGAGTTTGTATTTTTTTTTTGTCACACAATTAGAGATTCTCTAATATTTTATATTGTAAAAACTTTAATATTATGCGAGTATATTTTTTTGTAAAAAATCTAATACTTTTTTTTAGAATCTCCGATATTTTTTTTTTGTAGAAACTCTTTCTTTTTTTGGGGATTGGTACTTTTTAATTTTAGAAACTCTAATATTATACTATGTATCTTAATATTTTTATTATTATATTTTAATAATATTGCGTTGGTGAAATTCAATTAAAGCTTTTATAATATTATATTTTTTTTGTAGAAATTAAAATGTTATATTTTAATTACAAACATATATTATATTTTTAATGACGACAAACTTATTTAATCCATGATTAAATATTATATATTTTCTATATAAAAATTATGTGAACACTTCAGCTAAAATTTGATTTGACATGTATCTATTATCCAATCATTCAACATGTAATATTTCTATGTTGAATTTTTTAAAATAATAAAGAATTAACAACTATTTTTTGTTCATGAAGTAGCTATAGGGTCCGTAATGGACACGAAAGACAGATAGAATTAGAGAGAGTTTCGATGGTGTAGAATGAAAAACGGGGAGCATTCTAACCCTCACTATTAAAAATATACATTGATGAATTAAAATTTGAATTTTGAATGTAGAAGTTATCCATAATTTTATATTTTGTCATTGGGATTACTTATTCAAAATTTTATCTAACACGATGAAACATGATCCCCATGATGAAAATTGTATGTAGATGATAGTGAGAACTGAGCACGAGAATTTTATTGATATCCATTAAAAAAATATATAATTAACAACTTTTTTATTGATAGAACCCTATAGAGTTTTGAGAGAGAGGGGGGGTTTCTCGGTGGTATAAAATGAAAAATCAGAAGCACTTTCCACCCAACTACTAAAAATACACACTGACTAATTAAAATTTGAATTCTAACAGTAAGGCTTATCCATATTTTTATATTTTATTATTGGGATCATTTATTCAAAATTTTATTTAGCACGATGAAAATTGGTTCACCATGAAGAAAAGTGTATGTAGAAGATAGTGATAAATGAGCACAAAAAATTTATTCATATTGATAAATGAGCACAATTTCCAAACGTTGACTTTATATATTTTTATAAAAATTCTATACAAAATTTCTATTTACGGGGCTTAAAGAGTGCACCAGCATTTACCATAAAAATAATATAGAATTACCAACCATTTTTTGTTGATGGAACCCCTATAAAATCGTGTAAATGAGACTAGAGACTAGAGAGATAAAGAGAGAGAGAGAGAGAGAGAGAGAGAGAGAGAGAGAGAGAGAGAGAGAGAGAGAGAGAGAGAGAGAGAGAGAGAGAGAAAATCTTTGAATGGTATGTAATGGGAAAAAGAAAACACTTCTCACTACACTATTAAAAATATATATTGACTAATTAAAATTTGAATTCCGACTACGGGAGTTTTTCCATATTATGTGTACATCGCACTTTCACTATATTACATCCAACTGAAAAAATCTATGGAAATTAAAACCTAAAATAAATTAATATAATTTTAATTTTTTATAATCGATAGGTTTTTTATTTATAATTTCGATTTTAAGCTTTCCATAAACATTCGTTCAAATCTTTTTCTGGATGCTAATTTATCAATGTGAGAGAAAATTCATACATAGATTTTTCCATTTGACGCTCACACATGAAAATTGATTATTTGTGGTACAATGACAAAAAATAGTTTGAGTATAGAAACACGGTCAAAGTATGTTAATTTTCATTTGAAAAATATTATAAAATTTACAACTATATTTTGTTGATGGAGTCCCTATAGAGACGTGAGAGAGAGGGAGGGAGAAAGAATTTCATATAGTGTTGTTGAACGGGGAATGAGGGAGCACTTCTTATCCTACTATGTCCCTATAACATCATTAAACATATATCGCATTTTCATACTCAAGTAAATTAAATAAAATCAATTTCATAAATAATTGAAAGAAAAATATAAGCAACATTCAAAATAATATAAAATGAAAAATGACATAGACAACCTTCAAAAGAAAATGAAGAACATAAGGAAATCAATATTATTTAAAATGAAAATGATCCTGTGGGAGAAATGTAAAAATAGTGAGATAGAGAGAGAGAGAGAGAGAGAGAGAGAGAGAGAAAGAGAGAGAGTGTGAGAGAATCTCTCACGAGTGTAGAATGAGAAACGCGTAACACTTTCTATCACACTATTAAAAATGCACCTAGATTAATTAAATTTTCATTTCGGAATGAAGTTTATAAATATTTTATATTTAAAGGGTCACTGTATAGTCCTGGAAAGATGAAAGAAAAAATCTATCTCTTAATAGTGTATAACGGGAAGCGAAATAATATTCTTCATATCGCTTTATCCTATAGCATTATTAAATATATATAATGCAAAATCTATATCAATTTTATCTTACTATTTTTAACTAAATTTTTCAAATAATATATTAAAATAAACACATAAATAATATTAAAAAAGAGAATAATCCCGTGCACGGCACGGGCTAACATACTAGTTATTATTCATAAGTCATGGCTATAAATGAATGTTCGCAGTTTGGTTTGGATCGGTTATGAGACAAAAAGTTATCTGATTCACAGAGAAAAAAAGCATACAGTTTTATTCGGTTTTTGAATGATTAGAATAATATTTGATCCTATTCAATCCAATTTTATGCGGTTTACTTCGGTTCGATTTTATTCAATTTTAAATAAACAATACATAAATACTTGATCTGTAGACATAAAAATTAATAATTAATCTCTCTAGTAATTTGATATTTTTTTCAAGTAAATTAATTTGATATAATAAAAAGGAGAATGTTAACTTGTGCCCTTAAGGCACATGACAAGAAAGACAAATACTGTATAGAAATTATGTTTTGGAATTTTATGCGTTTTTACTTTGATGCATTAAATTTCTTAGCTTATTAAATGCAAATTTATCCTTCATCTTGTTAATACTAATTTCATCTTTATGATCTTGTTAATATAAATTAAAAAAATTGATAGTAGTAGTAAATTTATTAATAATTTATATTGTTTATCCAAGTTTATCCTTTTAAAGAGATAATTAATTTATTTCCATATCATAATACTGTGGATATTTTGAGGAAAAAATAATTTATGTTGTTAAAAATTTAAAAGCAAACTTATAAAAAGGAGTAAAATTTTCAAGAGTATCTATCTATATTTTAAGATAGAGATAGATCATATATTTAACACATTATATATATCCTATTGAGATTATTTAAAACGAGTCTCACTAAATTCAAGGCCGGTCCTGAGTATTTGGAGGCCCTATCTAAATATTAAGAATAAAAAAAAAAGTAGTCAGCATAAATAACATTCAAAAGAGACACATTTTAATCAATAACATTAGAATACATCTTCAAACTAATAACATTATCTACTTTACAATTCTATATAAAAAAACTTTCTAATAATGATGCTTCTTTTTTTACAATAAGTTACGTATAAAATTAATAGTGCGTCTATTAAACTTTCTCTTTTCGAGTAGTAAAATATTTTTAGTAGTAACAAAGTCATTAATATTTTTTATACATATATAAAAAATTTAATAGACCGATATAAACAGTTGGAGGCCCCTAAATATTTGAGGCCCTGCGCGGTGACACACCTTGCACACCCACAGAGCCGGCCCTGACTAAATTGGAAAGATCCACAAAATTTAACGAGATTAATATAAATTTTAACCAATATTAATAATAGTGGCAAGTAATATTTTCTGAATTACCATGTATTATTTATTAGTACGAAGTTTCCACTGTCATTTAACTGGTGAAATTTTCGCCGAGAAATCTATAAAGCATGCAATATAGGTTCTCTTCTCCCAAACTGAATTTTAGTGTCAAGTAATATGTTGCTATCAATTTTGTTTCCACAATCCACAAAAGCAATAATTTAAGATCTATTAACAACAAAATAAGGAACAAAAAGTTGCATAAGCCAAGCCAGACATAAACTTTTCAAGAATTATCAATTAGTCAAATAGTGGTTGCCGGCTAGAGTTGTGAAATAACCTATCATATTCTTCAATACACAAATTGAATCTTATAAACGGTATATATCAATCTCTTATATAATACAAAAACAACAGGTTAACCATTTAACATAAACAAGAGACAACCTCGTCTGCTAGTTGCCTATGTAAACCATTAAAAAAGGTTAAATAAAACATCACATCTTCCAAACAAACAGCACACAAACAATTAGAAAATTCCCTCATTTGTCACTACTTGAAAATTACTCTATTATTATACATCTAATATGCCTTATTTTATAAGTACATGGAAGAAACTAATTAACTTAAAAGTCTTTGGTTCTATCTTCTATGATTATGATCTAATTAATATCTATCAACCTATTGTTTTTGGTCAATGATCCAATACTATTAACCCCTTCAAACCCTTCAATCTTTCTTGTTCAATATCTCAAAAGTTTTTCTCTTTTTTTCATTACAATGACCATGGAACCAAACCCAACATCAGATCACATTCTTGACTGGCTTGAAGGTTCTGGCTCTTTCTTTCCATCATTTCCATCATTCTTGGATGATCCATATAACAATGGTTACATCCAAGAGTATCCGTTATGGGATCAGAACCAAGATATAAACAACCAGTATCAAATTGATGTCAATACTAATTCTCCTAATGGCACCAACAGCACCAACAACATTATTGCTGCTAGTACTACTACAAGCACAACATCACTCGAGCCTAATATTTCTAACAATATACCCTTTTCTGATTTACCGAAGAAACGTAATGCCGAGGATGAATCAGGTCTCAAAAAACAATCACAAAACCAAAAGAACAAGAGAATCAAGAGCCGTCCGATGAATGAAGCTAATAATGGAGATGCAGCTATTGAAGGGACAGTGGTTAGAAAACCTGGTGGGAAAGGGAAAGGTGGAGGTAAGGCCAATGGAAATAACAGTAGCAATGGAAACAACAAGGATGGTAGGTGGGCTGAGGAGTTGCTCAACCCTTGTGCTACAGCCATAACTGGTGGAAACCTGAATCGCGTGCAACATCTCTTATATGTTCTTCATGAGCTAGCCTCAACTACCGGTGATGCCAACCACCGACTCGCAGCGCATGGTCTCCGAGCACTGACACACCATCTATCTTCATCTTCATCATCTACCACATCTGGGACTATAACTTTTGCATCTACAGAACCGCGATTCTTCCAAAAGTCATTACTGAAGTTCTATGAGGTTAGCCCTTGGTTTTCCTTTCCTAATAATATAGCAAATGCTTCCATCCTTCAAGTCCTAGCTGAAGAGCCGAACAATTCGCGTTCTCTTCACATACTTGACATTGGAGTCTCTCATGGGGTGCAGTGGCCAACTTTTCTAGAGGCCTTGAGTCGTCGACCTGGTGGACCTCCTCCTCTGGTTCGCCTCACTGTGGTTACTGCTTCATCAACTGAAAAGGACCAAAATATGGAAACCCCATTTTCAATAGGTCCATGTGGTGATAACTTCTCTTCTAGACTCCTTGGTTATGCTCAGTCCATAAATGTCAATCTGCAGATAAACAAGCTTGATAATCATCCATTGCAGACGTTAAATGCTCAAAGTGTTGACACCTCCCCTGACGAAACTCTTATTGTCTGTGCTCAGTTCAGGTTGCACCACTTGAATCATAACACTCCCGATGAAAGAAGTGAGTTTCTGAAGGTGTTAAAAGACATGGAGCCTAAAGGGGTTATATTGAGTGAGAACAATATGGAGTGTTGCTGCAGTAGTTGTGGAGATTTCGCCACTGGATTCTCTCGAAGAGTGGACTACCTATGGAGATTTTTAGATTCAACCAGTTCCGCATTCAAAGGCCGTGAGAGTGATGAAAGGAGAATGATGGAAGGTGAGGCTGCAAAAGCATTGACAAACCAACGTGAGATGAACGAAGGGAAAGAAAAATGGTGCGAGAGAATGAGAGAAGCAGGATTTGCAGGGGACGTATTTGGAGAGGATGCAATTGATGGAGGTCGAGCTTTGTTACGGAAGTATGATAATAATTGGGAGATGAAAGTAGAAGAAGAGAACAGTACAACTGTGGGACTATGGTGGAAGGGTCAACCTGTTTCTTTCTGTTCTTTGTGGAAACTGGATAAACAGAGTACTTCAAGCTCAACATTGACAGCAAGGCTTTAAGCAAGGTAGCTTGGTGTAGGATATAGAGGTTACAAGTGCCACCATGATGAAACTATTCCTTATGCTAAATTTTCAACTATGAAAATGTTTGTATAATAGAGAGCTGCAAATTATTTAATTGATGTCTGTTTTGTTATGATTGATAATGGTAGTATTGATTCAGAATTGGTACCTGTTGCTTTTCTGCTACGAATCTGCAAATTAAACCATATAAAGCTAACAAATATCGGATTAAAAATCGAAAGACTCATCCACTACTCTATTTGTTAACATATCTGTCAATTGTTAGTTCTGTCTCCTTTGAATAAAATTTGTTCAGACCTTAACCCCATATGTTCCATTAAAGCTGAAGCATTAAAATAAAAATCATATTTTCTTAACTAGTATTTAGGAGTGTCTCACAAAAATCTAATGTTAACCAACAAATGAGCACGGGTCTCACCCAAACAAACCACAGTCTGGTCACATTCTCGGTTATCACCAGCACACTGAAAAATATGCATATTTTGCAAGTGGTAATAATACAAGTAAAAAAGGAATATCTGTGGAATAAAAGCAAACACCACATGCAATTATAAAATTGGGATTCAACTCTAAGATGAGAAACAACTACTGAAATTACATTCACATTCATAACAAATCCTGAATTTACTAAAATATACTTCATTGATTTTACTAAAAACAGTAGAAATATTCGACTTTTCTCCCTAAATATATACTACTCAATAGAGGAGTTTAAACTCCTCCAACAAGTGAGAAGTCGGGTGTGACTTAATAAACACAACTTCCCCATTCAAGTCATATTTAAATATCTAAACTAGCTAAATTAATGTGTTCACATATAATGCGAGCAAAGCGGGTTTTCCCTAAAATGAGATATCTATACAAATAAAGTGCATCCCTCGTCATTAACAAGCACGGAAGCCTCCTGCTACAGTGAAAGGAAAAACCAGCCTCTGTCTACTCAAGATTCGAAGATTCGCACTGAATCCCGAATTTCCTGACGACAAACTGGACACTTGGGTGCCACTTCACTTTCAACTGACATAGCACACCCTTGGCAACATACAAGATGCCCACATGGAATAAAAACAGAACGCCTTCTCCTCATCAGACATATAACGCATAATTGTCCATCTGGAACATCTCCAACCTCATCATCAGAATCAGCTTCAATGATTGTTTGCCTTTGTTGCTGGATCTGCCTATGTTCCTTCCATTGTTTCCATTTATTCCAGTTCCTGAGAAAATGAAGGTTTGTCTTCAAATCAATTCTAAGCACTAAAATAATATCATTTTAAACCAATTGTGCGATTCTGATGATTATCAAAATTAAGGCCATCACTCTGAGTGCCAACCAAATTAAACAATTCCTCTATTGGTTCATCATGGTGAAGTTTATCCAACCAAAGCCACAGGAAAAAATTGTAAAGTTGGCATGATTAACAGAATTCAATACATCACGTAAACAATTAAGTCTAAATGGACTGGTAGTGGTCATGAAAACCAGCATACCTCACAATTGCATAGCCGATGATCCCAACTGACATTGTACCAAGAGCAATGCCACTCCAAAACAGCAGTTTCGCTTTAAAGGAAAGATCTGCAATCATCTGTTCTTTACTCAAGTCAGACCTACAAAAAACATGAATCATTATTTACTGATATTATTTTAAGCTATATGTGCTCAAACATGAAGAAAATAAAACATCAATAATTAGTGGTCTTATTATATTTCACCGGAAGCAATTATACTTCACAGATGGCTGCTATACTTGTTGACAAGAAAGTATGTACAGCTTCAATAATAATCACATAGATAGATGCCAACTCCCCTCTCATACTCACCAATGAGAATATAAAAGTTAATTAATTAATAATTTTAAAAAATAAAACAGAACAAAATGTTGTAATTCTACAAGCTATGACATACAGACCATGGTTGTCAAACTCGAGATCCCATCAAAGATCATTTGGGTATAGAAAGAGCCTAAATCGTAGGATCCCACCAAATAGAAAAAAATATAGAAATAAATAAGAAAAATAAACTTAACATAATAATCCTAAAAAAACATAATTTTTTTTATTGATTTAAACATAAAGATGAGAGAGTTTGACCTAGACATAAATTACAGAATTTTTTTATTAATTCCCAACACGGAATAATAATTGCAAAGATGAGAAGTGGGAAAGTAATTAATTTCTCAATTAAAAGTTAAAACCCACCAAGTCCCAAAAAAAGGATACGTTCAGTGTATCCCTTTTTTTTCCCTTTTTTGAGACTAGTGTATCCCTATTTTTTTCCCTTTTTTGAGACTAGCGTATCCCTCTTTGGATAAAACGGGTCGCCTTCATGCAAAACCAGGTTGTAAAGGTGTGAGTTGTTCCAGGTCAAAAAAACTCTAATCGGGTTGAAATGTGCAAAACTGGGTCAAAAACATGTTAAACCAGCACGATCTTCCTCTGTGCATTCACCGCTCTGGCCTCTCAAACGATTTTCGTACTGCTCTAACACGGTGGAGGGAGAAAAACGCGATCTCACAATCTAGTTCATGCTCTTAACAACCATGGCACAGATAGTTCAATTTACATCCTGTATCATACTCGATAATCTCTGATACACTCAGATACACCGTCGATATGCGCGGTGAAGTATCGAAAATCATTTTTATAATTAAAGAAATCAGAGAACTGCAATAATATACTTATTATATTTTGTGAATTTATTTTATATAGGTGTCCTAATCGTACAGTATCCTATATTTTTCAGGGAGCGACGACGTATTGTCGTATCTGTATTATGCACTGTATCCAATACCCGTATTTATCCTAAGTGAGCTTGAAACAATCCCTACTATCATTATTACCAATCGTCTATAAATATCAAATGGAACATGGTTTCCCATGATCAACATTATAACAGTAAGAAACTTACAGAAAATATGGAAGATCATTGCAAAACTTGATTTCAGCAATTCCATTTCTTAAACTGCAAAGGCCTACAGCACTGATATCCTTCCCCAAGGGAAGAATTTTCTCTTCCTCAAGCACTCCAATCTACAAGAAAGAAAACATCATATATTAACATTCCAGTAAATCTGATATACCAAAGATGAAGTGATCAACAATCTCACAAGAGATCGGGCCAGAGGCAAAATTCCAAACTAATAGGGAATATTAACTTACCGGATATTCATGCCCAAAAAGAGCTTGCAAGAAAGTATATGGAGGAGAATTTATGGGTTCCAATTTATGATAAATTGTTGTAAGAGGTAAAGGATGTGTTGAACCATCCATGCTGACAACAACATATTCAGTATTTGGCCGCCGTCCAACTTCAATGAGAACAAAAGGGACCTAAAATATAAATATCGTTAGAATATCTACAAATATTTAATAACGTCATTACTGTATAATTGTTGCTGCATGATTATTAATGTATCTTGGAATGTGTTAGTATCTTGAGACTTAGATGATCCTTTAGGAGTGGTTCCTATCTTTCATGATTTGTTTAAGTGTTTCCTTTTTTATTATGGTAAAGACTTGAGAGTCTAGTATTACTATAAGCAGGAATTGCAATTTTTCAGTTTTTTAACACATCATAAATCAGGGAAGCTCCTATTATGCTCCTTTTTTTTAAGGTCCACCGGTGCACCTCTCTTATTAACCTTCTATAGCCGATTTTTTAATAAAAAATTGAAAGTGGGCCCATTAATGCTGCAAATTAAAAAGAAACAATTTTTAAAGAGAGAGCGTTGATTATGTTTTTGCCCCTTGTAACTGGTCATCGGTCTAAGTCCATAATCATCTTCTTCCCTTTTTAACTTTGTGAATAAAGAACTCACATTAAAATTGCATCTAGGTCCAGGGTCATCGATGACTCAACCATACCATCTAGGATCATCAAAGCTGTCACAAGGCTGGTGAACTCAATTGGCATAAATTTTTAAAATAGCACCGAAGTCATTAGTGGTACCTCAAAAGTTTATCTCCTAATAATAACCTCAAAACAATGAATAACTCTTTCCCTTTCTGCAGCAACAATTCTTTGTGACTAGAACAAAGGAATGCGCGTTATCCTTGTTGTTTCTATGTGTTCATCTTCCACCGCCTCCCTTCTCCGTCCATCACAGTGGCGGCACATTCTCCCTGTCTTGCCGCGTCGCCATCTTGCATTCTTGCCGTCATCGTCTAAAATCATTGTGGTTGTCTAAATCGCATGATAAAACCAATCCACTCTGCTTCTTTTTTCCCTCTGCAGATTTGTGTGGAACCTTGCGGGTTTAAGAAATTTTTATGGAAGTAAAATATAACAACACTAATAGATCTTGAGATTGGTAATGGCCTTGCTGATGTAGGTATAAAAATATTGGATTCTGAATCATATAAGTTTGATAATGGATTTTCATGAATTTTTATTTTTCTAGAACATCACGTGCTAATGGATGCTTAATACACTTGATTGATGTTAAAGATGGTTTCTTTCACAAATTTCATTGACGGCTACACAGCTAGAAAGCAAGAATGCTGCCGCTGTGATCCACGGAGAGGGGCGGCGGCGAGAAGAAATGGGAGAGACAACAATGAGGTGAAAGATGAAACGATTTGCTCAGAGAAACAAGGAGGACAAACACGTCATTTTATTTTTATTAAAACAAATACTTAAATTTTAAGTTTTAATCTCAAAAGAGTGCTACCTGCTCTAGCAGGTCAAATGAAGAAATCCACCGGTGGACCCCAAAATTTGGGGACCATAATAGGGTTGTCCCATAAATCAGTATTGAATATTATTCTCTAGAGTTTGATCTCTCTTTTCCTCATTATCTTCCCAAATATCTATAATTAATATTAATATGATAGAAAAACAGTACCATATCTATGACATGTTCCCTTACTATTCAATTATAGAGTTCCCTAGAATCTAGAACTCTATTGTAATGATGTTATCTCCATACTTATTTTCTCATACACAAACTCCTGCCATTGAAATTTAGACCAAGGTCACTCTTCCACAACCATGGATGCCAGATCTACCCTCATAAGTATTTCTATAAGATATTTTTGTATATTCTAACAAAGATTTGAAAATAGTCCTACAACTACAACATAAACTGAGATATTCTAGCATATCCTGATCAGCCAGGTCCTGAAGTTGTATTACTGTCAAAGCTTCAAAATACTGCCATGCACCACTGACCAGAATCTACCCAGCTTAGCTCATTTGTGAGTGAGAAAGCAAGTGAAGTCCTCTTTCTTCTTGGTTTACACCCCTCCAAACTCCAAAGGGTCTTCATTGTGTTGTGATCCTCTCCTAACCTATACATAGTGTTTTCAGGTCCAAACCAGCTTTATTTTTACTTATTTTCGGTTGGGGGGAGGTGTTTATTTGTCTTTCAGCATATTTAGGATCTTATCAAATCTTCATATTTGCTTGTCTTTACTTTTTTATCATTATCTTTACCCATAGATAGCCAAGTCGGCCAACAGTAAAGTAACATTCACACCAATGTTGATTTTTCTTACAGTACATGATCATTTTGACAGAATAATATTACCTGTAACTCACACCAGCCAAAGATACAGTTTGACCCTGTCTCTAGTCCAAGACACTGTTGCCCCATCTCCAATCTTGTTTTCCATTACATTGTAATTTTAGTTTATTTTATTTTAGTATATGTTTAATTATATAAGTTATAACATGAGCTCATGAGCTTTAGTTATAGAGGAGTGTTGGAATTGGAAAATCTAGAAAATATTTCATATTATCACCATGGTATCTTAAAACTTTTTAGAGTATCTCAAAACTCAAATACATTGATAAGATCATACTAGAAATTTTGGATACAATATATGAGCCACAAGTAACAAAGTTATGCATTACCTTTCTTAAGGATGTGGACTCTTGTTGTCTCCAAGATCTTGTAAGTATGGCTCGAAGATCAGAAGTCCATCCAAATAAACCCTTCCATTCATTGTATATACACTTCATGACAATCAAATATAAATTAGTCTTCTAATTCACAATTAAATTGCATGAAATTTAAGTTGGAATCAAATTTACACTCTACGACAAGAAAACTATTTCCATTACAAGTAGAGATCTTCTCATTGCTTAAAAGAAATGCACATTTCCATTATTATGATTTTAGGTAGATATGAATCAACTGTGAAGTGATTTTCATTGCCCCCACTAAACACAAACTTAACATTGACAAATGAAGCAGGAGTACGAACACTCCTCATATTAGACGTGTCACAGTGTCGGACACATGCCACTGTCTGACACCAACACATGATTCCATCGAATTACGTCATTTTCTCAAATTATTACAGGTGTTGACATGTCGGTGTATGGATTTTATAGTGACAACATATAACCCCACTTCCCAACACTTCAATAATCATATTCAACTTCCAATCAAAGGCGTATCCGGTGTCTGACACATGTGATTAAGTTAATTTAATCCATTCATTAACATTTTTACCAATGTCAGTCAGTGTATGTGTCGTGTTCGAATTTGTGTATGTGCTTCATAGTTCAACATTCATTCAAACCCTAAAAGTAGCAAGTAATCAGACCAAAGAATAGAGTTCCTTGTGTTTAATCACAATTTAATCAACCATAAAATTCAAGACAAAAAGAAGAAACGGTTACCGTTTGAGTTCTTTGAAGAACAACACCTTTATCACCAGACTCACGAGAAACTAAGACATCAGGCCACAAGGTTTTCCAACTACCATCAACAGCAGACTTAGCATCAACAGTACCACGGACAATTACGATTTTGCCATCATCGGAGTATCCTTCAGCATCTGAATCAGTCTCGTTTAGGAGCGAGCGTAGGTCGGAGACGGAAACGGAAGGAGCGTGGCTGATTTTTTGGAGAGCGGCTGAGGTGACGGTGAATTTGCGAATGGAGCGAACGGCGACGTAGGCTACGGCTAAACCAAAAACGGCGCCGTCAAAGGATAGGGCTAATTGCGAGAGAAGAGAGATTAGTGCTTGCTCTTGAGAAGACATTGATCATTCATTCGTGCTCAACACGATGAAATTGCATGTGCAGAATGAACACGAAGGAGCTCGACGACGTCGTTAAGCGCTTAAGTGTTACCGTGTTGATATTTTCTCTTGGGAAGCAATTTTTGTTGAAGTACTAGATTACTAAAATAGCCCTAACTAATTATGCATATTCTCTTTTGTCAAAAAAAAAAATTATGCATATTCTCTAAAAAGTTAATATGAGTATATTTTATAGGGTTTGTTGATATTTCGAGAAAATCTAAAGCTAATTGTGTTTGTTTATAATAAAAAGAAAATCTATTTTTTCATAATAGGAAGTTCCTATCTAGGTTCCTTATTATTTTATTTTTTTTCACCACCAGTTGAATCTGGTTTGGGGGTCAGTTCTGGTATTAAGTGGTTTCAGCCCCCTCCCGATCGCAGTTGCGGGGGATCGAACCGTGGTCCTCCCTACCAAATTCAGCGTCAATCACCACTGAATCAACTAATAATTGGTAGGTTCCTTATTTTTTTAAAAATAGATTCTTGAAATAGCTTTTCATTTTGAGGTTAAAAATGATTTTTTAAAAAAAAATATTTTTTGAAAAAATCTATAACAAATATCATAATGATTATAAAATAATTTTTTTTAAGAAAAAAATAGATTTTTTCTTAAAAAAATCCAAAACAAACGTACTCGTAATCACATAAAACGTAACTAGCATACACCATAATAAAATCACCTAGTGTGAAGGTGTACAAGTTTCTTGCGTAGATATCTAACATATTAAGCCTTACCTGCCGGTGGTTTAATGAAGAAGTATGCAAGTTGTGTTTTAGTATGTATACGAAGCAATTTGAAGAGACCTTTCTGAAGTCTTTTCCTCACAAAATAACAATTGATCTCAAGTTGTTTGGCCATCTCATGAAAAACAGAATTGACAACAATGTATCACTTTGATTGTCGCAATATATGGCTGGCGGTTTAATGCATTGCATTCCTAACTCATCGAGAATATCTGAAGGATTAGATGTAGTTGGATCCACCAAGAAATTGCATATGTAGTCAAACAAGTGAATAGGTTTATGTTTGGTTAACTGGTTGATCTTTTGAGATTAAGACCAATGACAATATCAAGGTTATTGTCAATGTTAGTAGGGTCAGGGTCATCAATGATAGGTTCATTGGTGGTTGAAAATGGTGTTGGTGAAGTCGAATCTTGATCAATGTTGGGTGTCAAGATCAGTGTTGGATTCATTATTAGTGACAGGGTCAAGATTAACGGGATTAGCAAGAATAGGGTGAATGGAATGATAAGAACAGTACTGTTTGAGAAGTTTGGATCAAAATAGCAAGGCTCTTCCAACATTTAAAACGTGTTAGTGTTTTCTTTCTATGCACCCATTTTTTGTGTCTCTACACAACTAGTTTGATGTTCTATGCCATTGAAAGCAAAGAACTGAGACATCAATAACTCTGGACCATTGTCGCTTCTTATTGTTTTGATTTGACAATTGTGTTTTGATCATGATTAAAAAAATTGAACAAGGTTAGATACTTCAGATTTTGGTTTGCATAAAATGATCCAAGTGAATCTACTATAACCATCAAGAGTAGTAAGGAAATATTTGTGTCCATGAATAGAAGTAATATAAATTGGACCCCAATCATCAAAATGAAACAACTCAACATTTACTAGCTTTATTTGAACTGAGAGGAAATTAAAATTGTTTGTGTCTTGCATGATGACAAATAACAAATATCACAGACAGAATAACGATCAACATTACAAAAGGGAAATTCTTATGCAAATCTAACAATCTAGTATTGGATAAGTGTCCTAGTCTAAAATGCCAAAGGGTTTTCCTTAGGAATGAAGGTGGATGAAGTAGCTTGAGATGTGGCTATGGTGACTGGTGCATCTTGTATGGTCATGTAATACAACCCCTCAAGGAGCTCAGCCAAACCAATCATCTTCGAGGTCTTTCTTTCCTGTATCAAACATTTAACATGATCAAATGTGACAACATATTCGTTAAACATGATCAAATGTGACAATATATTTGTTATCAAGGCAAAGTTTGGGGACAGATATCAAGTTCAGATTAAATCTGGCAAATAACACATTTGATATGACCAAGCCACGAGAGAATTGAAATGTGCCATCATATTTTGCTATAGACACATGACCAGTTGGCATTCTAACATGTATATGGGTAATGTACTGATATGAACTGAAACATTTCAACGAGGAACGGATGTGACCACTTGCACTAGAATCTACAATCCACGATCCTAATGCTGAGCTATTTAAGGAATAAGCTAATTTAGTGATATTTTATCATATATCTTATCTTATCTCTATCCAACTCATTAATCTTTGAATTTTTTTTAATAGTTTCTCTTATAGTTTTTCTAGGTATTCCTCTGCTGCCTCTAGTGATTTGACTCCCATTTGGTTCCACATAAGCATACATAATAAGTTTTAAAACAAAAATTGACAGATTCTCAGCAACATGGGATGTGAAAATAGTGTAAGATATAGATGGAAAAAATGAGACCGATGATTAATATAATGAGTAAAAGAGAAGGAAAAAGCTTGAAATTGATGTAAGAACCTCTTATGAAAATTACATGAGATTTATTCCAAGTATTAAAAAAAAAAAACCTATACCTGCTAAGGGAAAATTTTCTTCCAACAGACTCAAAAAAGGCATAAAAATTACACAAGCGCCTGTTGTAATCCATAATTAATGTTGGCTGAAGCAAATGAAGAAAACCTGTCTCATACTTCCCACCTAGGCTGGAAAAAAATTCTTTAGCTCAAAAGTTTCACTATTTGGCAGGCTGAAGGTGAATAAAGTTGAACCCAAGCATACTCATGCTTGTGAGCCAAACTTGCTTCAGTAGACGCTATTACCATTTACCAGCACAAGTTTATTTCTATTTTCTGTTATTATTGTCTTTTCTATTTCTTGGCGCATCCAAACAGTGTGAAACCAGGGAAATGCAACACAGAATATAACAAACGATTTTGGTATTAGGCATATGTGTCAGCCAAACTAGCGATACAAATTACAAAACATGAATACTCACAAATTTTGACTCAAATCTCATCTAGAGTGGCTATTGAAATTTTAATGGTTGGTGCACATAGATACATGATAACCTTCATCTTAAACAGCAAGAGATTTAACCAGAATTCAACCTTCCTGTGACTCTGCATGTTAGAATAGCTACCATATTAGAGCTAGAAAAACTTGCAGCGTTTCAACTTGTGCTGAAGCAGAATAGATACCATATTAGAACTAGAAAAACTTGTAGTGTTTCAACTGACGTTGAAGAACAGAAAAGCATTTTTTTAATCATACATTCATACCATGTATGGCTTCCATGTTATTGTCCTTGTAAACACCTAGGGGTGATCCATGTACAGAGAGAAGCATCTCACCAGGCTTGGGAACCCTAAGTGTTTTGGGCGTCATCCCAACAGACAACCTCTGACTAGTTGCCTGCAAAATGCGAATAGAGTCACCATCATATTCAGCTGTTAACTTTTCAGTTGAAGATTATTTAGGACATCCTTTTACCTTCAACAACAAATACTAGAGTTCACTTAAGTAAATATGCAGGAAGGAGAGACACTTACACCGGGAGTCTGAAAACCTTCTTGCATTGCTAAAGTTTGAGTTTCATATGCCTCCTTCAAAACCTATACAATACACATTTAATCACTAAAAGAAGCAAAAAGCTTCCTTTTAAATCCATGGATAATTCAGATCCTATTATAAAAAAGAACAGATGAGCAAGACTAATGTCAGTATACTCATGTTTCACGGCCTATTTTTGTCATAAAATTTAACATGAGAATGATTAATGCTAACTAATGAAAGATTGAGCTTTTTAAATTGGGATCTGTGATTTTATATTACTATCACACAAATAAACTTATATGTAATATTTCGGTCATGTAGTAAGTAAATATGCTTATATCATCCTTAGTGATCCAAAGGTATGTGACTGTAAGTGTAGTAGCAAAGTGGAGAACGAGAACATACGAAGTCCTTCAAATACAGATCATCAGCACCAATAAAGCTTGTTCTCCCTGTCAAGATGGAAACATGGAAGTAATTGTTGTCAGATATTAAAAATACATCCATACAGAGTAGAAACATAAAATTAGATAGACATCTTTTTAAGAACTAAAAACATAAAATTAAAAACACATATTTTTAAGAAGTAAAACCACTGTCCCAAGTTTTACAGAGTAAAATCATAATGGAATTGCAGTAAGTGAATAAGATTTGTTTGACATAGATCAACTTGTTCACATTTTGAGACGAATAAATCAAACTCAAAACACACATGTTTAAAAAAGTCCGCACACGAAAACAGTACTTCTGAGGAATTTTGAGTGTTCACCTATTGTATTGGAAGAATATTCAAAGGCACCAGCAAAAGGAGGAATTGAATAGGAGCAGTGAGGGTAAGCCATGGACCACTTTTGCAGCAATGAAGCATGTACATCACCATTGTTCATGTTCATATTCATAGACTCTTTATCTTTCCATACCACTTCAAATTTATTACTCCCTTTATCATTCACAATGGACAGATTTGGAAGAGTTTCTTCAAAAATCTCTAACACGGGTTTCTGGAGCTGTTCCTCTCTGAAACACGAGCGAATATATCGTAAATCTGTCAACAAGTGTTCGGTTTTCACATCTTTAACTGCCCTAATCGCACTGATTTGTTGCTCTAACGCTGCACAAACGATTCAAATTCAATTCAGACTGGCACAAATTTTACAATATATTGAACTTCAAAAAGATAAAAGAATCTGAAATTTAACCTTTGATTTCGTGGTCCATGAAGTGAGGTTCCTTGGGTTCAGGTACCGGTTTGGTTGCTTTAACGGTTATCTTTTGTCTACCCCTTGGCATTTTTGGCACGGAAAAAGAAAATCGAACAAATGACGATGGAAAAACCAACAATTACACCGCACCTATTTCAACAGTACCTACAGCATTATTGACTAGGTTAACCTCTCAATATACAAGCCTTGATTCAAAATTGTTTCATAGACCCATCCAAGCAAAGAAAGAACGTTTCCACTAAAGTGTATGATAAATTCTAAATTCGGGTAAAGGTAAACAACCATTTTGGTTCGTGAAAGTGTAATTCACTATCATATTAGTCCTTAGATATATTGAAATTGCAAATACATCCCTAGTAATTTTATGGACTAAATTAACTACCTAAAAACAAATTTGAGATTGAGAACCACAAAAATGACTAATAAAAAAGAGATATTTGTGGATGTATTTGCAATTTCGATATATACAGGGATCAATGTGACATCAAGTTACATTTTCGAGGATCAAAATGGTGGTTTTCCCAAATTCGAATTCTCCTCTTATCGGTTAAAACCAAGCATAAGACATAACAAAAATTTGCACATTAGATTAGCAGAATGCTATAAGTATAAATCACTCATCTTATGAATTGAATTGTTTGAAAGTGAAATTTAAGCATTATTACAGTAAGTAAGGCATTATTGAAAATGAATAACCTAAATTAGGGGAAATGTAATTGAGAAAGTAACAGAATCTCCGGCAAAGGCGGTCAGTGAGGAGGATCGATCGGACGAGAAGTATGGAGCGGCGAGATTGAACAGAAGTGAAGTGAGATCAAGTTTGATGAAGCAAGAGCTATGGAGTAATCGAGCGCGAACAAAAATACGAATGAGCGAACCAGTGTTGGGGATTTTTATTTTTTTCTTTAATAAACGAATTTTTATTTGTCAATTAAATTCTTTCTTGAATTTTTTGAAGGGAGGACACGTGTTTTTTTTTTTTGACAAAAGAGAGGACACGTGTTATTGCTTAAAAAAAAAAAAGGTATTTAATTCATTTTTAAATTTTTTTTTATAAATTAGCTGTACAAATTTTAAGATAATATTTCTACTTTTAAATTTTTAATTGTAAGACATTTTTTTTAAATAGGTAAAATGTTCTTGAATTTGTGAAAATTATATTAAATAAGTCTTTTCGTCTACTTAGTGTTGACGGTGCGACCACTGAACATTAACCGCTTACGCATCCTTCCATGTTTTCAAGGATCAATTTGATCAATTTTAAAATTTGGATGTCATAACATAGTCATTACAAAATAATCATTACAAATTCAAACTACATCCAAATTTCAATGGAAACGTGGTTGCTAACTTGAAAAGATGCATAAGCAATTAACATCAATGTCAGCAATTAACGTAGTGAATGATATACTTTCTGTTCCGTTGTTAGAACTAGTAAGGGAGGACAAGTTGATATGGAATGAAGAGAAGGATGGGATTTACTCGGTAAGGTCGGGTTATCGGAAACTTATGCAACAAAAGAATAAGGGTTATGGGGCGAGAAATTGTGAAGGATGGGGTAGTATTTGGAAAATTCACGCCCCTCCCAAGGCCAAACATTTGTTATGGAGAATTTGTAAAGAATGTTTACCGACCCGAGTCAGATTGAGAAATCGTTTTGTCCAATGTTCGGAAGAATGCCCCTTGTGCTTATCACATGTTGAAGATGATTGGCATTTGTTTTTTAATTGTGATGCTGTTAAGGAAGCTTGGCATGTCATGGATTTATCCCATATTATTCAAACAAAGCTGCTGCATTTTAATAACTCTAGAGAATTAATATTTGATATTTGCAGGCATGAATCTAATCTAGTAGCAAGCAAAGCAGCTGTTCTCATGTGGTTTCTGTGGCAAAATCGCAATAATTACGTGTGGAATGATGGCAATTCAAGCGCACAACAAGTTGGTATGCAAGCGGCAATTTTTTGGCAGCAGTGGGCGGCGATAAATGGCCTATTACAAGATCAACAGCAGCCGTTTCAACAGCATATAGCAGCTGCAAATGGTATGCAGTGGCAGCAGCCCCCTCACGGATATTTGAAATGCAATGTGGACGCCGGTTTCAACGTCTCGGATGGAGCTACCGGATGGGGATGGTGCTTACGTGATTCTCGCGGTCACTTTAGCTTGGCTGGGACTAACATGGTAACTTCACCTCTTACTACTTTGGAAGGAGAAGCTATGGCCATTATAGAGGCAATGGAGGAGATGATACAAAGAGGCCATTCCTTTGTCATTTTTGAAAGTGATTCAAAACTAGTGGTGGATGCTATTATGTCTAGGCAAGATGGTATTTCGGAGTTTAACATTTTTATTTCACATATTCGATATCTACTTAGTTTGAATAATTACTTTGAGGTTAAGTATGTCAAGCGACAAGCGAACATGGTTGCTCACTCTCTAGCTAGAGCGGCTTTGTCTATGTCTAGTTGCCGTATTTTCGATTTAGCCCCTCGTTGTATTGATACTTTTTTGATTAATGAAATGTGTTAAATTTGCTTCTGTCAAAAAAAAAAAAACATCCAAGTTAACGGGGTTTGTTATAATTTTCATAAATGAAGGGACGTATCAAAAAACAAAGTCGACACAAATATGCAACCATTAATTTTCTTCTTTTTTTTGTGTCAGGTTCCGGGTTCGAACCCGGGTCATGACGTCCGGCCTAGCAATTTCGGCATTTGTCAGTTGAGCTAGGACTTCTAGACTGCAACCATTAATTTTCTAATAGTGGTACGAGTGACGATGTGCGTTTAATGAGAAGCTACGCTTTGTAGCTTTAATTTTTCATGGCAAAATTCATCTCGAAATACAATAATCAAAACTTAGTTGGGTTTCCTCTAAAAACAAGTGGTTAATAAGCTTCTCCTAAAACAAATTGTTTGAGAGAATTCGAGTTGGATTTTTACTGAAAATAACTTTTGGCTAGATCTATTTTGCCTCGCGGCCGAATTATGAATTACAAGAGTCCATTTCTCTGAAAAATAAATATTTTTTATAACTAAAGCAGGAAGGGAGTACTCAAATCTCAATTGTCAAAAAGTGATTAACTGATGAAGTGAAAACCATTCCTATTTATAATGCTGATGATTTTGATTACAGCTATATCCAAACAAAAAAACATTAATTACATTTACACCTAGAGCTCCTAAATATGAACACACCAAAAAAGCAGGAAAATATACCTTACTTCCATTCCACTGAATCTCCTTTCTAATTCTATACCATACTTTTTCACCTTTATATCATCAATTCTAACCATTCTTTAATCCTCTTCACTTTTTGGCCGGCTGTTTGTCTATCACACTTCTGTCATCCATTGCCAATGCCATCTTAGATTCCTTAGCCCATCACCCATTACACTCAACTTTTCCACACACTATAAATTCTTGCTTCAAGTTAAAATTTTGATAATCAAATAAAAACTTGGTTTCTTCATATGCAAGTAAAAACAAATAATTATTTTCCCTTTTGAGCTCATAAGATGGATACAAATTCAACCTATGCTTCCTCAAATCATGGCTTTTCACAAAGATCATTGGCTATGGTTTTGGCTTTAGTCTCAGCTGTAGTGTTATCTCCTTTATATGTGAATTCAAAGAGTGATAAGAAATATTATGAATCAAAATGGACTAGTTCTGGTTTTGTGCTTCCTATGATTCTTTTTGGACTTATAATTGCTATAAAAAAAACCTCTTCATCAAGCTCATCTTGTGTTTCATCATCATCTACTAGAGCTTCATTGCTACCTTCTCATGATCCTTCTTTGGTGCTTAGAATTGGAAGCTCTTCTTGGGGTTTGGCTGCAGTTTTGGTGATGCTCATGCTTGTTCTTTATTGGCAAACCTCGGTCCAAGAGTTCTTGTGGAGATAGAGATATAGATATGATATGACCGAGGGTTTAAATCACAATCTCAATAGTGGCCGCGTAAGATATTTGATAGTGCGAAGAATTGTGATCATATATTTGATACGATCTAAATTGAAATCGTATTTTGTATTAAGTTCATGTTCGTTTTCGCTGTGGAATAAAATACTAGACATACATCCAATTCAAAACTTTGGTTTGTAGCTTCTTCAATTTTAGAGTGAAAAGACTTGCTCTCGTGCGGTATATGTGATTGGCCGCGCACCCGAACATACGCTAAATGTTAAAACCATGGAGATTTTTGTCCATCTATATATTAACTTCAATTCATTTAAAAAAAAAACTAGTTCAATGTATTATATAAATTTATGTAATGATATGAGAAAGTAAGGATTATGCTTAGTAATTTTGATTATCTTATTACACCAAATGTTTGAATTATTGCAAAGAATCTGAGATTGAATTTAGAGGGAGCGAGAGTGCCTAATTGTTGAGTAAGATAAATAAAAAAAGATATTTTGATATTTTAAGTCGTGTATATTATCTAATTTTAAGACAAAAAATTGTCCCAAAATCTATTGATTTTAACAAAAAGTTTAAAATTATGTCATGTATGTATCACCTTATTAGACTTATTTTCCCCCTTCATTGTTCTAAAAATAAAAAATTAGAATAATATCTTTTGCACCTGGTTCCTATTTTTTTTAAGATCCTATGCATCTTCCGTAAGAAAATCATCTGCATTTATAATACAATGCATTTGTAATTGGTCAAATCTAAATGGAATGCAATCCAAGTTTTTAAAACTAATGCGTTTGGAACTTGTCTTGCATTGCATTGTACGCAAAGAATAACCAACCACAAAGCATATACTAGAATGAAAAAGATTATATACTAGCAATCAATATTGTGGTATTGATATCTTCACTTCTAATAATTGCAATCAAGAGTTCACAAATTTGCAATGCAAACTAGTTTGACTAGTGATCCCGTGACTCGATGATCTTGATTGACCACCGATCTGAGTTTATAAGACTGGGAGCTGGTTAACAAATTTCATAAATATTGCTGTAGTATAAACAAGTAGTCCCTTTTTAAGGGCATCACATTATAATGATAAAAACTATTTGATAAAGGAAAGATTTACAAAATATAACTTAAACCATTGGCCCAACTACATAAATCAATCATTCACAGCACAATTGAATCAAGTTAGCAAGTTCATAACATTAACATACTTTTTTTTTTTCTGTACAGATTTATCTATATACATAACTGTGACTAAATGAAATGTTGGAACTTGGAACAGTTGTGAATGGCAAGCAAGGGTTAACTAGTGCCCACCATGCTACCTGCAGTAGCAGTAGTTCCCATGCTTGGTACAGTTAGTCCGTGATCATACATTCGCTGAATTTCTTCCCTAAATACTGGCAGATCCTTGTCAGGTATGGTCGGTGTAAGGTCGATCACATCTCCCATCTTCAACTTGCAATTTGGATCACTTACAGGTTTGTGATTCAGCCTTGGCCTTAATTCTTCCTTCAGAGGGAACCTATATGTTGTCAACCTACAGCTTGCTCGCCCAACTCTCTCCAACAAATCTAGTACTGTTGAGTTTGCACAAAATTCTTGAACAGACATCTGCACATCCAGTCAAACACAACAATGGTTAATATAGATGTTCAAACGCATCTTAATATTCTAAACTTCGGTTGCATGAAGTGACAATGCATGTTTCCTTTTCCACATTTTTAACACAATCAACATTTGACCATTGTTTGCATATCAAGAAACAGAGTCCAAACAAAGGACAGTTTTAAAATTAGAAACAAATATAATGAAATAAAAACAGAAACATTTTCATAGACCAAGCAAGCCCCAAATATTAAACAAATTTCTAGCACATACCTTATCATTCTCAATCATGATAACAAACACAGGCCCGTCCTGCCCGCAATCAGGCTTATAAGAATATGGACAATTATCAGCATGCGAAGGGAACTTGCAAGGTGGCTTGATTGAATCGACAGATCCAACTGAAATAGAATCTTTACTCATTGCTTCGCACTGCCAGCTAACAACCCATCGAACCCACTCAACCATCTGAAGCACATGTGAAGAATGCTGACAGTGATCTTCCTTGTACCTCCAATGAGCAGCGAATCCAAATTCTGCTTGCAAATGCATATCTTTTGTTCGAACTTGTACTTCGAGAGGAACTTTGCCTTCACCCATCACCACAGTATGCAGAGATTGATACCTACAAATTACAAAATCTAAATCAGACTTTATAGAGACGATCCACTTGCAAGTGTACACTACCATTATTGAGCTACAACATACCCATTGGTCTTGGGGGATTTTATGTAATCTTTCAGTGTTCCAGGCACCTCGGACCATAACTGGTGAACAACATTTAAGGCTTTTTTACAGTCTTCTTCCTTCTCAACAATCAAGCGCAGCCCATAAATGTCATGGATATCATCAATTGTTGTTTTTTTCCTGCAAACATGTAGAAAAATAAATGAATAATTGAGAATTTAACTTTGAAGTGTACAAATAATAAAGTGCACCATGTCGGGTGAAGATGATGCTAAACTTTTACATCAGTAGTTTTAAACTCAAACCAGTTTGTTTCATTAATAGTTTCATTCACATAAATATAGACATGCAATTTATATAAGTAGACAGCCAAATAAAGAGAGAAAGGTAAAACATACTTCAACATTTTGATATAAACACTATACAAGCTCTTGTGCCTCCCAGAAATGACATGATACGAAATGCCTTCATCTTTGAGTGCTTGCTCTAATCTCTCAATTGCAGAAGCAATCATTGCATCATCATACGATTCCACAAGCATCGACGAAAGCTCCTTGTGCTGCACTGGGTTGAGATGCTTAAAACATAAGTTTTCTAATTGTTCCTTCCAATTATATATTCCTAAGCGATTGGCCAAAGGTGCAAAAATCTCCAAAGTCTCCTTTGCAAACCTCTGCTGCTTGGCAACCGGCAATGCATCTAGTGTCATCATATTATGTAATCGATCTGCCAATTTAATGAGAACAGCTCTTGCATCTGCCATGGCAAGGAACATTGTATGCAGGCGGTCAGCTTCAACAGACTTGCTAGCTGTATTATTGTCTCGAGCCAGCTGGCTTAAGTGACTCAGTTTAGAAACCTAAAATGCCATAAAAATCAGTTAGATTCTTGAAGGAACAAAGTCAACAAACAATAACTTGAAGGAACAAAGTCAACAAACAATAACAAGTTCGAAAAAATAATTTGAGACATTAATTGGTATTATACTATAGATCCTATAAAAATGCCAACCGGAAGCAGTACAAATTAATCGATATAATACTATAGATCCTATCAAAATGCCAACCACAAGCAGTACAAAAGTTGAATAAAAATTAAAATGCAGCACTTAACAAATACTCAGCAGATTAAAGCATCAAATCTATCATAAGAAGCTAAGTGAACAGAACTTATTGCAGAAGAAACCCATCGGATTTGAATTGTCATTACTTCCATACAATACAAAAATCAAGAAGGGGAAAACCGAAAATGGCAATATTATAAAGACAAGACAACAAAAATTCTAGAAACTACTCAATGATGGGAAAGCTGATATAAGATGTTCATCCATACTCAGTGGAAGAAGTCAGGTAATTGACACCAGATCTAAGGCATAAAATTCAGTTATAAATTCAATTGCAAAATATGATCCAAATGTCAACTAAAAACATGCAAATCAAAAGCATCAAAATCTATCATCTTAATCTTAAATTAAATCACACCCAATTATTATTGATTAACATCAAACAAATTCCTCACCCCTTCAACTAAATCAGCAACTCCAGCTCCAAACATTGCAAATATATAATCATAAGTAAGACAAGCATCATCAAGTGAATCATGCAAAAGCCCAGCAGCAACTACAGTCGAATTCGCACCGATCAAAGCCAACAAAACAGCAGTTTCCAAACAATGTTGCAAATACGGATCCCCACTTGCTCGCACCTACAAACAAACAATTCACCAAAATCATTAACAAACATACAAAAAATCAAAACCATAAATCACACACACACACACATAAACATCAAGCTCAATTCACCTGTCCTCTATGTGCTTTCTCAGCTTCAACAAAGGCCTTAATCACAAACTCTTCACAAAAGATCTTATGCCTTAACTGAGCACTCATCAACAATTTCTTAGCATAAGGCTCAATCTCAAATCCAAAGCAACCTTCCACAAAAGAATCCTCCAAATTAAAAGTCAATTCATCAACACCACCATCAGTATCACCACCAGGACCACAAAATCGAACACCGGTAGAATCATAATCCAAACAAGAAGAACCCAAAGCACTTCTCACAAACCCATCAAACAACCCACCACTATTACTCTTCCCCGCCGCGGACCGAGATGAACCCAAGCTACTACTACACGAAACAGGACACTGAAAAACAGAAACAGGACTCTGAATCTGATGATCCCTCTTCCAAGATCCAAACTTGCTTGGAGAATATGAATATGAAAACGAACTACTCAGTTCCTTCAATTCATCTTCTTCAACTCCACTACAAAAACTCGAACTTAACGGAACATGCTTCACAGCCGTCGGTGATGAAAACAAACACGTTAATCCCCCAATCACCGGTTTCGCCGACGTCGACGCCGTCGCCGTCGACGCCGGAGACGAAGATCTAGATCCAAATTCGAAATCATAAGAAGCGTGAGAATTCATCTGATACGGTGCTGAACACACACTACTCGGTGGACTCGCGTATAAAGCTATAGTTGAAACCGCCATTAACAAAAACCTTGTTCTTCGATTTGGGAATTAGGGTTTTCAATTTCAACTCAATCACCAAAATAGAATGGTTTTTCAATTTTTTTTCTTCAGTTCTTATAAATAATAAATCTAAGAAGAAGAAAAAAGAATGATTAGATTTTTTTTTACAGAGAAAAAAATTTAAAGTTTGAAGAATTGAATATAATTTTTTTTGTTCTAACTAATTGAATTGATTATTTTCCTATTTATATATACACAGATAGAGATTAGTATTGATGAAATGAAATTGAAAAAGAACCCTAAAAGGATAAGAATTTACAAAAAGGACCCTGTGAAATATTTGAAGGAAAGAGAGTCAAACACGGTTTGAGATTGGAAGCACGCAAAAGAGAGAGAGAGATTTGTATGAGAAATTGAAATTGTAATTCTATGATGTTGTTTTTGTGTTGTTTGTTTATGTTAATGTGATTGGTTTGAGATGGTTGAAGGAGAAAGGTGTGAAATGACGGTTTTAACCTTGAGATTTAATGGTGGAATAACAGATATACCAGCGCAAGTTGGGATGATACGAGAAATTAATTTAGGATAAGATTAAGCACAGTTGTTTTGTTTAATGTTGTTGTTTGTTATCAAAGATTTTGTTACTTTACTGTTAATTAATTTAATTTAACGTTGAGATATTTATTTTGTTCCCCGTTTATTCAGCGAGAAAGCTCCATTGAATCTGGACGATGTCACTGGTGATAATAAAGCCACAAATATAGCCTAACAAAATAATTGTTTTTTTGTCAAGAAGAAATTTTTTTTAATAGTAACATTTCATAAAACAGACATTGCTATTTAATAAGAATTATTTTAGAGAAGAAATGCAAGAATAACACATGGTATTATCTTATAGAATGATGTAATTTTAATTTACTCTTTTAATGAAAATTATGAGGGTAGTTAATGTAAACAAGGGTGGAGATTTATTCTTACAATTCGTCTTCATAAATTTTCTTACTAAATAGCATTTTTCTTCGTAAAATTGTGTAAATTAAATTGTAGGACAAATGCAGTTACAAATTGGTATTTTTGTTTTTTTAAGTAATAAATTCATGTTTTAACTCTCTAATAGATTATATCGTTATCTTTTTAAGAATTATTTCGTTACAGAAATGTTTACATTGACATTATTTTTCAACAACTAAAATTGCTTGTGATAATATTAGAGGTTACCGATGAGTACAAATACTTTACTATCATAATATAATTAAAAAAATTATATAAAAAAAAAAAAAATCTATCAAGCTCAATGAATGATTTAAATTTTAAAAATTTTTGTTCTCACCTTTCAAGAGATATATAAAATCTCTATTGAACATCCAAAAGGAAGAGTATTTTTTTAACAAGCGATAATGGATTTTATTTATACTAAAAACAAGTCCCGATTAATATTAGGTGTGTCAAACAGAACAATAAAAGTGTACAAAAGGCATTACATCCAAAATCAATTAGCCAATATCCAAACAAATAAGAGGGCTCGACCACCACATATGAGAATTTAAATCTATATTCACTTTAGGAGTTTTCATTCACGTGTACAAAAGGCACTACATCCAAACACCGGTTAGGCAATATCCAAACAAACAAGATGGCTCGACCACCACATATGAGAATTTAAACATATATTCGCATTTCGAGCTTTCATCCACCAAAGTAAATGAACTTTAACTTTCTCTAACATTTGAATGACATTTGATTCTTTTGCCTTGAAAATTCGACATTTATATATATATATATATATATATATATATATATACATATAAAATTTAGGGTGAGAGGATGGTGCCCCAATCTAAGACAGAGAATAACTTAGGACTCAAAGAGCGCTTACAAAGATATATACATTTATCTCCTCCAAAGACACTAGCGGGGCTCGAATCCGGGACCTCTCGAATTCAAGCCCTGTCTTTTTACCACTAGATCAAGCCTTTGGAGTTGAAAATTCGACTATTTCATTCTTGCCACACCATCCAATTTGTTTTCTCTTTGTTTTTTTTTTTTTTAATATTTTTTTAAATAAATATGTTGAAATATTTAACTTCTTATATTAATAAAAAAAAATGCAACAATGCAACCCAAATTCATGTCGGGTGGACGAGATAACATAAGCAAGACTTCACCCCAACATGCTTCGGCCAGTTGCCCAAGTTTTCACCAAATTATTTGGTATTTTTATGGATTAATTTAAGGTAAAATTAAGATTTTTAGATGTTAGTTTATGGTAAAATTGATTTCTTTTGTTCAAAATTGACTGACATTAACATGACAATCCAAGAGAAGTTTTGATTTTTTTACTAAAGTCACCAAGCCGGTGAATATAATGAAGAAAAAAGTTAACATATGCACTAAAGAAATAATTGTAGTCAAGAGTCCAAATGGTAAAACTTCTCTAGGGATCATGATTAATATAATATGTCAATCCACTTTGGTATTAATTTGAGTGAGTTAATTTAGCTTATTCAAAAAATATGTCAATCCAACGGATGATCTTCTATAGTAGACATGGCAGCCGACATAATTGCTACCGACGATCTGAATCGTAAGAATATGGATGGGCATGATCCATAGGGATATGAAGATACCTGAACGTTATGAATTTGGAGATGACAAAATTTATTTTCACCTCGACACCCTATCGTCTATCGACATGCATATTCTCGATTTTGAATATGTGTACAGCAATTTAATCTAACAATATTGACATTTGTCTTGTATTATGTAGAATTAATTTAACGATGTCTTGTGAATTTAATTCAATTGACAGAGATATTACAATATATGGGGATTGAAATTCGAACTTCAATCATCTTACTTATCCACCTTAAAATTAAAATTTATAACAATTAAATTAACTAACAATGAAAAATAGAATTTCTCTTATATATTAGTAAAGACTAGAGGGAGTAGTTGATTTAACAATGAAAAATGGGGCAGGAGGGATGACATAAGACGATAAGCTAAACAAACATATTCCACTTGATAAGCCTGACATGAGAGAATCCATAAGCTAGACAAACAACAAGAGAGCATAAAGCAGGGAAATTCAAAAAAAATCTAAAATAAAGGAGGCAATCTCAGGGTTTTCTTTTTCTGACAGTGTTTTATAAGAAAAAATCCATATACAGCAAATAAAAAATGGCAAGAAGGTTGAAGTGATCTCATCAATAATTAATACCAATATCTAATCAGTAGTGCATTACGTAATCGATGCTCAAATTCAATCAACTACTACTTTAATACTCTTATCTTCTAGATCGAAGTTCCCTAGCTCCAAACTAACAATAACAATTGTTTTCTCTTGAAAAAATTTAACTACTACTAACAATTTTTATTTTTTTTACTAATACTCTAGTTTTTCAAGGTAAAGATCGAACTTGAAAAGTCTCTATATTTTACAGAATCAAATTAACCCATGTTTATAATAAAGTGTTGTGTGTCTATTAACAATATTTACCTGACAAATAATTTATGCAAATAATTAAGGCTTAAATATCATTTCGGTCCCTGTATGTTCCAAGTTTTTTGGTTTTAGTCCCTGTAAATTTTTTTTTAAATTAGTCCCTGAATGTCTTAATTTTGTTTGTTTTGATCCCTGCCGTCCATTTCCGTTCCAAAAACACTGATGTGGCAAACGGTCGTCCACGTGGCCTAGTTTAGTAGGATTACTCAATGCTGAATCACTCACATAAGAAACAGTAAACCACAAAACGTTTTTGGTTTTAGTCCCTATCAATTAGGTTTTCAAATAGAAACTATCCAAAAAGGAAATTCAAACGCAACTGAGAGAAGAGAGAAATCGACGCCGGCAACGATAAAACGACGGCGACCTAACCTCCATTTGTCCACCATCTTCACCAAATCAATCAGAAATCGAACCATTTGACGAACCCGACCCGACCCGAGAAACAGTCATCGAAGGTTATCAACGAACCGACGGCGAGGATTAAAGGTTGAAGCTTATCAACGTTCGAGATTTCTTCGTGGGAACCAGACACGAATCACTGCTTTTCAGGTAAAGTATATTCCTTTTCTTTGTCATTTTGTCATTTTATGGTTGTTGAGTAGTAAATGAAGTCTATTTACTTGATTCCTTTCATTGTTTCTGTCAACACACGTTAATTTGGGGACCATTATACCTGTGAAATTACTGTATAACACTGAATACACAATTTTATGGTAGTAAACAATTAGGTTTAATTCATAATGACTGTTTGGAAACTAAATACACAATTTTATGGTAGTAAACAATTAGGTTTAATTGGTAATGACTGTTTGGTAGGGTTTAAACAACAAATAGGTGACTGACAACTGTTAAAATTATGCATTAATATACAGGATGAGTTTCAAAGTGAAATTTCATTATGGGGGTCAATTTGTTAGGGACTGTTTGTTGTATTACCAAGGGGGTCAAGAATATGACAAAGATGACATTGACCCTGACAGATGGAGTTTGTTTGAAATTAAGGGTATATTGAAAGAGGACTGTCATGTTGAAGACAAATTTTGGATATGGTGGTATAGGAACTCTGATGATAGGTACATTAGTATAGTTGATGACAATGATGCATATGAAGTGGCTAAGTATGCATCTGAAATGAAAACTCAAGTAGAAATATTTGTGGACCATTCTTGCAAAGGCATAGTTGCCTCTAAACCAACCCCTAATCCTAATCCAATTCCTGTCCCTAATCCTATTCCTGTCCCTAATCCTATTCCTGACACAACTGTTAATGATGCAAATGATGATGAAGGAGGGTTTGAACATAACAGTGAAGATAGTAGTTATTATGGAAGTGATAGTAGTGAAGATGATAGTATAAACTTTGATGATAGTGAGGAAGAGAGAGATCTTGGGTTGGATGATGGGTTTGGTACAGAGTTAGAGGAACAACCTATTTCTCTACAAATCTGTGATGTGGGTTGTTCCAAAAAAACTAGGACAAAAACTAGAGCAAATAGGAAGACACCAAAGAAAACCAATGTCAGTGACAATAATGAAGATGAAGCTGAGGATGATGATATTGTCATGGAAAAAACATATGATAGTGAAGAGCTTAATAGTAGTGACCCTGATGTTTCAGATGGTGAGAAGGCACCAAAGTATGACAAGTTTAAGATGGAGGAGTTAAACAAAAATTATGTATTTAAAGTGGGACTTGAGTTTGCATCACTTGAGGAGTTTAAGACTGCAATTAGGGATTGGACAATAATGAACCAATGACAAAACAAATATTTGAAAAATGACAAACTAAGGGTAAGGATAGCCTGCAAGGGCAATTGTGGGTTTTTGGCTTTTGCAAGTAAAGTGGGTAATAAACAAACATTTAGGATAAAGTCATACTCTGGTCCACACACGTGTGCTAGGGTTACAAACAACAAAACTGCTAACTCTAAGTGGATTTCTAAGGTTGTGGCAAAGAGGATGGCAACTAGTGATAATGTCAAGCTTCGTGAGATTGTGCATGAGATCAAATCTAATTACTCTGTGGGGATAACAATGAACAGGGCATGGAGGGCAAGAAAAATTGCAAAGGAAATGGTTGATGGTGATGCTGCAAAACAGTACAGTTTGTTGTGGAGATACTCTGAAGAATTGAGGAAGGCTAATAAGGGAAACACTTGTAAGATCAATGTTAACAGGATTGAATCTACAATTGTGCCAAGGTTTGGTAGTTTTTATTTTTGCCTGGATGGAATTAAGAAAGGGTTTGTAACATCTTGTAGACCCTTTATAGGAGTTGATGGATGCCATTTGAAGACTAAATATGGAGGAACACTGCTAATTGCAGTTGGAAGGGACCCAAATGATCAATATTTCCCCTTAGATTTTGGTGTATGTGAAACTGAAACAAAAGAGTCTTGGAGGTGGTTTCTGACTTTGCTGATGGAGGACATAGGTCAAGAGAAGAGATGGGTTTTCATATCTGACCAACAAAATGTATGAATTTTTAATTAAAATTGTAATTATAATTAGTGCAAGTTTTTATAATTAGTGCAAGTAATTATAATTAAAATTTTCATATCTGATTGGATCTACAATTATGATTTGTTTGATTTATATGCAGGGATTGATGCAAGTATTTGAGGAAATGTTTGAAAGCCTTGAGCACAGGCTTTGTCTGAGGCATTTATATGCCAATTTCAAAAAGAAATTTGGTGGTGGGACACGTATTAGAGACCTCATGATGGGTGCTGCAAAGGCAACATATTATCAAACATGGGAGGCTAAGATGACAGAGTTGAAAGCAATTAACATAAAGGCTTGGGAGTGGCTAGTGAAAAACCCAAGAAACCTATGGTGTAAGCATGCTTTCTCTTTCCATCCTAAATGTGATGTACTCATAAACAATTTGTCTGAGGCTTTTAATTCTACCATCTTATTAGCTAGGGATAAACCTATTCTAACCATGTGTGAATGGATTAGAAAATATTTGATGAATAGGAATGCTAGTTTAAGACAAAAAGTTCTTAAGTGGGATCAAAAAATCTGTCCAAAACCAAAGTTTAGGTTAGACAAAGAAATTGAACTAGTAGGTAATTGGGAGGCACACTGGTCTGGTGATGACATGTTTCAAGTTGAGCATTTACACAACAAGTCTAGCTATATTGTTGATATATCAAAGAGGACTTGTAGTTGTAATTTTTGGGATTTGATTGGAATCCCTTGTAGACATGCAGTAGCTGCATTAGGGTATAGGTTACAGAAGCCTGAGGATTTTGTGCATGATTATTATTCCATAGAAACATACAAAAAATGCTATAGTTATCCTGTCAGTCCTATAAATGGCCAAGATATGTGGCCTAAACCTAATGTTGAGGTTGAGGAGATTTTACCTCCAGCATACAAAAAAGGGCCTGGAAGGCCTAAGAAGTTAAGGAGGAGGGATCCTATGGAGGATGTTAACAAAAGGAGGACAAAATCAACTTATCAATGTACAAGATGTGGTGGTGAAGGTCACAAGATTACTACTTGCAAAGCTCTTGAGGCTGACCCAGAGGCACAAAAGAGACAGGTATATAGTTTGTGTTATTTCAATAATGTATTGTAGTATTTCAATAATGTTTTGACTGCCTATGTAACATTGACTGAATGCATCTGTAACACCTAATGCAGAAAAAACCCAAGAAAAATCCACCTGCTCAACAAGGTGATGTTGCACTTGCTCAACAAAGTGAGCCTGCAGCTGCTCAACAAGGTGAGGCTGCACCTGCAGCTGCTCCTCAAGCTGAGCCTGAGCCTGCAGTTGCTCAGTTTGAGCCTGCAATTAATGATGAAGATGATGCACAGTTTGAGATGCTTGCTGCAGAGCTTGCTGCAGCATTTGAAGCAACTCAATCTCAACCAACTCTTGCTTCTAAACCTGTTATTGCTTCTAAGAAGGTAATTTAGTCTATTGCCTGAGCCTGACTGACTGTTATTGCTTCTAATTGAAGTTTAATTAATCTTAGTCAACTAATTAATCTTATGTAATTTAGTCAACTGCAAGCAAGCCTGTGAGTGCTTCATCTGCTGCACCTACTGCATCTGCAAGCAAGCCTGTGCCTGCTTCTGCAAGCAAGCATGTGCCTGCTTCTGCTAGCAAGCATGTGACTGCAACTGCAAGCAAGCCTGTGAGTGCAACTGCTGCAACTGTTGTAAGTGTTATACCTGCTCACAATCAATATTGTTGTAACTGCTGCACCTGTTTTTATTAACTCTATATTTAATTGCAGACAAATAAGGGAAAAAGGAAGGACAATGCTTGTGTTGATGAAACCACTGTGACTGCACCTGGTCAATCAAAACCTGTGATGAAGAAACCAAAGACTACACATCCAATCTACTTCAAAAATCCATCAACAAAGGGCCAATGTACTCAACCTTTTAAGAAGCCTGGTTCATCAAACCCAGAAATTAAGAAAAAAGGGCCAAAACCCCTTAAGAAGCTTGATTTCACCAAGTTGAGAAGGAGTGGTAGGACAACATACTTTGGACCACAACCAAAGCTTGGTGCACCAGGGACATTGCCAGAGAAGCCAATTGAAATTGATGAGGCTGTAGATGGAGATGGGGAATTGACTCAAGAGTTAAATGATCCAAAAGTTGGAAAATGTTTGAACAAATTAAGGAAAATGAAGTGATTATGTAATATGTTTATTTTAGGTTGAACAATTGTACCATTGTCAGCTTATTTTGTTATGAATGTACTACTTGAATGCTTATAACTATTAGCCTTGTTTTGTATTAAGTATGTAGCACTGAGATGCTTAGAAGCCAATTAGCTATTATTTTGGTTAAACTATGTAGCACTGAGATGCTTGTCACAAATTTGTCTTTTGTATGCACTGAGATGCTTATTTTGGTTACAATGGAATGCAATTATTTTGGTTACAATGTTTATGACCAATTTATATTGATATTTTGATATGTTATATCCAATTTATTTTGCACTGATATGCAATTATACAGGTAATGTAACATATCAGTTCCATATCTACACTGATATGCTTCTTTATCAAATTTTTGCACTGATAAGGTGAGCCTGCAGATGTGGCACTGATATGCACATAATACCAATTGTACCATGTTCTAATATGCTTATTTTTGCTTAACTTTGGCATATTATGCACAACTACATTATAATGATTCTAAACAAACATCAACTAAAACAAACACAGTGAATCAATTTCATCTCAAAGAAACATTTTTCATTCATTTTCAGCTCGTTACATCATTTGTTACTATGGATTCAAAATGCTCAAAATAAACCTAAACCTACTAGTTCATCATATTCAACAACCTTACATTAATCAACCTACAACCTTAACATATGCAAAGAACATAATCCAAGATGCAAAGAGCACAATCTTGTAGAAGTTTGATGTCTTCCTTTCATTATACAATTTGATCTTCATCTTGTCCAATTTTTTGCATTGAAGGCTGTCAATAATAGTACTGATGTCCTTCCCAAGTTCTGCACAGTTGTAGTCACAACCAATTTTTCCATTCAATGTTCCTCTGTCATTGGAATTCATCAATCTATTACTAGATTCATGGGTACTGGGACGCACATATGGAGGTTGACCTTCAATTAGATCATCCCAAATAAACAACCCACAACCCTACATATATATGAATTCAAATGAACAAAATTAGGACAACAAGATTCCAATCATTAATTTCAATATGAAATCAGAAATGAGAAGAAACATTATGGACTGAAACTAACCCCCACTCTTGTACATTTCCAATATCTTCTCTTTGGGTTATCATCTGAATTTGAGAGATGCAGTTTCATTGGTATTTTGCAACCACAACGAGGAAGTTCGAATGGCACTCCGTGGGCAACAGAGGAAGACGATGACATGTTGCAGAATATTGGTGGAAAAAGAAATTTCGGATGAAGAAGACGAATGAAGAGAAGAGAAGAAATTAGGGTGGAATTTGGGAATTTCTGAGGAAGAGAAGAGGAAGATGAAAGTGGGTTAAGTTTTTTTGGTTTTAGTCCTTATGTGAGTGATTCAGCATTGAGTAATCCTACTAAACTAGGCCACGTGGACGACCGTTTGCCACATCAGCATTTTTGGAACGAAAATGGACGGCAGGGATCAAAACAAACAAAATTAAGACATTCAGGGACTAATTAAAAAAAAAAACTTACAGGGACTAAAACTAAAAAACTTGGAACATACAGGGACCGAAATGATATTTAAGCCAATAATTAATATAGATCACCACAAAAGCTTGAATTTGATATGTTTTTTTTAAGACTATTATATTTGAATACTCTTTTTTTTACAAATGATGTTAAATTTATGTGTCTTTTTCAATAGTTGCAGAGTCTAAAAACGATAATTTTAATATTAGAGTGCATGGATTTTTCAGGGTCTAATTGAGTGGTATCTTTTTCCGGGGTACTCGCTCTTAGCTGATTTTCTCTGTTTTCTCTCTTTTTATTGGTTGCATTGGGTGGTAGTGGTGGTGCTTGATTTTTGAAAATCCTTTTTATTGTTTTTATTTTCTTAGCACCTCTGGTACTCTTATTTTGTACTCTGACTTTTTTATTTTATATATATATCTATTTGCCATTCAAAAAAAATAATCAAACAAAAATATTATAATTGCATGAACTACAATACAATTATATTTAGTTTATTTTTTATCTGGTAGGTATTCAAAGATTACGTATCATAGAAGTTTTTACTTGGTCACTAACATTTAAACACAATAATACATATTTATTTAATTATTTTAAAAATATTTTATTTAATTCATTTAATTTTTACTTTTTCTCAAATATATGTGTACCCAAATAAAATATTTTTTTTCTTTTACCGCCGGTTTAATCTGGTTCGGAAGTCAGTTCTGACATCAAGTGGTTTCAGCCTCCTACTGATTGCAGTGCGGGAATCGAACCGCGATCTTTCCTACTAAGTTCAGCGTCCATCATCACTGAACCAACTAACGATCGGTTAAAATACTTTTAAATACTTGCACCCAACTAAATAGTATTTTTCAAATAAATCATTCAACTCTTTCTAAATACTAGTATTTTTCAAATTCTTCATTCAACTCTTTTATAGTAATGTAATGTAGCTAGCAAGATTTGTAAGTTAAAAATATAAAAAGGGTATTAATGGGAAACTAGAAAAATGGCACTAATCGAGTCATATCCTGAAAATCAATCTCATCCTCATCTAGAAGGTGTGTATGTACGTCCAGAACAATTGGAAGACAAATCTGAAAGTGGGAAGAGAGTTTAGAGAGGTGGTTTCCTTTGTTAGATATTAAGGACCACTTAAGTTTTGGAGTTATTTGTTGTTCTTCAAACCAAACTTAAAAACTAGACCAACCAAACCTTGTTATGTGTTTTTTAATGATAGATTCACTTGTCGTGCGTTGTAGTGGACACGTGGTCTTCACTGACGGCTATTGGAAGTCCACACTTTCATGATGAATCTTCTTTCGTGTTCTTCTTCTATTCACGGTCACATTCCAATGTGTCACGTTCCTTCCACGTGTATTACCGACTCACTTTGTCTTGGCTCACTCCAACCCTACTCAGCTCCTAACTCTCTGCTAATCAAAGATTGCAGCGTTAAACAAGTTTAAGAATGAAGTTTAAAGTTTTATCTCCGTTGCTAATATTTTTCTTCCTCTGAGATAATATATTACTAGGGTCATGCTAAACAATGCACATGGTGTACTAGTTAAGCATATTCAAAAAGGAAAGAAAGAGATAAAATTAATGCTAAAGAGATAACTTTTTGCATCTTTAACACATTAAATACACAAGTTTCAAGAAAAAATTTCTATATTAATATGTTTAACCAATACACCATATGCATTGTTTAACATTTTTCATATTACTAATACTCTTTCTAGTACTTAATATAACAAACAAATTATTTTTAGATTTATTTAAAAACTAATGTACGTATTTAGTTTATAATATAGTCTAGATACATTAATTTTTTAATGAATCTAAAAAGTAGTTTGTTTCTTATATTAAGGATAGAAAGGAATATATAATATTTGTCTATAAAAAAATAAAATAAAAAAAGTGTTAACATTTTGACTATTTGACTATGTATAATTGATGTCGTCCTTTATATTAAGATCAAACAATTTAAGTTTAAATTAGATATTATGAATTTGAACTATAGATTTAAAATTTATATATTTTTTGGTTTATTTGATCTTGATCAGGTGCATGTGTTGAATGCGTGATTCTGTTTATTGTGTAGAATGGATATTCATTCAAATTTTACATCAATAAGTTGAGAGTTCTACTTTGTTTGAAAAAGTAAATGTTGAAACTTATAAGTAAGATAATCTATAAACTTAATGTTTTGAAAGAATATGTGATGTTAAAGTCATTTGTATGATTATTTTAATTGACTTATTATGATGATCAAACTGAGTAAAACTTCTCATTATAGTCCAACACTGACATTAGAGCAAACATCTCGATCAAGGTTGGAAGTTTAGGGCATTGTGTCATTTGAAAAGAGAGGTTAATTAGTTCTAATATTATTTTTAAAATTTATAACTACTTTGAAAGTTGGTTGAATGTTTCTTTGTTTGATGAGAGTATGGACTTTTTCTTACGGCAATGTACAAATTCAAAATCCATGGAGGACTTGTGGAACGTGAAAGACAAAAAAGAAAGTTGAATAGTACTTCATTTGCAAATGTGGTTAGTCATGAGAATATTATTTTACTATTTGATAATAAAGTGGACTAGATTAATAAACAAAATGTGAGACTTTAGATAAAGGGAAAATATGTTGATTAGATTTCAACATTTCAAAAATTTACATAGAAATTCTCTAATAAATACAATTAACCTAACAATAAACTACTACACGATTCTATCCACAAAATTACCTTACCATGATTCATCCCAACATCGAAAACCTTTTCTTTTCATAAAAAAAAAAAAAAAATCATTTTGTGTATTGTTTTTTTTGAGTACTTTGAAACCTAATTTCAGCCGTCCATGGTCCCTCATAAATCATAATTGGAGTATATGCATACTCTAAAGCACTTAAAATCGACCTCTTCAGTTTAACTATGCATGTGGTCTTGCTTCACAAGAGCTGCCACAAAAACGTGCAAGTCACACAAGGATGCACAATAATATGTGGCCCCATAGACTTTTGATCATTTGAAGTTTTCACATTGCACTCACGCTACGCATTGTATTATTATTAAATTAAATTAAATTACTACCAAGATAGTGACTACTTTGCTACCATCTTTGATATAAGACATATATATATATATATATTAAAAGTCAGCTTAGCTAGCAGTTTTAAACTTTGACAATTTCACATTCCTATTTGGTTGGTTTTTGAAGGTTATTGCTACTTCTTTTGTCCAACGAGGTTAATTAAGCAGGTTCATTTAATCATTTTTGTCATTATATAACAATTTCTAAGAACTTTCACTATACGTAATGTGCACAAACTCATCTTTTTGGGGACTTATTTTATCGAAGGAAAATCAGTTTATCAAAGTAGATTCATTACAAAAAATAAGAATATATAATATAATTAGGGTAAAATATGTTTTCGGTACTTACTTTTATTACGAGTTTTGATTTTTGTCTCTATAAATAAAATCACTTGTTTTCATCCTGTAAAAATATTTCTTTTGTTTTTAGTTCTTAATGTGCAAAATATTAACACTTTTTGATATTTTTTTAACATTATGTGGACAAATATCTTTATTAATTATATTAGCTATTTATCAATTAAGAGCCTAATTGATCAAGTGAAAGTTAAAAAGACTCTATTTAGGAATTAATTAATCGTCACATGTCTCTCTTTGCGTTTTAGGACTGCTACTGGCGAGACTTACGATTTGTTCATATTCTTTTATCCTATGAAGTTCGGATACGTGACACAATACTGATACAGGGAATTTTTTAAAATTTCCGATACAATACGGTCACGATACGTTGTTTAAAAATAAATTTAAAATTAAATATACAAATACACAATATATAAACATAACAAAAATCGAGAAAGATAATAAATTAACATTCAAATTACTCAAACTGAGCAAACAAATGACAATTACATATCTCAAGTCAATTAAGTACTACCAAAAAAGGATAATTATTACTATCCAAAAAACAAAACATCATTGGTACCATCCAAAAAACACATGGTTGTCAATCCATAAAGAACATCATACTCTAATATTCATTATTTAAGAGGAAACACAAATTGTATCAGTCTCATCACCTCCATTTCTATCTTAAAAAAATATTATTTTCCCGATACTTCTCTGATACGTGTATCGGAAAAGTATCCGACACGTATCGGTAATTACTTTTTTAGAAAAATAATTTTAATTTTCTGATACTCTTCGATACGAGTATCGGGAAGTATCGGACGAGTATCGGTATCGGACACGATACTTCGCCATTTTTAAAGTATCGGGGTTTCATAGTTTCTATCCAAGTATATTCCTAATACCGATCTTTGATAAATCAATATGTCATAGATTCGGTAATTATATACATATTCTCTTGTTTATTTAACTTCCGTACTAAAATATGATTATAATTCTAATCTTTGTTTTTTGACGGAAATTCTAATCTTTATTATTGAGCATGTATCTGTATAATTGATTACTAAATAAATTCCAACACCCTTCCCTTGTAAACCGGATAATTTATACAAAAAAAAAGTTTTCAATGCTTGATTGGTCCAAGTGGCCAGATTTTTTTTCCATAATGAAGTTGTTATAACAAATATCTCATTTTTTTAGAAAGTAAAACGAACTTTTTGTGTCATTTGAGCTATGATTATTAAAAAAAAGGGACATTGGCTGGTCATTCGATTTTTTATTTATATGTTAATATGAAATTTTCTCTTCTCATCTTCATGATTTGTTTTTACCATCCAAAATTTCAGTTTTGCCTTTGAATAAAAACATGCGTTTTGCAAATTTAAATTCGGAAAACACGTTTCGAAGTTTTTATTTAAGGCAAAAAAAATTCGTAAAACACAATCCAAAGTTTTAAATCAAAGGTAAAAATAGAAATCAGGAGAAGAGGAAAGAATTATGGGGGTGGGAAGGGAAAATTTATGCTAATATTACGACCAATGGCCCAAATACTTCATGGCCAATCATCCACTTTGGGGAAATTTCTTTTCCCACCCTCCATATTTCTTACGTTCATCATCCATAACTACAAAAAAACACAACATTAAAACAATAATTAGACACATATCAACAATTATCCATATATGAGTTCAAATTATAAAAATCAGACAAATTAATGGCAATGCAATATTGTTAGCCATTACTAAAATTTTAGGCCAATGCGGTGTTTCATTAACTATTTTAGGTCTTATGCAGGAAATTTAAGTCACTGCAGTGAGTTCTGCAGCCAATTGAAGCCTAGAAAATATCGGTACGCATTTATCAATTTTTTTTTGAAATTTTTTCGAAAAACAGTAACCGAAAGTAAAATTTACCTTATTTTTGAGCTTCAATGAGTGTAGAAACAAGGTAGCCAAAGTTTCAACGTTGATTTCAAGCCACCAATGGAAAGATCCACACAAACATCTCGTAGAGAACTTTTGGCAGTGTGTTTGGAAAGAAGAACAAATGAGAAAGAATTACAACAAACCTGATTCTATAACGCAAAACTTCGGGAAATAGTTATCGAAACTTAAGCGAGCGGTTAATGTTTTCCAAATTTTTCAAAGTTTCGGTTTGTATTTACCTACCGAAAATTTGTGTTCAAATTTTAAAGGTAAAATTGAATTTCTAGGGGGTTAAAAAGAAACATTGGGGTGGGAAGAGAAATTTTCCCCATTTGGATGGGATACTTATTTTTTGGACTTAAACATTATAAACTTTTGGAGGTCCGCTAAGTAGGATCCATAAACGTAAAATATGTCTTTCTTGAGGATTACTATTTGCACCCTATGTATACTAATACACCCGTTTCTATTTTTATATATATTTTTTCTTATGATGTTTACACCTAACAATATTTGAAGTTGTTACCTGAACATGACAAGTGGATGACTATAAGTTTATATGAATCTTTGGTAGTCTACCGAAGGATATTCAAATTAGAAACAGTCGAATGCGAAAAGGAGACTGTTTCTCAAGTCCACAAAGGTTCATGAAGATCGTGGAAGTATTAGAATACACGTCAAATTTACAATTCAACATTTTTATGTGTTCCATATTTATAGCTCTACTAAATAAAACACCTATTACTTTCACACACATGATCATAAGCAATATCGCACAAGGAAAATAGAAAATGCTAGCAGATGGGGGAAAACCTATGAAGCCCCGATACTCAAAAAATGGTGACGTATCGTGTCCGATACGTACTCGATACCGATACTCTTCTGATACGTTCCGATACTCGTATCGGTAAAGTATCGGTTAAATCATTATTTTTAAATAAAAAAATAAGGCTTAAATATCATTTCGGTCCCTGTATGTTCCCAATTTTTTGGTTTCAGTCCCTGTATGTTTTTTTTTTTGTTTTAAATTAGTCCCTCAATGTGTTATTTTTTTTGGTTTTGGTCCCTCCCGTCCAATTCTGTTTAAAAAAAGCTGAGTTGGCAAACGGAGGAACACGTGTACTATGTTTGTTGGCAAACAGATGCTGAATCACAATGAGATAAGGACCAAAACCAAAAAAACGAAATCTACATTCACAAATTTCCAAATCTGAAAATTTCTTTCTCTCTTCTCTTCCTTCTTCTTCCTCATTCGAAATTTCTGCAAGCATGTCAGCATCATCTTCCTCTTTTCCCAATGCAGTGCCATTCGAAATTCCTCAATGTGGTTCCAAAAACCCAATGAGACTGTATATCTCACATTCAGATGATAACCCTGGGAGAAGATATTGGAAATGTGCAAAATTGGGGGTAAGTTTCTTTCTTCTGATTTCGTTGTTTCTTTCTTATGATTTCATTTTCAATTAATGGTTGGAATCTGTTTGGTTATTGTTCATTTGAATTGATATGTAGATTGTGAGTTGTGGGTTGTTCATATGGGATGATTTAATTGAAGGTCAACCACCATATGTTCGTCCCACTGCCCATGAATCCAGAAATGGGTTGGTGAACTCCAATGACAGAGGAACATTGAGTGGGAAAATAGCTTGTGAATGCAACTGTGCAGAACTTGTGAAGAACATCACTACTATTATTAACAGCATTGAATGCAAAAAAATGGAGAAGATGAAGATGAAGTTGTATAATGAAAGGAAGACATCCAATTTCTACAAGATTGCGATGTTTGCATCTTGGATTATGTTCTTTGCATATTTTAAGGTTGTTGCCTGATTAATGTAATATGTTGATGGTATTTTGTGTTAAAATTAAGACTAAATATGTGAAGGAGAAGAAGAAAGTGACATTAGTTACATTGATGTAATATGACGAAGTAGTAGGTTTAGATTTATTTTGAGCAGTTTGAATCCATTGTAACAAATGATGTAATGATCTGAAAATGAATGGAAAATGTTAGTTTGAGATGAAATAGATTGATTGTGTTTGTGTTACTTGATGTCTGTACATATTAATGCCAAAATTTAGTGTGCATTTGTGCCAATTTAGTACCAAAAGTATGCAAAAATTAGCATATCAGAACATGCCAAAGTTAGCATATCAGTGGCAAAATTTCTTAGTGCATATCAGTGCACAAATTTTTTTAGTGCATATCAGACATGTGCAAATTTTTTTAGTGCATATAAGTGCACAAATTACAGTGCCATATCAGTGCCAAAGTTAGCAAATTGATACCAAAATTTGAATTGTGACCTGTAAACAAAATCATATGCAGAACCAAACTAATTGCATTTCATTGTTACCAAAATAAGCATCTCAATGCATATAATTGTAAACTTGTTACAAGCATCTCAGTGCCACATTGTTTAACCAAAATAAAAGCACACTAGTGCTAAGCATCTATGTGCTACATACTTCATACAAAATAAGCATTTTAGTGCTAAGCATTGTAGTGCTACATTCTTAACCAAAATAAGCACTAATTAGTATATTACAAGCAAAATAAGCTGAGAATGTTACAATTGTTCAACTAAAACAAACATATTACATAATCACTTTAATTTCCTTAATTTGCTCAAACACTTGCCAACTTTTGGATCATTCAACTCTTGAGTTAATTCACCATCTCCATCTACATCCTCATCAATATCAATTGGCTTCTCTGGCAATGTCCCTGGTGCGCCAAGCTTTGGTTGTGGTCCAAAATATGTTGTCCTACCACTCCTTCTCAACTTGGTGAAATCAAGCTTCTTAAGGGGTTTTGGTGATTTTTTCTTAATTTGTGGCTGTGATGATGATCCAGGCTTCTTAAAATGTTGTGTAGCTTTTGTTGATGGGTTTTTGAAGTAGATTGGATGTGTAATCTTGGCTTTCTTCATCACATGTTCTGTTTGAAGAGGTGCAGTGACAATGCTTTGAATTGGTGCAGTGACAGTGCTTTGAATTGGTGCAGGAGTATCAGAAACAGCAGCAACAATAACTTCAACAGCCTGAGTATCAGATTTAACAAAATATCCAAATCAGAACAGCTGGTTTAACTAATCAGACATAACAAAATCAGAATAGCTGGTTTAACTAATGCATAATCAGAACATAAAAGCAGAATCAGACTTAACTGGTTTAACTAATGCACTTTGAGTTGTATTGGCAGCAACTTCATTGTCATCCTTCTCTTTTCTTTTATTTTTCTGCAACAAAAGATAAAGTTGCTTGATTATAACACTTAATAAGATAAGCAGTGGGTTAATTATAACACAAAAATTATTACACTTAACTGGTTTAACTAATTTAGAAGTACCAACACCAGTTTCAGGTTGAGTTGCAGATGCCTTAGCATCAGTTCCAACCTTCTTTGCAGTCTTAGAAATCCATTTAGAGTTAGCAGTTTTGGTTTTTGTAGCTCTAGGACACGTGTGTGGACCAACATATGTCTTTAGTCTATATGTTTGTTTATTGCCTACTTTACTTGCAAAAGCCAAAAAACCACAATTGCCCTTGCAACCTATCCTTACCCTTAGTTTGTCATTTTTCAGATATTTGTTTTGTCTTTGGTTCATTATTGTCCAGTCTCTAAATGCAGTCTTAAATTCCTCAAGTGATGCAAACTCAAGCCCCTGTTTAAATACATAACCTTTGTGTAACTCCTTCATCCTAAACTTGTCATACTTTGGTGCCTTCTCACCATTTGAAACATCAGGGTCACTACTATTAAGCTCCTCACTATCATATTTTTGTTCCATCGCAATATCATCATCCACACCTACATCTTCAGCATTCACATTGGATTTCTTTGGTGTGTTCCTTTTTGCAACAGTTTTTGTCCTCTTATTTTTTGAACAACCAACATCACAAATTTGTAGAGGAGCAGGCTCTAACTCTAAACCAAAACCATCATCCAACCCAAGAGCCCTCTCATCCTCACTGTCATCAAAGTGTATACCAGCAGCTTCATCTTCACTACTATCACTTCCATAATAACTACTATCATCACTGCCATGTTCACCACCTCCTTCATCATCATTTCCATCATTAATTTTCTTGTCATCAACATTTACTTGCTTAGTTGATTGGTTAGGGGCAGGAATGGGATCAGGGATAGGGGTTGGGTTAGAGGCAGCTATGCCTTTGCAGGAATGGTCCACAAATATTTTTACTTGAGTGTTCATTTCAGATGCATACTTAACCACTTCATATGCATCATTGTCATCAACTATACTTATGTACCTATCATCAGAATTCCTATACCACCATATCCTATATTTGCCTTCAACATGACAGTCCTCTTTCAATATACCCTTAATTTCAAACAAACTCCATCTGTCAGGATCATTATCATGTTTCTCATATTCCTGACCCCCTTGGTAATACATCAAAAAGTCCCTAACAAATTGACCCCCATAGTGAAATTTGACTTTGAAACTCAACCCTGTCAATTAATGCATAATTTTAACAGTTGTCAATCACCTATTTGTTTAAACCCTATCAAACAGTAATTACCAATTAAACCTAATTGTTTACTAGCATTTTTTTGTTTGTTTACACAAAGAAGGAATAAAAAAGATGCAGTTGAATATTCAGTGTTATACAGTTAACCCACATGTAAAATGGTCCCAAAATTCACGTGTGTGGACAGAAACAATGAAAGGAATAAACTAAATACACTTCATTTACTTCTCAACAACCATAAAATGACAAAGAAAGGAATCTACTTTACCTTAAAAACAGTGATTCGTGTTTGGTTCCCACGAAGAAATCTTGATCGTTGATGAGAAACCTTTAATCCTCACCGTCGGGTCGGGTTCGTCAACTACAAACCCTTTCTGTCACTGATTCTTTCTTATTCGGGTTGGGTCAGGTTCGTGAAGACTCTGCACTTGGTAATCGCTGTTGTGTCGTGAAGATGATGAATCGCTGATCAATGTTAACAGCCGTTGTGTGTGAAGATGAATCTCTGTTGTTCTTTCTGACTTTGGTAATCGCTGTTGTGTGTGAAGATGAATGAATCGTAATCCTTTTGTTTGCTTTGTGTTTCTATTTCTAACCCTAATTGATATGGACTAAAATCAAAAACATAAAACAAGTGCGGAGTTTGTCCTAGTCATCATATGCCACTAATACACGTGAATCAACTTCATTTGCAACACATAGACGCCACGTGTTCCTCCGTTTGCCAACTCAGCTTTTTTTAAACAGAATTGGACGGGAGGGACCAAAACAAAAAAAAATAACACATTGAGGGACTAATTTAAAACAAAAAAAACATACAGGGACTGAAACAAAAAATTTGGGAACATACAGGGACCTAAATGATATTTAAGCCAAAAAATAATATCTGATACTCTTGCGATACGTCTCGATACTCGTATCGGAAAAGTATCGGTTAAATTATTATTTTTAAATAAAAAAGTAATACCCGATACATGTCTGATACGTCCCAATATCCGATGTTTGTTTGTATCTTTAGCACTTCTTGTGGTTTTTTTTTGTCAATATAATTTTTTACTTTTCAAAAGAAAAACTATGGTGTTCTACTATATAACAGGTTGTTAAACATTTGAGCTTTTTCCAAAATTCTGATATAAGACTAGATATTTTCTACTTTTAATTATTAATATTGTTGATTTTAGTCATATTTATATATTGTGTATTTATATATTTAATTTTAAATTTAATTTTTAAATAACGTATCGCGACGATATCGGATTGGAAATTTTAAAAAAAATTTACGTATCGGCGTATCAGTATCGTATTGTATCGGTATCGTGTCCCGTATCGAGGCTTCATAGGGGAAAACAAGTCAAACATGGGGCCATGTATCCCCAACAATAAGAGAAATATACATTATCTTGAAAATAGCTGATTGAGGCAGAGTTAAGGTTAGATTTCGCAGGCCACTTTGTTTTCACTAGTAGGATTAGCTTGACTTCTATTGTATAATTCATTTCAATAACACACAATTAATCAAATAAGTCTATTTTTTTGCAATTTTTCCTTTTATCTTTCTACTTATTTTTATTTATTTATGCATTTCTTAGTTTATCATTATTCCAATCTTAAATATAAACAAAAATTAGGTCAATAAAAGTTTTTGTATTTCGTATATAATTTAAATCAAACTTTTCAACTTTTGTTAACCAATCTTTTGCTTATAATTTGAAAGCGGAGAAAGTAGCTTACAAAAATCCAAAGGAAAAAGCTCACATGTACCATTGGGGCATTTGTTAGTATACTATAAATAGCAATTTTGTATTGAAAGTTGTGCAATTCTTTTAATTTAAAAGTAAAAAATTATTATGTTCAAGGTATAATTACTATTACTTGAACCATCATATCCTTACCATGTGCCTTAAGGGCACATGGACATATGTCAACGTGACCCAAACTCGAAACCGTACTTAATAATTTTTCGATGATCATCAAGGAACCCGCAATCAAGAGATAAAGTTTCTTTTTCGGGTTACCATAATATTGGTACAAAGTTTCTACTGTTGTTTGCCATGATTAATCTCCATCGGAGAACCTGTGAGTCACACAAGGTGGTTTCTCCCATTCCAATTGAATTTTCTCTATAAGCATGAGCCACATATTGAACTTCTAACCACATGCTTAAGGAGATCAAAATCCTTATCAGTACTTAAACCAATTTATTATTAATTGAGAGATGAAGTTTCTTCTTTAACGTAATCATTTAAAGCGCAAAAAAATTACAATTGAAAGCTATTTTGAACTTTGACAACATCTTTCATTAAGTGTCTCTTTTTGTAATATCTACTTACCAAAATTGATTTCAAGCATAATTTTGGAATTTTTTTTTACAACATACAACATAATTTTGGGACCAAAATTAACTCTTATGAAATACTATTCGTTGTATTAAATTTAGGGACTAAATTCCCAGAAGTAAACAATTATAATTTCCAAAAGGTTTAAATGCAGTTTTATTCCTTCTATTTTTAATGAATTGAAATTTCACCCCCTCTTTATTTTAAAATCTGGAATTTTAGCCCCTATTTTAAAATCCGGAATTTTACCTCCTATAATTTATATTTATGCTAGGACGCATTTTGTAGCTAATCGGTAGCTATTTTCTAGTAAAACAGAGTTAGAGCTCTTGATGTGAATTATGCATTGTAACTTTTGTATCTAACTTTGCTGCAGATACATCGTTTATTAAAAATCTCATTTGATGAGGTAAGACTTTTTATTGCTAATTGTTAAAAATTCACTTTGGCTTCGTAGTGAGAAATAAAGCTCAGATAATTGTTCCACCATACCACTTTGACTCATCTCTGCGGGTTAATGGTCTAATTGATTATCACAGTATGACTTAGAGGGAGGATGTAAGGAAAAACAAAAAATGAAGTTTTGAGAATGTTATAGAAACCAACAGCCTATTGCATTCATGGAAGCATGCACACAATCTTGGTAAGAGAATAAGTTTTGACTTCATTTAGCAGCAACAATACATCATGACATCATGGAATCCATCTCTTATTAATTGGCTCCTTGAAATATAACCAACTTATATGCAACAACTTTTCAAGAGTGCAACAGTTTAGGATTTGATTTTTGTTTGTTTGGTCATGCTTAGTCGTTATTATTAGCAAGAAATGATTTGTGTTATGCAAATATATGAAGGTAGCAGAATGTGAGTTTTTGGGTTTCTTCAAGTTCTTAAATCATAGATCATTTTCCCTGAAGCTTCGTAGTGTTATTTTTTAAATCAATTGCAAACAAGTGATTGATGAAGTGCACAATGAAAAAATAATCATCCTGAATATATATATGGTAGTTCTCATTTCCTTGATGGAACATTAATTATTGCTTACGCTTATCACACCAGGTTTGAGTGAAATGCGAAGCTTGTTTGAGTAAAAATCAGGCTACCAATTAGCTATAGAATCCGTCGTAGCTAATCCCAAATTTTCTTGTAATGTATTGGGGGATAAAATTCAAAAAATTATAAAATAGGAGGTAAAATTTTGAATTTTAAAATAGAAAAGATAAAATTTCGATTCATTCAAAATTAGGGGATAAAACTGCATTTAAGCCTTCCAAAAATTACAACCCATGCACTAACATAATTTAATTTACTCTTATATATAAATGGTAATATCGAGTTTGAGAATACCTACCTAGTAATTATATTTAAGTTTTTTTTATGGAATTAAATTTAAGTTTTATTAAAAGAGTTAGACTCAATTGTATTAAAAAATATAAAATTCTTTTAATTAATAATTGAAAATATATTATGAAATGTATTAAAAATGTTTTACTATTCTTATTCAGAAAAATATTTTACTATTATTGTTCGTTCCACAAATTAATCATTGTGAAGAAAAGATAATACGAAAAATTCTAAAAATAGTGTTGCTGAGTTAGTGGAATCGTGGTCCTTGCCTTTTAAAACTTCAAACAACAATTATGGACTTAAAAGTTAAAAGAAGATTTGAATTGACCACTATAAAACTATGTTTATCATTTTTTGTCATCCTTTTATTTGCACCTCGTTTACACTACCCGAAAGAATTTTCTTGGCAAGAACAAGAAAGAAACTACCCGTAATTTATAAGTACTAGCATGAAAAATGTTTGAGTACAAAATGTTTTATTTTTTTAAAATAACAAAAATAAATAAAATGCGACAGATAGGACAAAATCAACCTTATTTATTTCACATGTTTTTTTAAGGAGATTAATTATGGCTAAGCGACCGTTAAAATTTTGTATATATATAATCTGATAACATTTTTATTTCATTATATATATATATATATATATATATATATATATATAACTTCATACACATTGTAGTCATGACTATGGATAAAATCCATCATGGGCACAAGACAAATAATTTATTGGATGAACATAAATTTATTTTAATAGTATGGAATAGTTAGAGGATAATATATATTTTTGTTTTTCTAGTAGCAATGTACTCCGTAAATTTTTAAAATTATCTTTTTTTTAGTTATTAACGTATGTAGAAAAGATGAAAGAAAAGATAAATATATTAAAATAAATAATATATATATATATATATTAAGAGGAAAATATTAATATATGTTGCTTTATAAAAAAAATATTAAAATAAATAAGAGATCAAAGAAATAATAATGCACGTAGTAGTAAATGAAAAATTAAGAGGAAAACGAATTCTAATATATTTTGGTGTTATGTATGTAATAAATGGTTGTGAATGATTTTTGTGATTGATATGCATGATTTTAAGAGTCATATTTAATACATGAGAATTACGAAATTGTGTATGATTTAATAATATTAAAATTTTAATTCTTTAATTTAAACTTCATAATTGATTGGCGGTGTCATGCATGTAATTGGTTGGTGCTATTTTGGGTGATTAATATGTATGACTTTAAGAGTAGAAGAAAATGAGAGAAAATAAATTGTGTGTTATGTAATATTCAATAAAAATTAAAATTGTATGACTAAAAATTTAGTGTACAATTTGTCAAAAAAATAATAAAATTAATGTACAAATTTTAAAATAATATTTTTACAATTATCTTTTCAACATGTGTGTTAGCAATTTTCAAATGTACTTAATATTGATAAAAAAAAACAAATTTGTCAAGTAGTTTGTGGCAAAAAATTTATCCGAATAAGTGGTGAATCTTATATTCAAACCTCAATTCATGTATTTTGCACAGCATATTTTTGTTTTTATGTTCATGGGAACAATGATGTGTAAAATGATATCAATATTTCTTAAAATGTGGGGATCTATAAATATAAATAACATAAACATTCAATATAAATTGTCGATGCAAAATGATTTTATAGTGACATCTAATGATAATAATTTATTTTGCTATTTCGTAAGATATAAGTTTAAAAGACTCGTCAAAAAGATGAATTCTCATTGAATTATAGTGTTCAAAGTTGGATTACACAATAGTGCATTCCTTTTCTTTTTTCTTTTAAAAATTAAAAAGAATTTATATTAACAAATTACAATTGCCGCACAAAAATGCTATGGATAAACAAAAAAAAAAATGTATAAAAAATCAACGAGATCAAATTAACAATTCCATCACGAAGAAAACTAAAGAACCAAAGCCTCAAATATTAGCAGCGCCTAAACATAAGGTAGCAGAACCAAAAGCATAATTAAACACCTTAACTTTGATTCATAACCATGATATAAATTTTACCATGTCAATAATATGATCTAAGTTGTTTTCCATTGACGAAATACAAGTATTATTTTTAAATTTCTAAATTATATAGACCAAATATATTGAATGATAATAACAATGTCCCCAATATAACACTATTATAATTTGATACATCATATATAGAACCCAAAACAAAAAAAAAAAAAACGAAAACATAAAAAGTTATAGGCTCTAAGATTAAAAAGGAAAGTTTAAAGTTTACATTTTACTTTATTCACAAAAACTTTTGGTCTTTCTTCCTTTAATATTGTTAAAATTAAAGTTTACATTTAACTTTATTCACAAAAACTTTTGGTCTTTCTTCCTTTAATATTGTTAAAATTAAAGTTTACATTTAACTTTATTCACAAAAACTTTTGGTCTTTCTTCCTTTAATATTGTTAAACTCAAATTTTTTTCAAGTCCTTCAAAATTCAATCTTAATCAACTTAAGAGAAAAGCTAGCTTTTTTTTGTAGAAAAAGAGAAAAGCTAGTTAGAACCAAACCTTTATATGTTCATATTTCAATTATGTGTCTAAAAATTTTGCTCCCCTAAAAACGGCAAAATCTAACTTAGGAAATAGCAAAGAAATGCAATATAAAAACACATTTTCTATTCTGCCAAAAAATAATTAGCAGCCTAAAGCGAAATTACAAAGAAAATATAGCTATAATATGATCAAGCAGAAGAAAACAATAAACGACTTAATTGTATGGTCTGAAAATGTCGAGATGAATGTGTGGGCTATCAATATATTCAAAGTCAATTAAGCCGGGACCCAATAAGTCATTTTTTTCATAATTTGTTATCTTAGCTGGCCACTTAAGCCTCCAAAACAAGTGCTACGTGATTTCCAATTTTTTGTTATTAAACTACTATAGTACTTCTAATTGTAAATGACACTTAAGCTATATCAATTTAATAACTTACCGTCCACATCAACAGTTTGTAAATATGTCACCTTGCTATGTCATCACTAACTAACACTCATCACATTCGTTGAATATTTACATTTAAATGGGACTAAAATTGTATGAATTAAAAAAATAGAGGAATTTTCATGAGTTTAGTTCAGTTGTTATTAACATTATATTTTGTATATAAAAGTCAGAATTTGAACATTTCACTTATTCATTTTAAGGGTGTCATTTTTAATTATTAGATTATTTGATAAAAAAAAACGAAGAATAAAACTGCAGATTTTAAAAAATGGGTCAAAGTTAAGAAAATAAAAAATAGGAGGAAAAAAGTTGTATTTAAACCGCGTAGGAATTTTATACTATATATCATTATAGTAGATCTATACAAACTATGTCTTTTTGAGCATAACTCAATCGATATAGGTATTGTATTTTATATGTTGGGCGAAAGCTCAAATTCAGATCTTCCACTTATTCACCTAAAGAAATGAATTTTTAGTCATTAAACTACTTGAAAAAAATCTATAAAAACTATTACAACTTACAAGAGATCAAAGAGCAAATAACTTAACAACTAATATTTTTTTTATATCTTTTCTTCTTTTTTCAAGGCACCCTCATGCCTATTTTAATAAATTTCTCTTAGGGACTGTTTGGCTAGCCAAAAAAGCTAGCTTATAGCTTATGTCTTATAGCTTATAAACTAAAAAACCTGTTTGGTAACAGACTTTTCTATATGAGCTTATAGCTTATTTTACTGACTTGTAGCTTATTTTTCAGACGCTATTTCAAGTAGCTTACGAGCTTATAGCTTATTATTTTTTCTTCCATTTTTACCCCTTAATTATTATTTTAACTAATGTTCACTTTTACCCTTTTTTTTTATTTCACTTTAAAATAAACCATACATTTTTTTTTACTACCTGATAAATCATAATTTTTTTAATAAATATAAACCATACTTTTATTTTTAATAAACCATGCATTATCATTCATTATTACATTATGGCAATTTTTACGTGAATATAAACCTTATGTATGCACTACCAAAAAAAAACCTTAACGTTGCTTTATATAAAATAAAAAAATAATGTTGCTCAGTTTTATAAAATAGCCTAATAATTATTGTTTTGGACCAAAATATAATAATAAACCATACTTTTTTAATCTTGTAAAAAAAAAAACAATACTTTTTTAATAAAAAAGTCAATAAGAAAACCCATAATTTTTTGAAAATAAAATTTCAACCAATAACAATTAGTTTAGTAATATAAAAAATATCTATTATATTAGTACATTTAATTTTTAAATTTCAAGTATATTAAATATTAATTTGACATAAATTTTATTTTGAATTAACAATACTCTTTTATGTCATTTTACATTCACCAGCTAGCTGAACCGCTAATTTTACCAAACACTTCAATTAACTAATCAACCATCAGTCATCAGCCATCAACTATCAGCCATAAGCTATCAGCCATCAGCTAACTTATCAACCAACCGCTAATTTTGCCAACCAGAACCTTAGTCTTTTCAAAAAAACAATAAACTTGGTAAATGTTGAGATTATTCATTATTGCAGTATAACTATCAATAGTGACAACCGATTGTAGAGAATCCATTTTGATCATATAAAAAAATCAATTAAAAAGAAGATAATCTCTTTTTAATAGTACTCAATTTCATCCATAAAAATGAACTCATGACCTAATCTAGTCATTAAGAAAATAAACTCAAATCTTAATCCGTAAGAAATTTAAATTGGTCGCATTAATTATAGTCTCTATGTAAACAAAAGTTTTGGTAATGAGGTGTGCACTTAAATTGCTTACTTGATAATTGACTTTGTTAAGCATCGCTAGCTTACCATTTGATTTCATACTTAAATCTCTGACCTGAATATGTGAATGAGGTTTGTTGGTGGTGAACATTATTAGCAGCTTTAAAAAAACTCCGACGATCAAATAAATAAACATAGTAATTTAATATTTTTAGGTTAAAACTTTCGCTCGAACAACTATCCAACAATCCTAATACAATGATGTTTGACGCTGCTTGAGCGTGTGCATCTAGATTCTGTCCATGAGATGGTTCATCCAAGTGCTAGTGACTTGGGGGTGACCCAATCCAATATGGAACGAAAAACATTGTATTGTATCAAATTGGGACAAATTAAATTCTCGTCTCGTGTCCCTCGCCAAAAATTCCAAGACCTCCATTGTACTTTGACAACCTCACTAGGGAGAAGATAGTCTCTCATTACCATTTTGGAAATTTTGTGCTCTCTTAATATAGTGTTCATTCATCAATTTAATTTGTGGTTACTCTATTTTTGTGTTTTCTACCAAGCTTCAATTCATAAGAAAGAGAGGAAGAAATTAATTAAGAGTGTCCATTTCTTTATTAATTTGGATCTCATCAACCAATTTGTCTATTTGTTTGTCATTTGACAACGTTTGTACTACAAAAAAAATGTTAACTATAAGCAAATGGACATAACAACTGAACAAATTAAAGAAATTCAATTTTATGATAAAACTTAGAATTGTTAAGATAGTGACTAACTTGAATACAGCTGCTACCACAGTTAAGTTGCAAATCGTTGCTTCCAAAATTGTTATCTACCAACAAGTGGAGGTGTAGTTTTAAATTTTATTCGGAGATATTAAGAATCCTAGGATATAGTTGTTTGGAATACTAGGTTCGGCCACGTGGTTTTACATTATTTTTTTCGAATGAATGATAGATTGTATTGTTTCCTTCTTTTTATTTCAATATTCTAATAAGATCGTACACCAACTAGAACTACTGTTAGTTAGAAGGAATTTGTGGCATGGCATCAAACTTGGCAGGTGAGTCAAGGCAGCATTATCCCCATGGAAATGGATTAAATATTGTCGTTTTTTCATGAAGTTATTGTGTTTTCAGCCGTCCGATCTTGATCGAACGGTTTAGAAAATACATATTTTATTTTCATTTAAAAGTATTGATTAAATCTGGACCGTTTAATCTTGATTGGACTACCATCAAAAACTAACTGTAGTTAAATGCGACTTTACTCAATCCAAATCCTTATCCCCACCCCTGTCTCTCTCTCTCTCTCATAATATACAGTTATGCACATTATATGTCACATTTGATCGAATAGCAAGAGTTATTAATTTAATGATTAAAACAAACTTAAGCATGATGTAAGAATTGTCTCACTTTTGCACTATAAATTTGATCTAAATTTAAAATCTAACTCACATACATTTCTTGTTTAATTGGAATCTCATGAACTAATTTGTTCATATCACACAAAACACCTTTTAACACTGTGGACCTAAAAAATGCTAGGTAACAAACAAATAAAAAGAGCAACCCAACAAAAGAAATTACAATTTCGTTATAGAAGTTAAGACATTGTGAATATGGACGGACATGTTTCAGTTTAAATTTTACACAAATTAAATGTAAAATTTATTTATTCTTTGCTAGACTCTTTAAAACAATCAACTAAATTATTTTTGTAAGGACCCCGATTTAAGTTTCAAATTTCAAATATTTTTTCGTAAAAATTCATACAAACAAATGGACACTTCGAATTTGAACTCAGATGAAGAAATTCAAACCAAACAATATTGAAATTGTTAGTTGAGCTTGTTGGATTTCAAGTATGAGTGGTTAAGTCTCACATCGACTATGAATAGATAAAATGTTAAATTTATAAAAGAGATAACTTATTAACCTAATATCTTATAAGTACGAGTAGCGTCTTCCTATCTTATAATACTGGACCTGAACATTTGATCCAATATCTCTCCCGAACTTTTCCCGAATCCCTTCAAAGTGAAGAAATTAAATATTCACTCTTTTGAATAAAAATGCGGCTGCTACAAGAGACTGCTAGCTGTTATTGCCTCCTACAAAATTGTTATTTCTATTTGTCAACCATATCTATCTATCATCAACAGGGGGGGGGTGTAGTTGAAAATATTTAGGATTAGGATACTAATTAATGTATACACCTATAGGTTGTTTTGAATTTTGAAATACTAGGTTCGTATGGTAATTGGTAAGGAGTTAGCTAGCAACCCTGGTTTTACAATAATATTTTTTATAAAATGAATGAATGTTTCCTCTTTTACTATTTTTAGATTGTACACCAAATAAATATAATGTCCTTTGACGAATTAGTGTATTAGGATATTCTGTAAAGTCTAAATTTAAGTAAGATCTAGTTATAAAATGTTAAAAATGAGATTTATTTTATTTATTTTTATATGCCAATAGTATTGTAGAAGATGCTATAGTCGGGATAACTTACAACCCTGTAATTGAGAGTGGGATTGCATTAAGAAAAAATTAAGTTGACAAATGACGCATTTCACATCTTTTGAAATTTGAACCACTTGTGTTTTGTTAATTAATACTTGAGTTGTTTTATTTTGAGGAATTAGAAACATATCAAATATTTAGATGAAATGATGCAATTTTTTTTCACCATTTTGAGTTTTTGATAACTTAAAATTTGGGTTAATGTGTACAAACCCTTATTCCAATAAATTTGTTCATATATCTTCTCTTGTTATTTTGATTTGAGATTGGATCTGTCCACTTCGGTCTTCAAGCTCATGAATAGTAGTATTAGTTTGGACTTATATTTTGATGTTATTGGTTAGAAGATAACTCTTTTTATATTGATGTTATTTACAAATTTTTAATACTATTTACATTTACAATTTAAATAAAAATGTCTCTTTGAATTTTTTGTGTTTATTTTTATTAGATCTACACTTCGGCCTGCAGATGTTCTGGTGTATGGATGGATAGAAGGGAAACATGCTTGTGTAAATTTGACTGGAGTTTCCCCACTTGTCGGACTAGAGGTTGAAGATTTTACAGTAGGACGAGCAGCCCTCAAACCTGCTTCAAGCAAAATGGTCAAACATGAGAAAGTGTGTTCTGACAATCAACACATTTTTATACCGTTTGCTTTTGACACTTTTGGCTTTCTAGCACCAGATGCAGTAGATCTTCTAAAAAGAATTCAAAGGGCCATGCATAGTAATGTGGTGTCGCCTAGGTCTAGGAATGTAGTTTTTCAGAGATTGAGTTTTGTTATACAGAAAAGTTTAGCGGCGCAGCTTGTTGCCCGTTTACCTTTTATTCACGTGTAATTATCTTTTATATATATATATATATATATATATATATATTATTGTTTTTTCTTAAAAAAAATAAAAAAATAAATAAAGCATCTAAATTGTTTGAGATGAGCTTTGTCCGATGATGAGTCGACCCGTAAGAATAAATAAATAAATGTTTAGACATAAATTGGATTGAAAAAATTCAAAAATAGTTTAAAAATTCAGCGTAAATCAATAATTATTACACAAACAATAAAAGTTTGAAGGGCAGGACTTTCGAGGCAGAAGAGTAGAGAAGAGAAAAATTCACATTTTTCATATTTTTTATTGTTTTATAAGAAATGATAAATAAATACTTATGATATATAAATTTTTGATTATTATGCGCAATATATTATTATATCTTGTAATATGGCATCTCTGTTGCTTTTTTTTTTTTGCCATATCTCTTTCTCACTAAACAGGGGCTGTTTTCAAATGGGCTTCTAATTCAATTTTTTCCCATTTCTTCAGGCTTCATAATCTTATAGCATATATTTTTTATGGGCTAATGCTAAGTGGTCCACCGTAGACAAGTGATATATCGAATATGAATTTTACAAAATTTATTGTTGGATTGAAAGTTTATATCGTATAGATCATCCATAAATTTTTTAATTTTTTTTGAAAATCATTTGATATGTTATTGAGACCCATCAAGATTTATGATATTTAACAACCGTTAATCTTGATGTGTCTCAATAACATATCAAATGATTTTTAATTTTTCTATAGATGATCTATATGATATAAACTTTCAATCCAACGATGGATTTTGTAAAATTCGTATTCGTTATAATGTTATTTGTGATTGGTCCACCATGGACCACTTGATGAAGTGGTCCATATTAGAATTTACCATTTCTTATGGGTCATATATAAAATACTTTTAACAGTTTTTCCCCTTTGACTATCATCATATATTCATATATATATATATATATTTATATAAACAAGATACATGTTATTTTACCTACATACCCTCCAATAAAAAATCGACACATCACTCATTTATGAACAATTCTTGTCTTTTCACTATATATTTTTTTTTTGTCTCATATGTGAACAACCTATTACATATAGTGTTATCATATTATCCAATTTGAACTTTAAAAATTGTGAATGATTTTGCACTTTTATTGTATGATGGGTATTGTCCACCGGATATTTCTAACTTGACAACTACAATGTAAACTTTTCCTTCTTAACTTTCATTTTCCCACTCTTCACTAAATTCAAATTCCACTTTATTTCTTCACTTCATTTCAAATCTCATTCTCTTTCATCTTTTTTCTTTCATTTCTCTCCTCATCTTCAACTCCACATTTCTAACAATACTCTTTTTTTTTTTTTTTTTGCAGGCAAACTTAAAAAATTCTTCTCACGCGGAAAAAATTAAGATCAATGGTACGTAAATGCAATTTTTTCCATCTCAACCATACTCATTTTTTTTTCTTTTATTTATACCGTTATTATGAATCAAAGATGAAGTGTAAAATAATGAATTTTTATATTTCTTTTTTCCTCTCTTCATTTTGGCATGAGATCCTCATAGACAAATGCAAAGTAACATACACACAACAAGGATAAGTAAATAAAATTTCTTCCATCTCATGTATAGTTACTACTTAATTTATAATTCTTACCCAAATCTTATACAATCAAAGCTGCTTTTTTTGTTGTCCTAAAAAAAAATACTTGAAACATTCACAAAAAAAAAATGTTAAACATAACTTCTTTTAATTTTCCAACAAAAAATTTCATCTTTATATTTTTATTAAAAATCTAAAAGATGAAAGAAATTTTAAAAAATAAACAACAGTTTGTGGTTCCAATTTATCAATTTTATACTGGTTTTTCACATACTAAGTTTCAATCTGTACCTTTTTTAGCCATATTTTTTTTACAAGTTTAATAATTGTTTACGAAAATTCATAAAATTATATTCTTCTTTTAGCTTTTATTTTATAGTTACCAACAAAAAAGTAAAAACAAAAATCTAATGTGCACAAAATAAAGAGTGGTTCCATTATCTGATTTTGAAATTAGAAACACATTAAAAATAATTATCTAAAATTAAAATACAAACATTGTCAAAACAACTATAAAAACTTCATATATTTTGTTGTTGTTGCACATATCACAGAAGTGGAGAAGAACAAGTGTAGTTATATGTCCAGATCTGAAACAAATTGATCTACTAGATGAATTACATGATGAAGCTTACAGATCCGGCGCTAAACTCCATGGATGAAGCTTACAAATGCAACACATTTATTAAACACATTTATGAAGAGATGGAGTGACTCCCCGTACGTACACATGGGTCTTTTTTATTTATTATGTGATTGGTACTAAGAATTGTGATGCCGATTGATTTAATCGAACATAGTATTTGGTATCATATACATTAATAATTGTCAATTTCAATATTTATAAAATAAATAAATTTACCATATTTAATCTTTTAAATGGAATTATTATTACGTTAACTTTTTACTACTACATACTATATATGTAATTAAAACCAATGGGAGCGGCAACGCCGCTCTCCCCGTGTTGGCACGGGTCTCTCGGCTAGTACACTTATAAAAATCAAATGACTTAAGTGTTTATATGTAATGTAATAAACACTTAATTAAGCTTTCTATTCAAACATATCCAAAATATTTAAAATCCATGCCATTATCTTAAATATTTATGGAAAATGCTAAATCATGCATCTGGTGCACTAGTTAAGTATATAAATAAGAAAATTTTATTTTGAAACTTGTATATTCAATACATTGAAAATGTAAAAATTATTTTTATCAACATTAACTTTATGTTTTATTTTTATTTTTGATATACTTAACAAATATACTGTTTAACATGACCCAATATTTATTTGTCATTTCAAATTCCAAAGTTTCCCTTTGTTAGCTAGTGTTATGTTTATAAACACTTATATTCATTTTTTAGTATTTAATTGAGGTTTACGTGTACATATCACTCATTTATAATTTTTTAATAATAATATTTAATAAACAGTACGTCAATCCCTCCAACTCAACATTTTTTAAAAAGTTCTGAATGGGTCACACATAAATAATATGCTTCCTCCGTCCCAATTTGAATGAGTCAGTTGACTGCAGCACACATGTCAATACATAACTTTGACTATCAATATTTTTAATTATATAATGGTAAAAATTATAAAAATTTGATATTCTGAAAATACTCATTGAGATGAACCCAACAACATCTTATATGCTAATATTTGTTTTTATAAATTAATGAAAAAATATAATCAAAGCAATATATATGAAAAATGCACATAATAAAATTGGTTCACTCAAATTAGGGCGAAGAAAGTAAATACTATTACATATTGTAGCATTACTACCTATTATTCATTTATGTTTTGTTCTAATGGAAATATATTTGCTATTAAGTATTAATTCTTAATTTAAAAATAGATACCCTCATTTTACGTGATGGTTTCTCATTTGCACTCTAACTCTAACAATGGTCCACTCCTTTTTAATGACATGCTATAGACACAAATATAAATATTAGGAGTTAGGTACACTCACATGAAACAAATAAAAATAAAGAAAAAATTATTGAAGTGATGTGACAATTTTAATTTTCTTTTAATTATTTTAATTTGTGTATGTGTGCTTAAATTTTGTGCCCAAATTCTTGTGCCTAAGCAAGTGTTGCTCACTAGTACTTGCATTGCATACCTATGCTTCCTAGTAGTGAGGGTATATGTTTTACTATAAGAGCAACTCCAGCGGTGGGTTTTTCACCCAGTCCGCCAGCATGGAGTGCCTTACTTTTCCTCTTTCACTGCTGAAGCATTGCAACCTGGCACTCCCACACCTACAGTTGGCATTACACTATTACAGTATCTTTCTGCAGCAACTTTGGTTTCTCGGTTTTCAAGAAAAGCTATATTTTTTTACTCATATCTTTTTCACATAATTTGTCCTTTAGTGTATATTTAATTGATATAAAATTAAATGTGAGTAAAATATTAATATATGAGGTAAAGTTGTGGGACCCAATGCAAGTTTTTTAGAGTTGTACTGCTGAAGTAAAAAATGAATAAGTTATTTCAAGATGATTTGACTTTAGTGGGACCCACAAAATACTTTTATGTTGGTTGCACCATTGAAGTTGCTCTAAGGCACTGAAATCTAGAAGACGTGAATTATATGCATAAATAAGTTTTTCAGATTTTTGCAGTGGAACAATTCGAAGAAGAACAAGAGATAAACTGGATCAAAGACGATAGAAAAACATCTCGATAGAAATGCCTTCTTTGGGCCCCCCACAATACAGATAAGACAGTCCTCTCAAAGCCTATCGGAGCCAGCACAAGAGAAGTTGCATATCTCACTCATAAGCTAGTCGAGCTTTTTACCTAGAAACCATTGTCAGGAGCTGAGTTTTACCCTATCCACCAAAATCTCGATCAAAGAAGACCAACTGGCAAAGTTACACTCATTCCGGGAGGTCCAGATAGACCACACAACAAAATGTCACACTAAAGTAAGCCCGAGACGCACCTGACGCCCCACCCCAAGCCCAATGAACGACTCAAAAAGCTGAAGAATCCCATGAGGGGAAACAAACTCCCTCCCTAACCACCTACATATACGATACCAAACTGGGACGATGTGGTTGCAAGTGACAAAAAGATGATCTATTGATTCAATGTCTACCCCACAAAACACGCAAGAAGTATTGCTAGATCCCACTAACACCCGACGCCTTAGAAGATTTTGACAGGAAGGCACCCTATCTTGAAGAAGTTGCCAAGAAAAAACGATCATTTTGGACGTGGTCCACGATTCCCATATCCTAGCTAAACTGGTAACACCCTCATTTTATATATTCCTCTCAACCCGAGTTTTTTCCTCAATGAGGGAATAAACAGATTTTATCGAAAAAAACCTGCTTGGGTCATGCCTCCAATGCCAATCATCCTCAATATTTGCCAGCTGATGATCCGACAGTAACAACAACATATCTGAGAGGAGCTCACTATCCATGACAGATAAGACTCTTTTACATCGTAACTCCCACTCCCAATGGCCTCCCACCCGACTACCCATATCTACAACTCTATCTACACATTGGTCTGAGACATGATAAAGAGTAGGAAAACGATTCCTCAAAGAAGAACCATCAACCCATGGGTCAAACCAAAAAGATGTGGACTTCCCATTACCAATTTTCTTGATTCCCCCTTCAGAAAACCAGCCTGACGGGGCATGGAATGGCGACCCTATAATTGAAACATCTCTCCACCATAACGACACCCCACTTAGCCCATTCTGACGACCACCATAATGCGGAGAATGGAATAAATTACCAAATCTAGCCAAGAGAATATCTCGCCAAGTCCCCTGTCCTTCAGAAAGAAGCCTCCAGCTCCATTTCTCAAGTAAAGCAAGATTTATCAAGCGAGGATCCCTAACCCCGAACCCACCTTCTTTTTTTGGCTTACAAACATTTCTCCAACTAACCCAAGCAATCTTTGACTTACCACTAACCCCTCCTCAAAGGAACCTCCTTTGCAATCAAACTATCAATTTCCGCACTTTAACAGACATCTTCGTAAAGGAGAGATAAAAAATTGGAATAGAATTAAGAGCCGAATTAAGCAGGATCACTCTACCATCCATACTAATCCACTTATTATTCCAGAAAGTTATTAACTTCCTAGAAATCGTATCAATCAACGGTTGCCAATTAGTAGATTTTCGAGAATTAGCCCCCACTGGTAACCCGAGATAGATGAAGGGAATAGTGCTACGACTGCAATGCAGAAACCGCTCAACCACCTCAAGAAACTCACTACTATATTCACTCTCATTACTTTACTCTTACTAAAATTAACCTTAAGACCCGAAGCAAGTTCTTGCAATTCGTGTTTCAAACTCTCCGTAAAAAACAGCACCACCTTTTTTAAATATCCTCTATGCATTTTGGATTGAGAAACCATTATAACCGTATATTTTCTTTATAAAAATAAAACACAATAATATCAAAACTTATAAAAGATTTTTAACGTGTACATAATCAATTTTATCTAATTTGATAACCATAACATAGAAACAGAAATCTTATTGAGGAAGGTTCTTTGAGGTTGTTATCTTCATTAATTAGTGGAATTAAACTATTTCTAATATTGATCACATGGAGCCACTTATAACAAATATACATTTTAGCACCAGAAAAAAAAGGCATTCAACTCAAAACTAGTTAGCAGCACCTTTTACATTACTTTATTAGAAATGTTGACAAGTACTCCAAAATTTTTATGTAGTGGGTATGAAGGACTATCAAGTCGTGCAACAAATGACATAAGCTAGAAAATCTTATCAATATAACTGTCCCACACGGTAGAATAAAAAAATTGAATTTTTTATAAAGGGATAACAAAATTAGTCAAGTGTGAATTTAATAAGAGTTTATTTTTGTTAATCCCAAAATTAAGCATGCCATTAAAATTTTAAGAGAAAATTTACTATCTATTTGAATATGCATGCAAAAAAATATAAAGTTTATATAAAAAAAATATTTAAATTCTTATATCGTCGATCAATCATGCATATGGTTTTAAAGGTATAATTTTAAATAAAGTCAAATATTTTTATTGATCTGACAATTATAATTGGTTAAGAGTGTAAAACATTTTTACATTGATAGTATATACCAATTAAATCCAATATATAAAAAAGGTTTAAGGCTTTTTTGTCAAAGTCTTTTTAATATAAAAATATGAGGAAATTTAAAGGACTAAGCCATGTAATGTAATCTATATATAATAGCTGGCCCTCTACACCAAATTTTTCATATTCAGATAAAGCCATCAAACTCAAAATCTTTTTGAGCCGGCACACACATAATTTATAAAAAATAATGTCTCCAAAGAAAATTCAATGGAAAGCTTTTGTGTTTGGTTGTTTCAAAGACAAACAACTTCCTACCTTGGAAACACCAAAATTTGTTTCAAAAAAGACAGGTTCAAGTAGAATTTCTCTATCTGATTTAAGTGATTATTCATCACCATCTGTTATGAGTGATTTATCCAATTCATTAGTGGGATCAAATCTTCATATCTTCACTTGTAAAGAACTCCAAGAGATCACAAATAATTTCAACAAATCAAATTTTCTTGGAGAAGGTGGATTTGGAAAGGTATACAAAGGTTTTATTGATGATAAACTTAGGCCTACACTTGTTCCTCAAGCTGTAGCTGTTAAAGCCTTAAACTTGGATGGAAAACAAGGCCATAGAGAGTGGTTGGTAAGAATTTTTTCTAAACTTTTCAATATTGCTATCTATATCAGTGTTTTAAAAGCCGAACCAGACAATTCAACCGATTAATCAACTTTAAACCGATCGACCTTTACTACGGTCGGTTATTTTGACAATTCGATCGTAGTTTTGTCTGGTTCAAGTAGTTTAAAGCGGTTGATGAAAGTTTTTAAATTTTTTTACTTTTTTTAAAATGATGAAATTTTTCTAATTTTTTTCTTTGTATTGTATAGGCTGAGGTAATCTTTTTGGGGCAGTTGAAGCATCGCAATCTTGTTAACTTAATTGGTTATTGTTATGAAGATGAACATAGACTTCTTGTGTATGAATACATGGAAAGAGGAAGTCTTGAAGAAAAACTTTTCAAAGGTGAATGCAAGTTTAATTTTCTTCTAAATAAATTTAATAATAAAAAAAAATTAATTCAATATTTTCTAACAAAATGGTTATTAATTAATTTTTATACTTGTAATTAAAATGCAGGTTATTTAGCAACCTTACCTTGGCTAACAAGAATCAAAATAGCAATTGGTGCTGCTAAAGGACTAGCTTTTCTTCATGAAGAAGAGAAACCAGTTATATATAGAGATGTTAAAGCCTCAAATATTTTATTGGATGCTGTAAGTTCACATTCATGAGCTTAATTAATGCATTTTATCAATAGAAGCAATTAATAAAAATAATTGACATGAAAATATTCATTATTTTTCAGGATTACAATGCTAAGCTTTCAGATTTTGGTTTAGCAATTGATGGACCAGATAAAGATCAAACACATATCACAACTCGTGTGATGGGTACACAAGGTTATGCTGCTCCTGAATATATCAACACAGGTATTATAATCATAATCAAGTCAAAGAAAATTTCATTTAGACTTAAATATATTTTATTAATCTTTAAAATAAGATAATTATTGGTTTTGCTCCCACAAACCATTTCATCAATTTTTTTAAAATCATCACGATTCATGTCTTTTGTACTTTGAACTGTCTGATTTTGACTATATAGTCCAGATGTGACTGATTGTGTGCGGTCACAAGATTGTGACCGTTTGATCATTCTTTTACCAGACAGGAGGGATCAATCATAATCATTTTTTTAAAAATATAATTTTTAGTTTTTTTAACGCACCGAAGGGACCAATCGTAATCATTTTCAAAAAACATGTCTGACACTTCTTACATGGGTACAACTGTCTTTTGATGTCAAATATTTTTAGGAATATTTATGTCATCATTTCTAAAAAAATTCATGAATGTTGTTAAATTAACTCAATATATTTTTGTTTTGTTCCTTTTTATAGGTCGTTTGACAACGATGAGTGATGTATATAGCTTTGGAGTTGTTCTTTTAGAGCTACTAACAGGAAAGAAATCAGTGGACAAAAAAAGACCAACAAGAGAGCAAGATTTAGTAGAATGGGCAAGACCATTATTGAAGGATTCACACAAACTTGAGAGAATAATTGATTCAAGACTTGAAGATCAATATTCACTTGAAGGTGCTAGAAAATTAGCATGTTTAACTTATCAATGTCTAAGCCATCATGATAAAAGTAGACCAAGCATGAGAACAGTTGTTAAGACATTAGAGTCACTCATGAAATTAAATGACATTCCAATTGGTCATTTTGTTTATGTGGCTCCTAGTGAAGTAACAAAGGTTGAAGTGTCACTAAATGTGACTCATAAAAATGGACTAGAAAATGTATGTGATGAGAACAAGAATGAGAATGTGATCAACAAAAGTGTTGTGAAAACTAAAGATGAGGAGAAGTTAGAGAAAAATGAAAAGGGTCGCGAAATTCGTCGCAAAAGTCGTAGCTCACGACGACGAGTTAAGGCGTTGATGAAGTCTCGCTCGGTTTACTCTGACACTACTCTATATAAGACTCTTGGAACAAGTTTGTATTCACCTAAGCAAAGCAAGGAGAAGCAACAAGAAGTGGAAATTTGCCAATATTAGAAAGATGGAACCTTAATTCTCTTTAATGTATAATCATAGGAGAAGTTAGGAAAACATATTAATTGTACATCACAACACACAGTTCTTGGTTTTTTTGTTGATGTTTTTTCATTATTTTGTAGTTTCATTTTGATGTTTTCTTTATCAAATGTCCTATTTTGTTTTGAGGGACTTCTACTATACATGCTTAATATCTTCTTAAATAATAGCCAGTTTGAATTTTACATGTATTTCATATTTACATAAATGTGTATAATAATAAACTTTGTGTACTACAAATATTACATTAGTTTCACCATTTCTAAACTCGGATTCTTTTAAGTAAAATCTCATAATTAAGTTATGTAGAGAGAAAAACGTAGTCTGAAAAAATATTTCATATTAAAAGTGATTAATCAATTTTTTTTTTTCAATATTTGCCTGTGGGATGAAAGTGTCAATAATTCGCATATAATGCAAATGACAAAATAAAAATTTGCATAATGATTAATTTTTTTTTTGGAAAACTTTCTTCTTATTCTTTCTTGTTAAGTCTTATATTTGATGTAAATTTAATTGAGAATTGTTTTTCTTCGATTTTACTTTGGATTTTTCAACCTTGTTAGTGACAATTGTTTACCTTTGTCATGATGCCTTACGTAGGAAGTAAAGGAAGATTGAAGAACATACTAACATTCTATTCTTTGTTTCTAGCATTATTTTCCTTATTGCTTTGTGAAGTCATAAACTTTGATTTGAAATTTAAAGATATTTGAAAGTGAAATAAGCCAAATTGTTAGTTGACTACTAGTGCGTTGACTTCTGCCGTGTATTGACAGATATTTGCTTGTGAATAATATTTGTAGTGGATTAGGTTTTTCAAAACCGTGGCATTGATTTGTGGCATATATAGATAGAGTGATTATTATTGTTGGTCTTAATTTTAAATCTTTTTGTAATAACTAAGTAGTCCCTTAATTTTGCTAAAATTATATTAAATAAGTCTTTCAATCAAATTTGGTATATTGATGCCCCAACTTGTGACATTTAATGGTAACATGTTCTTCCATGTATATAGGAATTATTTTGATATTAATTAATAAAAAAAATCATCAACTGAATTATCGGAACTCCATTAATCTTTTAAAAACCAAAAAGCTAATATAAAAAAATCATTGACCAAAAAATTCAAACTCATAACATCATCATCTTTTTTTACTAAAAAAACACAATTTGTGTCATTAAACTCGAGTCTACGTAAACTTGTGAAGAGTTCGTAGACTTGACACATAAAAGTCTATGTGAAATGAAAAATAATTTTAAAAAATTGTACATATAATGTATAAATTAACATAAAAATTTTAATTTCGAACTCCATAATAAACTCGTTACAAAATAAAGTTTATATATATAAAGCAAGAAAAATGCAAAAGTATGTATGATAAGTTCATAGTTCCTTCCTATTACATAAAGCAAAAAAAAACAACAAGAATGAAACAAAAATAGAGTACACATAAAAACTAAAAACTAACCATTGATTTAATATTAAAAAGAAAAAAAAATCCAATCTTGACTATTATGTTTTTTTAATATTAAATGAATGATTATTTTTTAGTTCATCATGATCGATCAATATATATAGTTCACCATTTTAAAAACAACAAACAAAAAATAACAAAAAAAAAATACCGAAAAACATAATGCATACCGATAAAAAATTTGTATATTAATTTTTGTAACCGATAAAAAACTCCATCCTTCAACCATATATAATGCATACCCATGCATTAAAAGAGCACATTACTAGTTTTAATTAAAATACATTTAAGAATGAAAGAACAAAATGTATTGTGATTCTAAAATTGCCTTAAAAAAAACAAAATAACACAGCAGAAGTTTCAATCCTTTGAACATGACTTAATCTTATTTTTTTGGCTCAAAATATTCACATCAACTTCCTTTACCAACCCCAAGCATTAGTGCGGTGAATGAAAATAACTTGTGGTATGGCTAATATCACAAATTAAAGAATCTACAGCTGTCTTTGGTGACATGTCAATAACAATAATCAACCAAAGACTAATAATAAATACTTGATTATCAAATCAAATGCCACTAACTATAGAGATAATATTTGCTCATTTATTCAACTAAATGTATTACATTTTGTGTTGATTTTTCTTATTTTTTTGTCTTTTACCATCTTTCCAATGACATCATTAGAACAAAAATCCAGAAATTTTTTATTTGCTTAATTTTAATATGAGCCTTGTAAAACACTCAGTGGTATGAAAATGTAGGACATTATACAAACAGAAAAACATTATATAAAAGCATATATGTTTGAAAGCTTATAAACAAAAGAATTTTGGATTGCTTGTAAAAATCAATCTCCACTAAGATTTATGTGATGATGGAACAAGCCATCTTCAAATTTTTATTTCCTTAAAATAAATATTGGTCATAGGTTGAGGCAGACAGAGACTCTGCCTTGCAGTAGTTTGATCTTTATGGATGTTGATTTTTTAAGGAGGGATTGCAATATATAATTTTTAAAAAAAAAAAATTTGGATTTTATTTATTTTTCGGCTGAATTCTTAATTATTGGTGCAATTTCCTTGAAAACTAGAGGTTCAAAAAAAATTGCTTTGGAGTTGGTTCATTTAGAGTATTAGGTTTTCATGTTGGTCCTAAATTAGGAGAAATTTAGATTTTCCCATATGCCCTCATACAACAAAATATAATAAATGATGAACGATTTTAAGTATGATCTAATATTATATTAGATTGTTATATTGAATTTGTAAGATGAAGGGTGTCATGTAAAGTAACGAATCATATATATTTTTTATTGGTGTAGTAATCTATTGAGTGTTTTTTTAATATGTTGGTATTTTTCTGCTTCACTAGAGTTGAATCTCAATTATTTAATTCATATTAAAGCTTTGTTAAGCTTTAATGAGTCGGGTATCTTTTATACTATTTTTTTATAACAAAAATTAGAGTGAAAGAGGACAATATCCATTTCAGATCGGAGAAAATCGTATGACAACTAAAACACTTTAAAAAAGTATATAAATATTTACTTTTCTTCAAGAATACTAACAAAGCTAGGATCGATCTTGAACCTCAAGTTTCAAGACATGACCTATTATACTCTATTTGAGAGATACTAGTAATATTTTTCTTATAAAAAATACTAAAAATTTGTTTCATGTGGGATGACTCAATGACATGGATCCGGGTTATGTGTATTTACTTTTTTCATGCAGTTGTGTAGTCGATCCATTTATAACCGCCCGATCAAGATCGGACGGCTGTGATTTAAAATCTATATTTATTGATTGTATTTATTTAAATCGTCTGATCAAGATCGAACGGTTATAAAACGACTGCACCGTACAGTCGACTGCACCTTATTCAAATCTGAATGACATAACCGGTTTCAATTTGTAGTTAGTATAAATGCCAAATTAGTGTAAATCAAAGTTCCCCTTTCTACCATCACAATATATTCAAGCTGCATTGTTCAACGCAGCAGTTAATTAACAAGGTTAGGCATCATGCCACTTAGAAGAATCAATTCAAAATTCATAAAATATCATCATATTTTTTTTGAAAGGGCAAATAGAATTTTATTGCAAACAAAAGTACAAGAAGTACTTATAAGGATTACAAAGCAGCAGAATGCTGTCAAAACAGCAAAAACACCTACAGCAGGGAAGGAAAAAACCCGCACAGCAGCACCTAAAAAAACACCCAGCCCACACGAAAACAAGAGCAAAACAGAAGCGTCAACGCGTCAAACAAAGGCCGGGGTCCCAACACCATTCGTAATACAAGCAAATCGGAATCTTATGGCGACTTATTCCCCACCTCCAAGACAGCAGTTTAATCGCCTCAATCACCTCACCAGAGTCAATCGCGCCATTTGAGAAAATAATGTCGTTTCTCGATTTCCAAATCATCCACACTGAGGCGTGCCAAATCAAATAGAACCCCTTCCTTGCTTTCTTAGAAACTGCAGCCCCTATAAAATACTCAAACAAAAGCTCAATATTAGGCGGGATAATTAAGACCACGCCGAGCCACCGGAATATCGCCTTCCACACAACCAACGCAAAGTCACATAAAAGGAAGAGATGATCGGCCTCCTCCACTCTCCCATTACAATGCACACAATCAATTGAGCTTCCATTAACTTGAATCCCTCGACGCACTAAATTCCCTTTGGTTGGTAAACGATTCCGAACCAATTTCCACGAGAAAGCTATCACCTTAGACGGAGCCGGGCTTTTCCAAATATTCTTAAGAACCCGTAAGACGTTATCCCTCATAGGGGAATTTGGAGAGAAAGTGCTATCAATAAAACTATACATGGACTTGACCGAGAACATACCATCACCCTCTAGCCCCCAACGCCACACATCCAAATCCTCCGATAACGTCAAAGTAGGTAAAATCCCCAAAAGGTCATTAAACATGTTTTCCTCCCACACAAACAACCGGCGTCTCCACCTCCAAACCCAACTATGCACCCCCTCCAAAGCCACCCAATAATCACTAATTAAACCATCCTTTTGTAATGAGATCGAAAAGAGGCGAGGGAATCTATCACAAAGAGGGTAGTCACCAACCCAACGGTCAAGCCAAAAACGAGTTGCATTCCCATTCCCTATCCTCCGCACGACATGTTGAGCAAACCAACTATCACCATCCCTAATATCCATTCCACACAAGTCCTTCCACCACAAGGATGCACGAGTTGGCACATTACTACCAATCCAATGCACCTTTTGAGTCACATCCGGCCCATATTTTGCACCCAAAAAATCTTTCCAAAAAGCATTACCATTTTGAATAATTCTCCAACGCCATTTAATTAAGAGACTAAGGTTAACCTTCCCCACATCTCGCACCCCTAGGCCACCTTGATCTCGAGGCTTGCACACCTCCTTCCAACTTACCCAACTAATTTTCTTACCACCCATCACACCACCCCACAAAAATTCTCTTTGAATTCTAATGATTTCCTTCAAGACCACTACCGGTAATTTCATGTAAGAAAGGTAAAAAATGGGGATGGCATTTAATACCGAATTTAAAAGCACAATGCGGCCACCAAGACTCACATACCTATTCCTCCATGACCTTAAGCGACTTTTCAAATGATCAATCAAAGGCTCCCAAGTGGCACGTCTACGCGGATTTGCCCCAACCGGGAGGCCAAGATAAGAAAACGGGATCCCACCAACTTTACAATGAAGAAAATTACACGCCCTTTCCAAGAAACTAATCGACACATTTATCCCCATCAAACTACTTTTCGAAAAGTTCACCTTTAGCCCGGAAGCTAGATGGAAGCCTCTCAAAACCGCTTTCAAAGTCCACAAATTATCAAAAGTGGCCTCCCCTAAACAAATTGTATCATCCGCATATTGTAAATGGGACACCCTGAGGTTTTCCGCTCCAACACCAAAACCTTTGTAAATATTCTTCTCAACGGCACTCCGCATCAACCCCGCAAAACCTTCCGCAACCAAAAGGAATAAAAAGGGGGCCAAAGGATCCCCTTGTTTTAGCCCTCTTTCAATGTTGATTTCGGACGTTGGGCTCCCATTAACAAGCACCGAAAGATTGCCGGCAAAAATACACGCTTTCATCCACTCAATCCACTTGACACCGAAACCAAATCTTTTTAACATATACTCTAGAAAACTCCATTCCACGGAATCATAAGCCTTCTCAAAATCGACCTTGAGGACTAAACAAGATTTCCCCGACCTCTTAGCAAAATCAATAATCTCATTGACCACCATCACACCATCCACCAAATTCCGGCCTTTGATAAAAGCCGATTGGGTGGTTGCCACCACCGAGTCCATAACCTTTGCTAATCTAGCCGCCAACACCTTCGCAATAATTTTGTAAAGGCACCCCACAAGAGATATAGGCCGGAACTCACCAAGAGACAAAGGGCGCGCCACTTTAGGGATTAAAGCAATGAAATATGACAAAAGTCCTTTAGGGAGTTTCGCATTTCCATGGAATTGATCGAACATAATTCTCACCTCACCTTTAAGCAAATACCAAAATGACTTCACAAAAGAAAAATTGTAGCCATCCGGACCCGGACTTTTGTTACCATCACTATTAAACACCACATCCTCAATTTCTTCCAACGAAAAAGGTGATTCTAACAAGTAATTTTCCCCCTCCGAAACTCTTGGAAAAACCACTCCATCCAACTTTGGCCTAGGCCACGGCGAAGAGGAAAAGTGGTTCTTAAAATAATTTGTAACTTCTTCAATAATTTCTTCGGAACTATCAACCCATCTATCTCCAATCTTCAAGCAAGAAATAGCATTTCGTCTTTCTCTTGACTTAAGACACCCGTGGAAGTATTTTGAGTTTGAATCCCCCTCTTTAAGCCAATTATTTCTAGATTTTTGAGCTAGTAACACTTCTTTGCTTTTAAGGAGGCGCCATAAATCCCAAAAAAAATTCTTCCTATCCTCCACTTCAACAAGGGACAAGAGCCCTTGTTCCCCTCTCAAATCCATCTCCCTTATTTTCACAACTAGAGACTTGATTGATTCCTCCATTTTGCCAAAAACCACATTATTCCACTCTTTAATCGGGGCTTTTAAAAGCTTAAGCTTTTCTTTCAACACGTGCCCCATCCACCCTTCAACAACTAAGCCTTGCCATGCATCCTCAACAACACTTTTAAAGCCATTATGGAGGAGCCAATGATTGCAAAAACGAAACGGTTTTGGCCTAGAAATCATAGTACAACTTTTTAGCAACAACGGACAATGATCGGACACCACCCTTGGAAGAATCCTAAGCATTTGAGTTCCCCAATAAGACATCCAATCCTCCGAAACCAACATCCTATCAATCCGGCTCATAGCCACACCATTAGAGTGGAACCAAGTGTAGGAACCACCCATTGGGGGAAAATCATGGAATTGCATATTTTCAATGAACTCATCAAACTCCCTCATCTCCACCGCATACGAAGGGGGGGTAGAAAGACCCGCACCCCTCCGCTCACTTCTAGTTCTAACCGCATTAAAGTCTCCTACAACACACCAAGCCCCTTCTCCAAACCCACCTTTTGACATAGAGATGTTGTTCCAAAGTCTCCGTTTAGCAATTATGTCACATTTTGCATAAACATTAACCACAAAACAAACTTTCTTAGTCACGCCCCATTCAACACAAACACCCACAAAACCCTCTCCAATAAAGGTAAAAATAAGAGACGAATTTACCTTTGACCAAATTGAGAGGATTCCCCCACCACTTCCCTCCGACGGAAAGAACGCCCACTCACAATCCGAACCTCCCCATAAATTGTAACACAAGGAGTCCGAAATCACCTCCATCTTTGTTTCTTGAATTGCCATAAAATCCACCTTCTCCGAATGAATGAGATGCTTGATGTAACGCCTCTTCACTCTACTCCCAAGCCCTCTAACATTTAGGGAGCAAACTATCATTGATCACCCCTCTCATGCTCCAAAACAACCATCTTCTCACAATCTTGCTCTTCTAATGCAACCAATTTACTTTGAATTTCCTCCTCTCCATTTTCAAAATTGAACCCCACCTCCTTTTGGATAGCCATTAGAACTGACACTTCCTCTAATCTTCTAGCATTTTCATCACCAACTTCTGAAATCGAATCCGGAACCGAGTCCCCTTCATTATCAATTAGCAAGTTAACTCCTGACGATGGCATCGGTAGAACAACTTCCAATTCAAAATTTGGAGGGTCTCCCTCCACCTCCAAAGGGTTACCCAAAGATTGGCGAAAAGGAGGTAACTGCACTTCACCCCTCCCTTTGCTATCTTCCTTCCTCCTTCTTCCCGCCGAAAGCATTGATGCCGCAAATTGACAAAATTTTGGAATGCCAACTAGAGGAGGAATCGATCTAGATGAGCTACACGAACCCCTCTTCAAAATTCTTCTAGGCATAGAAACTCCTGCGTCAATTGCTTCTTCAATAGAGGACTCAGATAGTTGAGACAACCTCTGATTTTTTCTTCCTGCAGGCCTTACTGCGTTTTCAAACTCACAGTTCTGCGTTGATAAATGCACCTCCTCCTCCACTGTTGGAGAAGAAACATAAAGTGCAGGTGAATGGGCCTTTTCCTGCTGGTCCAAAATTAACAAGGGCTGATTTGCAATGGGCCCAGCTTGCCTAACCAAAACAACCGCTCCTTCCTCATCATCAATTCCCACGTGACAAACAGCTACACACGCCTGGGAAGGGACGGTCGGCGCGCCCACTATGAGAGTGGGATTTGAATTTTCAATCACGGGTCCCACACCTGCTCCTATTCTCCCAACAACTGTACCCACCTCATTCACACTTGGGATTAGTGTAGAAACCACTCCCTCTCCCTCCACTTGTCCATCGTCCATCACATCTTTACTTCCCTTTTCCCCATTATTCAAAGGCAAAAAATTCTGACCTTGAGTACCAACATATCCACTTCCTTCCTTAAAACCTGCAGCAGACGAAAATTGCACCCTGCTATCCTCCTTTTGACGTGACACCTCTTCCAAGGTCTCTGACCTGTCGCTATCAGTCCTGCCGTCAAAGAACAAGTCAACATCGTCCCCCCTCCACTCTGCTTCATTGGAATTGCTATTACTCCGATCAAAGCTCCGGTCACCATCTTCCTTCAAACAACCACACCTCTCCTCCACCACCCAAACATCAAAAACATCACCTTGAACAGTAATTTGAAGGACAGTATCAAGCATGTTCCTTCTCACTGTTCTAACTTTTACTCTTGCTACATCCAAACGGAGCTTTTCTATAGTTGCTTCATCGAAATCTAAAAAAACCCCAAAGCGGCCAGCAATCATCTTGAAAGTCCCCTCCTCCCACACATGAATAGGTAGACCATGAATTTGAATCCAGATCTCTCTACTCTCAGACACCAAATTTGGCTTCCAAGGAATAATTTTAGAGAAGCATTGATCCCACCATTGTTTGTTTTGCTTCACCACCTCCTCCAACTCACCTTTACAAGGACTTTGTAGCAGTACCATATTACCACCCATATGAGTGGCTTTGACCTCATGTTGTCCTTCCAAAAGCAATCTTTCTTGGAATAACAGGAAATCCATGGAGCCCTTGAAGAAGCCCACTAGACTATTTTCCAAAATCTCCATGGTGGCAGTATGCACTGGTAGTTCTAAGGGCATAGTATCACCCATTGCTGCTGCGCGAAATTTCTTCAAACCTCCATCTCCTTTCACCTTGCCACCGTTCACACGTTCCTTTCCTCCATCACCATTCTTCTGTACCAGTAATGACTTAAATGAGACGTCATCACACACCTGCCGGCTTGTTCCCAATGACAAACTCTGAGTATGTTTGTCATCAGAATCATCATCTTCCTTCTTCTCCCCTTTCCCAAAACGCGCCCTGTTAACACGAAGCTTGAATGTTTCCCACCACACATCTTGTAACCTCTCATCTAGCGCCTCCACCTCTTGCACATTTTTGAATTTTACAAAGCCAAATTTTCTCCCCCACTTATCCACCTTTTTAGGGATGAATACATCACATACACTCCCATACTTGGCAAAGAGCTTCCAAAGATCACCCCACCCTAACTCCTTTGGGAAATTTGTGAAGAAAAATGAAGTTGAAATTTGGTCCATCCTATGAATGAAGCCACCATTTCTGCCTTTTTCCTTCTTCCTCTCTCCTTCTCTCTCTTCTTTCTCTCTCACCATCTCTCTTAAAATATCATCATATTAGTATGAATTAGTCTACGTACACTGCGTGTATTGTAGAATCACAAAGGAAATTAAGCCACACTTAGGATTCAACATGAGAAAGATTAATGCACAATGATTTCGTCACAACAACGGGTAGCAATAGCAATTGCAATAGGAAATAATATGAAAGTGCGACTTAAAACATTTTTACTTTGGTATTAATCCTCTGATTTCTAAGAGAGTTGGACTTCATGATATAAAGTTCGGTCGCAAGATAAATAAAGTCTGACAAAAAAATATTCCAACAAGGAATCGAACTCGAGTTCTGCAGAACGATTCATCTTAAAGAGAATTCATTAACCACTTAAACGGAATGTCTTGATTAATTGTGACTTAAACATTTGTTGCCAAAAAGTTGGACTAAACCGAGTTCATTAATTCAAGCATCTACCAAACACCAATATATAATGTGTTCTTAATGGTAATGATCATTATTTATGTTTCCTTAATTTCGTCTATCACTTAGGCAGTAACAGCTGAACATATTCACATTGTAAACGGGGTGTTGTCATTGAAATGAAGTTAGGGCCTACTCAATATTGAGACAAAAATTTTGGCCAATCACAAGATGGACAATGTCTTTGTTTTAGGCTCACTAACAAAAGAAAATTATGTTAAAAAGAAAATTAATTAACATGTTTTAGTTGAATTTATGCAATTGTCAGTGTAAATTTTATTACACACACATGCATTCCATGATAAATAATTTTATTATAATGACATTGACATGCATATTAATTAAACTCAACTATTGTTTTGGTAAATAAAAATTTTGGGTTAAAGGATGATGCTCTAATTTAAGGTTGAGAAAATAATAATAGGTTTTTTAAGTGTTACGTTTATTAAAATTAAATATTTCAAATTTTACTTTTAATATATAGCTTCTTAAAAAATAAGATTAAAATGTTACAAATTACAAATTTAAAAGATCAATTTGTTACAAATTATAAATTTAAAGAATCTATTGTTACTTAAAAAATTTAAAGGACCTATCTATTACAAATATAAAATTTAAAGAACCTATTTGTAACTTAAAAAATTTAAAAAACATATCATCTATAAACGTAAAAATTAAAGAATCTATGCATATATTTAATAAAAATATATATATATATATATATATATATATATATATATATATATATATATATATATAACGTATAATAAAAAAACTTTAGAATATTGGCTATCGGAAGTTGAAAAAGATTAGGCTGCGTTGTTGTTTGTCCATTGAAATTAAAAACGTATTGTTTTTTCTTCTTTTCCCACGATTTTATTGCAATTCTTCCTACAACTATACTACTATAGTATATTTTATTTTATTTTTCGAACAATATATATTACTATAATTATGATCCAAGACAAGTTGACATGTAATACTCGTTTATCATCCGTGGCACTATAATTAGCAACACAAATATCACGAAATTTGGAACTTAAACATCATTTTAGAATATAATAATGCTATTTGGTGTAAATCATGTAATTGAAAACATTTGTTGGTGAACATTTGGCAACACATGTCAATGGATATATCATATTTTACGTTAGCGTGGCTAGCTAACATACATGAGTTATAAATAATAATAATTTGTTGACAGTTATCCAGTGGAAAATTTAGTTTATATGTATCGTTGAATATGGTTAACGTTTAGGGATGTGAATTTGCATCCGTCAGAGCGGATCCCTGTGGGGATTGGATATCTGAAAAACTCCTGTGGGACGGGGATGGAGGCAAAACTTCCCCCGGAGGCAGTTCGGGACGGAGATCGGGGATTAAGCATCCGTTCCTGCGGATTCCCCAAATCTGTCTATATATACTTAAATATATATTTTTACTACTATTATTATTCTAGATTTATTTATATTTGACAATTCTAGGTTTCTATTTTGCTATGAATTATGATATATTTTGGTTATAAATTTTTGTATCATTATGCATATGTTGTTATGCATTATTTTTGGTTTTGAAATGCATTATGTGTTGTTTTGATCATTAAAAAAAGAAAGATGCGAAATATTTATTTATTTATTAATAAAAAAGGAAAAAATAACGTCATAATTTTGTCGGTAAAATATAGAAATTTTCTAATAATCGATCTACGTGGATCCCCGCAGGTACCGTGGAGATGGAGATGGGGATGGAGGCAAAAATTCCTCCGTAGAGATGGGGATGGAGGCAAAAATTCCCCCGTGGATATTTCGGGGTGGGGAACTGGGATGCTTCCTCCGCACATTCCCGCCCCGTTGACATCCCTATTAACGTTTTCAAACGAAGAAAATTATTATTTTTATTATAATAGGAAGAAAATATTTTGTTGTACAAAAAAAACGAGGAAGAAAATATCGTGTTTACTTATTTTCGTAACAATGTGACAAATTACAAGTAAATGGCATTATTGTAAGACTAGTTTCACTTGTAAAATAAATTAATATTATACACTACTACATTGCTTTCAATAACTTTAAATTATTTTACAGATTCAAGGAACTAGTTGAGTTTTTTAGAAGAACTTCATTGTCATCTTCTGGACGTGGCATGATTGATATTCTTATCATTAGTTTTCAAAATAAGAAGCTAATGTTGATTTTAATCAATTTTGGTATTAAATATTTGTTATCAATTACCTTGCAAATATAGGAGGCAAAATGTTATTTTTCCTCTATATTGATGGTTCACAATTTGCAGAATCTTTTTCCTTTAGTCTTTGGCCTCAATTTTCCATTATTTGGCATTAAAATTATTTGTTATTAAAATGAGTGTTAAAGAGTAATGTGAGAAATCATGAATATCAATTTATACATAGGGTTGAATTAGGTTCCGTTCGAAATTTTAATATTCTATCGAGCCTCCAACAATATTTGTTGTTGGACAACCTTTTATCAGGTTGTAGAGACAATTCTCATTTTACAAATCGGTTTTGTAAGATTGAGTTAGACCAAACTTAAAAGTTTTCAAGATTTATTAAGTACTCAGCTATTAGGTCTCTGTTATCAAACCACGCATCATTTATATCCACGTACCAAAGCCAAATATTGTTGGGCTTGCATGACATGTTAAAAGACTCTCACATATGATGCAAGTCTAGTTCAAGATTCATTGTGCCACATGCTAACAATTTTACATTATTCATCCATCCATAGCTTATATACATGCATCAATGTCCAATAGTGTTGGGCGTGAGTGAGTGTGCTAAAGGGTAATACGTCGCATATGAGATGACATGAACATAAATTTATAATTAGACACAGTCATTACCATACAAGAAGTTTTGTAGGTTTGAGTTATAATTTTTATTAGGTTGTAGAGATAATCTTCACTTTACAAGTCGATTTTGTAAAAAAAAAAAAAAAAAAAGAAACGTGCGCGCGCTTATGTTATTGTAAAAGCATAGAATCCATATGTAGAAGGATGGTTTCTCTTCCCACCCCCAAATTTCTCTTTTCACATAGAAAAACTTCGGAAAACATTTTCCACAGTTTTACTAAATGTAATTTCTCTTTCCTCCCCTCCCCCAAAAAAAATCTTTATTTTTAGGGGGTGCAGAAGTTCTTTTGCCTTAAAAAAAAAAATTGAAGGGTGGAAAGAGAAATTTCCATGTGTAAGTGAGGTGACCCGGCCCAAAAAGCATTTTTGTTGAACTTTAGAAAGCCAAAATTTTAATGGCTAGGCTCACCATCGTGGACCATATACTTATGGGAAAAAATCCATGGAATATAAAACTGAAAATTGCTTTTTAAGCCACACATTGTTTCTAAGTCCCAAAAAATCCGAAAATACCTTTAAATTTGGTTATAGTTTGTTTTGAATCCTACGTTATGAAAAAGGTATATATTTGGTTCCAAAATGGTGAATCATAGTTGACAATACAAGCATGACAATCGGAAAACTACAAATTTGCACATATTAGTCATGTTTGGAATTGGAACCTACATTTCAAAATAGATTCGGATCTTAGAATATGAACGAATTTTGAACCCCAACTTTGTATATAAAATAGAATGTCCCCACCAATTGTACAATACTCACGGGGACATATTTTCTAATCCTATAGTTATAGATAGAACTTTTTCATGTTTTTTTCACTAGTCTCTATTAATCGATACAATTTTTATTACGATGATATAACCGTACACTTGTGAAACTATCATGAATAAAAGAATAACTTATTCGCGCATATGAATACTTAATGATTATAAATACTAACTAGGTATATTAATAAATTTAAATAGGTCAAACTAATTGAAAAAATTTACTTTTTTAAATCGTAGCATGTGATTGAAAATCACACTGCAATTGTGGAGCGATGCAAACCATAATTTAAAATAATAGTATCAGTGCAAAACAAAGCAAAGAAGCCATGATAACAAAATCTTCTATAATGTTGGGCATTTGAGAATTTGATGATGAGGTGAAGAAAACTCTTGGATTTGAGGGCCATAAATGTAGATATTTCGAATCTTGGTCGGTATTTACAAGTAAGCTTGAAATGATATATATGGTGCGCTCTTCATGCTTCTTATAACCTTACAAAATGAACTTGACATTCATGAGGAGATTCGTCTCTCGTCTCTGCACACGTGAACACTAACGCACATGTCACTATTAAAATATTTGGATGGATCGAGATTTTAGAGGGATGGCAAGAGTTTCTTTCTTTCATAACAGAAGCTATGCAATATTTTAAAAAATAAATTAAGTGCGGTTAAAATGTTATATGATCATTTATTATATAAATTTTAATATTTATTAAAACCTTAAATATATGTCAAAATCTAAACTTTTTTTTTTTGACCAATGTCAAAATATAAACTTATTCCTTTAAAATCCTCCCCAAAATTACTATGCAAACATACCCTTACAATTACATAACAAATTGAACCGCGCATGTAAATAAATCTATGGTACTAAGAGAGTAGAATGCATTTGACCAAAAACAAGAGAGAACATAACACACTTTAATTTGGCATTACAAAACACTACAAACATTCCAACATCATTTTCTTTTTCATTATCAAGCTTAATATTTTTTTTCTCTTGTCATTAAGTATGATGACATGATTAAACTCACACACATTATTCCAAAACCTTAATTATTAAACTCAAAACCTAAGTACAGAAAAATACTCAAAAGGAGTAAAGATGATCAGCAAGTCTAGGCTCCACAACAACTTCTAATGGTATTTTCTTAGGTGTAGATAACCCAAAAATCTCCTCCATATTCAAACCCTCCTTTTCCATATTATCACTTAATCTCCAATTAAAACCATGCAACAAATTAGCTAAACTTGATTGAATCACCTTAATAGCAAGAGGATAACCAGGACACATTCTTCTACCAGCACCAAATGGCAACATTTGATAATCATGTCCTTTTACATCAATATCATTATCAAGAAATCTTTCTGGTGTAAACTCATATGGATTATCCCAACTATTAGAATCTCTACCAATTGCCCAACTATTGACAAGAATTAAAGTCCCTTTTGGGATATCATAACCATCAACAATGCAATCTTCTCTAACTTCTCTTGGCACTAATAATGGTGCCACTGGATGTAGCCTCATTGATTCTTTAGCAATTGCACAAATATATGGTAAATTGGCAAAGTCATTCTCTTCAACCCATCTATTTTTTCCTATCACTCTGTCTAGCTCCTCTGTTGCTTTCTTGAATATCTCTGGCTTTTTCATTAGCTCTGAGATTGCCCATTCTATTGTTACTGTTGAGCTTTCTGTTCCACCTGCTATTAAGTCCTGAGGAGAGGAATAGATAAGTAGATTAAAATAAAGTTAAATCTTTAAATATGAGATTAATTTTGATAATAAAACAAAGGTTTTTTTTTTTTTTTTGAATGACAAATTGTCAGTTGTTAGTATATTTACAATATAATGTTAATTTTTCTCTTTGTCAGGATTTGAACTCTGAATCTCCAACTCTTTAACCCTTAGCTCAACTAGCATAACCAATTGAGCTACCGTCCAACCCCTTAATAAAACAAAGGTTTGGATCAAGATTAAAATAAAGTTAAATCTTTAAATATGTGATTAACTTTGATGATAAAACAAAGGTTTAGATCAAGATTGAATCCGACAAATTATAGGGATGAGACTAAGAAGTATGACTTTTCAACATGTCATCATTTTTAGTCAATAAATATTGTCATTTCAAGGAAGATTCATGCATATCACGGGTATGTAAACCAAAAATATATTATATTATAAGTAGGGGATTTGATAACAAGTGGCCGTCCAATCTATAATCGAAGTGAGATTGTTTATGGTTTGATTTGATTTTATAACGGTATGATTTAAAAATTTTGATAGAAATTCAACGATTTAAATCTAAAATAGCGTGTTGCTTCTATAACAGCAAATTCAAGTCCGTATCAAACAAAGTAGAAATTTTTTACTTTAGACAACAAAAAAAAAACAAAGTAAAACTTTTTCAAATAAAAATTTAAGGTGAGGACACAATGATTGTAAGTGAGAAAAAAATTTAAAACCCAAAGAACACTTAAAAAATTATTTACATTTATCTTATATAGGGGCAATTGAAGATCTCTCATATCTACGGATGTTCATTGAATTGAGTTCAGAAGTTCATCAATTTGGAGTGATAAATATGTGATCCGAATCAAATCACTTTGGATTTGGACAAATTGATTTAGATTGGGTCTGAATTTGAACGTGTTTGGGTAATACTGGTTGGATTTGTTTGGATCACCAAATTCAATGGGTCATCCAAATTCCTGAACACTTCTACTCATAACCAATATCTAACAATGAATTGCCCAAGTGTTAAGAAATTTGGACATCCCCTTACGGTCAGAAGTACTTACACATGAACAATCGGAAGAAGAGAACTCACTTTGTATACTACACAAATTGTCCGATAAAGACTAATCATTGTTAAACCATATTTGGTTTAAACTTTGTACTTATATCATGTAAAATAAATAATCTTAACTATTGTTTTGATTCCTTAACTAATTTTCGAGTTTCGATTTAGTCACTTAATTAATAAACTTTACGATTTAACCCATTAAATATTTACCTGAGTAAAGCCTTTGACTCCAGGTCTTTCAAGTTTGACTTCAAGATTAGGATCTTCAGCAAGCTGCAAAAGCACATCCACCATATCTTTAGCAACATAATCCTTAGCATTTTTTCTTCTTTCAATGTGTTCCTCCAACACATGTTCCATAAACCTATCAAATTTTTTACCCAAAGCCTTCATCCTCTTCACATAACCTTGCAAATCCAAGAAATGAATCCAAGGAACAAAATCCCCTATATTAAGGACCCCATTCAGCAAAAACAACTCCTGCAACATCTTCCTAAACTCATTAGGGGAAATAAAAGCATTTTCACTTTTTTCCAAATACTTTTTCCCCAACACCATGCGACTTATAATATTTAGATTCAAAGTTAAAAGATGGTCTTTCAATATAATTGTTTTATTTTTTGAATTGAAGAGTTCATGCAAAAAAGCACGTAGCTCTTGGTTTCTTATGTACTCATAAGATTGGAGGCGTTTCGCACTAAACAATTCCAATAGACATATTCTACGGGCCTGACGCCAATATGGACCGTATTGGGACCAAGTCATGTCGGAGTAGTTATAAGTTGTGTATTTTCCGGCAGAAAATCTAGGTCGTCCGGCAAGAGTGGCATCGTGGGTTTTGAGAAATTCTTTGGCTATTTTTGCAGACGAGCCCACAATGACGGGTTTGGAGCCGAACCATACATGCATGATGGGTCCATATTTTTGGGTGAGCCCATGGAGAGATTGGTGTGGGAGGGATCCCATAAGGTTTAGATTTCCTATTATGGGCCATGGTTTTGGGCCTGGTGGTAGGTTGTATTTGCGGCGGCGGAGACGACGGCTGAAGAGGAGGAGAATAGCAAATGTTGTTAATAATGTGACCCAACTAGGAAGCTCCAATAATTGTACTGGCGCCATTTTTTATGGATTTTGTGACTTTGTTTTGGTGATGGTGATGAGAGTTTGAAGAGTGAGTGTGTGTGGGTCATTTATTTATAGAGAATAGAGAAAGTTTTACTTGGACACAAACCCAAATAAAAATTATTTAAGTACACTCACATGAATAGAAGAAATTAATTGAAAAATAATTTAATCACATTATATCATTTTTTTTTATTTTCTTTTTTACATTGTTGTGTGTACCTAAACACTATTCATTTGTAGTTGTGCCTGTATAAATATTTCACTTATTTATAATCATAATAAGTTCACAATCATATTATAGGAGCAATACTTTATTCCATAGTAGAGAGTAGAGACAGATAGCTCAAGGATCCACGTAAGGTGGAGTCTTATTTTATCATTCACATTAGCATGAAACAAGGATTTTTAATATTTCATGGTAGCTTAAAATATATTTGTTTCTTGACCAAAAACAATATTAATAATTTGTTTCAACTTGTTTTGATAAAAAATCATTTTTTATTCAAAAAAGTCACGGATGAATTTAAAATTATATAATTAATAATTATATTTGTTAACTAATTACTACTCTATTTGTAGTTTGTCACGATGCCAAAAAAGACTTTCCTAACTTTTTTTTTTCCTTTAATAGCATTGGTGAAGTCTCCGGTATTGTAGGTTATCTATAATAACACTATTTCATCGAAAGTAGTAAATTGTAAATCTCATCCATTCAATGTTTTTTGGTCAGATGAACATTGCATAACAAAAAAGAGATGGATAATTGAGATATGACCGGAGAGAAAACTCACGGAAGAGAATTTCCTCTCATTATAAGTAAGATCGTTAATACACCACTTTCGCTAAAATTGTCATTGTATGCTGCATTAGTTCCATTTGAATACATTTCATGAAAAAAAAAAAAAAATTGTCTATTGTATAAGTTTAGATACATTAATTATATAATAAATTTAAAAGTGTAAAATTTATTTATAAAATGTCATGAAGGGAATAGATTTTGTGAATAAACTTTGATAACACTTTTTGAGAAAGAGCACTATTAGTTGTGTCATTGTTCGTTTTTTAATATTATTTGTCTCAAAATAAATGACTTACTTTGACTAAGAGCACTCTTCGTATCATCTATTTTGATCAAAAAAATTCTACTAATATATAAATACAAGTATTAGCAGCATATAAAATGTTGTTTAATTTGTCGCGATAAATATTTTTAAATATACAATTTTTATAATTTTTAATAATAGATAACTAAATATATTCTATGAAGCACGAACTCTGACACAAAAATCGCGACACGACACGAACACTCCGACACCGCTAATGTAAAAAATATATGTCACCGACACCGTTACATATTTATAAAAAAAAAATATAAGTTTAGAATTAAAAATACATACATATGCATCTAAGTTGAACAAATTTTTCAATAAAAAAAGTTTTAAAAAAATATATGATAGTACATTTGACATTTACTCATCCAACTACTATCGAAAAACTAAAAATAATATAATCAAAATATAATATATTTAATCTCTCATTGATCAATATTATTATTTCGACACATCTTTAATCGTTGTATATATGTCTGAAAAAAGTAGAAGTAAATAAAAAAAATAAAATTTGAACACTTATCCCGACACGTTTGTACGGGTGTCTTATAGGTGTCGGACACCGACTTAAGGAGTATCGGAATAAAGGAAAAATTGTTTCTTTACACCTCTCCAACACGTTTGTACGAGTGTCGGACGCCACGACATATCTAATCATAGAGGTGTCGGTACTTCGTAGACTATATTAACAAATATAAAGTGGTTAATTGTATCGATTATTTTGGGACAGTAGTTCTTAAATATCAAAATTGTAACCAATCGTTAGTTGGTTCAGTGGTGATTGGCGCTGAACTTGGTAGGGAGGACCACGGTTCAATCCCCCGCAACTGCGATCGGAAGGGGGCTGGAACCACTTGATGCAAGAACTGACCCCCGAACCAGATTCAACTGGTGGCGAAAACAAAAAAAAATAAAAAATAAAAAATTGTAGTACTGAACAGAGTGTGATTTTAAATTTTGAAAAATGCTAGTAAATGTTACGAGAGTTGTTGCGCACGAAAGAGACGAATGGATCAACATCATGCGTGGACTTTTTTTGCTAATCTCTCTGCTCACATTTGTTCATCTTATATGTCTGTAGATGATGATCAATACAAAGAGAAAGATGATACAATCAAATTCTCAGAATAAAATTAATTTGAAATTAAGAAAATATGAGTTTCTTTTTATAAAGTAATTTATTTGAATTTTTTGCGGTATAAGACGATTTGCCTTGGTGGTCTTACTATAGTGATAATCCTGACATCAAGTTCGAACTATACGTACGTAAAATATTATTTTAAGATATGCAGTTTAATTTTCTAATGATCAATGTTATACGAGTACTTATTAATTATTATAACTTAAATTCTTATATATAATATAACTTTCATATTTAATTTAAATGTTGTAGTTTTTTAAGTGGCCCATCTAGAAAAAAATTCTTGTTGCACCACTAGTTTCACAAAAAAGGATCTTTTCAATTTGAAAAAAAAAAATTGAGGAAATAAAGTGAGATTTCAAATCATTGGATTATAAATATAAAGTAATATTTAAATTGAAAAGAAATGAGGAAAAGTTGATTGATGGTTGAGATGTGAAAATTGAGAAAAATTGAGGGAAAATAAATTGAGAGGATCCATTCTCCTAGTTTCACCGTTTGGTTGAGAGAAAAGAAAGAGGGAAGAAATAAAATTACGCAAACCAATGGATAAATTTGAATTAACTTTAATCTAAGTTCATTCATCGATTTTCGTAATTTTCTTTCTTTCATTTTTCTTTCCTCAAAACTACTATCCAAACATACATTACAAAATAAATTGAACTCTATAAATAGATCTATATATGGTGTAAGAGAGTAAAATGTATGTGACCAAAAAGCAAGAGAGAACATAACAAAATTTAACTTGGCATTACAAATGCTACCACAACTAGTAGAGAGAGCTTACAAAGGGGTACACTACTACACTCATTACTAAACTCAAACATTCCAACATCATTTTTTTTTCTTCATTACTATTTCTTTCTCTTGTTGTTGAGTATGATGAGAGATAATTAAACTCACACAACAAAACCAATTATTCCCAAATTTTATTAAAGACAAAACATAAGTAGAGAAAAATACTCAAAGGGAGTAAAGATGATCAGCAAGTCTAGGCTCCGCAACAACTTCTAATGGTATTTTCTTAGGTGTAGAGAGCCCAAAAATCTCTTCCATATTCAAATCCTCATTTTTCACATTATCACTTAATCTCCAATTAAATCCATGCAACAAATTAGCTAAACTTGATTGAATCACCTTAATCCCAAGAGGGTAACCAGGACACATTCTTCTACCGGCACCAAATGGCAACAACTCATAATCATGTCCTTTTACATCTATATCTTTACCAAGAAACCTCTCTGGCATAAATTCATATGGATTTTCCCAAATATTGGAATCTCTTCCAATTGTCCAAGTATTGACAAGAATTAATGACCCTTTTGGGATATCATAACCATCAACATTGCAATCCTCTCTGGCTTCTCTTGGGACTAACATTGGTGCCACAGGATGTAGCCTCATTGTTTCTTTAGCAATTGCATACACATAAGGTAAATTCACAATGTCTTTCTCTTCAACCCATCTATCTTTTCCTATTACTCTATCTAGCTCCTCTGTTGCTCTCTTGAAAATCTCTGGCTTTCTTATTAGCTCCGAGATTGCCCATTCAACTGTTACCGCTGAACTCTCTGTGCCACCTGCTATCAGGTCCTGAAAAATAGATATATAAAAAATAAGTATACTGAAAAAGTTAAATCTTTAAATACGAAATCATTTTGGATAATCTATGACAAATGCATCAAAGCATTTTGGATCAAGATTTTGATTAGTGCAATTGGAACAAAATTAATAGTGTTAGTTGAGTTGTCAAATGCAGGAGGGGGCCTCCTTGAGACTTGGTGTGGTTTTAGCCACACCAATTCAGCCCAATTTTTTTTTAAAAAATATTATAATATTTATAAATTATTTTAAATTATTTTATATATATATATATATATTGTTGATTTATTTTTTTAATAGAAATTTTATGATTTGTTGGTTTATTATTTTTTTTTAATATATATATATATATGGTATTAATATTTAGTAATAATCTCATATATTGTTTGTTGTTTAAAGAATTATCAAAATAACGAGAAAAAAAAATTTGATGCATACATTTTTTAACCCCACTAATATTCTATGTATGGATCCTCCCCTGATCGATTGTAATGTAGATAAATGATAGTAATGATGTTGTTCCTTCTAATACTACCAAATTTCAGCACATTTCAATGTCTTTTTTTTATATAAACATTTCACTGTGTGTTTCGTGATTTACAAAAGTATTATTATCCTGTGAGTTTAATTCAGTTGGTAGAATATTGTATTATATATGTAGAAGGTCAGAGTTCGAACCCTGATCATCTCATTTATCAATCTTAAGGGTGAAATTTCTAACAACTAGACTAATTGACAAAACAATATCATTGATAACTTGAAACACGATTTTTGACAATGGCTTATGTCATTACAAGTCGTTGATATATATATATATATATATATATATATATATATATATATATATATATATATATATATATATATATATTAGATTCATTGAAAGTATATACAAATTAAATTCATTGAAAAAATAATACATCTAGCCTAAATTTTAAAAATCCAAAAAAGTCGTTTGCTACTTACATGTGAGACATGAACGCTGAGAGCATGTTGTACACATGCAATGCAAGTAACGGAAAGGGAGTATTATTCCTTATTTATATTACATTATATGATGCAACTCAAGTATTCCATATTTAATCTTAATTCTATAAATTATAAATAAAATATAATTTTTAAATTTATTGAATAATTAATTTTTTTTATAATGTATTTATTTTATTTTTTTGGTTTTCACCCTCTAGTTCCTAGGGAAAAGGAGCCCTAGTAGTCCAGAGTTTGGGGCGAGTTCTGACATCAAGTGGTTTTTTACAATGTATCTAATTTATTATAGATTAAATACATTTTTTACAATGTATTTAATTTATAATAAATTATATACATTAATTATTTAACTAATATTATTTATAATTGATATTGAAAAGAGTATATTTTATCTTTCTTTCTATATCTAGATATTGTGCATCTATTTGGACCATCTATATATGCATTTAATTTAACGATATATGACAAAAATAATGTAGGTGGCAACTATATTAATTTATTCAGGTGACAAGTACATATCCAATAGTTTTATTTTATTGGGTATACCTACAACAAATCATTTGAAGTTATAGTATATTTTTTTAATTAATTACTAATATTTTTTGATCTGCTAAAAATCAGATGACTGGACTGGACAACTTTTGTTGTACCCTGTTTGATTCAGAAACTGACTCTGGGACTGGACAAAATAGATAACAAGGGACAGGACAAAAACAAGATTTTTTGTCCCCCACTAAACCACAGGACAACTTTTTGTCCACGGTACAACTATAAAAAATATTATCCCTCTATCTCTCTCCGATACAATTTAGTCATGTCCTGTACCATCTTGTTCTGTCCTGTACTGTTCTGTCCAGTACTTTCTGTTTTACGAATCAAACGGAGCCTAAATTTGGCTTACAATACAACTAGTACCCACATTTTTGTCATACATGCCAAAGAATTGTCTATTAGTTTGATACATACCTGAGTAAAAGCTTTGACTCCATGCCTCTCAAGTTTAACTTCAAGATTAGGATCCTCAGCAAGCTGCAAAAGTACATCCACCATATCTTGAGCAACATAATCTTTAACACTTTTCCTCCTTTCAATATGTTCCTCCAACACATGCTCCATGAACCTATCAAACTTTTTACTCAAAGCCTTCATCCTCTTCACATAACCTTGCAAATCCAAGAAATGAATCCAAGGAATAAAATCCCCTATATTAAGGATTCCATTAAGCAAAAACAACTCATCCAACATCTTCTTAAACTCTTCTGGAGAAATAATAGCATTTTCACTCTCTTCCAAGTATTTTTTTCCCAACGTCATACGGCTTATAACATTTAGACTCAAAGTTGTAAGATGGTCTTTCAACACAATTGTTTTGTTTTTCGAATCGAAGAGTTCATGCAAAAAAGCATGTAACTCTTGTTTCCTTATGTACTCATAAGACTCGAGACGTTTTGCACTAAACAATTCTAATAGACACATTCTACGGGCTTGTCGCCAATATGGACCATATTGAGACCAAGTTATGTCGGAGTAGTTATAAGTTGTGTATTTACCGGCTGAGAATTTGGGACGGCCGGCTAAAGCAGCATCATTGGTTTTGAGGAAGGCTTTGGCTAATTCTACGGTCGAGCCAACAATGACGGGTTTTGAGCCGAACCATAAATGCATGATGGGTCCATATTTTTGTGTGAGACCATGGAGGGATTGGTGTGGGAGAGATCCAATAAGGTTTAGATTTCCTATTATGGGCCATGGTTTTGGGCCTGGTGGTAGATTATATTTGCTACGGCGGTGGAGACGAAGGCCGAAGAGGAGGAGAATGGCAAATGTTGTCAACAATGTAACCCAACTAGGAAGCTCCAATAATTGTACTGCCATCTTTTTGATGAATTTTGTGACTTTGTTTTGGTGATTGTGATGAGAGATTGAAGGGTGAATATGACATTTATAATAGTAACAAAGCTACTAGTATAACTCAAGGACCCACATGAGGTTCAACTAGCCTTCCATAAAGCATGTTTCTTGTAGGCTTGTAATAATTTTGGTTTCTTCGTGATCACATTGGCCTTGTAAAGGACTAATTTCCACATGAGTGTGTAAGAGTCAGTTAAATAATATTTTATTGCTATGACCTACTTCAAATAGTGTTTTCTCTTTAGTTCAAAAAAAGAAAAAAATAGTGTTGTCTATAAGCTAATTTGTTAAAACTAATGCATACATGTTGTAAAATCTGATAACTATGCCTTAAAAACTTTTAACCTTGCACTTTTAGTCTCTATTTGATAAAACAAAATTGAAAAAAAAAATAGCATACATTCGATAAGTTAGTTTATAGCAAATGAGATTATAATGAATATTTTATAAGTCAGTTTATATCTTATAGTAAATATTTTAATTAATTAAATTTGTAGTATTTAGTAAAAGGTTTAATTCAACATTTAGTCTTTTATGTTTATTTTAGATTTCAATTTGGTTCTTTATGTTTTAAAAGTTTCAATTTGATCCTTTATGTTACTACCGTTTGTATAAGTTGGTTATTGCCGTCAATTTTTGTCATTAACACCGTTTAATTTAGATATGTGTCTGTCCATATATGCATACCGTCAGTCACATGTGACAAAACTGTCGAAAATGACCAAATTAAAAACTAAAATAAGCGTAAGAGACCAAATTGAAACTTTTAAAACATAAGGGACCAAGTTAAAACCTAAAATAAACATAAGGGGCCAAATGTTGAATTAAGCCTTAGTAAAATTAGTGGTTGAACTATTTTATTTTATAAGTATGAAATTACACAAGTAAGAAATTATATAAAAAAATATGCTTAATTAAAATTTATTTTTTTAAAATAAGATGGCAGAGATACAATTGAAAGAGAAAAAAAAAATCTATCAAAATAAATTATAAGCTGGTAAAAATAAGTTAAAAGCTCATGACAAAAAAGCTTTACCAAATGGGACGTTTTTTATCATGAGCTTATAAGATTATCTACAATGGTTTAACCATTTAATACCAACATTTTTTACTTTGTACACTACGCATCATCTTCTCTCTTTCACCTAATAATTCAACACATATTCAACTTTTACTCACTACAATAGTTTTGTTTAATAAAATTCAACATCCTATCCCACCACTTCACTTTTATTTCATATTTTTATTTTCTTTTATTTTTTTATTAAATATTAATAACAATTATTGATTGAGATTAAATTAAAATAATTAAGAGTTAAATAATTAATTTTTTTTCTTCCTAATTTAGTAATGTTTCGAATTTATTTCTTTAATTTTATATTCTTAATTAATTTTTTTCTTGCAAGTAATAAAGACAAGATATAGGGATAGTCCGTATTAAAACAAATAAAATTACAAAAAACTTAAAATGCAATACAATACACTAAGTACACGACACACTTAAAATGAAACACACATAACTTGATTAGTATAATAGACTTAACTCGCAAACAATCTATTTAATCACGAAACACTCCGAACTTTGTCCATATGTATTTGACTAGATTTGCTTGCAATTTGTGATGTACATTTGAATCACGCATCACAGATCTAGCACGGACATGATTCGCAAATGCAGTTAGCAGAATAATAAGGGGGGTGCTTGAGATGAATAAGGCATCATTGATCCATAATATGGATGATAATTTGGATCAGATGACAACATTATGAAATTTGGAGGAAATCCATAGTTTGATATATTTTGGAGACCTTGTTGGTTGGAAGATTCGATTTGAAATCTATAGTTGTTGGGTGGGATTGGGGTAGTTGTGTTGTAATACAAAAGTAAGTATATTTTTATCTTCTCCACAAGGACTGATGCGGTATGGGTGCCGTTCAACAATTAATATAATTTTAAGTAACGTAATTCAAAAGCATTTGTTTACGAAAACTTTAAGAAAATACAACAACGCTAAATGAAAGGGTAATTAACAGAGAGATTGAATTGCTGGAATTAGATTTCATTAACTCATTCATATTATTTCCCTAACCAGTTACATAAATTCTAGTTATTAACCAATATTATCACGTATTGCTCATCGTGCGTTTCCGTCCACTACAAGAAAAAGACGATTTTGCGACGGCCAAAAGCCCTCGCTAACGGCTAAAAGCCGTCGCTAACTGCTCATTTCTAGACGGCTTGCAAAAACCTGTGGCCGTCGCTAAAAAGCTCGCCGGTAAATTTCCAGACGGCCCTGGCCGTCAGTAATGGAACAGACGGATTTTGCGACGGCTTGAGGTTGTCGCTAATGGTAACGGTCACATCCAAGTCTGTACATGTAACGACGGATTTTGCGACGGCTTAGGCCGTCGCTAAATCTGGGCGAATTTTTTTTTAAAAAATTAAATCTTTAATTTTTTTTAAAAAAACAAACTTACTTATTATTTCTTAAAAATAAACTTATTTATTATTTTGTAAAATAAAAATCAACATAACTTTATTTTTAATACATATTAACACATAAAATATAATCATAATTAAAATTAAAAATAGGATTTCTTGGGAAGAAAATAGGATGTATTAAATAGTAATAATTTTCAAAGAGAATGGTGTAAATGAAATTGAAAGGGAAGGAAGAAATATATTGTATCAAGGAAGAAGATTTATAGAAAGATGTTGAAGAATTTTTAGAGAGATGTTGGAGAAATTTTAGAGAGATGTTGGAGAAATTTTCAAAGAGTGGTGTAAATGAAATTGAAAGGGAAGGAAGAAATTATAATATATATATATATTAATGTATGAAGAAGAACATAGTTTAATTAAGAAATCAAAGCTTTGAAGAAGAACAAAAACAATATATATGATGAAGATTTTATGAAAAGTGTAGAAGAGTTTTTAGAGAGATGGAGGAGAATTTTTCAAAGAGAATGGTGTAATGAAATGAAAGGGAAGGAAGAATGGTTATAATCATTGCAATCCTCTCAAAATTTTAAAAAAATTCGTGCCATGAATTTGCGAGGGCCCAGGCCGTCGCTAAATGTTGCGCGTGGACCAAGACTAAACAATTTTTTTTTTTAATTCGTCAATATTTAGCGACGGCCTGGGCCGTCACTAAGTCCGTCCAGAATTTGTGACGGCTTGGGCCGTCAGTAATGCTCCATTTTGTGACGGAAATGGCCGTCAGTAACTTTTCGACGGAATTGTTCACAAATTTTATTATTTTTTTAATTTTTGGACGGATTTTCAACCATTTGTGACGGCTTGGGCCGTCGCAAATTTATAGAGGGCTTGGGCCTTCACAAAATATTTTACAAATTTGTCAAGAAATCTTGATTTTCTTGTAGTGGTCCCCAGAGAACGACGAGAAATCTATTGTACCTATCAACCCCTGATCCCTCGAGTGATTAATCAATACAAAGCATTAAGATTCAATACTTTGAGTGAATATTAAACCTAAATCCATTCATAAAGTTTAGAATTTAATAATTGTAATTAGTAGAATTTTGGATGTTAAAAGGGTTATTGTTGGGATCCATTTCACTAAAAAGATATTTTGAGCTACAAACAAGAGTTTATTGAAAGCTAAATATAAAAAATTAGAAGGAAAAATTTGTTTTATTTTTATGTCAAAATCAAATGAACCAAATCTCTATTTATAGAACAAAAAAAAATGATAAATTTTGGTGAAAAAAAAATTTATTCCAAAATAATTAACCTCAAATGATAAGGATGAGATAAAAATATAAAAATTACAGCAACCAATAATATGCTGCCAAGTGGAGGAAGGGAACTCACTCCTTCCTCACCCACTTGCTCTTCAACTGGTTGAAAATATTCAACTTCAATTAATCCCATTATATTTTAATTTGCATTATATTTTAATTTGTTATTCAACTAACCATTGCAATTCAATAATTGAAAAAAAAATAATCAAAAGTCCCATTGCAAATAGTCTAAGCTATAAACCATAAACTCAAAATGCTAGTATTTTTTATTTTTTTTTATGAAAGGAAGGGCATAAGCCCAAACAGAAAAACTCCATAATAACTAGTCTTGGAACCGAAGTTCCCAAAGCATCATTGCTTACAAGTTTACGAATTTGATAAGGACAAAATTCGTAAAAAATCAAATCAGAACCCAAGTTACTTCCCATGTGAGCAAGAGCATCCGCACAAAAATTTCTTTCACGATAAGTGTGACTAACTTGGACTTCCCAGCCAAGCTCCATAAGCCTCCAAATCCTATTATAAAGATTCCATCCAAAGGAAGGCATCGCTTTCTTTCTATTCAGAACTTTAACCACATTCAAAGCATCTAAGCGCAAGTCCACCTTTCTATAGCCTAAATATGCTAGTATTTGTCTTCACATTTTACATGTTCTACAATTTTAGTTTCCCAATTTAAAATTCAAACTTTTTTTTCCTTCTATTTTTATTTTCTTTTATAATTCTGTCTCTGACCATAGTTTGTGACCACGAAACGCTAATGTGTCCAATATTTTTTATTGGTTGCATATAAGGCACTCATATGGCAATAGTCATTATATATCGGTAAATATTTTTAGTGAATGTATGTTTGAAGGAATTTACACTATTATTGTATAAAAATGGATTTCATTTTAAATTAGTTAGGTATAACCAAACCCATTCAAGCTTATTTTTATGTTTACTTTAATTTTAGCAATGTTTATTTAAAGTATTCCAAACAACTTGAAAATCATTGTCGGTTTGTAAGCAAGTTCTTGGCAAATCTATAAAAAGTTATTTGTAAATCAATTGAATAAGTGGAAGACCATTGACCAATATATCTTTGCCTTTTAAAAAAGACTTGGACTTGTCATGCTAAAGAAGACTCGATCACTGCCCCCAATTCTTGGGTTGTGCCATTGCAATTTCACAGAAATTTCAATATTGATTAATGGTCTTAGTATTTATAAAGAGACTTTATTTGAAGTTTTTTCTTCCCACCCACCACATATCTCTTTTATTTTTTGAATTTCCGATTTTACCCTTGATCAAAAAGTTCGGAATGTATTTTTGAACTTTTTTTGCATTGAATATGAATTTCAGAATGTATTTTCCAAAATTTTTGTCGAATTTATACTAGAAAAAGTTCGAAAAATACGTTCCGAACTTTTTAACAAGGGCAAAATCGAAATATTGGGGTGAAAAAGATATGGGGTGGGAAGAGAAAGCTTATATCTAATTTCTCGCGTAATTTATGGATTTATTAAAGAAAAATGCTAGCCAGTGTCCCCGGGCACTGTTTAAGAAAGCAAATATAGTAATTTGGTATTGGAACTTGTGCAGTCAACTCCTCAAAAGTCTAAAACGTGCTATTTTCAATTTAAAACTTACTTTTTTTGGTTTCCTTAACCAGTGCTCTGGGGCAATGTTTTAAAAACCGGACCGGTCATCGAACTGGTGAGGGTACTGGTTCATTGGTCGAACCACTGGGTTACTGGTCGAACCGCATGACTAAACCGGATAACTCGGTTGAATAAACCGGTCTCTATAACAAAACTATATAGTTATTAAACCGGTGGAATCGGATGACTAAATCTCTAAAAAAATGATGACACAAAAAAGATTGAAAATTTTAAAATATCATAATTTTACAAGTTCACTCATTAAATTTAGATTCTAAACAAAGTCATGACATGCAATTTAGTCTAATAATGAGGGGTTTGGTAGTATGTATGAGGTCTTAAATTTGATCATAAACTCTATTTTAAACAAAAAAAATAAGAGTTGAAAAATTAAATCAACACAACGTAAAAAATAAACAAAATCTAAAGTCTATTGAAAAAAAATTAAAAGTAATTGTACTCTTAAAAAAGATTCAAATTAATGATTAAGCTCTTTTTCATAGAAAAGTAGTATAATACAAAAATATATGTATGTATTATATATAATACAAAGCAAAAATAAATACAAGTGACCATTGTAGCCTAGTGGTAATGTGTCTTACTTTGCATCCAAATGTCAATGGTTCAATATTCACAATTGTCATTTTCCTTATATTTTTACACATAAAATGAAAATGCATGTTCAGTCAAAAAAAAAAACTGAAATAACATAAATTATGAAGAAAAAAAATTCTACAAAAAAGTTTAAATATATAAAAAATTGAACAGTCCGATTTGAATAAACCGTTGGTTTTCTCCGGTTTCGACCGGTTTATACCGGTTTGATAACATGGGCGGTCTGATGGTCAGACCAGACCGGTTACCCCTCCGGTTCCCGGTTGGACCGGCCAATCCGGTCCGGTTTCTAAAACACTGATTTGGGGACACCGGTTAGCATGATCTTTTATTAAAGTATCTCTGATCGCTAAAGAAACTGTATCAAATTTTATTTTTATAATGTCTACTACTCAAATAATAATAATATTTATAAAAATTTCTTATTTTTATAACGTCGGTTAGTTAATTAACGGAGAAAAAAATAGAAAAACGGTAGGGCGCACAGGAAATGCGTAGACTGCAAAAGAAAATATCATTTGCAGAATGGTTTATTACATTGGCATGTTCATCTTGGGTCCATATCCACTGAGTGTGATGGTGTTATTTTTGTTTTGTACTCCTCGATCTCAAAGATTCTCAATTTCTTATAAGAAAAATACTATTTAGTAAGAATTTTGTTACGTAAAAAAGAGAAGAATTATATGTGGCAATATTTGATTGGTTAAATTATAATCACTATTTTTTCCATGTATGATTATTCAAACATTGATTGGTCAAATTTTCTACTTTTATGAATTTTTTTCTTTCTTATGTATAAATTTCTTACTAAATAGCAATGTTATTCTCATAATAGGTTATATGAATTAAGCTAGATATTATGTAACACACTATTTTAAAATTTAAATGACTAAATTTATGTAGGACCTATAAGATATAGTGGAACCTGTCTCAATTTCAATTAAATTTATGTTTGGTAAAAAAATATTGTGGATAGCAAATAAAGTAATTGATACGGATAAACAAATTGATTTAATTTGTATTATAGAGTTAAATTAGTGGTTTTGAAAATATGTGATAAATATTGTTGGATATGCCTTGAAATCTCAAGATTAGAAGTCAGAATATTTCAGATTTTGTGAAAAAATATATTTTTGAAGAATAATTGACTTGGATTGTATTTGGTTTTAAATTGGATATATTTAAAAACAATATTGAGATATTTGGTTTTATTTTAAAAGATTTTCTTTTGGAATAAATAAGCATATATTTTTCTATAAATAGAGAGTGTTTTATTCATAGAAAAATTGAGAGAGCAAAAAGTGAAACAAGATGTAGAGAGTTGGGTTTGCTACCACAAAATGCTAGGGTTTTGAATTCTATGACAAACTATTCTTGAGATCATCTTGCGATGACCAAGGGAAAAGATTCAGGTTTTGGGTAGAATTAGGGTTTTCTAATTCCTTGTGTCCGATTGTGAGAATTTCTTGTAAAGTGGCACTCTTTGATTCTAGTAGAACGGAGAGGTGCTCTCCCCCAAAGTAGGTTATTCCGAACTGGGTAAACAAATTGTTATCGTAATCTTTATCTTCCGTTGTTTATTGCTTTGGATTATTGCATCATTGTCTCTATCCCGTCCTTATATTCGGTTGCTTGTTACACTTGCCCCACACATCAGTTTATTATTGGTGTGAGTTAATGTCGACTTCACAACAATTGACGCCCACCGTGGGGCAAGGGGATCAGTCGATTCAAGTACCATGGGTTTGAAGGAGGATATTGAGAGGTTCACCGGGAGTAACGACTACGGGTTGTGGAAGGTGAAGATGAAGGCGGTGTTAATTCATAGGTCTTGCTTGTTACAAGGGCATGGTTGGTGTACTTTGGTGGAAATTCAGTTTGAGGTGCAGTCTTCCAATAGTGGGAGATAGTCAACATTAACTCTCGGGTATCTAATCGGAGATAGGGAGGAGAGTGGTAGTGTTGAACCAAAAGTGTGTAACCATGGAGACCTTGTGGGAAACGTTTCAATTATGGCTGAAGAAGTGCAAGACCTTGAAAGGATCTTCAGGGAGGCAATTAAAAGCAACCTTGATCAAACTTGGGAACTTGATAATTCGAGAGTACGGAAGGTATTCCGGGGGTCGAAGGGTGGTGAGGTTTGTAGGGCTATCCTAAAAATCTGTGGATAGTCGGAGACAAGCGATTCTTCAGGAGGACGGAAAAGGCACAATCCAGGGGACGAATAGGGTACGGTGGAGCTTGTTAGCTATCTAAAATCCGATGATAGTGGGGAACAAGCGTTTCTTCAGGGGGTACGGACTTGACCAGTCCGGAGTCTGAAGAGGAGGCGGTGAATCTTGTGGGTGCTACCTATAATCCTATGGTAGTGGGATGCAACATCTTCATGAGGGCGGAAGGCATTCCGAGGATGAAAATGAGGTAATACTTGTGGTTCTAGCAAGGGTTGTTGGAAGCAAGTGGAGGCTAACGCCTAGGTCATGGAGAGAGCAACGCGGTGGTTGAGTGGATCACCATCGATTTAAAGGCAAGGTGGAGAATTGTTGGATATGCCTTGAAATCTCAAGATTAGAAGTCAGAATATTTCAGATTTTGTAAAAAATATATTTTTGAAGAATATTTGACTTGGATTGTGTTTGGTTTTAAATTGGATATATATAAAAACAATATTGAGAGATTTGGTTTTATTTTAAAAGATTGTCTTTTGAAATAAATAAGCATATATTTTTCTATAAATAAAGAGTGATTTAATCATAGAAAAATTGGGAGAGCAAAGAGCGAAACAAGATGTAGAGAGTCGGGGTTTGCCACCAAAAAGGCTAGGATTTTGAATCCTAGGGCAAACTATTCTTGAGATCATCTTGTGGGATCACCTTGGGTAGACTAGGTCAAATTGAGTCTCTTGGCCACGGGAAGATATTCAGATTTTGGGTAGAATTAGGGTTTGCTGTCAAATTGAGTCTCTTAGCCACGGGAAGATATTCGGGTTTTAGGTAGAATTAGGATTTGCTAATTCCTTGTATCCAATTGTGGAAATTTCTTGTAAAGTGGTACTCTTTAATTTTAGTAGAACGGGGAGGTGTTCTCTCCCCTAGAGTAGGTTATTCCGAACTGAGTAAACAAATTGTTATCGTGTTCTTTATCTTCCGATGTTTATTGCTTTGGATTATTGCATCATTATCTCTATCATGTCCTTATATTTGGTTGCTTGTTACACTTGCCCCACACATCAATTTATTATTGGTGTGAGTTAATGTCGAATTCACAACAAATATAATATGATATGATCTTGCTAGAGAGCCCTCCAACAGATATATTGATGACGACGATGATGATGATAACTACTTAGCCTTCTTTTTTGTTGTGTTTCGTTATTAAGAAAAAAAATTATTTACTAAAAAAAACTGAAAACAAACTTTTGTGTGAAAGTTAATTTTTTTTAACATATACAAATATTTACTTTATATATATATATATATATATATATATATATATATATATATATATATGTTTGTTAAGATAGAAAAGAAAATTTAAAATCAACTTATGTGTGGAAGTTATTTTTCAACAAATACAAATATTATTTGAATAAAGTGACGGGTAAAAGTGACAATAAAAAAGTACATATATAATTTAATAATATATAAATTATTAAGTATTAGAATTAGTAAGATATATTAGTATAAAATTATAGATATATATATTAGTATAAATATAGATTAGTATAGATGATGATGATATATTGATGATGATGATGATGATAACTATTCAACCTTCTTATTTGTTGTGGTTAGTTATTAAGAAAAAAAAATCTTTTTTTATTTACTAAAAAACTGAAAACAAACTTTTGTGTGAAAGTTAATTTTTTTTAACCAGACAAATATTTTCTTTAAAAAAAATGTATATACAAATATTTGAATAGAGTGAAGGGCAAAAGTGACAATAAAAAATGTTGCACCGAAATGAGTTATTCTCTTTATATATTGGTATAGATAAAAATATAGTATAATTGAACTTTATATAAAAAATAGAGTAAATTGAAAAATATAAAAATGTCTTTTTACCAAATAAAAAAAATTAGATTTAAGGATAGAAGATTTGAAATATTATTAAAATTTGATAAGGATAAATTAGGTGTTTTAGTAGTAATTCTTTTTAATATTATATATTTTTGTTTCTATTTTCCATTTCTTAATCTTTTATTGTAGACCTAATCTTCTTCTTTTATATAAAAGTTGGCCTAATGTTTTATTTTGTCTCAAGTATCTTCTTCTATTAGATTTTTCTATTTATATATCTTTTTAAGTTGTCGTAACTTATTTTTATATAAATTGTTTTTTTTTTTTACAGATTTATATAAATTGTTTTTTTTTATGTGTATCTTTTAAGCGTAAATTTATTTTAGCTAAAATATTTTTTGTTCATATTTTTATGGTTTGTATTTTTTTTTTCTTCTTCCTATTTTTATGTTTTGTATTTTTTTTATCTTTAGATAAAAAATTACATTTAAGGTAGATTTGTTACTATTTTTATCCGTAGATTTGTTTTATGGCTTTTTTTTTGTTATTTTTTTTGTATATTGTTTTTGTTTAGCATTAGTTATTGGATTGGATTTAAATTAGATTAGTACTTTTATGCTTATTTTTAGATGTTGTTTATGTTGCTATTTTTATTTTTTGAGTAGATTTGTTTTATGCTTTTTTTTTATTTTGTATTTTTTTTTAGTTTAAAATTAAAATTACATTTAAGAAGATAAACAATAAAATATTATTATACTTGAAGAGGATAAAAAAAGATTTTTTAGTATTATTTTCGTTTAATATTTTCTATATATATATATATATATATATATATATATATATATATATATATATATATATATTCTAAGTAGATTATCTATATATATTATGAATTGATCTCTTAAATTAAAATTAATAAATTGCCACCAGTGAGATTCGAACTCACCGCCCCACTACAAAGAAACCTTAGCACACTGCACGGACCAGTATACAAACCCTAACGCTTCCAGCTCCACCGCTCGTGCCGTCGCCGTCAATTGCTTCTCGCTCCATCTCGTGCCGTCGCCTCTAGCTGCTCCTCCTTTGGTAAGGCACCCAGTTCTCAACCTTTCTTATTCTTCTTTTAATCACTTTTTCTATAGTTTTTCTAGGTTTTAGTTTTTCCGAAATTTTTTATTTGGGAAATTTTGATTTGTTTCTTTGATTGATTGATTCAATAAATATAGATAATAGATATACTCAATCCTTCTTATTGTAAGGGAGCTGTTGTCATGTTGAGTTAGAATATTTTGGTGTTGTTAACCTTAACTTAGAAAATTTGAAGAAATTTGGTGTTGAGTTAGTAAATATTGGTATTGTTATATAGATGTAATACATTGTTATTGGGTACTTTCATATCCGTATGATCTCTTTCTCCAATTGTTTATGCATGTTGCCATGATCATGAGTATTCTGTTTTTGACCTTTGACATCAGAATTTAAGTAGTTTATATCATGGTTTTAACCTTAACTTAGCATTGTTAATTATATATAGGCCCAATTAAGCTAGCCCATATAGGCCCGATATGATAAATCATACACCTTTTTGTGTTGCTTGCTATTTTATCATTTGTGACTCCTTTTTTCGCTTCAATTTATCTTTGAAATGCAAATGAATTAAAATAAGATGTTATTTTGAACTCAGTTGTAGAGAAAATGGAAGAAGATGATGATTACGAGGAGTATGTACCTTTGGCTAAGCCGAGTCTTCTTGTTAAGGCATTGCAGTTGAAAAAAGATCAACCTGAGATCAGTGTCACAGAACAGATTCTTCAACAAGAGAAGGAGATGATTGAGAACTTACCAGATAATAAAACTCTAAAGTCGGTTCGTGAATTAGCTAAGGGGATCACTTATACCGAACCTTTGCCTACAGGGTGGAAACCTCCTTTGTATATAAGAAGTATGTCGAAGAAAGATTGCGAAATGATTCAAAAGCAGTGGCACATCATCGTTGATGGTGAAGAAATTCCACCCCCGATTAAGAATTTTAAGGATATGAGGTTTCCAGATCCTATTTTGAAGATGTTGAAAACCAAAGGCATTGTTCAGCCTACACCCATTCAAGTGCAAGGTCTTCCCGTTATCTTATCTGGGAGGGATATGATTGGAATTGCTTTCACGGGTTCTGGTAAAACTTTGGTCTTTGTGCTTCCGATGATCATGATGGCAATGCAGGAGGAAATTATGATGCCTATAGTTCCCGGGGAAGGTCCGTTTGGTCTGATTATTTGTCCATCAAGGGAACTTGCTAGGCAAACTTATGAAGTCATTGAACAATTCTTGTTACCTTTGAAGGAAGCTGGATATCCGGAGCTCAGGCCTTTGCTTTGTATCGGTGGAATTGATATGAGATCACAACTTGAGATTGTGAAGAAGGGGGTTCATATAGTTGTTGCCACTCCTGGGAGGTTGAAGGATATGTTGGCCAAGAAGAAAATGAATCTTGATAATTGCAGGTATTTAACATTAGATGAGGCCGATCGGTTGGTAGATTTGGGATTTGAAGATGATATAAGAGAAGTTTTTGATCACTTCAAAGCTCAAAGGCAGACTCTCTTATTTTCTGCTACTATGCCAACAAAAATTCAGAACTTTGCTAGAAGTGCTTTGGTGAAACCTATTATTGTCAATGTGGGACGTGCAGGAGCTGCAAATCTCGATGTAATTCAGGAGGTAGAGTATGTCAAGCAAGAGGCGAAAATAGTTTACCTCCTTGAGTGCCTTCAGAAAACCCCTCCCCCTGTTCTGATATTTTGAAAGAATAAGGCTGATGTGGATGACATTCATGAGTATCTTCTCTTGAAAGGAGTAGAAGCTGTGGCTATATATTCACGGAAGCAAGGATCAGGAAGAGAGAGAATATGCTATTTCATCTTTTAAGGCTGAAAAGAAAGATGTGTTAGTTGCAACTGATGTTGTATCCAAAGGTTTAGATTTTCCTGATATTCAGCATGTGATCAACTATGACATGCCGGCTGAAATAGAAAATTATGTTCATAGGATTGGACGTACTGGAAGATGTGGCAAGACTGGTATAGCGACGACATTTATAAACAAGAACCAAAGTGTGACAACATTGCTTGATTTGAAACATCTTTTGCAAGAGGCAAAGCAAAGGATTCCCCCAGTTTTGGCTGAGCTTAATGATCCAATGGAAGATAATGATGACATCACAGACATAAGTGGTGTCAAAGGATGTGCATATTGTGGAGGGCTCGGTCATCGTATCGGTGATTGTCCCAAACTAGAACACCAGACGAATATGGCAATTGCAAATAATAGAAAGGATTATTTTGGATCCGGAGGTTACAGAGGGGAAATTTGAAAGGTGTTGATCCCTTGTTTACTGATTTTTATTTCAATGCTTCTGGCTTATATATCTGGTTTAAGAGTACCAAGTGGTGTCAAGAAATATATGGTTCTTGTGGCATAAGATTTTCTACCATCCAAAGCATTGATCCTTTCCAAAAATGGAAGATAGATGTCATGATAATCAATTATATACAGCTTATTTTCATCCATTGCCTGTAAAGTTCTAAAAGAAAAAGAAATGTAAGTGGGAGTTTGGTAAAAATAACTAAAGTATTAGCAAAAAATATTAAAAATTATATTATATACTATTTTTAATATTATTCATTCACAATTTCACATTGAATGTAATCTCGACCATTAATTTAGATTACAATATCAATTTTCATTTGTTAATCAATCTTGACCATCGGTTCAGATCGAACAACAAAGATAAAGTATTATGTGCGTCTAATCCAAATCCATTTAATATGTAAGTTATCTATTTAATTCGTCATGACAATGAATTTGACATTATCACGACGTATCGTCATGTTTTTGATAAAATAATTGAAACCAATTTTTGTGTGAAAGTTTTTTTTTTCAATAAATATATATAAATTATATTCTTTTTTATTGTGCTTAATTATTATTAAGAAAAAAATGAAATTTTATTTTTTGACTAAAATAAAAAAACTGAAACTAACTTTTGCGTGAAAGTTTTCTTCAACAAACATATACAAATTAACTTCTTCTTTTTTGACAATAAATTAACTTTTTTTTTTATTGTGTTTAGTTACTATTAAGAAAAAAAATTGACTAAGAAAAAAAAAACTAAAAACCAACTTGATATTTTTTAACAAACATATATATACAAATATTTGAATAGAATGAATGACAAAAGTGACAATAAATAAAGTCTACATGAAAGGGGTTATTTATTCTCTTTATATATTGGTATAGATATGTTTGATAATTTTTTTTATAAGAATATGTTTGTTTCTTATCAAAAATATGTTTGTTAAATTTTTTTATAAGGATATATGTTTGTAATGTTGGTTAATTTTTTTATAAGAATATGTTTGTTAATTAATTTATAACTACTAAATTTCTTTTTTAGTTGTGCTTAGTTATTAAGAAAGAAAAGAAAATTGAAAATCAATTTATGCGTAGAAGTTATTTTTCTACAAATACAAATATTTGAATAAAGTGAAGTGCAAAAGTGACGATAAAAAAAATTCACACAAAATGAGTATTCTCTTTATAGATAGACTAGCGTCTTCTGTCAATCCGTCTTTTTTGTTTTATTTTTGTTCCGTGCCTTTTATAAAGTTTTATAGATGATAATGATGATGATGATGACGACTACTTAATCTTCTTTTTTGTTGTGGTTAGTTACTACAAATCTTTTTCTATTTACTAAAAAAACTGAAAATAAACTTTTGTGTGAAAGTTATTTTTTTTAACATATATAAATATTTTCTTTCAAAAAAAATAATATATATATATATGAGGAGTGATCCGTTGACTCCAGAAGTAAGTCTCGATTGACTTACTCCGCTTAATAACTCGATATCGGCATTATATTTCTTTAATCCAACCGTTGAATTCAAAGTTCTCATTGAGTAGATCAACTCTACAAATTTTTATGAAAATTCAAAACTGTTTGATACTTTTTCTGATAACTTCAATTGAACGTACGCCAAACTTTTCAAAAAAACCGTTGAACTTCAATGGTCTGAATACATAACTTACATTTTTTGAATTTTTATAAAAATTTGTGGAGATGATCTACTCAATGAGATATTTAAATTCAACGGTTGGATTGAAGAAATATAATGTTGATATCGAGTTATTAAGCGGAGTAAGTCAATGGAAGACTTACTCCTTGAGTCAACGGATCCCTCCTATATATATATATATATATATATATATATATATATATATATATATATATATATATATTTGAATAGAGTGAAGGGCAAAAGTGACAATAAAAAATGTTGCACTTAAATGGGTTATTCTCTTTATATATTGGTATGGAAAAATATATATGCACAAATATTTGAATAGGGTGAAGGGCAAAAATGATAATAAAAAATGTTGCACTGAAAGGGATTATTCTCTTTATATATTGGTATAGGTTAGTAAAGTAATTTAAGTAATTTACAGATTAGTAAGTATTATATATATATATATATATATATATATATATATATATATATATATATATATATATATATATGGGTCATGATCAAATCACACCAACTAATTTGACACCAAATGTTACACCGCCCAATAACGCTTTAACGAAATCAAATTTTACAAAATCCACCGTTGGATTGGAAGATTAAATCAAATGATGATCATAACTATTTAACCTTGTTTTTTGTTGTGGTTGGTTATTAAGAAAAAAAAATCTTTTTTTATTTACTAAAAAAATAAATCTGAAAACAAACTTTTGTGTGAAAGTTAGTATTTTTTAACATATACAAATATTTTGTTAAAAAAATATATATAAATATTTGTCCTCATGAGCCTAACTCAATTGATAAAGGACATTGCACATTTGTGCAGGGACCGGGATTCGAACCCGGTATGCCCACTTATTCACTTTTAAGGGGTGAATTTCTAGCCGCTAGGCTACCTGACCCCAAAAAAAAAAAAAAATTAAAGACAAAAATAACAATAACAATAAAAAATGTTACAAAAAAAAATTATTCACTATATATTGTTTAGGGGTGGCAAAACGGGCCGAGCCCGCGGGGCCAACCCGTTTGGCCCGCAATTTTTGGCGGGCTGTGCTGAGGTTTTCGGCCCGCACACCTAAGTTGGCCCGCCCCGCCCCACACCGTTTTTTAGCGGGCTTAAATGGAGCGGGCCTAAACGGGGGCGGGCATACCCGTTTTTTCATTCCTTTTTAGTATTTATCGTTTTATCTTATATTTTAAGGGGTACTTATTAACTTAGTTGATGATTTGTTAGTTTAATTAAGCATAATTATAAGGAATTGTTTATTAACTTGGTTAATGTTTCTTTTAGTTTAATTATCTCTATTCTCTGCTGCAAGTATCTCTTAATTATCCATATTATAGTATTATTGTTAATTTTAAAATAGGAGATAAGAATTGTAAGGAATTGTGAAGTTATTATAATTCAATCTGTTTAATATTTTTTTAACATTTAATTGTGAGTTGTAATTCAAATCGTAAAAAAAAAAAAATTTATTTGGCGGGCATGCCCGCAACCCCGCCAATAAACGGGCGGGCTTGAATTTTGAGCCCGCACGTCTAAGTTGGCCCGCCCCGCCCCACCCCGTATTTCAGCGGGTTTAAATGGGGCGGGGCTAAACGGAGCGGGCTGTCCGTTTTGCCACCCCTAATATTGTTATATAGATTATGAATTGATATTGATCTCCTAAAATAAAATTCATAAATTGCCACGGGTGAGATTCGAAGCTTAACACACCGCACGGACCAGTATACAAATTCTCGTTTCTCTTATCTTCTCAAACCCTAACGCTTCCTGCTCCGCCAGTCCGCCATTCGTGCCGTCGCCGTCAATTGCTTCTCGCTCCACCTCGTGCCGTCGCTCTAGCTGCTCCTCCATTGGTAAGGCGCCCAGTTCTCAACCTTTCTTATTCTTCTTTTGATCACTGTTTCTATAGTTTTTCTAGGTTGTAGTTTTTCGGAAATTTTTTATTTGGGAAATTTTGTTTTTTTTTTCTTTGATTGATTGATTGAATACATATAGATGATAGATATACTCAATCCTTCTTATTGTATGGGAGATGTTGTCATGTTGAGTTAGAAAATTTTGGTGTTGTTAACCTTAACTTAGAAAATTTGAAGAAATTTGGTGTTGAGTTAGTAAATATTGATATTGTTATTTAGATGTAACTAGCGATAGACCCGTGCTATCGCACGGGTCGTAACGTTACGGGTATTTTTATTTCAATTACAATTTGTTTAAGTTACTATTTCCATTATAGTTATAATTTGTTTAAGTTATCATTATTGTTATAGTTACAATTTGTTTAAGTTACCATTTTCATTATAGTTATAATTTGTTTAAGTTATGATTATTGTTATAGTTACAAATTGTTTAAGTTACTATTATCCTCGCGTTACACTTATATTTTTAGAAGTTACACTTTACTAATAAATTTTTTAAAAAAATAATTGAATTTATTTAATCAGTACTATGAGTCAATAATATAATTAATCTTTTATATGATTTATTTAATATATATAACAATTACTTTGAAATTGTTATGAATAATATGGATCAATAGCATAACTTGTCCCCGTATATGATAGTTTTTAACAAATTTTTTTCCAAATTTTTTTATGTATGTATATCAGTCAACAATATATTTATCTTATGTATGATTTATTTACTATATATAATAATTATTTTTAAATTGTTATGAATTACATGAATCAATAGCATAACTTGTTCCGTATATGATGGTTATTTTAACAAATATTTTTCCATTTTATTTATATATGTATCGGTCAAAAATAATTGTCATATATTTATCTTGGAAAATGCTATTTAGTAAGAAAATCTATGGAAAAGAATTGCAAGAATAAATCTCCACCTTTGTTTACATCAACTACCCCCCATGATTTCCACTAAAAGATCAAAATTGCATCATCCTATAAGATAATGCCATGTGTTATTCTTGCATTTTTTCTCTAAAATAATTCTTACTAAATAGCAATGCTCATTTATCTTGGAAAATGTTATTTAGTAAGAAAATCTATGGAGAAAAATTACAAAAATAAATCTTCACCTTTGTTTACATATATGATTTAGTTACTATATATAATAATTATTTTAAAATTGTTATGAATTATATGAAATTTTAGAATAAAAAATACATTTAAAGTTTTTTTTTACTAAACCCACTAACATTTTCTCCGTCTTAATAGTATGCAATAACAACTAACTTTTGTCAATAAAAAAACCAATTATAGTTAAATGTTTCCCATAGTTTGAAATTTTTATCACTTATTTAATATTACATTATAGTTAAATATTTCCCGTATTTAAATTAGTAGCATATGTTTTCTTATTTAATTTTTGTTTTGCCATAAAAAATTAGTAAATGTTAAGTCTCATTATTTTTTGTAGCCAAAATAAATTATTAGTATATTTATTTTATGGTTTAATTTTTGAAAAAGACTAATTAGAGTGAAGTCTCATTATCTGCATGTAACAAATGACTAAACTGGGTCAGACACGACTCAAAAACACACATCTCTGCGTTCAAAGAGCAACTGAGATTTGCTAATGCATCAACACATTGATTAGCTTTACGATTGGTTAGCTTAACTCAAATCTTTATTATTATTATTATTATCCCAAACCCTAAATTTTTACTCCCTCTTCCTTTCACCAGCCACTCCTCTTCTTATTTTTTTTTACTAAATTCACTTTTCTACTAAATCCACAATTTAATGGTGCTACTTCTTTTTTAATTTTTTCATTTAAAAAATAAAAATTATCCGAGTTTAATTGTTGTTTCAAGTCCAAAAGTGATGTCGCACACAAATAGGAAAAGACAACAACAAATTAGGCTTCTTTTGTGGTGGAATACGTAAACCACTATTTTTCATTTTTTTTCTCTCTTCTACCTGCTCAAATCCTAGCCGCCGTGAGACTTTGGCTCTGCTCTTCCATGTCCTTAACTCCGTCATCTTCGTCATTTAATCCCTCTCTATCTTTTAATAAATATTTTTTCATATTTTTATATGCATGTATCAGTCAACAATAATTGTATTATATTTATCTTATGTATGATTTATTTACTATATATAATAATTATTTTGAAATTATTATGAATTATATGAATCAATATCATATAACTTGTCCCGTATATGATAGTCATTTTAACAAATATATTTTCATATATTTTATGTATGTATCAGTCAACAATAACTATTCTATATTTATCAAAGATAAATATTTATTCTTTTTAAAAAAATTTATATTCTTGTTTATAAATTAAATTTTTTTCGCAAATTTGTTTGTAAATTAATTTTATACTACACTACTAATAAATAATGTTTATCCAGTTTTTCTATTTATATCTGTCTACAATTGAAACATGAACAAAATTAGGAGGTTCGTCTAAAACAAACATTATAATATCATATGGTTTCAAATCATTAGCCTTATGGAATAAAAATTGTTGTCATCTATATGTTCGAAAGTTGTATCCCCCACTAATCTTCAAGAAAATTATTTTTATACGAAAATTGTCCCAAAATTGATGAATCCCCCACTAATCTTCAAGAAGATTACTTTTATGTATTTATCCCCCACTGATCTTCAAATCATTTGTCTCATGTATAACTTATTTAATATATATCAAAGTTGTTTTGAACTTGTTAGTAGTTTTATGAATCAACAACGTAATTTTGTTTCATGTATGATTTATTTAATAAATATGGCCATTATTTTAAAATTGTTATAGATTCTATGAATCAATAAAAAAAGTTATTTATTTAAAAATATTCATAGTTTGATGATTCATTATTTAAAAATATATATGATTCATTATTTTGAAATTGTCGTAGTTTGTCACATGTATTATATGGCCATTATTTACTTCTATTTATCACTTGAAATTTGTCCCGTGTATGATAATGATTTATTTTTTTGGTCAAGAACCTTTTTTTGAGTAAAAATAATTAGAACTTGTAGCAATTTGAAAAAGGGTAACATATATTACTATATATAATAATTATTTTGAATTCAATGAATAAATAGCATAATTTGTTCCGTATATGATTGTTAATTTTTTCACTTGTAATATGTATTTTTAAAGTTTTATCTACGATACAGATTGTCATATCCCCGTGAACTTTTTATCAGTAATATCTTGTAAAAACAATTTTAAAATTTTATTAGCGATAAAATATTCATCTCCCCATTAATTTTTTATCAGCAATAAAAATTGTTATCACCACGTTAATTTTTTACCAACATTAATTTATCAAAGTAATTTTAAAATTTTTATCAGCGATACAAATTATAATCTCTCCGTTAATTTATTTTCTTATGATATGATATAGTTTGTCTCTCTATCAACTAATGTAATTTAATTAATTTCATAAAAAATTGAATTTTGATAAAAAAAACATAATTGAATTAATTTTTCTTTCTTTTTCATTTGCTAGTTTCTTTCTCTCTCTCTTCATCAAAGAAAGAAAACCCTAGCCGCCGCTGTAACAACATTCACGGCCACCCCTACCTAGTATGCTTTTGCAAAATCATCCTCTATTTTTCTCCTCTACAAAACACACAAAGAAAACATGACATATTCTTCTTCATCCTCTATTTTTCTCTAATAAAGAGGATTCAATTGTTTCTCTGTAAACCATAAACCTTATAATTACTGTGTTGTTTCCTCCACCTTCTCATCGGCAACCACACGTTCTGGGGCTCACTTTTCGTCGACGACAACAACAACAACAACAAATATCAAAGAGATCTGAAATAAAAAATCGGTATGTATTTATCTGAGTAGTGTGTACGGCCCCTTAAAATCAGTTTACTCTGAGTAGTTTGTGAGACCATAAATTTAAAAGTTGTTTACTCTGAATAGAACAAAAGGATACATAACTTGTTTTTTTCTTACTTTCATCTTAATGTAACTTGTCTGCCTTAAAGCTCTTCTTCATCTTTTTTGTTAGATAGACAAAAATATCTTTGAATTTTTCTGCATAACACAACATAATTAGGTTATTAGATGATTCTAAATTGTGACATGTTATTTTTGAAGACTAAATAAACTTGTTTTTCTTACTTTCTTCTTTATAAAACTTGGTGTGCGTTCAAGTTCTTCATCTTCTTGTTTGATATCTTTGAATTTTTCTGCATAACACAACCAAATCAAGTTATTAAAAAAAAAATAGTTAAATATGAAGATAGAAAGAAAAAATAAAAACAGAGAAAGAACATGAGGGAAAATGATTTGAATATAAAATAATGTTGATTCTTGGGTATTTCATCTTCTTTATTGAGTACTTCATTTTCTTTATGATCTTTTGATTTTTCTGCAAAATATAATAAAATGTAGTTAGAAATGAGGAAAGAAAGAAAGAAGAAAAAGAAAAAGTCAGAGATAGAAGAATAGTGAAGCTTATGAAATGAGAATGAGTAAACATCAAATTATAACATTTTGAATAAAGTAAAGTGCGGGAAAAATTATATGGCTTGGTTACTTGTCAAAATGGCTTAGTTGCTTTATTTTTTAGTTCAGTTAAATAAATTTTGGACATGAAATACCCTTATTTTTGCCAAGTGGCAGCATTTTAAGCATGGACACTTTTATCTTTTCCAAGTACAATAGTTTTCTTATATTGTATTTGATTGATTGATACATTGTTATTGGGTACTTTCATATTCGTATGATCTCTTTCTCCAATTGTTTATGCATGCTGCCATGATCATGAGTATTCTGTTTTTGACCTTTGACAGCAGAATTTAAGTAGTTTATATCATGGTTTTAACCTTAACTTAGCATTGTGAATGATTAGGAAATATGGAATATAAACGAAGAAGTAACCAAGTGTTTAGCTCATGCATTTGCCATGGCCTATGTTAATACTAGGCTTTGAATCCTACTTAGTAATCTGTCGTAGTAATTAATGTAATGAAGTCTTGATCATCAAATTTTTAAATAGTGAATCACTAAGATTGAAACTGGTAATTGCTTAAAAATAGTATCATTGTGGATAAAGTTCGTGTATTACATATACACATATTACACTTGATTCAGTAGGTTACTTTCCTGACTGAAATTGTTTATAAGATTGAAGAAACTCTATCATGCTAGTTTATATATGTATTCACTACATGAACATTTGATGCCTCCTTGCTACACTATCTAAGTACTGTGTTGCTATCTACTATATGTTCCCATAGCCCATAGGGCAAGAACAACTGGAAGAGATAAAAAGAAACACTATAAGAACTGTGTTGCTATCTATTTTTAGTAAGTTTAATATAATTTAGTTTTTGGACCAAAAATGTTTGCCCCATAGATAATTTATGTATCCGCCCTTGACGTATAGGCTATTTCTATTAGCAAATGGTAAAATAGAGTCAAATTGTTTTCGAATAAGCTATAATCTTTTTTATAGGCTATCTTGGAGAGTTTATGAAAATAAACTGAAAACAACTTATGAACATCCCATAACTCATAAGCAGTTTCTTAGTTGTCATTGGTCTCACAAAACTTATGTAAGTAGATAAGCTCAATTAAGCTAGCCCATATAGGCCCAATATGATATATCATACACCTTTTTGTGTTGCTTGCTATTTTATCATTTGTGACTCCTTTTTTCGCTTCAATTTATCTTCGAAATGCAAATAAATTAAAAAAATATGTTATTTTGAACTCAGAGGCAGAGAAAATGGAAGAAGATGATGATTACGAGGAGTATGTACCTGTGGCCAAGCGTCGCGCCATGGAAGCTCAGAAAATTCTCCAAAGAAAAGGGAAGGCTTCTGCTGCAATCGACGATGATTCTGAAAAACAAAGAGTGGTTGAAACTAAGCCAAGCCTTCTTGTTAAAGCATCACAGCTAAAAAAAGATCAACCTGAGATCAGCGTCACAGAGCAGATTGTTCAACAAGAGAAGGAGATGATTGAGAACTTACCAGATAATAAAACTCTAAAGTCGGTTCGTGAATTAGCTAAGGGGATCACTTATACCGAACCTTTGCCTACAGGGTGGAAACCTCCTTTGTATATAAGAAGGATGTCGAAGAAAGACTGCGAAATGATTCAAAAGCAGTGGCACATCATCGTTGATGGTGAAGAAATTCCACCCCCGATTAAGAATTTTAAGGATATGAGGTTTCCAGATCCTATTTTGAAGATGTTGAAAACCAAAGGCATTGTTCAGCCTACACCCATTCAAGTGCAAGGTCTTCCCGTTATCTTATCTGGGAGGGATATGATTGGAATTGCTTTCACGGGTTCTGGTAAAACTTTAGTCTTTGTGCTTCCGATGATCATGATGGCAATGCAGGAGGAAATTATGATGCCTATAGTTCCTGGGGAAGGTCCGTTTGGTCTGATTATTTGTCCATCAAGGGAACTCGCTAGGCAAACTTATGAAGTCATTGAACAATTCTTGTTACCTTTGAAGGAAGCCGGATATCCGGAGCTCAGGCCTTTGCTTTGTATCGGTGGAATTGATATGAGATCACAACTTGAGATTGTGAAGAAGGGGGTTCATATAGTTGTTGCCACTCCTGGGAGGTTGAAGGATATGTTGGCCAAGAAGAAAATGAATCTTGATAATTGCAGGTATTTAACATTAGATGAGGCCGATCGGTTGGTAGATTTGGGATTTGAAGATGATATAAGAGAAGTTTTTGATCACTTCAAAGCTCAAAGGCAGACTCTCTTATTTTCTGCTACTATGCCAACAAAAATTCAGAACTTTGCTAGAAGTGCTTTGGTGAAACCTATTATTGTCAATGTGGGACGTGCAGGAGCTGCAAATCTCGATGTAATTCAGGAGGTAGAGTATGTCAAGCAAGAGGCGAAAATAGTTTACCTCCTTGAGTGCCTTCAGAAAACCCCTCCCCCTGTTCTGATATTTTGTGAGAATAAGGCTGATGTGGATGACATTCATGAGTATCTTCTCTTGAAAGGAGTAGAAGCTGTGGCTATTCACGGAGGCAAGGATCAGGAAGAGAGAGAATATGCCATTTCATCTTTTAAGGCTGGAAAGAAAGATGTGTTAGTTGCAACTGATGTTGCATCCAAAGGTTTAGATTTTCCTGATATTCAGCATGTGATCAACTATGACATGCCGGCTGAAATAGAAAATTATGTTCATAGGATTGGACGTACTGGAAGATGTGGCAAGACTGGTATAGCGACAACATTTATAAACAAGAACCAAAGTGAGACAACATTGCTTGATTTGAAACATCTTTTGCAAGAGGCAAAGCAAAGGATCCCCCCAGTTTTGGCTGAGCTTAATGATCCAATGGAAGATAATGATGACATCACAGACATAAGTGGTGTCAAAGGATGTGCATATTGTGGAGGGCTCGGTCATCGTATCGGTGATTGTCCCAAATTAGAACACCAGAAGAGTGTGGCAATTGCAAATAATAGAAAGGATTATTTTGGATCCGGAGGTTACAGAGGGGAAATTTGAAAGGTGCTGATCCCTTGTTTACTTATTTTTCTTTCAATGCTGCTGGCTTATATCTGCAGATTTAAATTGTATTCCATGAAATCTAATGTAATGACCTTCCTTCGTGACATGTGTACTGCTGTTTAGAATATGTACCAGTTTTCTTTGAACACTGCTATGTAAATTATATATGCAACTTCTAAATCTATATCATGAAGTTTAATGAATTTCATTATCTGTACCGGTGCATTTGGTAACAATATGATTGAATTGGCAGGTGTTATATATTGTTTGGACTGAATATTTTAGATTGATTTTCATCTGTAACAATAGTTATGATATACTGTAGATAATAGTTATACATCCATTTTGTCATTGCTATTTCTTTATGTTGTCCTATCTTAGTCATGTTGTTTTGTACCTTTACTATATTTGGAATTGCTTTAATTTTGTTGTATATGTTCGGAGTTATAAATGGCTATAAATTTCGAAGCAAAAAGCTGTTTAATTTAGACGAGAAACCTATGGCAATGATGTGCTGATGTGCCTAATGAGAAAGAACAAACTACTTTGATAGTTACAGAAAGGTAGCCAATTTGACAGACAATGAGATAAGATGGTTTGAGTTATAAAAAAAAGGCTCGAGTTTTATGCACTGTCTATAAAAGATGATGTAGAACATGATTTTAATGGGAATATTGTGTGCATCAGTTGGTATACAGCTAAGACATTTGTTGCGGCTGGACCAGTGTTGAGATCAAACGCCAATTACTTGTGTACTTAGTAACTGTTGTGCAAGAATACAAATAGCTTATAAATTTGAGAGTAAGAAGCGGAGAATTGTTGCATTTGATTCACAACTTATATTGCATGCATATGATATTAGAACATGTCACATATAGAATGTTATGATTGATTGGTCGAAAAGGCTTTTGCTACTGTTATTATTTATTTGCATGTGAAAGCTGATGATAGTGAACACTCTTCCACTCGTATTTTCACTATTACCTCCCTCTGTTCGTGCTTTCCGCAGTGATGTAACCGTGAACTGGGCTCCAGTGTTGATGGTGAGGAATTATTGTGTGGCTTGAAACCAAATTTCAAAATTATCAATAGCTTAATTGGGTTTTATCATCCTAATTGCCTTGCAAAGCAATTTCGACTCTTGCAGGCTGCAGCACATCCTCGCCGCTTATGACTCCATCGTTCATGCTCTCGGTGAATAACAAATAGCAGTTAGAGATGTATATCCCCAAGCCTTCATCAACTTGAATGAAATTAATAGATACACAAACATATAGTGTCACATTCGATGTTTGTATTTTAATGTTCAAATTAATAACACAACTCTTTACAGGTGCAGGATTGGGCAATGCTTTTTATATCTATGCCATTAAAATTTCCTCTGTTATATCAAAGGTGATCAAGAAATTTGCCCATGGTGGGAAAAATTAAGGCTTGTGCCAACCCTTTATCTTTAGTTTCAAATCACAAACAATTTGCAATATCAATATAGTTCATTGTTGAGCCTAATTAACATAAACAAGCAAAAATTGAAGCTTTAAACTAAAAGCACACCTATGCCGTCATAACCAACTTAATAAAAGAAAAATATAGGTCATTGAGTTTATAAATATACAATAAATTGTAAGTACAAACCGTGTCTAAAAATAAGAAATAGTTATTACAATTAAAAAGAAAACGGAAAAAAAAAATATCAAAGACATGTAAAATCTGAACAAGCATAGGGATTTATCATCCATTAATGTAAGTCAAAATGAAAGTATTTTTTCTTACCCTTCCGTCGCCATCAAACTTGAACCTTAATGTTAAAAATTAACTAGTTACGAATATATTAATGTTAAACCCCTCAAACAAAATATTTGCATCTGGATTAGTTAACCACACCCAAGAATTCAATAAAGAGTCAATGTTATCCAAAGAAAAGCAACACTCTCCCCATAGCTCTTCTCCCACGCAAATGACGACTTTTCCACATAAACAATTTTCTTCCGATTATATCGATAGGTCATTTAGGTTAACCGATGTACGATCACTTGTGAAAGTTGGTCTTTAATATTAGCAATCAATAACTGAAAAATGGTACAAATCACACACTGTGATAATGATTTTATAATGATATACAATCTATACAACACTACATAATTATTAAGTGAACCAATGTCTACTAGTAATATTTATCAAATCTAAGTACATCAAAATGTGAATTATTATCATAAGTTCTACTGAGTCACTGACCATAATAACTACTACTAAATAAACCAACCAACCATAATGCTTTAGCAAAATGTGGTATATATGTGACTCATTTATTTACTTTCTAACATTTTATTATACGGACACACTATTTGGAACCCCTCTGCATGTAACACCAGGTTCAGAACTAGGAGCAAGCAATTCATAAGGCAAAACACCAGCACCGCAACGGTTTCTCAAATTCCTATCATTGTTCCTACTATCAATCACCTTTTCAATCTTTCCAATTTCAGCAGAAAATTCGTAAAATGCTTCGACAATCTCAGCATCACCGTTCCAAGTCGAAGGATGTTGCCTCTCGCCTAAATACTCTTCGTCAGCCGAATGAGTCGAAAGTGTATCAACAACAGCCATATATTTTGAAGCTTGCAACAAACTAGGCAATGCATTGAGAAAATACTTTTGTGGATCAGATATGAAACTTGCATATTCAGGATCACTTTCTTCAGGTATCAATCTTCTCATCAACGGTGGACGATTTGGGACGTAACCTCCATAAGGATACTGTCCGAAATTAAGTGCGGCATGTTGCGCGGATGCATTCCAAATTAAGATTGTCAGGACTGAAACAAGATTGTCACTGTCATTCAATTTCGGCCACCAAGTTTCGTCCTTTAAATCAGCATGGCCCACATTGATTGATTCGGAGTACCAAGCTTGTAACTCTCTATCATTGATTATTAGGCTTGGATTTGGATAGTAATAGTTCACATATTTCCGGACCCAATTTTCTATTGCTGACCAAATAAGAAGACCATCTTCTGCATAAGGGTAATCTTTCATTGTTAGCTTTAGGCCATGTGGTTGTGTTGGGTCAGGAACAGCCATTCCCCTGCAATATTAAAAAGTGAAAATCATAGTTAGATTTATTTGTTATTTTCTTACACCAAATAAAGCAAACATCAATAGCTTCTTGAGAAAAATGTAGGGTCTCTATTCTCTTTGTCTTTTCAATAAAAGTTAGAAAATCCTAAGAGCATCTTTTGCTGTTTCACATTAGCCCAAGCTAAAGTTAGGCGTGGCTTCTGAGATAACAAATCATAAAAGAAAGTTTCATATCAGCGGAGTTTTAAATAGCTGTCGGCCCGTAAATTTGGGCCAGCCTTTGATAGTCCTTAACTAGTTCTTCGAGATAAGAACCGGTTATTGAAAGATACTATATTTAGAAACAATGATATTATAAGAAATTTTACCTGCGGATGAGATCTTGAGGGAGGCTTTCCTTGTCAAAACGCCAAGAGGCTTTGTAAGCAGCAGAACTGATCTCCATTGCATAGCGACCAGGAGTGAAGCAAGACTCAATGACACCATCTGCATTGATCAAGCTCTGGCGAGCTAAAGCATTGATCTCCAAAGTGTACCTCATGTGTGGATCCAATAACTTGAAAATTGGATGCAATGCACTTAATTGCCTATGAGCAGACAATATAAATGGTTCCATGGAAGCATGTGTGCGTAGCCTGCATAAATTGAACAAAAAAAAACAAGTTCATAAATGTTCTATGCTTCTAAGTTCTACTAGTACTTCAAATCAACAATTTAGTATACTCAAATGACATGTGTCAAGCAATTGTGTCAATGAAACAGGAATTTGCGAAATAATTTCTAAACTTTTTTTTTCCAAACCTATGTAGCATCGACATTTTCACCGAAAACATGTTTGGTGATATGATACCAACATACGCAGTTACTTTCAATTATTTCTTAAATTGTTATCAGTGTCGATGTGTCAGTGTAAATATTGTGTCTGGTGTTCGTATCTTGTGTCAATGCTTCAAAGTCATGTATAGTGTTTGTGTCTTGTGTTGGTTAGTTTCATATGTCAAAGTACTTATCACATATAACTAGGCCTAAATTGGTGATTGACTCAATAAATGAAAATTTGGGTATTTGCTTACCAATGGTGAGCAAGTTGGTGCACACCAGCATCATTGGAGCAAACATGAGCTTTTGCAAGCATCCAAGTCCAATTAGTAGTTGCATCTAAAGCAGGTGTAACTACACGTTTTGATGGGGTGTTTGGTCCAGATGGAGGTAAGCTAAGTTCTATAGCAACTGGCTTAAGAGTACCAAGTGGTGTCAAGAAATATATGGTCCTTGTGGCATAAGATTTTCTACCATCCAAAGCATTGATCCTTTCCAAAAATGGAAGATAGATGTCATGATAATCAATTATATACAGCTTATTTTCATCCATTGCCTGCAAAATTCCAAAAGATAAGAAAAAAATGTAAGTAGGAGTTTAGTACAAATAAGTAAAGTATTGACAAAAATTTAAAAAAATTATATGATGTACTATTTTTAATATTATTCATTCACAATTTTCACATTGAATGTAATCTCGACCATTAATTAAGATTACAATATCAATTTTCATATGTTAATCAATCTTGACCATCGATTCAGATCAGACAGCCAAGATAAAGTACAATGTGCGTCTAATCCAAACCAATTTAATACATAAGTTATGTATTTAATCCATCATAACAATGAATTTGACATTATCACGGTGTATGTCGTGATTTTGACAAAAAAAAAATTATGGTGTCACTGTAATTTCGTCGAATTTACTGTCCATGCAAATGTGCGCTCAATAAGACTATTATAAATTTGATTGCATAACATATGGTAAGCAAATTTATGATTCATTTGATGAGTACCTCTTGGACAGTCATGCCATTAAGTTGATGTAAAATGTGTTCTTCTTTAAGAGCAGAATCTAGTGGACCATAGATTTCAGGATCTAATTTACTAACAGGTGGAAAAACTGTAAGCCTCTCAATAGTAACAGGATTAACTCCAGCTACTGCTTGACGTGCAAATTCATCATCTCTCAACCAAGCAAATTTGTCCTCTACATATTAGTCACATGAGTTGATCAATAATTTAACAATTAATCAACAAAATAATAGATAGTATCACTTTTTTGATTTTAAAATAAAAAATTTATAATAACTAGACACACATGTGAAACATTTAGAATTAACAATTCAATAGTACACCTTTGGAGACAGCTTAATTTTCATATAATAATAACAAATTGGCCCAATTGAAAACATATAGTGTAGTACATAAAAAAGGAATAATATGAACATTAGATCTAGCTTTTGACTGAAACTAATTTTTTTTGGGTTTAATTTAAATGTGACAAACACTAAAAGCCAAATAACATGTTGGAGTGTGGCCCTCTTTAGAGCACTATCTTTTCATATGGCATGCCTTACATGCCATTATATAGATATACTATTCATGACCAAGGACCCTACCACATTACAAAGTAAGGAAAGTTTTCAAAAAAAAAAAATAGAAACTTTCCTTTAATATAATTGATATATTATTAGGAAATATTATAAATCTAAGTGAAAAAAAATTATAAACACATGATTCAATCTAAAAATCTTCAAATTATATGTTATTGATTATCAGCTATCTTATCAACTATCTGCTAACTATGTTCTCGGTTGTGTAGCCAAAACTAGGGGTGGACAAATAAAGTTGACCAAACCCGACCATAAACCGATGAAACCATGTCATTTTCCTAAATTTTAGGTGGGTCGATACGGGTCTCTGGTACAACATGTGAAAAACTAGTAGTAAAAAGGACAAGAAATTGACAATAAAGAAGTGCATACTCACTTGATATAATTTTGGGAATGTCATACTTAAGAATACCCTGGCTAGATTCTTGGATCTTGCTAACAATTTTAGGCAATGGGAGTTTCTTCAAAACATCATCTTGCAAACCCAACTTAATGAGTAACCCTACACTATAAAGGCCATCAACATCTGAGAATTCATTGAAGTCTTGGTTGTGAGCAGAAAGACTTGATTTAAGGCCAGGGAGCAAGTTATGTAGCACTCCTTTAAGTCTCTTCACTGAAAATGTATTCTTTTTAGATTCCTCAAATCTTTCATCTCTTGGTATATACATAGGAAGTGGCTTCTCTATTCGACTCTCACAAGTAATATCTGCAGCACCATCCAATTCAACTTTGCTTAGTTATTTAGAATCAACACAAAACAAAATAATATTAAGCTCAATTATCTAATTCAACTTTTACAATGCAACATTATTTAGTAATGTAAAATTGATTATTAATTACTATACTGTAACAAAAAATTATTTCTTATATATACATTTAATTTAAAATTACCGGTATCAGATGGTCCACGGCCGGTACGACACCGTCTTGGGTATGGATACATTTTAGATCCTCCAAGAGTTGGTCTAACAAGATCAAGTCCTTTATCTGGATTTCCCAAATCATTGTATACATCATAATCATAAATTCTATCGGATAATTTTCGAACTCCTCTTCCATCACCTCTAAGATTGTTCAAATCTTTCTCTCTCAAAACTTTAATCCCAGCAGGTGTATCATCGGGTAAATAAGACTGTTCGAATTAAACCACATAATAAATTAGCATAAGTTACAATTTTATTTTTGATAAAATTCGCGCCAAGGATCAACCACGCAAAAATTAGGAGTGATACTTGTCACATCACCAGTGCCGACATATGATGCCGGCACATATGTAACAAGTTTATTTGTGTCAAAAATCAATGTGAAATTGTTTGGTTTTTTTTTTAATTGAAAGGATAATATGATCATTATTAGTACTATTGATATTTAATTAGACAACGTATAATGTAGGTAGTTGGTAGGTCAATTCAATGGTGCTTGGTCCGTGCATAAATTCTGACTATACATTTTGTCAAGTTTTGTTTCTTTGACAATTTATGTTTTTCAAGCTTATTGTGTATTGAGTCAAAAAAATATCTCATGGTTTATCATAATCACTTTATCCAGGATAATCATTTTTAAAATACAATGATGTATTATATATAATAATAATAATAATAAAAATAATAATAATAATAAAATCATGGATTGTTTGCCATTCAAAAAAACATTTAAATGAAATCTAATATTATTGTTTTGTAAAATGAACCTTTGGCTGTATTGTCATTTTCAAGATTCTCAAAAGAAAAATGATTATTATAGCTTTTAACTTTATTTAAGTTTCATATTTTTCACGTTGAAAAATGAATAACAAAACATTAACAACTATTGTTGCTTTATCATATTGCTATTGACTGTACTGTCCTTATTTTCCTACTGGGCCATGTTATTATGACAGAAATAAAAATAAACTAAACTAAATTATAAAAAAATAACATAAAACAAATACAAAGTAGTTGAAGACAATCTAAGAGCTTTTAGAATATACCAAAGTCTCTTCTAGCTTAACTCAAGTCTATAACTTGAAGTTGGACATGCAATAATCGCGCTAAATAATATGTATAATTTGCAATAATAAAAAAAATAGTTGAAGAGAGAGTTAAATTAAATAAAATACCTTATTAGAAAAGAAAATTCTTTTTCCAGGAAGATCTTTTCTAGCTTGAACCCAAGAATTGCAAGGAAAATGAAATGCTCCAGTAGCAAAACCTTCAATGGTTATACTTTCCAAAAAAAATTCTTGTTGGTGATTATTTATCATAGTAATAGCACCTGGTTCTCCAAAATTAGAATCAACTGTAAATTCAGCTGTGTAACTAACTCTCTCTGCCTTAACATTAGTCTTCTTTGACCAATCCTTAAGCACAGCTTCATTACTCTTCTTTGGACCTTTTGTTTCTGCAGATCACACACACACAAAAAACAAAAAAAAAAATCAATTAATTTAATTTAGTTTATAAAATTGAAGATTATTCCAAATAAAATAATAAAAGACTTGAAAAATTATTAAAATTATAATTATCAATTATTGAAAGTGATCATCATGAAAAAAATTAAAGAACTATGTCTAGATGAAAAAAAGTATATTTTTTTAGGAAATTAGTGACATTTCTAGAATACCCTTATAAAGCAAAAATTTTGGGATGGCTTGAAAATTGAATTGATGAATTTTTTGAAATAAAACATTGATTTTTAAACAAATTAAAGAAAAATCTTACTTGGATCAATCTTAGTATTTTAGGAAATTAGTGACATTTCTAGAATACCCTTATAAAGAAAAAATTATGGGGTTCCTTGAAAATTGAAAAAGATTAATTATTTGAAACTAAAAATTGATTTTTTAAACAAATTAAGGAAAAAGTCTTACTTGGATCAATCTCAGTACTAAAAAGTTCAAGAACAACATTTCTTCCAATTCTATCAGTCAAAGCATCAAGATGTTTCACAAAAGTCTCTTTGAAATCTTCTTTGATCTTGTTCCTAACTGTAACAACAGCTCTTACTTTGAATTTCACTGGTTTCTCAGAAGGAACAGAAGAAGAAGATGATGAAGAGGAAGATGAAGAAGATGAAGAGCTTTTCATCAAATCTTCACTTATTGCTGCAATAGGAAACTTAGCAGATTTTCTCAACTTGACAACTTTTTTGTTTCCAAAAGGAACAAAAACAGGACTGATGCAAAATCTTCCATTCTTCTGTTGAAAAATTTGTGAAGAAGATGAAAATAATGATCTTTCTATCAATGATGAACCCATTATTTCATTTGTAAGAGCCATAAATCAATGGTTTCTTTTTCCTTCTACTAAGGTTGTTTTGCTTTGTTTGAGGAATGAAAAAAAAATAAAAATGGAAGTGGAACAGTGAGAAATTGTTTAGTGGTTGTGTCGGTTTTAATGTAAATAGCTGGCTTAATTGTTTATATATATATAGAGAAAAGATTATAAGAAAAGTAGATGGCTTAGTAGATATTTTGATTTTGGTATGTTTGTGAATTTTTTATTTTAAATTTTTTATTTTGTTTTATTGTAAATAAATTTTTAAATGTATAAAAAAAAATTGATTTTAATTTCTAAATTCAAAATTCATAAAAAAATTGAAGGAAAATTTTCACGAAAACTGTAAATTTTCCTACGAATTTTTACTTTATTTGACTAAAACAAAAAATTCACGAACATACGACAGATAAAGATCTATCAAGCCAAAGTAGATTATATTAAAGGTGGCAAAATATGAATCATGAATCTCTATTCACCGTCCACACACGTTTTATTTTCCCGCAGCTTATGTTTATGGTTATGATTTTTTATAGTTGACTCGTTTCTTTTCTGCATAATGTGAATGTTCAGGCATAACACTATATATTACCTAATAAAGATGCTAATTTATTTCATATAAATTAGGAAGTCTATTAGTTTTTTTTCCTATTTATTAATTTCTTATCTGTTACGGCATTTCAACAGTTTTAGTATTTTATATATAAATTAATAGCAGCTCTTTATGTAAGATTATCTTTTATATAAGAATAAAATAAGAATTACTCTTCAACTCATTGTGCTACTGCTATGATGTTTAAGACTATAGTTTAATATGATGTATTTGATTTAAAATTTCAATTATAAAAATTAATTAATTTTGAAGTTGAATTATTCGATAGTGCTCAAGTTTAAATGTTACTTAAAATAATTATTGATCAAATTTATTTTTTATTGAATTCTAAATTATCGGGCTTCATATAAACAATCACAATGTCACAAATTAAGACAAGACTATTGTTTCATCTTCTCATGTAGATTTTACACCAGATGTGCTAATGGAGGAAAATTTGTATAAGAGGGGAAAATTTGCTATGTCCATTTGTCAAATTGAATTTTCATTCTTTTTATCTCATAAGTCTTTCTCCTTATTTTCTATATTTCTTCAAATATTTTAATTTGTCTCTTCATTTAGAAAGAAAAATATAATCAAGAGAGAGTAAGATTAAGTGAAAGACAGAGAGTTTGGAGAGAAAAATAAAATCCATATATTTATTTTTTTATTTATTAAAAAGCCTCAAACTCAAAAAAATATTCACAAATTTGATAATTTTTTAAAAAACATACTATTTCTCATAATTTATTAGACAATTAAGGCATGTCATGTGGAATTGTATTAATAAACTCTCATATTGCCAATGTTTTTAGGCGAATGAGAGTGTTTGACCACTATTATCTTTTGCACTAATTTTTGGAAGTGTTATTCAAATTCATTTGTGTTTGGCCCTACTTTTTTAAGGTTTAAAAGCCACTTTAAATTTAAAGTTAAAAATAAGAAATTTAAAGTTAAAGTTAAAGTTGTTTGGTATTTATTAATTTTTTTCAACTTAATTAGTACTTTTAAGTTAGAATCTGATTGGTGAAATATTTTTTTAAAAAAATTATATTCAATATAAATTTATCATAAATAACATGAAATTCATACTTTTTTATTTAAAAGTGCTATATTTTGTAATGATGTGATTTTTTTATAGTACGAATAAAAATATATATATTATCAATATTGTTTGTTGCCTATTTTTATTATCAAATGATAATTAAAATAATAATCGAAATAAAAAAATATACTATTAGGGAGGTTGGGTTTGGGTCTGTATCTAGTTTGTTCTTTTCAATTTTTGTGCTATTCATTAGGGAGTTTGTACTACTGGAGTACTGGTTAAGGCTATTGGTTTTAAATGAGGCATGGATCATCATATTTCAAGAGATTTTATTCCTCAGGCGTGAGGGTTGGTAGTGGGTGTAAGGAAAACATTATAAATTTATTATAATAATATATAGCAATGAGAACAATAGAACATGTACAGTATGTGGTAAGGAAATTTATCAGGAATCGTTGACCGAAATAAAAAGGAAGCAGGAACAGTCAGAAAAATAAAATAAAATGTAAATTGTTGTATACGGAAATCGATTAGTGGTTTTGTAGAGACAAGCATCCGAATAAGTAAGTTTAAAGTTGGTTTTTACTTCTTTTTTCTTAAGTCACTTATTTTGTATTTTCTTCATTATAAAAAAAACACTTTTTATTTTTAGGACTTTATCAAAATTATGTTTGGCCCTACTTCTACTTAAAAGAAGTAGCAAAGTAGAAAATAAGTGAGGCGAAACACTTTTCGTTCTTATTTATAAGAGAGGGGGTGTATCTCATTTGAGGAAATCTAATTTTGATCTCAATTATTCAATTGACATTTAATAATATATTGACCAAGATATTAATTAATTTACGCAAATGGATTTATGTAATTCACTGTAGTCTATAGTGACTGCTGATGATTCATTCTCCTATTTATAAAACAACACTTTTTCACTTAATATTTTTTTTTTGGTAACAACTTTTTCACTTAATATAAGTGCATTTACAAATTTCACATGTATTAATAATTTTTTTACAAAAATACAAGTTAAGATCTACTATCTCCATTTTTTTCATTACTAATTAAAAAAATTAAATATTTCGGAGGATATAAAATAAATTTAGTCTCATTTAATATTATATTTATGCATTTATATTTTTAAATTATACAATAATGAATAAAATGAAAAGAATAGAAAATAGCGAAGATTTCCAAAAATACTCCTACTTAATTTATCATTGAAAAACGTATACAATTTCTCTCTTTTAAATTATTTCATTAATTATGTTTTAAATTATTTCATTTTAAAATATATATCCAACATTTATTAAAAAAAATTCCACCAATACACCTTTTTTTTTGTATTTCAACTAACATAACTAAGATGTAGTATATATTAGAGTTGTATTAGAGATTTTGATCCCAAACAATTAAGATTGTTGATCTTTTGAACGCATTCCTACGATCTAAATTATAAATAATAGTGGATCAAATTTTTTTATATATTCAATATAAAATTTGAAACAACTATATTAATTTTCTTTAACCTATTCTTATTCAAAATAATAAAGTTTAGTGGGAATATGTATCTATGTGCTTAAGTAAATCATACTTTGAACACTCATAATTAAGATGTTTGACTTGCAAATATACTATAGTATTTCTTTTCCTTGATTATATTTTTTGTATTTTGACTTTTGCTTTTGTATGGGGAGCAACTATTATAAATTTATTTTCTTATGTATTCATGTCATAAACTTCAAAACCTATGGGATTGTGAGTCAAAACAAGGATAACGAGATTTTTCCAAGTAAAAGACGCGGTGTTTGGGAAACATCATAGAAAGTGTGTTACATGCTTTGTACTTAGATTTTAGTAGTAGTATTTGTAAAAAATTGCAGTGGTGTCCCTATAACTTGGTTTTTTTGCAATTTTATTTGTTGGTCAAAGATCTTGAATTTTGAAAATTGTTGACAAATGGAGAAACACAAACAAAGAGAATAGATATTCATGGCCGGTACCAAATGGATGGTCCAGTTCCAATTTCGTATGAGGTCAGAAACTTGGTCAAATTAAATTCATATTGTTTTTGAATAGTCAATAAGAAAAATTATAAAGGTTTTATCAATATTTTAAATTTAAGTTGTATTTGATATATTCTTTATTGTACATCGCAATATCTTTTTTAAAAATATGAATAAAATTATAGTACAATATTCATAGCTAGTACTAGAATATAATTTCTGTTTATTGAGATAAAAAAAATTGTAAATTGCCGGAGTTATAAATGAAAATGAAGAAAAAATTAATAAATTTAATTTTCAACTTCAACTATTAATAACATATGCATGGGTATCATTGTGTTAAAATAAATAGTATAAATTATTATTTTAAGTGCATTATTTTGTAGTAGTAGTTTTTTTTATCAATAAAACAATTTAGGCCTATATATGCAAAAAATCCCCACAAATATTAAGAGTTTGGTTTTACTCCTTATAATTTTTATTTTATTTTAGTCCTTATAAATATACCACTTTTTGCTTTAGGTCCTTAATGTTTTGGTTTAGACCCTGCAAAATTAATTTTCTTTAAAATTGATCATTACAAATAGGTAAAATATTTGATTTTAGTCTTTCAAAATAAGGACCGAAAGGAATATTACATGGACCAAATTAAATTTTAATATGAGCATATTTTATAGGAACTAACACAAAACACCAAGAACTAAAACAACAAAAATTGTATATATATTTACAAGAACAAAAAAAATATTCAGAAGAACTATACAAAATAAATTGTATATTTGAAGGAGTAAAAGGATATTTAAATCTTTGTTAAAAAAAAACACATATTCAAATCAAAACTTTATATTGTACATTTATTAGTTTTATTTTGATCATTATTAATTTTATATTTTGCTATTACATATTAATAATATAATGCACTGCTATATAGTAACCGACGGTGAAAGTTATACGGCTTTACCTACAAATTTTGTACTTTTAGTGAGGGTATTAGTTGCCACTATAAGTTAATTTTTGTATTATATAATGCACTGCTATATAGTAACCGACGGTGAAAGTTATAAAACACATTTTTGTATATCAAAGCACTTTCAATAATATCAAATTTTACTTTTTGTGAATAATAAAATTTGTGACTATATATATGAGTGTGTGCACTATCAAAGGTTTTAGTGGGCATGATTTTATAGAGCATCTCCGACGGAAGTGGCTAAATGAAAATTTAAAACTAAGCAACTCGATCTTATTTTATTTTATTATTGAAGTTGAGTGATATAATATGTAGAGTGACTTGAAAATAAAAAATGGAACTTCATGATATAATTTTTGCTAATAAGTTCTTACTTCTTAGCAAAAAAACTTATTATTTTAATAGAAATTACCGAAGCCCATATGTAGTGGTTCTTCAAATTTAAGTGAAAATAAAAAATAAATATAAATTGGTGAAGTTAAATATAAGTTGCTTATTTTAATATCATTAGAGTAAAATTGATTAAAGTTGCTTATCAATTGCTTGCTTTGATCTTACATGGCAATTTGAATAAAAAAACAAACCATTCATCTAAGTTCTTCCATTGTTATTCTTCATATTGGATGTCACCTTTTTATATTCCGAGTAAGAAGGAGAAAGGGGTGAGCACTTTGGAGAATCATTCCTACTTCAAGAAACATCAAATTTGTACTATAGTATATCTATATTCTTTCGCACCTATTTAATGTATCATTTTATCTCTATCTTTATTAATGATATCCACTTTTTCATCTACCAAATAATTCTTTTATTATTAAAGGTAGAGAGTGTACTTTTCTACTTAGTTAGGCTAAGTTGGTTAACTTTGTGGAATTGTTAATTATATTGTTGTATTTTGACGAGTTGCTAATTTGAAGTTTATAGACATTCATTCAATGATGCAAATTTATTTATTATTATATTTTTAGTTAAGATTGTCATGAGATGATTCCATTATATCCAATAAATGTGATTGCTGCAAATATACTATGAATTTGTGGGTGAGAGAATATATACACGTTTTATCCACACAAGACACTTTTGAGAGAATGAAAACTAGAAAAGTTTCATACTTTACTAAATGATTGAAACCTAAGGAATATGTTTGAGTATCCTCGATCAAATGTGTCAAATATGCATTTCAATGATACTTTACCATATCATCAATATTTTTCTTTTTAACGGAAAACATGTTTATAAAACAAGATATATAAAGTTTTTTTTTGTCAAATTATATAATATAGTCAAAATTTTACTTTTTAATGTAATTGAATTGACAATCTCATTATTTCAGAAAAAAATTGACAATATGAAATTCTAATTTCGACCTTTTTATATTATAATGTCTCTATCAATTATTATGATCAGAGAGATAAATAAAATATATTTTAACTCTATATGCTGAGAAGCATAGTAGAACCCAACAAGTATATTTTGAAGAGTAAAACTTCAGCTTAAACATGATAAGTTTTAATAATTTATAGTTAAAGTCTTTTTTAAATGGCATTTATAGTTAAAACGATTAACCACTTACGTATCTTGCCAAATTAAATTGAATATATGATATATATTGGTAAGTACTTTATATTAATCCAAATCTTGTATACGAAAAAGAAATTCCACAAGTAGTAGTATACAAGTGTGAGTGCACAAAATTTGGAAAGGAAAAAGAGAGTACGACAACATAAGAATATGTCAAAATAACTGTAGCAATTTGGTGATGATGATCTTGTGGAATGTTAACAAAATACGAAACCATGTTATTTATTTATTTTTTAGTTATAAAAAGAGGGCTATTGAATAGAAGAAAAAAAATACGAATCTATGCTCTACTTATACATTTAATTCATATATTTTATAATATTGATTAGTTTCTATATATGTGGTCATGCAGCTAGGGAACAAGATTTCTCGCAAGAAATATTCATATAGTTTTCACGTAGTTTTAATTAGCCCTGCCCGATTAAATATTAATAAATAAGATTGTTTTGTATTGACTTAATTAAAATGCAATATAAATTGGCCGATTTAAAATTAATGGTTGAAATATACTACTATGATTTTATTATAGCAGTGCATCATGATCCGAGTCTTAGGCTTTCAGCAATACAAGTGGAAAACGGAAAACGGTTTGGTAGGTAGAAGTTTCAACGTTCCAACACCATTGAATTGAAAGCAAATAAAACAAATTCAGATGGAAAACAACTTAAATAAAAGTTGGCATGGGGATATATGGTTTGACATTGCAATTATGGTCTCATCCATTGAGAACATGTACAACTAAGAAATTGGATTATGTGCAGTTGAATTTTCACTACAGTCATTTTATAACCGTTTGATTTTGATCGGACGGTTTAAATAAATACATCCATTAAATTAAGTTTTTAAATTTTGATTATTTGATCTTGATCGGACGGCTATAAACAAACTTATTGTACACCTGCACCAAAAAAATAATGCATGGAATCTAGGTCGGTACAACTAAGTTAACAATAAATTTTGGAGTTTAGGGTCTCATCTCATCCACATGGTAAAAAGTTGTGCTTTGTAAGTAAAAAGAGAGGCGTTGTTCTCTTTAATTGAAAAATTGTTTGAAGAATTTTTATTTTTATATATTTTACATTAATTTTTGTTTCTTTTAATTATTTTAATAATTAGTAGTTCTATAGAATTATAAGTTTCATTTAGGTTCATTTTATTTGTAATTAGATTTGATATTTTTTGAAATTTTCTTTCACCCCAAATAGCGCATGGGAGCAACAATGTGAGGGAGAAATTCTAAACCTTGAATTTTTGAGTTTTCTAAAAATATTAGATCTACCAAATCACAAGATTAAGCTAAGCTAATGGTTGGTAATCAAGCTATGCTATTGAGGAATTTGACAAAGTCGAAATTAAGTCCCGAAAGAACATTGGTATTTGGTAACATAATTTACATTCCTCGAATGTCTATGTCACCATCCGAATCAAAATAGTCATTCAAGCTTATTAGGAGATAGTTTTCTATCATGATCTATTGTATGTTGCACGCTATTTCAAGTGTTAAGAGCAAGAATTGTTTTACAATTTTAATTCACAACAAGGACAAACTATCATGTTCAAATATTGCCAATGTTGTGAAGAAGAAGAAGAAGAAGAAGAAGAAGAGGTCTTCCAAGCTCCAAACACTATAACAGTATGTAATGTTGAATTAGATTTTTTTTATCGTTTAAATTAATTTCATTGAACTTTATTTTTTTAATAAATTAAGAGCCTATAGATATCATGGTAGGGATAAATATCCCAACCATGTTGGAATCTCCTTCGCTTTCCTTTGAACATTTTATATTTTCAAACATTGAGAATTAATTTAAACAAGTTTCAGAATAATCTAAAATAGAATTAAAAACAAAAATTCATCCAAAATACATTTTTTTAATAGAATTCTAGTTAAATATAGAAGAGTTATGAATTTAGTGTGCTTTAAAAATAATATTTTTTAATATATTACATATTGCACCCCTAACTCAAGGATCCTACGCTACAACTATTACAAGTGAAATAAGTTTTTTTTTTAATTCTTATGGTTCCCAAATTTTGGTTGGATTAGTAAAATTTATTTTTGGATCTATTTTATTTTGTTTACATTTGTTTTTGGGAAATTTTGTTATGTTGATCCAACAAAATCTAGTGAGGGGAAAAGTACCAAACACAATACTGGGTTGGGCCTGCACGTTGGCTCATTTATGTAAGAAAATTGCTATATAGGCCCCATGTTTACTCCCATATTGCCCCTTAAAGTGACGAAAATGTCCTTGATAATCAATTTTGTCGAGTACACGACGAAAACATTGGTCAAATCTGGTTCCTGCGCAAGAACTACTACTTTCGTCTCAAAACTACCGAATCACAGTTTCGTTGTCTACCTGATGAAATATTGTGCCAGAACCACGGTTTCGTTGTCTACCTGACAAAATCTTGTGCCAGAACCACAGTTTCATTGTCTGCCTGACGAAATCTTGTGCCAATATCTTTATTTCTATATTTCGTTGTGTACCTGACGAAATATTGTGCCAACGACAAATTTTTGGACCATTACTTTAAGAGTATTTTGGGATTTTAAGGGGATCTGGGAGCAAAAACGGGAATATAGAAGAGATAAGAGAGTGTAGCAGAAAGTATGGGTGTCTGCGGTGTGTTTCGGTTCAGTTTTGAGCATAAAAGTCATCCTAACCACGAGATAAAATGACATGCGGTTCGGTTTGGTTCGGTTGGTTTTTAAAAAGTCATCCAAACCAAACCAATGCGGTTAGGTTTGGTTTGGTTACCGCAGTTTATCACGATGGAAAAAATATGATAATATTACCAACATGTTACAAAATAAACAACGGAAATTTTAATGTATTTTATTGTTTACACTAGTTTTGAGACCCGTGCATTCGCACGGGTTTATTGACTTTTATTTATAAAATATTGCTAAAATATAAGTGACGTCGTGTATCAAAAAAATAAAAATAATAAATGACGTTATTCTGTTATTTTTTTGTAAAATTTATTAAATTAAATAATTTTTTTCATTAAAACAATTGTCCCGTGTATGATTTTTGTGTAATAAACTATAAGTAATAATAACAAATATTTATTATTCAATTTTTTTTTTATTAAAGCAATTGTCCCGTGTATTATTAAATTATTTTTATTAAAACAGTTGTCCCGTGTATTATTATAATATATATTCATCAACATTGTTCCATGTATTATTATAATATATATTCATCAATAATATATTCATCAACATTGTTCCGTGTATTATTATAATATATTATTTAATTCATTTTTTTATTAAAACAATTGTCCGGTGTAAGATTAATATTTTTTATTAAAACAATTGTCCTTTTTTATTAAAGCAATTGTCCCGTGTAAGATTAATATTTTTTATTTAAACAATTGTCTCGTGTGTTACTATAATATATATTCATCAATAATACACTTCTCGTGCTATTTTTATGAGTATATTTGTTTTATTTATTAAAACAGTTGTCCCGTGTATTATTATAATATATATTAATCAATAATATATTCATCAACATTGTTCCGTGTATTATTATAATATATTATTTAATTCCTTTTATTATTAAAGCAATTGTCCCGTGTAAGATTAATATTTTTTATTAAAACAATTGTCTCATGTGTTACTATAATATATATTTACCCCGTAATTATTTATTATAATATATATTCATCAATAATACACTTCTCGTGCTATTTTTACGAGTATATTTGTTTTATTTTGTTTTTAATTTTTTTTATGAGTAGATTTGTTTTATGCTTATCTTTGGATTTTTTTTTTTTTTTTTTTTTTGTATCTTTTTTTTATGAGTATATTTGTTTTATGCTTATCTTTTTTTTTTTTGTTATTTTTGTTTTGTACATATCTTTTTCTCAATTTAGAGTTAAAATGGCATTTAAGGGCATAAACGGTGAAATATTATTAAACATACTAAGGACAAAATAGATTTTTTAGTAGTAGTTTCTTTTAATATATTGTAAATAGATATGCATATACATAAATTTCACACATAAGAACTTATTTTTAATACTAATAGTATAATTTTGAATCGCGTGAAATTATATGTTTTGACAACTTACTGATTTATGGATTCAATTTGGGTTTGACTTGCTAAGTTTAACTAGATAATAAGTTGATTGTTAATAGTTAATATAGTTAAATTAACTTTTGCGGTTTTATTTGATTTGGTCGGTTTTTTAAAATGGAAACCGCAAACCAAACCAAACCATGCGGTTTAGAAGAAAAATCATCCGTGCGGTTTAAACTAAATACGATTTTTTTACAATTTTCGGTTTGGATTGATTCGATTTGTGGTTTTACTTTTAGATTGGTTCTGATACGATCACCTCTAGCAAAAAGCACGTACATATATGAAGTCTATTTTCTGTTTTCATATATATATGGTACATATTAAAGTAAATATAAATTTTCTACTATTGACCAATATATATGCAAGAAGTTTAATATTTAAAAAAATGCACAATTTTTAAGATCATTTTTCTATATTTACCTTAACCAATTTACATGCTCAGTTTATTTGGCTTCATGTTGCTGTAATTATTAATTTATTGTTATTGTCAGCATTTGTTCAGGGTGATTATGATTGCAGTAAAGACCTTGTTAACATTTACTAGTAGTAGAAAAATGTATGTTTCGGTTGCGACCTGGATCCTCTACAGCCATCATATCTGCTGCCATCCTGCTGCAGTATGTCAACCATTGGATAACTTAGTTTTAGTTTTTCAATTGCATGTGCGCATCATTATATCATTACTTCCTGACAATCACTTAATTAATTATTTATTAATTAGGTTTTGCATCGTACAGTATACTCCCTCCGTTCCAAAATATATGTCGCTTTGGAGAAAAAATTTGTTCCAAAATATATGTCGCTTTACAATTTCAATGAAGCATTTAATGCTATTTTTCCTATTATACCCTTAACTTTTTATTTCTCTCTTCTTTTAATTCTTTCATTTATCTTTTCCATACAATTAATGAAGTACAATTTTGTAAACTTACTCATAATTTCTCTTTTCTATACAACAATGATTACATTTCTTAATTTGTGTAATATGGTCAAAACGACTTATATTTTGGAACGGAGGGAGTATTTTTTTTCTTCTTTTTTTTGGATACATTTCTTTGCACAATATATTCATAATACACTAAACGTTCGGTGGATTTCAAATGTCCTGAGAGCATTTTACATGATCATTATGACACTATGTAAGGAACCTATTATTTTTATAAGTTTAATAGATATGTATTATTAGTATAAATTAATTTTAGGGTCCGATTAATCTGCAAAATATAAATATTCGATAGAACACTATAAGACAATATAAAATAGAACAAGACAAAATATTATTTTGGTGTTTTAGACAATTTATGCCGAGAACAAAAAGTTATCTCGTAGTTCAGTGGGGGACAAGATGTTTTTGGTCAGTTCCTTGACCCATAATTTTTCCAGTCTGAAGAATAATTTTAAAATCAAACACAATACGATTGAGATTGTGTCCAATTTTTTTTATTTTTTAATAAATCAAACGCACCCTTAGAAATATTTGTTAGTGTTAAATAATGATGCAATTTCACGCTGTAATTAATCACAGTTGTTGGTTTTAAATTTAAAATACAATTTTATAAAGTATAACAATTTCAACCACCGATTAAAAATCAAACGACTCAAATTAATTACAACACTCAAAAATAACTGTGACAAATTCAATTCCATAGTATTTTACTAAACATAAAACATTATTTTCACTCTATAATAAAATATAAATAAAATTCATATTTTTAAGATTCATTACATAATTAATATATTCGGTCTATAATATACTTATTCCGGTTCCATATATTAGCAAAACTTGACTTTTTAGATTCATTGTAAAAATAATGTATCTAGTCAATAATATAAGTTAGATACATTACTTTTTTAATAAATTTTAAAAGTCAATTTTTACTTATATATAAAACCGAAGTGGATAAAATATATTATAGACCGAATATATTAATTATGTATGAACCTTAAAAATATGAATTTTTACTTATATATAAAACACTAAAAGATTTATTTGAAAAATATATATAATAATGTATATGCGATGAGTATGTGACTGTGTGTGGCCACAACCAAAAGTGAATACTTTAATAAAAATAAAAATTTGAACAAAATATAATCATGCGTGAAAATTGAAGCCCAAGCGTAAATTTTCCTTTTCTAATATCCAATGGCTTAACTTTTGCAGCAGATATAGTAGCAGGATTTATTGCTGCCGAGGATCCCAATTGGTTTCCGTTGTGGACTATGCTCCCGACACTGCATTCTCACTTCCATCGCACCAAAATAAAATAAATATTCTTTTCTTTATTTTAATTAAGATATCATTTGCAAGCAACTCTAATCTTTCGATAATTAAAAGTTATTTTTATAAAGTTGACATCTTTCAACAAATTATTTATTTCACCTAAAGACTTGTTGGTACTAGGTTAAAAGAGTGGCCGGAGCTAGACTTATTGTACACATGGTATTGGCTATCGAAGCAGTGATTAGAAAACATTTTGGCCATACTTTAACTAATATATCTATATTTTATTTTTTAGTTTTTGCAGTAGCTTCGCTATGAAGTTGGGGAATATGTATGTGCTACCCTCGGAACTTGTGGCCATGGTCTTGGGTATCGAAGCGCGAGTAGAAAACACCAGGCATATTATGGATTGAAAGCGACTCCAAAGCTGCCCTTGGTGCGCTTGATGATGATTCGATGGTGCCTTGGGACTTACATAAGTTGTTGTTCCTTTGGGATCAATATACGGGGATCTCATATATATCGCGAGGGCAACTCTTGTATAGACAAAATAGCTAATTATTAAGAATAATGATAGTTAGTTAGTTTGTTGATGTTAATTAGTTAGTTAGAAAGTAGTTATAGTTGGTTATTCATTAGTTGATGTAATTAGATCTCATAAATAGGACTACTTTGTACATTTTTCATCTATCTTTTTTAATAATTCAATATGAATACTATGAAGTTTTTCTTCATTTCAAGCTCTCAAGCTTACTTCTCCTATGATTGTGATCTTCATCTCTTCGATCCCACTAATCATAGACATTCTATTGTCAGCTTTATATGATCGGATTCCATGCCATCCTTAGAGATAAGTATGGTTTCCTTGTTACCGTTTTGCTTAGTTTCTTTTGTAGTTTCATTATACTTTTTAGGGGTAAGGTCTTGGACTCTTTCCTATGTTTGTTAGTTTGTACATATTTTTTCCCATTCATATTAATTTGAGGTATATACAATTAGGATAGAGATATTTAAAAGTGCTAGTATAATTGGGAACTTGGGATGTTTTCTCATTTTTTAATATCTAAAGGCGCTTTAAAAAAATATTAATTAGGGAGTACGTGTTTGAAAAAGATAATATGAACAAAACCATGAAATAAGCAAGGTGGAGCGGAGCAAGAAATCAACTAGAAATAGTATAAATATATTATGAAAATTAGATTTCTACCTAAGACGAACATAGACCAATAAAAAAGTAATTATATAGTCATTTTATTATTGTTAGAAAATGCCCACACGAAGAAATAAATACCCACATAATTTTTTTCCATGTCAACTCAAAATAGACACTAAGTAAAAATGTCAAATAACACATAAATTAGCGTAAAAACCTTTTCAATATGAGTAAAGAAAAATCATGAGACCCATAAGTTTCGTACTTAAATAATAATAATAATAATAATAATAATAATAATAATAATAATAATAATTTTCACCATTAGATGGACCACACTAGCTAAAATATATCTCAATTTGTAGAAATAATTACTTTCATAAATTGGCTAACTATATTTCTTTTCTCTCCAAATAACTCTCCAAGGCTCTCAATATTTTTCTTCTCACTCTTTGTAGGGCTAGGCTTGTAATTTTTGTTGTGTTTGTTTGCTTGCTGAAGTCTATTTATAGCTGAAGTGATTAATATGCATTAAAATGCATTGTTTCTTACTTCAAACTTTGCTGCGCCATTTTCAAACTTTCCACCGCAAGCTAGCTATAAGATGCATATAGACATGTTTTCAACATTGCATTAATCGGTGCACTAAATTGCCTGGACTCTAACAATTACGCTGAGATATACTCTACTTTTATATAATTTGGGTATTTAACCAAGTAATTTTGTATGTATATACTCTTTCCGGCCTTATTTATAAGCAAAAGTTGCTTTTTAGATTCATTAAAGAAGTAATGTATTTAGTCTATAAAAAAATAGTTTAAAAAAAAAGTCACTTCTAGCTTGAATTATTAATAGCGTATTGCTATACCACATGACCTGAGTACATCTAAATTACTTTATAAACTTGATATTTTTCATTTTTGACTATGATTTCTTCTTTTTGTGCTAATGGTATGCATTTTTTCATTAAACATGCTAGCTAGCCGTGAAGGTGCTTATGACAATTAAAAGAAGCGAAATTCCTCATACACCAAAAGTTTGGTGCAACTAATTACGCGCGATGTTTAGAAAGAAAAAAAAAAGTCTTAAAACTTATAAAGGGGCTTACATTTAAGGATAATTTTTTTTCTTTTTTAAAGGTATTTATAATTAGTGATGGAGTGAGTAATTTTTTAAAATAAAATACTCAAACTGAGTGTCTCGGGACATTGGTTACCAAAACCCATCAACACATGGATCATATATATGGTAATAATTTAATTCGAGTAAAATGACCTTTCGGAAATGTTAAAATCTTAAATAAAAAATAATAATAATAAAATGTTAATGATGATTGCTAGGAAAACTTGGGAGATTGGTTAGGTGTTTATTGTTGAGGTCCAATTGTAATTTGTAACTTGGTAAATAATGATTGCTTTTCATTGGTTTAAGGATTTATAGGTTCTTCGCTAATTTTGTTAGATGTTTATTGTTGAGGAGTTTCATTTTTGTCGTCTCATAAGGAATGAGTGTTTTTTAGTGATGTTTTTGGCTTTGGTTTGTTGTTGATTGTTTGTATTTTCTCATAATTATTTTTTGGGATAGACCCTTTTAAAACTAAAGATGGATTAAGAAGCCAAATTTAAAAGAAGTACTACCTGTGTATATAAGTCGTAATTATTACATCGATATACAATATTTTTGTATGTAATGATTTTTAATTAAAATTTCTGGATTTGTAACTAGATGGAATGACTTTTTATTTGCGAAATATTCCATATTTCCTCACGCGAAAGATGGTCCAAATTTCCATGAAAAACAATTTGATCCTTGAAAATAAAACTTGAAAATTTACTAAGACTCAATGAACCGTTAGAGACTCGGAGGTTAAATTAACTCAAAAAAAGAAAAAGAGAAGATAAATGAAGGAGAAAAAAGATTACTATACATGGTGACGAAAAATAAAAGGAAACTGAATGTAAAGAAAAGAAGTGCCAACAACGAAAGTTTTAAATTGCGATCGCGGATGCAGTAATGGTTGCAGTTGTTGCAACGTGAGTATTGCGGTGTGAAAATGACACTATTATGTCACTACACTAATATTTATCCACCATTGTAGAGTCTTAGTTTATTCCATAAATACTAATTTGAATATGTGTTTAACAAACATGGTTGAGAGATTATTAAAAGTAAAAAATTTCATTAGATTTGATACAAATTAAAATGTGTAGTTTCTAAATTTTATTCTTTGGTGAGAAAATTTGAATAAACATCACAAAATTTGTTTGATGCAATGCGGTGCAATACAGTTGCAAAGGACCATCCTATTCGCAATACCGCGGTTGCAATTGTAGTTGCAGATCACAATTTAAAACTTTGCCAACAACACACAATAACATTCTTAGTTTTTTATTATCTAAATATAATTTAGTTGATAGGTGCAGAGATATTATCCCTTATTTTTTTCAAATTTAAAGTATACGAATTTAGACATTACAGGAGTATTATTTAACAAAATAAAAAATGTTTGCTCTCCAAAATATGTCTTGGGGCACTACTTAAAAAACCACATGCTTGAAAATAAAATGTCCATATACTATAGTACCAAAAAGAAATCCCCCACAACATCTCATTAGAAATAAAATTACAATGGGAGAAAGAAAAAAAAAATAAAGCCAAGAAAGTAAAAAGAAAATATTCCAACAGATTATATTACGCAAATAAAAAAAGGAAAGAAAATAAGGAACTTGAATTTCCTTATACATATATTGATATATAGATAGATATATAGAAGAAGAAAAAAGTACTTAATAATTAAATAATTTACATGAAGATGGTTCGAGGGTAATCTGATCCAAACCGAGAAGGATAAGTAGATAAGTTAACACCAAGAGGGATAGCAAAAGTGCTTTCCATAAAAATCCGTTGTTGAAAAGTTTCAATACTAGCACCAGCTTCAATAAGATCTTTGACAAGGTTTCTATAATGTTCCTTAAGCCTTTTAAACAACTTAAGATATTGTAACTTAAGCCACTTTACACGCATCTTTCTAAATATTCTAACTATTCCACCAATTAATTTCCGTCTTGGTTTCTTGCCACCTAGCTTCACCGTTTGTACCTTCCGCCGTCTATATAGGGTGACCTTGCGGCGGGGCTGCCATGTCATGATGGTGGTGATGGGTTGTTTGTGATCTAGAGCCATTGCAAGAAGAACATGTGGGTATGAGAATGAGAATATTGAGTGAGAGAGAGAGCAATGTTTATTTAAGTTATAAAAGTACTACTAAGCTATGATAAGCTATTATAGGAAGAATAAAAAATTTACGTATGATGTTGAGTGACATCGATAGACAGAAGGGTTGACTTAAATAAAGCAAGTTGGTATGGTAACGCATCTTTGGGGAAACATCACAAATTATTCTCTTTTTACCTATAGAGCAACAATATTTTTCAAGGGCATAAACTCAAATTGCGGTGATATTTTTTACCGCAATATACAAATTTAATAGTAATTTTTAATAATAGATAATTAAAAATATTAATGATTTAATGAAGATAATTAAATAGATCATTTATTTTAAGATAGAAAGAGTATAAAAGAAGTATAATAAGATTAAAAATATGAAGATTAAGGTCTGATAATACTACTTCTCAAATTTAATTGTTATTATTATATATGTGCTTAAATATAAGATCATTTTGAGAAAAAAATATGAAGATTAAGAAAGTTAATTGTAATATTAAATTTGTTGACAATTGTTATTGGTTTTACAATTTTATACTTTAATTGAGAGGATTTATTCTCCTATTTTTCATACAACATTAATTACATATTTTTTTTGAACAAGACAAAATGAAATATATTAAATAAAAACCATCGCCCTAGCACAAGGTGTGCCAAGAACGACTATCAGCGTTTACAAAAGAGTCATAACAGGATACAGAGAGATAACCCCAAAAAATAGATCAAACAAACCTCATACAAAGCATGAGACAAGACCATCAACTATGGCAGTTAGAAGTTAAAGTAACACTCGTCGCCTTCAACCACCGTAGAGAAAAGAGCTTGATCTTGCCCAACATCTGATAAGTAGTGAGAGCTGATCCGTGAAACAACCTGTGGTTTCTCTTCGTCCACACAACACATACGCACACAAGCCAAATAAGCTGCAAAAAGGAGCGACGTGCTCGAGAACCATCTGGTGAGAAAGCATTAATTACATATTTTAATTTGTATAATATGATTAAAACAACTTATATTATGATATGGATGGAGTTTTCTCCCGTAACGCAACAATCGCTAATTTGTCTATAAAATATTGTATAAAAATTTAGTTTATGAATTAAAAAAATCGTTAATTTGTCTATAAATATTGTATAAAAATTTAGTTTCTGAATAAAAAAAATTGTTTAGTCACATTCTTATAATTAAGCTACTATATACTATGCTACACACTTTTGAGTTTGTCGGTGTATAAAAAAATAGAAATTATATATTTTTTTGTAAGTAATAGTAGAAATTATATATGAGAGAGAGATATCCATAAAATGAGTTATGCGAATATAAATTTTTTAGTATGTTGATTGCAAAACATGGAAATTTAGTGACAATTTTTTGATCGAAACTAATCGTTCATGCCAATAACATGTATTATCTTATCGTTTTTCCTTTGAACTTGCATTGTTTATCATATTTTAGTTCAAGTAAAGGGGCCCTCACTTAAACAACAATTTTAAGTTTTACATAAGTACAAACACAAATAAATAGTGTTTAAACACACATATATAAAATATCACATCATTTACTTTTTTAAAAAATATTTAAAATTAAATTATTTTATATTTTCTCTCTCTTCATTCATGTAAGTGTACCTAAACACTATACATTTATATTTATGCCTATATTAGAATTCATCGGAGATGACATATATACTTACCTCACAAACACAAAGTTAAATAATAATATCTTTTGTCCTAACCTGTTCAAAAATAATATATTTTGTTCTAAAAATAAATAATACTACTAGTTTGGTGTTTATCTTCTAGTTCGTTAGTAGAGTAAAGAAGTCCTAATAACTATTTGTGTCCCAAAAAATGTCCTAAGTGATTTTATTCAAATAAAAATATAACAATTTGGTAGACTGCTGACCACAAGGTGGCTAAAAAAACTGCAAAAGTTTACAAAAGGATCCAAATAAAAAAACATATGATAAAATAAAAGTGACAATTAATCGATGCCCGAACATAGTAAATGGCTTGACCACCAATAATGAAAGTTGGAAACCAAAGTAACATCCGTCGTCCGTATTCACCGATAGGAAAAAAATTTGACTTTGTTCAGGAGTTGAGTCACGGAATTTCTAAATACCCGGAGATTTCTTTTATTCCACATTATCCAAACACAAGTCAGTCAGATGAGCTGCAAAAATGACCGCCGAGCACAGAGACCACTAGCTGAAAAAGAGAACCGGACAAAGTGGTCCGTGAGACTATGTGAAACCACCGCCGAGAAATCAATCCAAGACTGGACTATGGCCCAAAGAGAACCAAAAGTACTGCATGAGAGAAACAAGTGTTGCGTTGTCTCGATGCCTCCGCAACCTGTCACACAAAAATGAAGCTCTGGAGAGAGAATGCCTCGAGTAACCGGGTTTGTCTTTGTTGACAACCGATCGCGCAAAAGACTCCACGCGAAAATAGACATCTTCAATGGAACATGTTTGTGCCATAGAAGGTCTGCATCTGCCTCTAAATAATGGAATCTTGTGACGTCAAAAACTTATACGCATCACGAACTGAATAACCGATAACAGGATCAGTCCACGGCCACCACCGCCACTTATCTGGAGACTCAACCTAGACTATCACTGTAAGAAGTAAAGTCTGACACTCCCTCAATAACTTCTTTTAAAACATATTGTTTGAAAAAATTCAAATTTAATTTCTAGTAAAAATGATTTTTTGTCAGAATTTATTTACATCTCACGAACGAACTCCGGTTACGAGGACCTTTACTCTGAAACATGGTTATTAAATATAGATGTATTTAAACTATATTAATATCTAGATACATTAATATTTCAATTTAAAAAGTAAACTTCTTATTTTAAAAACCAGTGAATATTATAACTTTTGCTTATGATGATCGTAATAGTAATTAATGAAATTGAAAACGAGCAAGCAAACTTCACAGCATCCCGCATGACAATTATTGAGCACCATGTTGGGTTTGGGCTCCCTTCCTATGTGGATAAAAGTCCAAGATTGATAGCCCATTAGGTCTCACTTATGTAAGTGGAGAGTGGTCATACTAGGGTTACCAAGTGAGTAAATTTTGTGAGAGAACAACCTTTCAAAAGAGAGAAAAGAAGAGTGAAAGAAAATCCCGTATTTCACACAGCAGCCTCACTAAAACGCAGTTTCCCGATTCGTTAACCGTTGGATTTTGCCCAAATTTGGAGGGCAGGTTCGCAGCTCCAGGGGCTACAGTTTCACCGTTCGGATCGTCGAAATCAGTTCTGGTTTGGGAGAAATCGTGTCTGCAGTGCATCAGGTTTTAGGGGGAGAATTTTCAACTTCTTGTTCTTGGTTTGTAAGCTCTAGTGCTTTGTTGTTTAATTGGTTGTTAGCACTTGTTTGTGCATCACTTTGAGACTCTATTGTACCCATATTTGATCATAGTGGAACTATTTCTTTGGTCTGGACGACCCGTGGTTTTTCACTCTCACATTGAGGGTTTTCCACGTTAAAATTGCGGTGTTCTTTTGTGCTTTTATTTTGTTCTATTGACTGCCATATTATTTGTTGTTGATCCTCAAAGGTTCTTACAAGTTTGGGGAATTTTATTTCCGCTGCATATTGCTCTGTTATTATTATTGTGTGTTAATTCCCCATCAGAGTGGCATCAGAGCTCTAGGTTGAGGGCAAATTTACTTGTTTGAATGATGGAGTCAAATACAAATATGAAGATGGTATTGTTGAATGGTTCTAATTACCATTTGTGGAAGGGCAAGATGAAAGACTTACTATTTGTGAAGAAATTGCATTTACCGGTATTTAGTTCCACAAAGCCGGATTCTTTGTCTGATGAAGAATGGGAGTTTGAACACTTACAGGTATGTGGTTTTATTAGACAATATGTAGAAGATAATGTTTATAATCATATTGCTAATGAGACTCATGCAAAAACTTTATGGGAGAAGATAGAGTCCTTGTATGCCTCTAAATCCGGGAATAATAAATTGTTCTTGTTGAATAGCTTTATAAGTTTGAAGTATAAAGAGGGGACTTCTATTTCAGATCACTTGAGTGAATTTCAGGGGCTCCTTGATCAGATGTCTGGAATGGGTATCAAATTTGAAGATGAACTTTTGGGACTATTTCTATTGCTATCTTTACCAGAGTCTTGGGAGACGTTTCGGGTTTCTATTACAAGTTCTGCTCCTAAAGGTGTTGTTTCTTTGGAAACGGCTAAGGGTGGTATTCTTAATGAGGAGATGAGAAGGAAGGCACAAGGTACTTCATCTCAATCCGAGGTACTTGTCACTGAAAATAGGGGGAGAAGTCAGAAAAAGGAACCGAAGGGTGGTAGAGAGAATAGCAGAAGCAAGTCCAAAGGGAGATACAAGAATGTAGATTGTCATTATTGTCATATGTCAGGACATATACAAAAGAATTGTTTCAAGTGGAAAAGGGATAACAAAGGCAAGAAGGGTAAGCATAAACAAAGAAATAATGAAGATCATGATGATGATCGTGTTACTACTGCTACCAATGATGATCTTGTTATTCTTCGTGATCATGAGTCTATTAATCTTGTATCAGATGAGAGCATGTGGATTGTTGACAGTGGTGCTACATTGCATGTTACACCGAGGAAGGAGTTCTTCACATCTTATACTTCCGGTGACTTTGGAGTGTTGAAGATGGGTAATGATGGTGTATCTAAGGTAATTGGTGTTGGTGATGTTTGTTTGCAAACCAACATGGGAATGCAATTGTTGCTTAGAGATGTCAAACATGCTCCTGATGTCCGCTTTAATTTGATCTCTGTGCATATGCTAGATGATTGTGGTTATGATAACCACTTTGGTTCTGGAAAGTGGAAACTCAGCAAAGGTAACTTGGTTGTTGCTAGAGGGGAGAAAAATTCTAAATTGTATTGGACAAAAGCTTTGGTTGCTAGAGACAGTGTGAATGCTATCGACATGGAAGCATCTTTGTGGCACCGAAGGCTTAGTCATATCAGTGAAAAGGGGCTGAATGTTTTAGCCAAAAAGGATGTGCTTCCAGGATTAAAGAATGCTGATTTGGAGAAATGTTCTCATTGCATGGCTGGTAAACAGACTAGAGTATCCTTCAAGAAGCATCCTCCCTCAAGGAAGTCAGAGTTGCTTCAATTGGTACATTCTGATGTTTGTGGTCCATTAAAGGTAAAATCTTTTAGTGGTGCACTTTATTTTGTTACTTTCATTGATGATTGTTCCAGGAAACTATGGGTATATGCTTTGAAGACGAAAGACCAAGTGTTGGAGAAGTTCAAAGAATTCCATGCTTTGGTTGAGAGACAGACAGGCAAGAAGCTGAAATGTGTTCGTTCTGACAACGGTGGTGAGTATTGTGGTCCTTTTGACGTCTATTGCAAGCAACATGGTATTTCACATGAGAAGACTCCTCCTAAAACTCCTCAGCTAAATGGTTTAGCAGAGAGGATGAATCGAACACTTGTTGAGAGAGTTAGATGTATGCTCTCTGAAGCTAAGTTGCCTAAACATTATTGGGGTGAGGCACTGTACACGGCGGTGCATGTTCTTAATCTCACTCCTACTGTTGCTTTGAACAGTGAAGTTCCAGACAAAATTTGGTTTGGTAAGAATGTCAAGTATGATCATTTGAGGGTCTTTGGTTGTAAGGCTTTTGTGCATGTTCCAAAGGATGAAAGATCCAAGTTGGATGCAAAGTCAAAACAATGTATCTTCATCGGCTATGGGCAGGATGAGTTTGGTTACAAATTGTATGATCCTATTGGGAAGAAAGTTATCAGAAGCCGCGATGTTGTGTTTATGGAAGACCAAACTATTGAAGACATTGATAAGGTGGAGAAGACTACACTCGAGAAAGATATCAGTTTGTCTAATGTTGATCCAGTTCGGTTACCTGTTCATAATCTGGATACTACTGGTGGAGATGTTCAGAATGGTGAGCCACATGATTATGTTGATGATCAACAACTTGGAGATGAAGTAAATATTCCAGGCGATAATGATGAGGAGAATGATATGTCACAAGATGATAATCTTGGTGAAGCTCCAGAATCATCTCAAGTTCAACTTAGGAGGTCCAACAGACAGAGACAACCTTCTACAAGGTATAATTCTGATGATTATGTGACTTTTACTGATGAGGGTGAACCTGAGTATTTTCAAGAGGCCATGGAAAGTGATGAAAATCAAAAGTGGTTGGAAGCAATGAATGATGAGATGAAATCCTTGCATGACAATCACACATATTATTTAGTGAAGTTGCCTAAAGGCAAAAGGGCTTTGGAAAACAGGTGGATATATAGAGTCAAACATGAGAGTAACTCTGAGTCTCCAAGGTATAAAGCCAGATTGGTGGTGAAAGGTTTCCGTCAAAGAAAGGGTGTTGATTTTAATGAGATTTTCTCACCTGTTGTGAAGATGTCATCAATTAGAACCGTGTTGGGTTTGGCTGCTACTCTTGATCTAGAGGTTGAGCAAATGGATGTGAAAACGGCTTTCCTTCATGGTGATTTGGAGGAAGAGATCTACATGAAGCAACCTGATGGTTTTCAAGTTAAAGGCCAAGAAGACTATGTGTGTAGATTGAGAAAGAGTCTGTATGGGCTGAAGCAAGCTCCAAGGCAGTGGTACAAGAAGTTTGAGTCTGTTATGTCGGATCAAGGATACAAGAAGACTACTTCAGATCATTGCGTCTTTGTTAGAAAATTTTCTAACGATGACTTCATTATCCTGTTGTTATATGTTGATGATATGCTTATTGTAGGGAAAAATATTTCTAACATTGACAGGTTAAAGAAGCAATTGGGCGAGTCATTTGCCATGAAAGACATGGGAGCAGCTAAACAGATTCTTGGCATAAGAATCATGCGTGACAGAAAGGAGAGGAAACTTTGGATGTCACAAGAGCACTATATCAAAAGAGTGTTGCAGAGATTCCAGATGGAAAATTCTAAGGCGGTAAGCACTCCTCTTGCTACTCATTTCAAGTTGAGTTCTAAACAAAGTCCTTCAAGTGAAGATGAAGCAGTTGATATGAAATGTGTTCCTTATGCGTCTGCTGTGGGTAGTTTGATGTATGCAATGGTGTGTACAAGACCAGATATAGCACATGCTGTTGGTACAGTCAGTAGATTTTTGTCAAATCCAGGTAGAGAGCATTGGAATGCTGTAAAATGGGTTTTAAGGTATCTTCGTGGTACTACTAGTATGAGGCTTTGCTTTGGAGGAGATAAGCCTACTTTAGAAGGATATTCTGACTCAGATATGGCTGGTGACATTGATTCCAGGAAGTCCACTTCTGGTTACATGATTAAATTTGCAGGTGGAGCTGTTGCTTGGCAATCCAGATTGCAAAAGTGTGTAGCATTGTCTACTACAGAGGCAGAGTTCATTGCCATTACCGAAGCATGCAAAGAATTGTTATGGTTGAAGAAATTTTTGCAGGAGCTTGGTTTTGTTCAAGACAAATATGTGTTATTTGTTGATAGTCAAAGTGCTATCCATCTTGGTAAGAATCCGACTTTCCATAATAGATCCAAACATATTGACGTGAGGTATCATTGGATACGTGATGTTTTGGATGATAAGTTGTTGGAGCTAGATAAGGTTCATACGGATGATAATGGTTCAGATATGATGACCAAAGCTTTACCAAGAGGGAAATTTGAAGCATGTTGTGATATCGCCGGTTTGGCGATTTCCTCCACATAGTTGTGAGGGGGAGATTTGTTGGGTTTGGGCTCCCTTCCTATGTGGATAAAAGTCCAAGATTGATAGCCCATTAGGTCTCACTTATGTAAGTGGAGAGTGGTCATACTAGGGTTACCAAGTGAGTAAATTTTGTGAGAGAACAACCTTTCAAAAGAGAGAAAAGAAGAGTGAAAGAAAATCCCGTATTTCACACAGCAGCCTCACTAAAACGCAGTTTCCCGATTCGTTAACCGTTAGATTTTGCCCAAATTTGGAGGGCAGGTTCGCAGCTCCAGGGGCTACAGTTTCACCGTTCGGATCGTCGAAATCAGTTCTGGTTTGGGAGAAATCGTGTCTGCAGTGCATCAGGTTTTAGGGGGAGAATTTTCAACTTCTTGTTCTTGGTTTGTAAGCTCTAGTGCTTTGTTGTTTAATTGGTTGTTAGCACTTGTTTGTGCATCACTTTGAGACTCTATTGTACCCATATTTGATCATAGTGGAACTATTTCTTTGGTCTGGACGACCCGTGGTTTTTCACTCTCACATTGAGGGTTTTCCACGTTAAAATTGCGGTGTTCTTTTGTGCTTTTATTTTGTTCTATTGACTGCCATATTATTTGTTGTTGATCCTCAAAGGTTCTTACAAGTTTGGGGAATTTTATTTCCGCTGCATATTGCTCTGTTATTATTATTGTGTGTTAATTCCCCATCACACCATGTAGTATCCTTAGTACTAACTATTTTACTTGTGAACATTGCATTACTAGTTTAGATAAACATAGCTGGTTACTAGGGTCAGGAGGTGTGGCAGCCACTTTAATAAGAAGAGGAAAAAATTGTATTGGCATTTTGGGTTTGAAATTTGGAACTATATGTAGGGCTTAGTGTACATGTACACTCCACATGCTTACTGGTTTTATTTTTGCGTGTTACAGCTTACATATATAAACACCTACAGGTGATGTGCATAGACTTGTCACATGGATGTAGCTTCCAATCACCAACATCTAATAATAGGATATCTTTTATTATAAGTTATTTCTATAAAAATAAAATTATGCATTATTAAAACAAAATTCTATCATTGACAAAAAAATTGATTGCTTTGTGTATATTTTAAATGATTTTGTCTTGATTTGAAAAAAGATCGAAAAATATGAGAACCAAATCTTTTCATAGTAGCACTACCTTGAGCAAATAAGAGAACCAAACTCAAAGAAATCCAAAACATAATTAATGACTCACACAACCTCAACTATTATACGAGAATCAATCTCGAAAATAATTTTCATAATTAAAATTAACCTCAATTATCATAATCTCTTTTAAGATTTTAGATTAAAAATAGTTGTTCAATGTTCAATGTGATTGACCTTAGATCCCCTCATAATCCAACACTATGAAGCATAGTTTGTGTTTTTTTTTAAAATGACACATGACATAGTTTAGTGTTAAAAAACTTCTTATAATCCTTAACTCAAATAAATTATATAATCTTGTGGAGTGTAAACTAAGCCCTACACATTTTACAAAATTGATCAATCAGATATTTTGCTTCAAAAACCATTTGATTCTTCTACTCTGTCTAATATGCCCTCGTTAAGCTATAGAGTATTAAACATCCAATCTTAAGATTGTGAGGTTTATTGTATAAGGAGTAAAAAAAAAAGTTTATTGTCTAAATTAAGTTAGTTTGAGTAGTTCCCTACAATCACCACAGCTTAATTACTTATACCAAAATATGTTTACAACTATATTTGAGTTTGTGGCGCGCTTTGTTTAAGTTTTAAGTGATAACAATAATGATACCTATTAATTTCAAGTTCTCTTATACAAATTACAATTAGGTTTGTAGATGAGTTGTGCCAGCTTAAGCTTACTTATAAAACAATGTAAAGTTTAAATTTAAATCATTTATTATTCGAAAACCATAATGAAAACTATAATTTTGTGCTTCCTACTATTGGTAGATAAATCTCGTATTGGTTGGGTAAAATATAATGTTGATATTATTGTTGTTTTTTTGTTGAAGCCGGGATAACAACAATTGGAGTCTGTTTTCGGGATCATGTTGGTAATATTGTGGCTGGTCTTATGCAGAGACAGTAGGACACCCTATCAACGGTGGAAGGCAAAATATGAGCTCTCTTGCATGCCATGAAAAGGAAGCTAATCAATAATCATGGATGTTTGGATATGGTTCAATTAATTTGAAAGCGACTCACATAGTCACACTCACATGTGCTGACTGAATATGGATGTTTGGATATGGTTCAATTAATCGGGCGTAGTGGTTACTTGAAATTTTGTTTAATTGTTGCTGACATTGCCCAAATTATGTTTTGTGTAAACTTTGAAGTGGAGTTTGTTAAGAAACAAGTAAAAATGATTGTTCTTACTCTTGCTCGGGATGTCAATTCTTGAGTTACTCGCGGGCCCTACGAGTTTCTCATTTTACCCTTCCGCTACTTAAGCAGCGGACGTTGTAAAAATGAGCTATTTTTGAAGAAAAAAAACACTCTAAATTTGTGTCCGCTACTTAAATAGCGGACGTTATAAAAATATAAAGTGTGAGTAAAAAACACCCTACAAGAAAATTTCTCATTTTTATAACATCCGTTAAGTAGCGAATGTTATAAAAATGATAAATTTTCATAAAAACACCTTACTGACATGAAAATTTTGAGGTTTTAAACGTAAAATGTGCTACTTAAATAGCGGACGAGGATATTTTAGTAATTTTATAAGACACATCCCAAAAACAATAGAGTAAAGTAATTTTCGTATAATATTTTCCAGATTTTGTGCTATTTTATATTATATTATAAAAATATTGATTTACAAGTGAATGGGAACATATATTTTTAAAATTTTGGATTATCACTTTTTCAAAGAATTTAATATAAATGTTTTTCTAACATTTGATTTAAAAAACTTGAACTAGCTAGATGATTGTAAAAATGAAATATTTTGAGACCTTGTTCAATCACAACAAGACTAATAATGTTTAATATTAGTTCAAAATTATAATAATAATGAAAACTGAAAATGGAGAAAAAATATGAAAAGATCCTAACTCCAACGATTAATGTAACATTTGTGTAAAATTTGACTGATTAAAATATTACATTTTTTTTAACCAAACAAACTTAAAAATAGTAGTATGGTTTTGAAATAGTACTTGTCGTTATTCTGTGTTTATGCATAATTCAAATTTGATATTAAATTTGAATACGCATAAGCAATAATTCATTTTCAAACTTAAACTTAAATTGAGAATTTACATTTAATTTAAAAATTTAAGTATTAAAAATATTAGTTAAAGAAAATATAAAAAAACAATTAATATATTATTAATTTTAAAATGAAAATTGTTTTTGAATATTAGATGAATTATACACAATTGATTTTATTTCATTATAATGAATTTCATATGAATAGAGTCATGCATTTCAATCATAAAAATTACCACCAACTATATATTCGATATCCATTAAATATGACTCTTAGAGTCATACACGTCATACGAGAATAAATATCATAAATGATTACAATATTGTAATTTTACCACTATTACTTTATTTTTTAGACGTAATTCATATGAAATGTTACATTTATGTATCATTTTTCATGAGACATTTATATATCTATCTATCAAATAACTTAATTATTATATTTAATTAATCACATAAAATTTTGTAAAGCTTTATTATTTTATTGAAAATCTATGACTTATTTATTTAGTCTCTCACTTATTTTTATCTATTCTTTTGTATTTTTCGTTATTTTCCTTTCTTTTTGCACGTGTGTATAAAAATAAGATGAAAACTTCATTACATATCTTATTTGGCTATGTACTGAAACACCGTTGAGGTGGATTATTTTGATGATAAATAGTGTTTATTATAAGGATTATCCATCTTAATGATATACTGATACCTATCCAAATAATTAAGATGTGTACCAAAGTGTTCACCTAAAAATAAAAAACACAATAAAAACATATGAGTACGAAAAATTATTACCCTTTTAAGAAGTAAGATATGAAAAATGTTAAACGGTGCCCCGAGTATTAGTTAAACGGATTAATATGAAAAAATTTATCTTGAAAACTGTGTATTCAATGCCTTACAAGAGTAAACATTTATTTGGTATCTCTTTAACCACGATGTCTTCTTGGTCGGTCTCTCATTCAAGCATAGTCTTACTTGATGCAATTTTGGTTTAATAATTAGTAAAGTAGGAGCCCAAATATACAATTTTAATTTAAACATTATAAAAGCATGGGTTAGAAAAAATTATGACAACCATCTATATATTAAAATTGCTACTAAATAAATGCATTATAATTTTTAACATTTTTTTGTGTGTAAGTTTGAAACTAATTTTGAACTTTGAAAATTTCAAATTTGAAACTTATTTTGAATTTAAAAATTTTAGAAAACTAATAATTAGAATAGATGATTGAGGAGATTCTTTTTGAATCTCTTCAAATTCTCTTCTCTCTCGCTCGAGTCTCAACATCACCGCTGCGAACTCACTCATTGATCACCTCACCGCTATCGTCGTTGGTTCGCAGTCTACCACATGTCTCACCTCCAATTTGTAGTTCACAAAAATCAAGCTGTTCAGGGTGCCAAATTATGCAGTCAACCACTCTTGACATGTTATCTCTTGAATTGGATTGCCTTAATTTAGTGGCTATCAATTTGTGTACAATTGTCTCAACTCATTGAGTATCAAGTTGTGTGTTGTTGTTCTTCTATTAAGATAAAAACTTGTAATATATGAGCATAGAATAAGTTTTTTGTTTATTCAGACTCAACTTAGTGATTAAAGGTGGGAATACTTCATTTTTTGAAGTTTCATATTTAATAGATTGTTTCTGATAGAGAGTTTCATATTTAACATATTGTTTCTCATTGATCACCTCATCGCTATCGTCGTTGGTTCGCAGTCTACCACATGTCTCACCTCCAATTTGTAGTTCACAAAAATCAAGTTGTTCAGGGTGCCAAATTATGCAGTCAATCACTCTTGACATGTTATCTCTTGAATTGGATTGTCTTAATTCAGTGGCTATCAAGTTGTGTGTTGTTGTTCTTCTATTAAGATAAAAGCTTGTAATATATAAGCATAGAATAAGTTTTTTGTTTATTCAGACTCAACTTGGTGATTAAAGGTAGGAATACTTCATTTTTTGAAGTTTAATATTTAACAAATTGTTTCTGATAGAGATTTTAGGACTTGTGCAATCTCTATTAATAAATTTAGTTTTCTTAAAAAAAGATGTCATGCCACTTTATCCAACTTGTAAAAGGAGGGGACAAATTGCACTATGGTTTTTAAGCCCAATATTTTCCAACAGGTGAGTCTTATACCAGGCCCATGCATTGAATTAAATTTTTTTTTTTTTTTTTTGTCAAAAAGAGATCTAAAAAAGTAAATAAAGATGAAATCGGTTTTTTAATGAATTGTTTTTTATAGTATTATTTTTTCATAGAATGAGGGTTCTTAGGTACCACAAGTGAAAATAGATTTAACTTATAGAAGTGAAAATAAATTCATCCACCTAAATGTTGCCATGTGATTAATGAAGGCACACTAGTAAAATTGGCTCTAAAATGATATGGGGATCAAAACTCAAAATAAAATAAAATTAAGGGATAAAAAACTGATTTTTAAAATAGGGGATCAAAACTTTAATTTTAAAAAAATAGAGGGATTAAAAATGCATTTAAGCATATTTATTTCAATGTTTAAGATTGAAATTGATTTTGAAGTTTGAAATTTGTTAAATAACTTTTTTATTCCTATAAATATAAAAAAATTTATTTTTAGTTGTTATAAATTTTTTCTTCAAGTTTTGATTCCATAAATATTTTTTATATCAACTTTTGATCTTTACTTTTAAGTTACCTCAAGTGTACTATCATATTTTTTGTATTTATATTTATGATATTATAACTTTATAAGAATCTCTTATTACAAAATTTATAATTTTTTAACAAAAGATAAATTAAATGATTTTTAAACGCAAAAAACTTAAAAATTCATATGTAATTATTCTTTGTTAAAAAATTTAAATTTTGCATTATAAATTTTAAATAATACATATCATTTAATCTAATAAACTAAATATCGTGACAAAAAATATTAAAAGGAACAATGTGTATTAAACTTTTTTATAAGAATTAAAACGAAATTTAAAATATATCAAGCCATTAGATTCGACAATTTATGATAGTATGCTAAAAGTCATGTACACCTTGTGCCAAAGATATCTTTTTTGATTAATATATATTCCAATTTAGCCTCTTAAAAGAAACTTGACTGTGAAAAAAACCATTAGCAGCCAAGGTTTGTTTAAGGAAGTACTAGTAAATACAATAATCACTTATTTTACCAAAAAAAAATAAAAAAAAAATAATAATAATCACTTAACAGTAACATTACCGCAGCACTCACCGTCAGCGTCAGCACAACCAAAAACTGCTTCACTAACTCACCACTTTTTCGTTAATTAATTCGTTAAATCTCACTCGTTTAAATCAGAATCTATACAAAACAAAACAAGCACCACAGAGAAAAGAAGAAGAAAGAAGAAAACAAACAAAACGAAGAAGAAAGAAAGAAAAATCCAAAAGCATCTTATTCTCTCACTTTCTCTCTCTAAATCCACCATTTTCAACCTCACACTTTCTCTCTCTACACTATACTTGTTCCCTAAACAATCTCGATTCCATTTCTGTGCGTGATTCCAAATCTCATATCACCAGCATTTGAATGTGAGCTAGAGAAGAGGAGATTTCAGTTAGATCGGCTATGGCGGAGGTTTCCGGCGACGGAGGAGAAATGGCGACGCCGGCGCCACTTTCAGTTCCTGGATTGTTCAAGGACGGGAAAACCTCGTCGCGAAGACGCGGCTCTGTTAGGCAACCGAGTATGGATGCTGATGAGTTCATGAATCTGTTGCACGGTTCGGATCCAGTAAAGGTTGAGCTTAATCGTCTCGAGAATGAAGTTCGAGGTGCGAAAATGCTGCTTGATCTGAAGCGTTTTAGAGCTAATTTTTGTTTATTTTCTGAAATTGATTCATTCGTGTTCATTGTTTCTGTGTATGTGTAGATAAGGATAGGGAATTATCAGAAGCACAAGCTGAGATCAAAGGGTTGAGGCACTCCGAACGACTCAGAGAAAAGGCGGTTGAAGAGGTTATTACTCTAATTTCTCACTTGCTGTTATTGGATTTTGGATTGAAGATTATAATTTATTCATTTCTTTTTTTTGATTATGTTTTACATTAATTATCGATTAGTAATTTATATGTTGGGAGTTAGTATGAAATTGTTTTATTTACTAATTGGATCATATTATATTAGCAAATTTGAAGTATTTATGCATGGTAGGTGGTAACTGGTAACCATGTTTGAACATTGAAGTTGAACTTGTAAAAATATCGAGTCTTCCCATTTATGTGGAGTAAACCACCAAATTGGAGTCAAATAAGTCTCTAACTTTATGAATATTTCAAAAAGATCTTTGACTCTGTCAAATTTTATTCATATTACATTAGTCCTTCTTAAAGTATGCTAGGGACTAAATTGATAATAAGTGGATAAAGTTATAGGGACCAAATTGATAGTAAGTTATTAAAATATAGGGACTTAATTGATAGTAAGTGGCTAAATACAATGACTAACTTGACAAATTAATAAAGTCAGGCACCTTTTTGAGATATTTGCAAAGTCAGGGACCTATTTGAGGGTGTCTTACAAAGTTAGGGACCAAATTGGTGGTTTACTTTACTCCATTTATGTGTCTAAGTAAACAGGAATGCATTGGAAAAGAAGCCCCTTTTGGCTTTCACATTGATACTATTCTACTACCTTTCACATTTATGCCGTGTGGTGTGTAGGAATTTTTCCAGCTATTTCTTTTTTTATTTTCTAAAGAAACCGTCTCAGTTAAATCTGGCATTCTGATTAAGTCATTGCGATAAGCTCTTTCTTGTATTGCATTGATGATGTGTGGAAAATCCATTGCCCGGTCATTTTTTTGGTTGAAGCCATTATCCAATGATGGAAATGACAAAGCTTTGGATGTTATGATACATCCATTGTTGTCCATTGAAGTTTCTGCTTTCATAGCTTGAATCTGTGTGGTAGTATAAACTGACTGGCCTTTTATTTTGCACAGTGAAGCATTCAAATTTATATCTTTGGTTTTGATTTATAATAAATAAAATTAGAAAGTCTTTTATGCCCCTGCTATATTTTGACCTAGTAGAGAAAAGCTCACTACTATCATTAGAACACAAGGTGGCGAAACAAAATATTTCCCTATAAATATAGATATACACCTAGGATTAAATTTGTACCCTTATATCTTGGTTCTAGATGTGCTAATTGAATATATCTTAGTGGCAATGCCACAATGCATTGCTTTTTTTGGATGATACAATCTTAGAGAGTTGAGGGAAGACATAAATAGAAAGATTGAGACATGGAGAATAGCTCTGGAAGCACATGACTTTTGCTTAAGCGTTTGTTTGGTAACCTAGTGGGTCATCGCCACCTCACCTCACGTTTAAGGCCCCTCCAACCGGAGGTTTCTTGAAGCTCCAAATGTTAGCTTCAACCAAACCTGTGGTCACACCGATTTTTAAAATACCAAACACAGGCTAAGTAGAAGTAAAACAAAGTATATGGAATGCAAGTTTAGAGACAAAAATCCCACCTTAGAGGTGAGTATTGGAAAACATATCATGTCACAAATCCTTTGGCTTTCTTTTGTCCATTATACAAATTGACGGGCAGATAAAAATAGATGTAAAACCCCATTGTGGAGGGTAGACTGAGCAGAGGATAGTCCAATTTAGAGATAGAGGAAAACCATGAAAAACTATACGCTAAACCAGTTTCAGAGGTTTAGATTTAAATGATCTATCACTGGACTTGATTCATGGCGGGACATTATGGTGTTATGTTTGATCCATGTAGTTGATTCCATCTTGCAGGAAAGGAGTTTAACGGTCGTTGTATTTTACCCTACTAAATTTCTATACTCTTTAGTTTAGTTTTCATCAGTTTACCAGGATAACTCATCCTTGTCCTATTTATTGTTCTCCCTTGTTTTATGGCATCCTGTATGTACACTCTTAATTCTACATTTTTGTTGATTATTCATAATATCAATTTTTCTTTTAACGGTTTTGTTGTCTACAATAGCTAATGTTATGGATATAAGAGTTTTGTTGTCTGATGTGATTACTTTATAGTTTTTGCAGGATACAAAATTTATTGTGCTCTACTGAATTGCTAGATTCCTTTGTTTTGGTCTATTTTTATCAGTTCCTCATCCACATTCTATTGTCCTTTTTTTACTATAGTTCTTCTATAAGATAGTAATTATGTTTTCACTGTTGGTGATGTTTGAGTGGGTTTTGCATTTAATATTATTGTGATGATGATTTGCTTTTCTTTTACTCAGTTTAATCATTCTTCACATTGTTGTATATATGGTTATTCCTTGACACTGAAGCTTTTAGTTGTTCATATTTGTTATGCTAGTTTTACATTTTCTTCCTATTGTTTTGTTGCATATACTTTATGGGAACTTGAATCATTCTTGTTTTATATATGGTTTTTACTTGACATTGAAACTTTTACCTGTTCATGTTTATTATTGCGAGTTTTACATTTTCTTCATATTGTTTTGTTACGTGCTTCATGGCAACTTGAAATCTAACCCACCTTTCTTCTTTTTGCTTTATTTCAGTTGACCGAAGAACTGTCAAAGGTTGATGGCAAGCTAAAATTAACGGAGTCTCTTCTAGAAAGCAAAGTATAACTTAGAGCCTTTATCCACTGTAGTAATGATTTGGTTTCCCAGGTTACATTATAAACTAACTAAATTGAATATTCTGGCAGAATCTTGAAATAAAGAAAATCAACGATGAAAAGAAAGCAGCAATGGCAGCTCAGTTTGCTGCTGAAGCTACTCTTCGAAGGGTACACGCTGCTCAGAAAGATGATGACATGCCCCCAATAGAAGCAATTCTGGCTCCTTTGGAGGCTGAACTAAAGCTTGCTCGGCAAGAGGTATTCCATTGTGCTTGGAGTTCATGTTGTAATCCCTATGAGAAATAATTAATGGAGGGACTGAATCTGTATTTTAATTAATGATTTTTGGCTTAATTTCCTTCCATATATTTCTTACAGATTGCTAAATTACAAGATGATAACAAAGCCTTAGACCGTCTTACCAAATCCAAGGAAGCGGCACTAATTGAAGCTGAAAAGACTGTTCAGGTTGCTTTGGTTAAGGCCTCCATGGTGGATGATCTCCAAAACAAAAATCAAGAGCTAATGAAACAGATTGAGATTTGCCAGGTATCCCAATCTTGTATGATTTTTTTCCTTTATACAGCCCACTAGCACCTTAAATATGTAACTTTTAACTTCTTGTTTCATCACCACTTCTCCCAGGAAGAAAATAAAATATTGGACAGAATGCATAGACTAAAGGTGGCAGAGGTTGAAAAGCTCACCCAAACTGTAAGGGAGCTAGAAGAGGCAGTCCTTGCAGGTGGTGCTGCTGCTAATGCAGTTAGAGATTATCAGAGGAAAGTTCAAGAAATGAATGTAATGCGTTAAAGTCTTCAGCTATTTGAATCTCCCAGTTGATTTATTGATTATATCACATCTAGTTAATTTTATATATTATATTATATTTATTAACATTGTTTTTTGACATTTCTTTAGGAAGAACGAAAAACTCTTGATCGGGAGTTGGCCCGTGCCAAGGTAACAGCAAACAGAGTAGCTGTGGTGGTTGCAAATGAATGGAAAGATTCTAATGATAAAGTCATGCCTGTCAAACAATGGCTTGAAGAACGTCGATTCTTGCAGGTAATATTGTTTTCTGATGCCTTCTTTTTAACTTGTCTTTAGTGGTTGAGCTTTTGTTACTCTCCTTTCTTCCTCTCTTTTCTTATTTTATATAAACTTTCCTGCATTGTTGTAGGGGGAAATGCAGCAACTTCGTGACAAACTTGCTATAGTTGAGCGCACAGCAAAGTCTGAAGCACAGTTGAAAGTAATAATCTGGTTCATATTTATTTTCAAAGGAGATTAGTTCTTAAATTATTCAAGTTATCTTTTTTTTTTTTTTCAGGAAAAATATCAATTACGGCTTAAAGTGCTAGAGGAGAGTTTGAGGGGGAATTCTAACGGCGGTAATCGCAGCACGCCAGAGGGCAGCAGTGTGAGCCATTCTCGTCGGCAATCTCTAGGCGGAGCTGATAATTTCTCAAAACCAACTTCTAATGTGTTTTTGCATAGGAGGTTACCATCCTTTCAATTAAGGTCATCCATATCCTCTAGTACAGTATTGAAGAATGCCAAAGGAACATCTAAATCTTTTGATGGGGGCACAAGGTCACTGGAGAGGAGTAAAACACAGCTGAATGGAGCACCTCAAAGTTATTCATTTAACCAATCTCTTGAAGAAACCAAAGAGAGAGAAGCAGATTTAAACTTAGATGATAAGGCAAATGACTTTCCAACAGGGGATACAGAGGATAGTGTTCCAGGTATTTTATATGAACTCCTGCAAAAAGAGGTCATGGCCCTGAGGAAATCTAGTCATGAGAAAGATCAAAGCCTGAAAGATAAAGACGACGCTATTGAGGTTAGCATTTTGTTTATTATTGTTTTTGGATGTTAAACATTGTCAAATTAATCTTTAGCTAATTATTTCGAATGTTAATGGTCTGTCAGATGTTGGCAAGGAAGGTAGATACATTAACCAAAGCCATGGAAGTTGAGGCAAAGAAGATGAGAAGGGAAGTAGCTAACATGGAAAAGGAGGTAGCTGCTATCCGTGTGGAGAAAGAACAAGACAACAGAGCAAAGCGGTTCAGCAATATAAAGGGCCCTGTAAACAGTGCTCAGAATCAGCTAATTTCTGGAAGGTAATTATTTTTCTTTTTGGGCCTCCTTCTGGAAGGTAATTATTTTTCTGGAAGGTATTTATTGGTATATTTCTCATTTTGCTTGCTTTTATCTGTAACTGGTCTGAGGCTGGGGGTTTTAACCTTCCTTTACATTAATTATGTTCCTTGTTTACCTGCTACTTTCATCTGGGTATTAGGCCCCAGGATGTGTTTTTGTTTAACGTTAGTACGTTACTACCTCATAGACCATGGTGTTTCTTTATCTTTTTCCTTCACGGCCTTCACGGGCATCTTATTTTGGTGATTAATGTTGAATGGAAATTAATGTTTGATTGGGAAGTCCTTTGAAAATGCACCAAATTTGTGTACTGTGCAGTGCTGTCTTCATTCACATTAAAATTCCATTCAAATCAACCTGGCCTTCTTTGTCAGTTCTTCCTGGCATGTTGGTTAATCTACTTAATCTGAATAATGATATTAGTCTTTCTATATTGTTGTTTAATGTTTAGTTACTATTTTCTCTGAACCTGGTATTTACCTGGTGGATTCTTTTGTTTAATTGGCTTATTAAATTAGAACCTATCTCAATAAATACATGAATTCATAATATATATAAAAATATAATACCTTTTGCTTTCTTTGGTCTCTGCTTTCGATTTTTCTTACTTCCCGCACATAACTGTGACAACTAATGGAACCTTTCTCATTTACACAGAAGTGCGACACGTGGAGGACTAACACGCAGCACCCAATAACATAAAGTTTATTGCAGTGGCACTTGGTGATATTGAGTAAACTTTCATAGGCATCATTCTTCTGCTTTTTGTGTCCACTTGATTATAAGATTGTAACTGGCATACCGAAGACGAGTTTCTGATGCTGGCCATGGTGTGAGGATAAAGAAAATGAATTCAATGAATCGGTATGCATCTGACCTAGACTGTTGTATCCTCTACGTAGAGAGATCGGCCAAGAAGGAAGGTAATAGAAGACAATTAACTTGGTTAACATTTCAGCTTTTCTTTTGAGTGGTTGTGTTTGTATAGGTAGCTTTCCCCCTTCTTTACACTCCTTGCGGTTTATATTTGCAATTCGCAAATAGTGTGATTGTGTTGGTTCAGGTTTCATAATATCTTTGTAATCAGATTCAGATCTAAAATCTAAGATTATTTGGTTGGGCTGTAAGTTCATATAGTTTCAAGTTTATTATTATAAATTTATTTATTTTTTAGTGAAGCATGTACCTGCTTATGTAGAACCTATAAATATATTCTTGTTGAGTTCCTTACCAAGATTCTTGAGTGTGTCAAGTAGAAGAGTTGAGAGAGTAAAGAAAAATGGACTAAATTAAAATCAAAGAGTTGTGACAAGTTGAAATGCTTCAATTGTCAAAAGACTGGAAGAGTTGTAAACCATCACTCTATTTTTTAATTCTTAAAAATGATGTGGTATCACTTTGATTGTAACAAAAATAAAATCTCAGAAATTGGCAGAGGTTTACACCTATGAAGTTTAACTCTTTCCTTCTTTATCTCAAGTTCAAAACAAAAAAATAAAATAAAAATGGCTGCGGTTTATAAAGTTTTACCCAAAATTTTTGTCCCAACAAAACTACATGACAATTTTTTGTCGCAACCTGTTCAAATGTATAAAATACCAAAATAACATTTTGCCAACAAAATAAGATGTTCAATATCTTAGAAATTTATAGCATTTCTTTTTAATCAAGTATTTACCTTTTACAATGCACCCTAAAGTTTTTTAATTGGAATAAATAGTCCATGGAAGCATAGCACATGCATTATGATTTGTGTTTACGGTGATTATAAAAAAAGCCTGCTTGTTTCATAGTGAATACACTATAATTACGGTGAACCACTATGATTTTGTAGAAATTACAAAATATAGCTTTTAAAAAATTACAGTAGATTACCGAAATTCTAGCATATCCACCACTGTGATACTAAATACAGTATAAACAATATAAGCACATATGGTGAGCAGCATAGTTGGAAATATTACAAAATACATACAGAGAAATCTCATTTCCATAATTTGTCCTTTGGCTTCAGTGAAGTGATAGTAAGCAAAACCACAATTTCCTGAAGGAATCAACAGTCAAAAAATCGCATTTTACTTCATAGATTCCATTTCATCCATATAAATCATTGGAAGACCTTAATCAACTACTTAGTAGTTTAGAGTACAATTTCATAAAACAACAACCATACCAATAAGTTATTATTTTGTAGTTTGTACAATAAGCTAACATAAAACTTACAATAATGCAAAGACTAATCAACTCCATACACAATATAACCTATGCATGGTAATAATGTGTTACTATTTTCACAGCAACAAAGCATATAATAAAGTGAAAAATCAGAAGGATGCTGATGAGAATCCATTACTCCATCTAACAGCAATTGGACTCCTAACAATGTGACTTCCATCACTCCATTCAATAGATCCAAAACTCTGAGAACCACCATATCCAATTCTAGTGAAAGTAACCTCAAAAGCTTGAGTTTTATTTTCACTACTGAAAACAAGTTTACTAGGTGAAACACTAACATCAACACCAAAAGGAGCATCAACTTTGACAGTGTAAACAGCATCATCAGAGCCACCAACATTAGTAACAAATCTTTTATACTTAACTAATCCATTGTATGCACCAAATACCACAGAAAATGAAGGGTAATTCAAATCACCAGGACTAGCGAAATTCCCTTCATTTTCACAAACATTGTAACTAGTTGGTTCTCTAGTGAAAACTTGAATTTGGTTAGCATCATATCCAATTGAACAAAGGAATGATAAATAGTCATTAGTGTTTATATCATAAACTAAACCAGGATTAAGTGCTTTATTAGGATCAACATGTCCTGCTCCATGAATAAATGGATTTGACTCTTTACCTGTTCCAAGATCCTTAAGTTTTCCACCAGAATTATCAACATTATAAGCAGTTGTCATCAAAGCAGATTTAATTGCAGCTGGTGAAAAATTCGGAAAAGCTTTTCTAAGCAATGCAGCAATTCCACTAACATGAGGACACGACATAGAAGTACCTGAAATTATGTTAAACTCAACTCTCCTAGGATCAATTTCAAGATCTGTGGGACCCACTTTACCAGTCCAACCTGCTAAAATGTTAACACCAGGAGCTATAACATCTGGTTTAAGAATCTCTGAAGTTCTATAATTAGGACCTCTGCTAGAAAAAGAAGCAACTCGAGGAGCAGAAGGTGAATCCGAACCGCCAATCACAGTCCCTTTAAACTTGATCGTCGCGGTTGGATTTTCACTCGATTTTATATAATCTTTAATCTTATCACCAGCAGTTTGACCCACCATTGTAGCTGCAATAAGATGAGCATCAGCAAGAAGCTCTTCACCGTTTTCTTCGGTATTCGCCATAATCATCCCTAACCCACCTGCCTTTTTCACAGCACTACCCTTTTCGACTCTCGCATTTCCTCCCCTATCACAAACAACAATCTTCCCTTTAACTTTTGACGAATCTAAAGATCCAATATAACAATATCTACTACCACAATCAGCACCATAAACCAAAGGAAGTTTAGAATCAGGTAAATCATCACCATAATACAAAGAAACACCGCCCAAAACTCTATCATCACCAAGAACAACATCAGCAGGAAACTCTCTATCAACCGTGGAAGCACCAACGGTTAAAATCCAAGGAGCTATATTAACAGAAGTATAAGGACCGGGTCCTGAATTACCTGCAGAACAAGAAACAACAACACCTTGTTGCGCAGCACCAAAAGCACCAATCGCAATGGAATCGCGATAATAATGAGGTGCATAACCATTAGAACCAACTGAAAGTGAAATCACATGAACACCATCAGAAACAGCTTCATCCATAGCAGCAAGAATATCAGAATCAAAACAACCAAGTTTCCAACAAATTTTATAAGCAGCAATTCTAGCTTTTGTTGCCATTCCCTTAGCTTCACCTTTAGCAAAACCAAACAAACTGGCATTACCAACAACAGAACCTGCTGCAGTTGAAGCTGTGTGTGTTCCATGACCTTCAGTATCTCTTGGTGACTTGGATTCAACTGATTCATCAATGGGTCGTTGAAGATAAGATTCATAGCCTTTGTAAAAAGCTTTAGCACCAATGATTTTGTTGTTACAAGAACCAGAAGGAAAATCGTGGGAAATTTCGCATGAACCTTTCCAGGAAGATGGGAGAGTGGATTTTGAGAGAGATGGGTCGGAGAAGCTTTGAAGTTCTGGCCAGATGCCGGTGTCGAGGACACCGATGATTACGTCGGAGGCGAAGTGGGAGTTTGGCCATAGACCGGTGGTTTCGGCGAGTCCGAGGAAGGAGGGGGTGTGAGTGGTGTGGAGGTGGCGGATTTGGTCGGGTTGGATGGAGAGGATGTCGGGGTGGGATTTAAGGTGGTCGGCTTGGGAAGGGGTTAGGTGGGCGGAGAAGCCGTGAATGGCGGATGTGTAGGTGTAGAGGATGGAAGGGGGGGTGGAGGAAGTAGGGAGAGTGTTGAGGATGGAAGAGAAATGATTTTGATTGGTTGAGAAGAGGGAGGATTTGTGTGGTTTAGACACGTGGATGATGAAGGTTTGTTGTGAGTGGGAGAGAGAGAAAAGGAAGAAGGTGAAAAATAAGAGTAAGAGAGTGTGTGGAGAAGAAGCCATGATGATGATGATGATTTGTGTGAATTGGAATTGGAATAAGAGAATGGTTTTTATTGTATATTATGGCATGGGGTTTGATTGAATTATTATTATTATCACACTTGTTTGTGACAGCAAGTAGTAGAAATTGTGTGATTAATGGAATGGATGATGAAGATGGAAAGAGGGAACTGAATTTGACCGATAATCAGGGAAAGGGGCATGGCTCTTTACGTGGTTAGATTAGAGATATTATTTTTTTAATTATTTTTAAAAAACTATAGTTACTAGACTATCTAAAAATAACTTATTTTAAAGTTTGGTTTGAATTAAAAGAACCATTATACATATTTAAAATAACTTCAAAATGATATTAGACTCATATTAAATGCATTTGTTTAAGTTTTAAAAAATAATTTTGTTATGAAAAAATATAAAGATTTTTTGTTTACAAATTCTAATTTAACTAATAAACAATATTGAAATCGTTAGGCAAACGTTATGATCGAGATTCAAATCTCGATTCTCTCACTTATGCGCGAGTTTATGATGATTTTGTCATTTTCATTATTGTACCAAAAAGTAAATGTAAAGATATTTTTTAAAAATTTTATTAAAAAATTTGAAACAATTTTGTTTGTTTAGCATCTAAAAAATAATTTTTTTTAAGAAATATTTAGCTATTATCACACCTAAGTTCCTTGTTCTTTAAAAATAACAGATTTTAGAAGAAAAAAAAAATTAAGATTAACTTCTCATTCAAGGTTAAAACTTAAAACTGATTTGCTAAAAATATAAAATAAATACTATTGAAAACACTCTAATCAATTTCTATTGACTATTCCTATACACAATTTATATTGTTGTATATTTGGTAGACTCTAAGCAAAATTTATATTAATTTATATTTAAAAAATATATATTTAAAAGGCTTTAATCAAAATGTATATTTGGTTTCTTGTTTGTCTTTTAAAAAAATAATAATAATAATAATAATTATATTTTAAATAAATTTTACCTAGATGTAAGTTTGGTACCAAATAATTCAACTATTTATTGTGACATAGTTAAGAGCTCATTGGCGGAGTTTGGTGTTGGTTAATGAATTAGGTGGAACCCAAGAAAATTAGGCATCCAATAATTGAAAGACGTATGGGTGTTGTAGATTCGTTAATATCAGCAATAAGCCAAATACCACACGATATACTGTATGTACATACATACCTATGTGGCCTTTCTCTGCATTTCTATTGGATTTTATTTACTTATACTCACTCCGGTCTCATATATATATATATAAGAAAAATTTTACTTTTTAAATTCATTATAAAATGAATGAATCTAGATTATAATATTGTCTAGATACATTCATTTTACAATAAAAAGTCAAATATTTTTTATATATGAGACCGGAGGAAATATTTTCAAAAGTTAGGAGGAGGATGAGGTCTAAGTGTACCCACGTTTTTTACAAGAAAAAAAATTAAAGATATGTATTGAATTTGTTTGTTTATAAATTGATGTTGACAACTTGATATCATGATAAATTATTTTTATTATTTTTATCTTTTGTGATTAGAGTAATACACTGCTAGCCAAAGGGGTAGGCATATATTTTGGGAAGCTCACGTTTGATATGATTTAGACTTTAATTATAAAATACTTGATAAGATTAGAGATTTTCTCTAATTTTGTATGTGGTGTGTCTCCCTCAATGTTAAAATTTTCTATCATAAAACTCCTTTTTATTTTGCCTAAAAAACTTATTTTACTCTTTCTTAGAAAAAATTGTACTAGCAAGAAAATATAATAGAGAAGACAACTAAAATTATGCAGAAAATGAAAGAAAATAAAGTGAGAATAATGATTGTTAAAGGAAGTGAAAATGAAATAATTTCTTTGTTATTTGGTAAGGATGAAAGTGGAAATGAAGAAACTTTTTATTTATTGATTAATTTTTAAATAGAGATTTGTCTTTTTTATCCCTACCAAATAACAAGTATATTATAATTTGTCTCAATGAAAATATAACATTATTTATGTGATATGATATATTGCTTTATGTTTCGTTAGTTCTTTAAGTAAAAAAAAATGTTTTGTTAGTTCTTATGAATTTGATGATATATGTTTGTATTTAGGATTGATCAACTTAAATTTGAGCATAAATTTATTACTTTGAGACATCTAGTAATAAATGAATATTAAGAACTAATATGGTTAAATAGAGGATGAACATATACTTTTTACTTAATGACTTAAACATAAAGATTAAGGTCATAGTGAGAAATAAAGCAAACTTTTTTAGATTGAAACGAATTAAGCCAACTTAGTCATAAGAACAACTTATCATTCATTTCATATTTAATGTTGTAGACAGACAACACAAGATATAACTTCACTCATCATATATCATGACACCACTTATCAGTCACAAATATTAGACCATAGTTGAATGAATCTTTATTCCAACATACTTCCAACTTCTATTTTCCAAACTCTTTATTAATCATTTTCTTTTAATTGTTCAAAACCCTATGCTCATAAGTTCGACATTAAATTTTGTCTTCTACCATCAACTAAAAACTATATATATATATATATATATACCCACCGTCCATCGATTTGTAATTAATTGGGCTTGATGATAATGAATTTAGAATTAATAGATTAGCTTGCATGTTTCTAACACAAATGTCAGGATGGCCGAGTGGTCTAAGGCGCCAGACTCAAGTTCTGGTCTTCGAGAGAGGGCGTGGGTTCAAATCCCACTTCTGACAATTTTTTTAATATTTTTTCTTTCATTTCGTTGGTTTAATGCAGAGACTGATTACATATTTAAGCCATCGTTTTGTTACCAATTTCAAACCCTTAAACTAGGATGTAAAGATGTTCATAAATGGAGATACCATGAAAATGAAGTACTTGGTACATCTCTTTTGTTGAAAATTATATTGGATGTTTCATATTATGATAAGCTTATGATTGATAAAATGTATAGCAATACCTGATAATCCAAATAATTAAGACATTGATCCACATCAACTTTACAAAGAACAGCACAAACAGCATCAAAAGCACAGCATATGTGTGCAAGAACTTTAGAACTTACTACTTAGCAACAATTTTTTAAAGTGTGGATAGATTTAGTCTTCAAGCAGCTACTGCCAAAACATTTGGAGTTTGATGATGAACAACAACATTTTGCAATTTTCTTATGAAGAAGGCAACTGCAGGAGCAACATATCCATGGAAGACTGATAACAAAGAAAAATTCAGAAAGTTAAAAAATTTGATGGAACAACTATTGCTTAGAGAAATAATTAATGTAGTTAAGAATTTGAAGAAATCTGAAAAATTGTACAATAATTAATACTAATATCGTCGTGCGCGCCATATATATTTTGAACTAAGGTAAAATTTGTGTCTTGGGAGCGGTTTTGCAGAAAACAAAATGGCAATGTTAGCTATTAGCACTCTATAGTTGGCAATGTAACCCTCTAATGTGCGTCGAGAGACAAAAACTTAACTTTTATCAAGGGTTGGAGTACTCCTTATACCGCCATGATTCATTTGCTTATATAAAAAAAAAATCATAATAATATTCCCATAAGAGTCATGTATTTATAAAAAGTTAATAAGAATGCTAGCAAGAGGATCATCAACTTGTGCTATTTATGATAAGCAACAACTTTTACATGATTAATTTGAAATGAAAACATGTGAAAGAAATACTTCAAAATGAAATGGTCAGAATGCAAAAGTTAAACTTTGTACCTGATTTGCTTCCCGAAGTAATGTGATTCAGAGATTGTGTGCTTTCCTCTGTACATCAGATGCAGTGGTAATTATTTATTTAAAATTTGTGCATAAAATAATTAATAATCTACTGATTAAGAGAAAAGTTAGAGATTCATACGTGAGTGTGAAGGGATCTGAAATAGAGCCTACAAAGGAATCAACCCTATTGACCAAAATATTAATTTTCAAATTAGGATCAATATAAAATATTTATTATAATGATTAATTAATATGATATAAATTAATATACTTTACTATAATATAAATTAGAAAAATGCTAAACAATGCACCTGGTGCATTGGTTAAGCATATTAATATAGAAATCAGGTGCACTATTTAGCACGACCCTATAAATTAATATGAAAGGGTGGAGGCCTTACTCTTTGCAGCATCTAGAAGCTGGGTGGAGGCCTTCTAGTGATGTTAACTCTTCCTATGAGCAATATACATGAAACAGTGAAAATTTGTCTCATTTGTTCAATAAAATGGTAGCTTCTCATGAAGAAATTACTTTATGTATTCAATTCAACCAAACTACATATGTCATATAATATATATTATATTATGTTACCAAAAGCATTATAGTATCAATCAAAGTTATGTGATGAGGATTATAAAGTGAACATCTCAGCTCAGGGTCATTACTTTGACTATTTAAATCAAATTACATCCCTTCATAAAAATTAGATCAATTATGATGCTTCTTGATGTTAGCACCAACAAATTAAATCAAAATGATCAGGAGACTTAGAAGGAATAGAAAATCTAGGCTATATTTATGGTCATGTTGGTTTCCTATGTTTAAATTTATTTAAGTTGGGCTCTGTTTGGGAAGGCAATTGTTTGGGATGGCAATTAAATAAGTTAGCTTTTAGCTTAAAAGCTCTGTTTGGTATCACTTTTTAAAAAAGAGCTTATATCTTATTTTTATAACTTATATCTTATTTTTCAAACGCTATTACAATACTAACGCTACAATAAGTTAGTCTTTTAGTCAAATTTTTATTTAAAACGCCCACATGGCTAACAAATACACACACACATGGATAACTTTGGAGGTGACGTCGCATGGATGTTTTAGACAGAGTTAACTCATTTTGATGGAAACGACAAACTTAAAATGACATCAGTAATTTATGGAGCCAACTTGAAACTTTTTAAACATAGGATATCAACTTGAAACAAAAAAATAAACATAAGAGACCAATCATGCAATTTAGTCAAAAAATCTATCTATGAAGCAATGACAAACATAAAAACTAGATACGGTACCGACACATAAACATCGTTAATAATTTGAGAAAATTGAAGTGATTGCATATAATCACAAGTGTTAGTATTGTGTTGTCGGTGTCCGACACATAAACATCATTAATAATTTAAGAAAAATGAAGTGATTGCATATAATCACAAGTGTTAGTATTGTGTCGTCGGTGTCCGACATTAACACAAACTCAGACAAACCATCAATATAAGGTGTAGGTTCTAGGAAGAATGATTCTTAAGTCTACATAATGAGTTATAGAAATCCTTTGAAATTGAATCCACCAAACTTATTAAACTTAGGTAGGGAGTAGAAAAAGCTTTCATAATGCTTGATGACTTTCTCAAATTAGCACAAAAGATAAGCACTTTGGATGGCAAATGGAAAAGAAAGACCAATCAATTACATTGAACATTATGAAGACAACAACAAACTACAATAAAACAACAAAGATTAATCTTAGACACACCTGAAGCAAACCAATTTCTCTCTCCAAAACTTGAATCTTAACCATTTGGTTCCTCTTCCCATGAAAATCAACAAACCCTGGAAGTGGAGACTTAGGACTCATTGGTTTCTCCATTGAAGATTTTGATGTCAAGGGCATAGAAGAAAAGTTGTATTCACCATCCATTTGAAATTTCTACAACAATGAACAAATGCAGTGGCTATGTCTAGAGTAAAAAAAAAAATGAAACTTTGATGGTTGGTTAGTTTAGAGTTGGAAACTTGAGAAATGGGTTAACTTTGTACTTGCATATGAGCACTTGAAAGTGACAAGAGGGTAACAAAGCACACGTGACTGTCACACAGGAAAGTGGCAACTGGAAAAGAAACAGTTTTTATATTTTGCTTTTTTTTGTCAAAAGAAGGCTTGGTTAAAATCTGAGAATAGAGGGACAAGTAGTCAAATTGTGAATTATTAAATGGTAGAATTGTTATTTTTAGATGAAAGTGTTAAGTGTCAGAGATTCCCTGCAGTATTGAAGTTGCTGAAAGATGTAATGTGATAAGCAACACCTATTTTATGGACATTGATTTATTATAAAATAGGTAAAAATTACTCATCATGAGGAGCATGCTTGTGTATTTGTGTACAATAAATATGCATGCAAAATGAAGAGCTAATTGTTTAGAACCTCTTGTTATGGTTCAGGAGCTTCATCCTAATTCATCCTCAGCTAATTTAAAAGTGTTCTTCTTAAAGACAGGGTTTCCTTTCTTTATGTTAAAGGTCAAGGCAAAATTAAACACAAATTTTTAGACAGCTGAAATAGCAAATGTTCTAAGGAGAATTGTTGTTCAGTTCAGTTTTAGGAGTTCAGTTTTCAATAAAATGCCAACATGTTGTATAAAATATAGACATGTAATGTGTAGTATAAATATAAGATTAGATCAAACAAACAAACAACAGATTAATCATAACAGAATGCTAGAATGCTGAAGCCATTTTTATTTTTATTCAATCTGGTTTGGTAAGTAGTAAGCTTTAAGAGTCTCTATTTTCAACAAAATGTTTGGATATACAACAATGGCATCTTCAACTAGACCAGTAACTCATTCATCTTACATGGAAACCATTTTTTTCTTTCCTGAATTTCTTCTGCCCTATATATCAAGCTATCAGCACGACAGAAATTACAGTACAGTTCATGGCCAAAAAGAACTAGAAACAATGATCATTATGATTACAACATAGATCAATCGCGAAAAGTCTAACTTAAACCAGCCATTGTTATTATCCCCATAGAAGTACATATTCTGAAAGAAAGAAATAGCATATAAAGGACGATGAGGCCCATTCCTAATATTCTGCTAGGATACATGTTGTTGCGCGGTAAAATAACAAGTGACCATAGAAGTCCTGTGATAAGAAATCCCATGGTGTAAAATAAACTACCGTCTTTAGGCACCACATAAGAAGAAGGTTTCTTTGACCATGCACCAAGCAGCAACGAGATCCCTAAACCAACAAGTGTGTTGAACATAGGACCTGCAAAGCATCCAGATAAAGCTATCTGAACTCCATCTTGCCCCTCCAATGCCAATGCGACATTTGACATTAAATCTCCCATTGAATTTCCCCATGCTAATACAGTTAATCCCAGAATTGAGGGATTAATTCCGAACATTACACCGAATGCTACTAACAGAGCCACAAGTTCATTTGCTATTATGTAGAACCACACTATGCTCATAACAAATCCTCCAAGAACCCAGGGAATCAAGTACTGAGATGGCGGACGATCAGATTCTGTGTATTTGTATGCAAGAACACCAAGGGTGCATCCAAAAGAAACACCAAAACAATAAGCAAGTATAATACTTGTAGAACTCACAGTATCTTGGGTGCTCCACAAAAAGGCCAAGAGAATGGGAGCCAAGGAAGCACCGGCTATACCGAACGGCTTCGACCAAACTTCCTCGTGAACCATTGGAATTGTTAGACGTCTAGGAATTGTGAGTGGCATCTCCATGAGTAAAAAAAGCTTTGATACAGTGAACGACGGCCTGGTGTTTTCTGTGGATCCATCACTCCATCCCCAAGGAGGCCTTTCATCCTCTAAAAAATTGATTTTACTTGATTGGTTGGAATATATTGCCACATTTGAAGACCACATCCATTGAGGCAAGGAAGGAGGTAGACGGGGAGGATCACTCTCAATGTCTAAGTCAAGCAAAGAGCTATATATAGTAGTATCCTCTTCAGAACCAATCGAGAACACACTTCCTTGGACAGGAAGCATAGGTGTCACAGCATCCAATTTCAACATCCGTGCATGTTTCCGCAATATCTCATTGGCAGCAACAATGAATGCATAAACAATATAAATCGATACAAAAGCAATTGCTGCCCCAATACCTATCTTACCAACAAACAAAATCAAAAGCAGTGAAAAAAGAGTGAACAAAAAGAAACTCAGATCCCTTATAAAGCACCGCCGATCAATTTGAACCTCCCTCTCTGCAACACAAAGAGAAACAGTTCCAACAACAACAGTAGTAACAAAAAGAGCACCACCTAACACACTGTTAAGACCAACTTCACCCGTATCAGTCCCAACAAACGAAGCTATACTAGCAAACACATCAGGCGCCCCATTGCCAAGTGGAAGCAACACAACACCAGCAACAGTCGGAGGCAATTTCAAGAGCCTTGAGAGATGCTCAAGCGAAGGACAAAAATAATCCGCAGCAGTGTTCCCCAAGAGATAAAACAAAGCAGCAAGCCAAACACCCAATACTAGATAACCAAGAACCCTAAAATTTTGACATTTACAATAAAAAAACCTCAAGTAATCAATATACCCTTCAGAAGTGCACTGAGGATTGACCTTTAAGAATTCACAAGAGCTACTATAACCATCATGTTGAAGCAATCCAACACACAATCCAGGCCTATTAACAATCAAATCTTTGTCACCATCTACACTTGAAGTGTTAGTACTAATCTCAACCATTCTACGGTGAATCACAGAAACCCCATCTTTCAAAATCAAATTTTGCGATAAACCATGATGATTAACCAAATAAGCAGATTGTCTAAGAAGTGGATTACGAATTATATCTTCCCTATTGTAAAAAAAGAAAAACACAACCATAGCGCACAAACCATTGAAAATACCATGAATTCTTTTGCGTCTTAATCCTAATAACCCATTCAGAGCCTTCATTTTCAATCGTTTATCAACGCGATGATAGTTCGCGGATGGAATTTCAGCTCCCAATTAGTTGAAAATCGTCAAGGGTTTCGGTTTCTTGAAGGCGAAACGAAACCCTAAAATTTGGAATTGAGACAATTTGAAGTGGAATTTGATGGGGAAAATTTTGCATGAGAAATAATTGGCGTGAAAATTAAGGAATGGTGAAACTTACCCGATGTACTGAAGAAGAAAAGTATGGATTTAGGGTTTTGGATCGTTGATTTGGGTATTTCGAGCTGTTTTGCACGAAGAACTTGTTCAGAACTAACGATAACTTGGTTTGTGTTTGGTATATTTTGATTATTGGCTGTTTTCTTCCTAATTAACAAAATTTAGTTCCTCGTTTTTATGTTAACATATTAATGAATGCAACTTTGTTAACTAAAGATTAATCAATGTAACTTTGGAAAAATGATATTTTAACATCCAATTTGGGACAATTTTTGACAACTCTTTCTCTCATACTCTTATTATATTCCCCTTCTCTCTCCTCCTTTCACTTTATTATTTTTGTTGCCAAAGAAAATGATAGTTGTCCCAAAAAGGACAACTTTTTGAATGTACAAATAACACCACTCGTAACTTTGTTAACTAACTATATTCTCCGTAACACTTTATAAGTAAAATTGACTTTTTAGATTCATTGTAGATTTAATGTATCCGGTCTAATATTTTATTGCGTAAAAAAAAATATTTAGCAAAACAACTAATTTTGTTTTTTTACATAAAATTAACTGATACCCAAGAACACTTAGATGAGATGACGCGGGTCTCTTCTATCTTAACCAAGGTCCTGGGTTCGATTCCTGGCTTGGGCATGCAGCAGTGTTAAAACTCTTAGGGAGAGTTTGCCACCCATTTGGGTCCCACAAGGCTCGAGAGATTAGTCTCTGCAGTTGCGCGCAGAGGATACCCGGTTTACACCAAAAAAAAAAATAACTAGTTCATATGTTGGAAACCATTATGAGCATCATCGTGAGCATAATTCAAATGACAGAGACATTTAAAATTATTGTAGGGATCGGAGTTCGAATCTGGGTACTTCCATTTATTCATCTTTATGAGTGAAATAGCTACTAGGTTACTTGACAAAAAAATTAGTTTTTTTTTCCAATAATTTTTTTTTGTTAAGCAGTTTAGTTGTTTTAATTTCACTTTTAAAGTGAATTAGTGGAAATACTATAATTCGATCACTAATTTTGCATTTTATATACGATGTCTCTACCAATTGAGTTATGTGAGCGGAAACCAATTGAATTTTTCTATAAGTAAAAAATGAATATTGAACATGTGATTACTTTCTTAAGGGTCTAAATTTCTTACTATTGGGAACAATTTATGGTTGGCACTAATATTTTTTATTTTGTTTGTGGACAAAGTGATAAACATCAAATTATAACTTGCACGTGGTCTCATGTTTGAACTCTAGAGAAACTATCGAGCATAATATCGATATTTTTCAATTGAACCGGATATTAAGTTAGGGAGAAAGTCTTCTATGGGCACAAACATAAATGAATAGTGTTTAGGCACACAAACATAAAACATCACATCATTTACTTTTTTGAAAAATATTTGAAATTAAATTATTTAATCTTTTCTCTCTCTTCACTCATGTGAGTGTGCCTAAACACTATACATTTATATTTGTGCCTATATTAGAATTCCTCTAAGTTAGGTATACTAATACCTTTATTTTTATTTTTTTGACAGTACTAATACCCTTTATTTCATTATAAGTTTTAAGAAAACTTTTTTACAGTTTTGATTACATAATCTTTACAATATAGTAAAAGTTGTTAAGGGTAAACCCTATTGCACCTTTAAAAACCCTACAGCCTTATGTAAGCTATGATGTCATGCTTATGTGGTTTTTTTTTTTTGGCATAATGCTTATGTGATTTTTGATCAAACACTACTTCACACATGTACCCCTTTTCTCTTCATATGCTAAATAAAATAAATAAGTAAATAAATAAACAAACAAAAGAAAAAAGAGAAAGTGAAAAGAAAAAAAAAATCAATCTCTCGTGCTCTCCTTCTCCCTCACCGTGTTACTCTTTCTCCGCCCTCTCTCTCCGCCGCCGCCGCACCCTCTCCGGCCGCATACCAACACACCCACACCATCGGTTGTCTTCTCTCTCTCTCTGTCGCTCTCTCTCCGCCCACCTCATCAACCCTAACCCCAAATTTCAATTCCTCAAATTTTAATCTTGCATGTTTGAAGTCTTCCATGAAATTGAACATTTGGATGTCAATAAACTCAGGTGAATGCAATAATCTCTTCTCTCTTCCATTTACTGTATTGTTAATCTCAAACTATTTTGTTTTGTTTTTAATTTTTGCAGAAAAATATTTGCTCTGCTTGAGGAATGAGAGAATGAAGATTAAAGGTAAAACCACAACTCTGAGTTTGTTTTGCGGAATTTATTGTTTTATTAGTTGTGGTTGTTCTGTTGAGAAGGTACAGCCCCGTCCAGGAGTTTTAAGGTTGATGGATGAGGCTATAGCTGCTGTAAGATAATTTTTTAGTTTATAAGACTGTTTCATCATAGTCTGATAAGTATATTGATTTAACCAAAATATATAGGAATTCCATAATTTCGTGCTGCCTTTCTCTTGCCTTGGTACAGGGAATTTTATTTTCTCTACATGGTTCGAGACACTAGACTAAAAGCTCAATATGAAATTTCAGTAGCTAATGCTCCTAATCGATCTTCATATTAGTTCAACTATGCAAGATTTATTCTGGAGTTCTATTGTTTAATGCAGGAGCTGTTCCAGAGCCTTGATTGCTTCCTTGCAGGTATATTTACATAAGGATGATAGCTATTGTTAATCAATACAATGCCAAAATTGATTTTGAATCAATCGTTTGTATTTGTACTCTGTGATTTGTTTCTTCTGTGATGTTTTTGTGTTTAAATCATGTAATTTTGTTTGAAAATTTGCTTGCTTGCTTCCTGCAATCTTTGGTTAATAGTAACACTCTCAGTTTCTCTTCAGATTATTACTTTGGACTTTGATAAAATTGAGATATTGTTTTAGATTTTTAATTAGTTTCCTCACACTGCAGTGAGGAGTTTGCTTTCGGATTCGATTCTATCGCAAGTATATGGAGTTATGAGGTATAATAGAGAATTATCATAAATCTCCATTTGGTTTTGATTTTGTTTGTTGAAGATGTTGAAAGTTTAATTGTTACCATTAAATTGAAAGGTGTTTTTAGTAATGAGGTTTCAATTTTTCTTCTAACCCTTTAATTTATTTTAGTAAAAGTATTTTTTAAACTTCTTCAAAAATACTATTGTTAATTCTTGACTTGGTATGTTTTCAATGAATGCAATGGCATTGATCATTTCTCTGTTCCCAGAAAGATACATTCAGGTAGTACTATTTTTCAGATTTCATTTTTTTTGGGCTAAGATAAAAAGGTGCCAACATTATTTTATTTTCTTAAAAAAAATAAAATTATTTTTTAATGTTTTTGTTGATTAATTCTGTTACTGTGTTTTGTTGTTGATGTTGTTGCTGTTACTTCTAGATTAGATGAACAACAGAGAACACAAAAAATAGGGAATACCTTTGTTGATCCTGTCCATGTTGATGTTCTTGGTTAATCACTTAGTACTCCTAGCTTAGAAATTAAAATTCTGGATGGAAACATGGTTTCAATTGAGTAAAGAATCTGTTAATTGGTATTAATAAGGGTTCTCTTTCACCATTGATTTAGATTCAGAGAATATACTTTACCATTGTTCTGATGTGATTATGAAGATTTGTTGCTTATCACATGTTTTGTTTTCAAATTTTAAGAAATGCATGTGTTACTTCAATCAGCTAATACTTTTTCTTCTTTCAAATTTTGATGGTTTCTCTCAATCTCAAAGGTGATTTGATAATTTGTGTTATTTTGATCTTTGAGGTGTTTGAAGAAAATTGATCTTACACACTCTTTCCACTGGATTCTACTTTTTTAGTTCTTTTAATTTTGATTTTACTTTTTACTAATTGATGAATTTATTAGGTATGCAATTTAGATGGATTAGATTAGTTTAATTTAATGAAGATGATGATTTTTACATTCTTTATTTTGTAGATAATTTAATTAGTGAAAATTGTTCTTATCGATTTCGTTTGAGTGCTTACCTCCATCATATCATTATCTTTAGATAAGTGTTTGCATTTCTTCACTTGACTTGAGATCTAACATCCTTATAAATACATATTTTGGGTTTTTCAATTGGCGGAAATTGAAACTTCAAAGGCATAGTAGAAAATAGGGTTTTTATATTATAGTTTACTCACTTATAGCATTGAAAACAATTTCATATTAGGAAACATTTTATTAGAATAAATAACCTCAATATAGAATTCTAATGGATGTCTCTGCAAAAGTTGAAAGATTGCAATTTATAAACATGCTATATTTGCTCATGTGAAAAGGGGCATTTATGGTTTTTTTCTCTAGGGGGAAAATATATCTTAGTATGATTTTAATAAGATTACCGCATACTAATTTTCTTAACATGCGACCCTTACTGTTGAAAATTGCAGGTTTGAGCTCAAAGGATGGTAACTAAGAAGATGATGGAGCAAAATTAACATGTTTCAATGTAATCCATAAGGATGTTTCAAAATTAGGATGGTAACATAGAGTAAGGTTTTTTTTTCAGTAACCATTCAATGTAATCCATAACAATGACTGTTGACAATTGAACGCTATTAATGTGATTAGTTTTTTATCATCACCTTACATGTAGGTTTCTTTTTGCAGAATGTTTGGTTTACATGAAATTAGTTTGAATTTGCTTTACATGAAACTGGAAATTTGGGTTCCTCTCCGCGGAGGAATTTAAGGTGATTTATTATTAATCATTGTTACTTCTTTTAAATAATTTGCTGCATAATTTGATTGTTTTACAAGATCTAAACTTTGATTAATTTGTATTGGGCCTTGCTTTTGGATATTCAACCAAATTCCGTCCTCTACAAGTTATGTAAGTTGTGTCCTCCTTCATCTTCATTTTTGTTTTAGGGTTGATTTAGAAAACAATTTGATAGCTTTTTTGGGATGCAAAGGTCAATACAAAGAAAATTCATTCTATAATGATTGAAGGAGGACAATACTACATGGAATTAGGTGGCGTCTCGGTGGGAATGATCATATGAATTTTTTTAACTGCATTGTTATCTAATTTGTTATGGAGTCTTATATTGAGTAATTCGAATCGAGTTTTATTGGCCGGGATTTGGATTGGCGCATGGATTTTCTTAATTGCTATTGTTTTTACTTTCTTTTCTTCAAGTTATTGCATTGATTTACTATTTATGAAATTCCGGTCATATTAGAGCACTTGATTAGAGTTCATTGAAGATTCATTAAGACATAAAAGCCTAAACAAGAGTTGTGAAATTGATCTATAACAGTCCCCTTTTTATTCTATGTTTTGTTTTGAGTAGGAACCATGAGAAAGAAAAGTAGATGATGCAAATTGAATCATCATACTCTAATATGTAAGGATGCACTATAAAGGTTCTATTAAGATGATATTACCTGAGAAGAGCTTGATTGAAGTGAGAGACAAAGATCATAGCAGAGTTAGAGGTACATTTGTCTCATTTGAATCAAGAATATTTGATGTATATTGTATAAGGCAATATGATATCACATAGATGAATAATCTATGTTAGTTATATCTGGAAGCAAAGATGATGATTTAATTGAGCAAGATTTGAATGACTTAAATTAGGTTTTCTTAATGTATCAAATGATTAGCATGTTTGTTTTGAAATATTGTTTTTTTCCCCTTGAGACAATGATCTTTGGAACATTATTTTAGGTTTCTTGCAATGTATTATTTTAGGATCTCTGTTCTACTAATTAACAGTGGCATGTTTGGGAAGTTTTAACTTCTTTAGTAATCCTATTTATGAAATTGTGATACCAACTCGAGTTTCTCACATCTGAATGAATAGTTGTATTTTTTACTAGCAAATATTGTCAAATTCTTTTATATTGGATATATCTCTCTTCTTCCATGCGACCATTAATGCTTGGATCTACTTATTTTTCCAAACAGAAATTCTGCTTTCCTTTAAACTACATTTTGATCTATTGTTGAGAGTACCTATCCAGATCTATTGCACAACATAAATAATCTAGCTTTCTTTCAAGATAGAGCCATTCTCGCACCTATGAATATCATTATTACAAGTTATTATTGATAAAAGTTTATAATTGATGGAGATGATATTTTTTATCGATAATAAAAGTTTAAAAAGCACTATACCTCACGGATTTAAGAAATCTTAACAATTAGATAATACTCAGCTTTTTTAGTGCTATTCGATTAATACATATTTCTTTTTATGATAAGTTTTGACTTTTATCGGATTTAGATAATTTCAACAAATTATATTGTATGTTTTCAATGACAAGGTCTAATCTTTACTATGTTCACATAATCTCAACAAATTCTGCTATAATTTTCACACGTAGGATTTTTAGTGTTGGGCAAATAATAGATACTATTTTTTTATCTCCAATTTATGTAATTATCGTAATTTGATTTGTCATTTGTGTCAACTATTTAATTTGTTTGTCGTCATGATGAGGTTTTTTTTTAATCCATTGAGAATTGTCTTTTAGAACCATATTATTTGCGCAAAAAAAAGGGTAAAAATTAAGTTTCATACATTATATGAATAATTTTTAATTTTATCATCTTAATGTACTATTCATGAGAGAAGTAGCCCAACTTAATTTATATTATTTGAGATGCACGTCTAAACATCACAGGTTTTAAAAGTTCCACTATAAAAAATTGATTTAAAAAGTTAAATGTATAAGTCCTATAATAAATGAATTTTCTATCAAGTACAAATGACACTTCGCCGAAAGCTTTCTATCAGTCGGTCCAACACTTTATGTTATGAATTTCATGCATGTTTTCATTTGTATTCTAAGTTTGTGATCAATTGTGACTTCTATTGTTGTGTTTGTTTAATATAAATTATATTTTCTGTCCGCTCTTTATATCGTATCCCTAATCTCAAACAGCGACCATGATTGGTATTAATATGTCGTTCCGCCGAACCCGTGCATCGCACGGGTCAGCGGCTAGTTAGGGTAAGGTTTCAATTGAGTTTAAAGTTTACCGCAAATGTATGAATCTTTGTTAGTGAGTAATATGTAAAGATATTTTATTTTAGATTGGAGAGATTTACTTTTCACACCATGAGTCTAACAAGCACTTTCAACGTTTCATTTTTACTTCTCTCGCTATTTAGAAAGTGAGTGTGTAAAATTGTAAAAACAGAAACACAACACCACAGTTCGTATCATAGGATGCGAACCTTATAAAAGACAATTATTTTTGTCCTCTTCACTTTTTTTAAAGTGTAAAATGAGTTCGCTTTCTAAGTAGCGAACTATGTTTTAGTTCGCACTTTAAGCAGCGAGTGTCAATATTTTATACTCAAACTGAACGCCAGCACTCCCATGGATGAAAAAATAGTGAAAAAAATAGTTCGCTTCCTATGATGCAAACTCATAGCTAGGATGCAAACTCATAACTGAGTTCGCTCCCTAGGTTGCGAACTCTTTTTTTTCATAATTTTTTCATCCATGGAGGTGCCGGCGTTCAGTTTGAGTATAAAATATTGGCACTTGCTACTTAGGGTACGAAAAGATGTTCGCTTTCCAGATAGCGAGAGGAGTACTATGGTCATTTCAGGGGGTGAATAAGGAAACTTGGGAGTGCGAAAAGAAGCTATCTAGGACCTAATCATTGGAATTAAAGCCCCAATAAGGCGCCTCATCCAAATACAGGCCATTGTAGAGCTCAACGGCGGAGGAAAATGACACAGAACTAATATGAGCTCTTCAATTCCAATCTAAAGGTGATCGAGATAAAGTGTCGAGTGAGGCGCAACCTATCATTCATGCGATAGTAATACCAACCAAAAATCAAGGGGCAACTAATAAACATGTAAGACATTGAACTAGAAATGAGACTCATCTGTTGCCAATAAAAGAAGTTGAAGCATATGGTTTGTTAGAATGTACAAGCTAGTAATTGGATTATGGAAATGGGACTCAACCATTTTTTTAAGCAAGAAATGAGACTCAACCATATCATATTAAAAATGAGAGTTTTTATTGGAATCAACCATCAAAATACAATTACTCGCAGCCTAATAATTACATTAAACACTCTCTTGAAATGAATTCACATTTCCACAGCAAATTTATCTCATGAGATATACTTTTTACACCCCTCGAGTCTCACAAGCACCCTTTAGCGTTCCATTTTTACCCTTCTCACTACTTAGGAAGCGAATGTGTAAAATTGTAAAAATGAGAACACCATGGTTCGCATCGTACTTTATAAAAGTCAATTTTTTTTGTTCTCTTCACCATTTTTAAAGTATAAACTGAGTTTGCTCTCTAAGTAGCGAACTATGTTTTAGTTTAGTTCGCACTCTAAGTAGCAAGTGTCAATATTTTATACTCAAATTGATCGCCGGCGCCCCCCATAGATAAAAAAATCATGAAAAAAAATATTTGCTCCCTAAGATGCGAACAATGCTCGCTCCCTAGGATGCGAACTCTTTTTTTTTCTTCATGATTTTTACATTGATGGGGGTACCAGCGTTCAGTTTGAGTATAAAATATTGACACTCGCTACTTAGAGTTCAAAAAGTGTTCACTTTCAAAAAAACGAGCAAGAATATGTTGATAATTTCAGGAGATGCAAAAAGTAAACCTTTTATCTCATACATTTCATGGAGGCTCATATCTTTTTTTGTTAATGAGGCCCATAATGTTTAGCCCACTACTAACTCACCCCTTACTTTTTTTTTTTGTAAATAAATAGGACTAATAATTCGAACTTTAGTCCTACATATTACATATAATTGCCCGAATTATATGTTCATGGACATAATTCAGCCCTTACTATATAAATTACTCTACAACAATATGAATTTAAAATTAACCATCCCAGTGGAGTTTTGTTAGGTATATATTTATCATCAAATTATTTAATTTTATGTCATCTATTTTATAATTAATTATTGTAAATTTAAATTGTAAACTAACTTTTTCTACCTACAAATTATCAGCATCCAACAAAACTCTAAAATGTCAATAAAATAATAAAAGAAAATCAAGGTGGATAATAATTTCACAAAAATTTTCTTGCCATTATAAGTTATATGAATATTTTATTCATAAGATTACATATATAATTTCACTTAATTAATTTTTATTTGCACTGAAACATCTATTAAATAGGAAATTTGATAATTTTTTAAGGTTGAAATGTTAATAAGGTTAAGGTATTTTAGGCTTTGACATTCATGTCAATATATACATTAATAATATTTTTGACTTCCTGTTTTCTTGGATATCACATAACATTAGATGTCATTCTCTACTGTGCCTGAAAGCAAGGTTCATCTTAAGCCTTATCCCTTAATAGTTTATTAGTAAATAAATCCTATTTGAAATCACATAACCTCATGGTTAAGTTTGGTCAGAAAATACTCGTTGACAACCTTCAATCACGGCAAACACTAATATTGTCCCTTAATTATATTCCATTCCACTTAGTTTTAAACAAATTACTTTTGAATTAAATATATTCATTTTATTTGACAATTTTTTACTAATTTTAGTTATGGTATAATAAAGGAATAAATGTTGGGACAATGTGATAATTTGGGAGAAATTAGAAACAATAGAACGAGAGAATTGAGAAGAGAATTAGGAAAAAAGAATAATTGCATTCATCCACAAGAGGCAAATATAGTTATATACAAAACGGGGGGCTTGCTTAGCTACCAAGTCGATGTAACTAACTACCTACAAAAAACGAAAAACTTCCCTAACTGCCAAACTAACTAACTATGACAGCTATTCAGAAAACACGTTCTCAGCTTCTGAAGCACCACAGCTTCTGAAGCTCTGCAGCTTCTGGAGCTCTTCACAGCTTCTGAAGCTCTGTAGCTTCTGAAGCTCTTCACAGCTTCCGAAGCTCTGTTTTCCAAAACATGACTTATTAATTCAACACACCTCCTAAGGCATGTTTTCCAAAGCATTCATTCCTATAAGCTTCTTCAGAGTGTCAAACCTTGCTTTAGCCATAGGTTTGGTTAGAATATCTGCAAGTTGGATTTCAGTATTGCAATATTCCAACTCAAGCTTATCTTTGTTCACTTGATCTCTCAAAAAGTGAAACCTCATCTCAATGTGCTTACTTATTCCATGACTAACTGGGTTGTTAGCCAAATCAATTGCAGACTTGTTGTCAACAAGTAGCTTTATCTTTGTTGCCTCTACTGCCCTCAATTCAGTGAGCAACATCTCAATCCAATTTGCTTGACAAGCTGCAAATGAAGCTGCCACATACTCAACTTCACATGATGACAATGCCATTATCCCTTGCTTCTTAGAACACCAAGAGATTGGTGCATTGCCTATCATGAACAGGTATCCTGCAGTACTCTTCCTGTCATTTTGATCTCCTCCCCAATCCGAATCTGAGTAACCATAAACCACTAACTTTTTGCTACTGTTCTTTTGGTTTGGAATCAAAATGCCATGATTCATGGTTCCTTTAACATATCTAAGAACCCTCTTTGCAGCAGTCAAGTGATTCATCCTTGGTTGATCCATAAATCTGCTCAACAGACCAACACTATGACATAAGTCAATTCTAGTATTGCACAAGTACCTCAATGATCCTATGATCTGCCTGTACAATGTTGAATCAACCAACTCATCCTCAGTATTCTTGCTCAGCTTCACACCTGTTTCCATAGGAGTAATTGCAGGGTTGCAATTGCTCATATGAAACCTCTTCAAAATGTCAATGACATATTTCTTCTGATGCAAGAAATAGCCTCTATCTATTTTCACAAATTCCATGCCAAGGAAATATGATAGCTCTCCTAAATCAGTCATCTCAAACTCCTTCATTATGTCTGCTTTGAACCTCTCTAGCACAGCTTTGTTTGATCCTGTGATCAACAAATCATCAACATACAGACACAGTATTATAATCTCATCATGACTTGAGCCTTTCACATATACTCCATGTTCTGATGTGCATCTAGTGAAACTCAAATCCAACAGGAAGCTATCAATTCTCCTGTTCCAAGCTCTTGGAGCTTGCTTCAAACCATATAGGGCTTTGTTCAACTTGTACACCTTCTGTTCTTGACCTTTGATCTCAAATCCTGGTGGCTGCTTCACATATACCTCTTCCTCTAATGGTCCATTCAGGAAGGCAGATTTCACATCAAGCTGGTGCATAGCCAATCCTTTGTAGGTAGCTCTGCAACAACTAGCCTAATTGTCTCTAGCCTTGCCACCGGTGCAAAAACTTTATTAAAGTCAAGTCCAGGCTTCTGAAGAAAACCCTTAGCTACTAACCTTGCTTTGTACTTAGCAATTTCACCGCTTGGTTTCATCTTCAGCTTGAAAACCCATTTCACATCAATAGGTCTCTTGTTCACAGCTTTATTCATCAATGTCCATGTGTTATTCTTCTCAATTGACTTCAGCTCCTCTTTCATAGCATTCAACCAATTTGAATCTTTTAAGGCTTCACTCAGAGTCACTGGTTCCAATTCTGCAATCATTGCTTCATTGACCAGTTCTTCATCTTCAGTGATTGCTAGGAAACACATCATACTCATTCAACCTTATTGACTGTACCCTTTCTCTGGTTGATCTTCTCAACTGTTGATTAGGTGCAGCATTAGGCTGATGATCTTCAACTTCTATCTCCTCTTGATTTGTTTCCTCAAGCATAAGTCTTCTGTTGAGCATTGAGCCTTCAACACTTGTGCCTTCAGTCCAATCCCAACCCCTTTGATTCATCAAACTTGATATCTCTGCTAATCACAACCTTGTTATCTCTAGGTGAGTACAATTTGTAAGCACCAGTGGGATGATAACCTAGCAATATCATTGTGTGACTTCTATCATCAAGTTTTTCTTCTAACCTGATCAGGAACATGTTTGAAGCAAAGTGAGCCAAATATTCTAAAATGACTAACACTTGGTTTCAAACCTGTCCAAGCTTCATGAGGAGTCTTGTCTTGTAACCTCTTTGTAGGACTTCTATTGATGATGTAAACTGCTGTAGAGGCTGCTTCACCCCAAAACTTATGAGGCATATGCTTAGTTTTAAGCATACTTTTGGCCATATTCATGATGCTTCTATTCTTCCTCTCAGCTACACCATTGTGTTGAGGGGTGTAGGGTGCAGTGACTTCATGCTCTATACCTTCATCTTCACAGAATTTTGCAAATTCATGTGAAGTGCATTCACCACCTCCATAAGTTCTCAATTTCTTAACACTAAATCCACTTTGATTTTCAACTAGTGTCTTAAATTTCTTGAACTTGGTAAATACATCACTCTTCTTTTCGATAAGGTAGAGCCAAACATGCCTAGTACAATCATCTATGAATGTCAGAAAATAGCTATTACCTCCAATGGATTTCACCTCAAATGGACCACACACATCTGAGTACACCATTCCTAGCTTCTGAGTTGACTTCATAGGTAATTCATTCTTGAATGAATTTCTGGCCTGATTTGCTGCACAACACTGTTCACACACTTCACTTGGTGCTCTGATCTGAGGCAAGCCATGAACCATCTTCTTGGAATTCAACATGCTTAAACTTTTGAAGTTTAAGTGTCCAAACCTGTGGTGCCATATCCAATTCTCCTCTGTACCAGTAACTGAGGCTAAGCACTTGAAATCAATCACATTGATTTCAACCTTAAAGGTTCTATTGCTTGACAATGGAGCTCTTAGGATTAACCTACCTTTAGCATCATGAATCTTTAATTCTTTATTAGCCATTGTCACTGTATAATCCTTTTCAAGTGATTGACAAAGACTAATCAAATTACTTGTCATGGAAGGAACATACAATACCTCATTGATGAAGGATTCCTGACCATCTTTTCTCTTCACAAGAATTGTCCCCATACATTCATTAGTGATCTGACTGTTATTAGCAAACTTGATATTCCTTCTCACTGAATAATCAAGCTTCAAGAACCACTTCTTGTTGCCAGTCATGTGATTGTTACAGCCAGTGTCAAGATACCACAAGTTGGATTTGTCACTTTCAGTGTTTGTAATTGCCATGAGCAGGGAATCATCAGAGTCACTACCATTTCCCTTTGCCAATTGAGCTTCATCCTTGTCACTTCTCTCAACTTTCTTAGAGTGACACTCTCTAGCATATTGGCCAAGCTTCTGACAATTATAACACTTCACATCCTTCTTATCAATCTTTTTCTTTGAACCTTTCTTGTTACCTTTGCTAGGCTCTGAGTCTTTTAGGTTCTTGCCATCATTCTCTGAATCTTCTTTCTTTTTCTTGTTTTTCCCTTTGGAACCTTTCTGAAATTTTGCCTGCAAAGCTTGATCAATGGCTTTGTTTGAGCTCATCTGCTTGACTCGCAATTCATGTGCCTCCAATGAAGCTTGAAGCTCCTCTATCTTCATAGTAGCCAAATCCTTTGATTCTTCTATTGCTACTACTATGTGATCAAATTTCTCAGTCAAGGTTCTCCAAACCTTCTCAATCTTGGACTTCTCTGACAGAGCTTCACCATTTGACTTCATCAAATTAGTGATACTCAACATTCTTGAAAGATACTCAGCTATCGTTTCTTGATCATTCATCACCAACATTTCATATTGTATCCTTAGAGCTTGCAGCTTGATACCCTTCAGTTTTTCATCACCTCCATAAATCTTTTTCAATGTATCCCAAGCACCTTTAGAAGACTCTTCCTCAATGATCTTCTCAAAGATATTAGGATCCACACACTGATGTATGATGAACAGACCTTTTGCATCCTTTTTCTTCAGCTCGCGATGCAAGGCTCTTGCTGCTTCATCAGCATTTGCAGCCAGGTCTGGTACTCCATCATTCACAGTTTCAAGAACATCTTGAAACCTGAAAATGACCTTCATCTGCGCACACCAACGATCATAGTTTTCACCTTTGAAAACTGGAAGATTTGCAGGAAATTGTGATGAGGTTGTGCAATTGTTCGCCATTGTTTCTTGATCAAAGAATCAATGCAAAACGTGAATCACAACCGGACTCTGTTATACCAATTTGTTGGGACAATGTGATAATTTGGGAGAAATTAGAGAGAATAAAACGAGAGAATTGAGAAGAGAATTAGGGAAAAAGAATAATTGCATTCATCCACAAGGGGCAAAGATAGTTATATACAAAACGGGGGGCTGCTTAGCTACCAAGCCAATGTAACTAACTACCTACAAAAAACGAAAAACTTCCCTAACTGCCAAACTAACTAACTATGACAACTATTCAGAAAACACGTTCTCAGCTTCTGAAGCATCTCAGCTTCTGGAGCACTACAGCTTCTGAAGCACCACAGCTTTTGAAGCTCTGCAGCTTCTGGAGCTCTACAGCTTCTAAAGCTCTGTAGCTTATGAAGCTCTTCACAGCTTCTGAAGCTCTGTTTTCCAAAACATGACTTATTAATTCAACAATAAATGGTATTTTTTTTGTTTTATCTACATTGTTTTATTCGGAAGTAGTTCTATCTAAAACCAAATGTAAATATTTATTGAGAAATGTTATATTGATACTCATTGTGAGACTCCTCTTCTTACCACTTCATTATTAGTTTTTTATTTTTATTTTTTTTGCTTGTATTTCATTTTTGTGCAACACTTATATTGTCTTGTTGCCGATGTTTAACCCTTTCCAACGTTACAGCTTGATCAAAATCGCATGGTTGTGACAATTTTTAATAATTTTGTAAATGAGTTAATCTGATCCAGCCGATTTAATAATCAACGGTTGAAATTCAAAACAATATGAAACTGTATAATTTTGTACTGCAGCAAATCTAATCCGATAAATCGTAAAATCGAGGCCGGTTTGGAATGCCATATTCTTATGGGAAAGTACTTATATTAAATTTTGGATTAATTATCATTACTATTAGTTAGGCGGCACACATAGAGCAATGTGAAGGATCCAATATTGTTATTGGAAAATTAGATCAACTACTTTTCCAGAAAGGAAGGAAAAATATTATATATCAATTGATGTGAAAGTTTGGACTTTTATAAACTAGACTAGATCAACTAAGTTTATTAGAGGTTAGCTTAGGCGTTATTTTTCTGAGGGAAACTCACCAACCATTTTCAACGAAAATGACACTAATATTTTTTAAACTATATTAGTTTTCATCCTAGCTGTCAATAACAATATTCAAATCTTGCTTTAATTGATTAAGATTAATAAAACTAATACACCTACATTGGTGTCAACTGTCTAGAAATTTCTCAATGCAATGTAAGACAACCAAGTCACAAATGAAAAAAGAATGAAATGGAGCAGCTATAGTGATTTTGTTTGAAAAACTTTTCAAACAAAAAAGAAAACTGGGCTACAAGTTAAAAATCTCTACTTTATTGATCAGAAAAATAAAATATAATTTATTATATATTTTTGATTTAACCTCTTTTGAGGTATGGTCGATTTAATTTCTTGCTAAAAAATACCACTTGTGTTCGGAAAAATAAACCTACAAGTTTTTCTTTAGAAAATATATGTAATTCTAAAATAATTACTACTAATAAATTGATCTCAATTTTATTATGTTCTACTCCATTTCATTATATTTTATCAATTCAATCGAAACTAAGGTGCATAAGAATTAAATTCATGTTCAAATGTATTTTTAATTTTCAAATATGGAAAATGCTAAAGATAGTGAAAAATACCAATAGCGAATATCACGTATGCCACTTGTTACAAATAAATTGGCTTGACTTTTCAAACATACCCTTCTGTGTATAGTTATACGATGCTCTGAATTTTGAATTAGAGAGTCCGTGAAACTTCGCAAGATAATATTTTGCTAGAAATAACTTTACTATTCAAATATTGATACTATAAAGACCGACCGGCAATCTAGCATACAATTTTTTCTACAATAATAGTATTGTTTTACACGATCAAAATTATTGGAAGAGTCTCATGGATTAAATCAACATATTAATCATTAAATTATAAACAACTATACAAATAACGTGTGACACGATATTTTCATCCTTATGAAGTTAAGTTAAGAAATTCTCCCACTTATATCAACATAAATTTAAGTAGGACATATGATATGTTCATTGAAAATAGCTGACTTGGAACTATGTGGGGAATGCTGCTGTTACAGATCATCATATCCTAATAAGAAGCCAAACAATTAGGTCCACCTGACACAAATGATTGCATCCTTATATTCCAGAACCTTCCTTCTTGCAGAATCAACATACTATTATTGTTTATTTCTCCCTTGCTCAAACTTGGTTGTCATCAATCATGCTCCTGTGTGTGTGGTGCCAGAAAGATTTCAACCAAGCATCAGACCCTTCAACTACCAAAAACATAAAAATCATTTTATTTTGTTTCAATGTTACCATTTATTTTTAAGGGAAAAATTATATCTTATATTCTTATAGCCACACAGTAAAAATTAGTTTGAAGAATTTGGAATAAGTTTGTCTTTGTCATCTATGAATTACAATCATTCTTTAAATTATGCGTGTCTTAATGTCTAATCTGCATTAGTGTTCAATACTGACACAACATTGATACATATGATTTTGAACTATATTATTTTTTAAAATTTTTATCGGTGTTAATATTTATATTGTGTTCAGTATCCGTGCTTAATAATTGTCATACATGGCAAAAGAAGATATAAGATATCAATTCAAATTTGCTGCAACTGCATTCATAACCGTATGTCCGATTTTAATATTTTTTAAATGAAAAAAATAAATAAAAATGAACCGTCTGAACTTGATCAAACAATCATCGTTGTATCCCGATTGTGGGAATCCTAACTGCTGCAGAGGAGCCATGAAATGAAAAGTGGCATATATATATATATATATATATATATATATTCCTGTAAGAATATACCATGGCAAGATTGATAGTACTAATTGACAAAACAAGAAGACATAGTCACATTGAAATGTGTAGCAGACTCAACTAAAAACAAATGCCAAAAGAATCATTTGTCCATTAGGTTCAAGTGGCTAAAAGTAGATTAGTCAATTTTATACTGCATCAATGATTAGTTATTTTATTTAAGCTATAGTTTATACAACTCAATTATTGATGCTTAAATAAGTAAATATTACTTTTATATTTTTTTCAATTCAAAACAACTCTAACCGGTTTCAACCAAGTTTAATCAACTTGTGTATAGACAAGAGTAGTTGAACTCAATGATGACATTTTGGAAAAAATCAACAAAATGGGACAATTTTTTGTCCAATTTATTCTTCAACTGCACCAAATGTGAAAAAATTATTGTCTTCAATTATTCAACCATTTTTAAAGCAATTGAATGGAATAGGAAAAAAGAAAAAAGTAACAAGTAATAAACAAGCAAAAAATTTGAGCAAATTGTGTTAAAATCAAACTTCTTCTAACAACAGATTAAAAGTTTTGTAATGCATAACTACAATTGAATCTCTAACTTGAAGCTAAAGATTTATGTCTTTATTTCTTTTCCATTTTTAGCCAGCCAAATACAGTACATTCCCTCCGTAGCACAGACACTTCTGATTGAAGTCATATCTGGTGTCCAACACCTACACGACACATGCAGTTACATACTTACATTCAATTTTCTCAAATAACTACCAATGTCAACGTGTGTGTGGTTGGAAGTGTATATGCCTATGTATCTGTGTCTGTGTTTCATAGATTGTCAGCTTATACCTTTAAGAACCCGATAGAGAAGAGAAGCAGCTTTCCGACCTAGCAAGTCCAGAACCATGAATTTCTCTACTAGTCTTGTTAATTGGACTACTTGGTGTGGACCTAACCAAACTCCTCCTAAGAATTTGTCTCATAGCTGATATCAAATGAACTGCTGGATTTGGAGGAGGACCTGAAGTGTTGAATTTTTTGCAAAAATTCATATGTTTTGTCATTGCTTCTTCTGTACTTACAAGTCTTTCTGACCTTAAAATTTCATCTTTAACAGCTTCACCACATAATCCACAAACCCATTTTCCTTGATACCTTTCTCTGATTCTTTCTATGTATTCTGGTGTGCACTCTTCTGTTAGTCCACAACATTCACATATTGCAAATTCAACTTCATTTTGTGAGACTAGTGTGCTTGTTGATGATTGAGTTTCTGTTGTTGATATAATCATTGGATCACTTATCATTGTTGTAGACATTTTCAATCACCCTATGAACAAAAAAATGAATCAATTTTTTTTCAATGGATATATAAAATTTTCATAAGATAAATATCACATGAACAAAAAACAAAATTTATTGGTAAATTGTGATTCAATCAAGTAAGAAATTAAGACATGAAGGAAAAAATAAAAATAAATTCAACCAATCTGACACGGAATTAAGGTTTATGATTCAAACAATCATGATAACCTTAATTCTGTATCAGATTGATTAAAAAGAACAAAAACATTAACATTTGACTATGATTCTGTGCAATATTAATAATCACGATGCGACTTCAAGCAAAAATTAAAATCTTAATAAAGAACAATTGAATGGAACAGAACTTTATATTAAAAAAAAATGAAAATGAATCATTTAATTTGTAATAAAAACAGAACAATAATTAGACATGATAAAATTAAGAGCTAAGTATATAAAAATAAAAAACAAGTAAAACATTAGATATGATGAAAATTACCAGCAGAAGCAGATCAAAAACAATATCAAATTGGATTCTGAATCTTTCTGAACTTCTGCTTGCTGGGTATATAAGCTTCTGATTCTTATCGTTCCTTTTCCCACTCACCTTCTTCTTCAATCTTTTCTTCTTTTATGCTCAATATCTCAGACATGAAAACCATTATAAAAAAACTTGAGTATAAAAAAAACACACACCCTCTTTTGCTTTCTCCAATCTCTTTACAATAATAATAACAAAAAATTTATATATTTTTTTTGTATGAAAAAAAGAGATATAGCTTTGATGAAGCACAAATCTTGTAAGAAAAACAAACTGATTGTTTTTTTGTTTCTCCACCACAATTGTGCACCCAACTATATATCAAATAATTCTAGTGGGGAATTTAGACTTATAGAGAGAGAGAGAAAGAAAATGTAATGAGAGAGAGGTTCAATGATTGAGGATTTAAGGAGGTGGACTAATGTAATAATCCACATAGGCAATATATTTTGGTAAATATATTAATGCTTTGACACTTTATGATTGGATTGCCAGCTAAGCATGGTGATATTTTGATTCTTTCTTACCCAATATGTGCTGTTTGGATTTATTTTATTCTTAGTGTATCTTTGGTTTCACTTTATATAGAATTGATTTTGGTAGAATTGATTTTAGCATAATTGATTTATGTTTGGATACTTTCATGTAAAAGTGAGTTGAACAAAATATTTAAGTGTAAATGTGTGAGAATCAATTCTAGAAACCAGAAGCTACTATTTCTAGTTTCAAGTAGAATCAATTCTTGAGGCAGAATCAATTCTAATTTTGAGAAACCAAACAAGTCAGAATCAATTCCACACATCAAGAATCAATTCTAGCTCTTCTAGAATTGAAACCAAACAAACACTTAAATCGTAATATATAAATATAATAATATTATTCCCCTATATAGTTGTTATTGGAATATTAGTTTGGAAAATGTTTGGTGGACACTTGATATGCCTTATTGGTGTATACACTTTAAAAGAGAAAAAGATAAATATATATGCGATGGAAAAATATATTTTCTTCGATTTCAAATAGAAATAAAAAGTAATATTTTAGATTTATTGGATAATCAATAAATGTGTTATATATTTTTGGAATATTAGTTTGGAAAATGTTTGGTGGACACCCGATATGCGATATTGGTGTATACACTTTGGAAGAGAAAAAGATAAATATGTTTGCAATGAAAAAATATACTTTCTTCAATTTCAAATAGAAACAAAAAGAAATATTTTAAATTTACTGGATAATCATTGAATGTGTTATATATTTTAGACCTGATTCATTGATATAAAAATGAGCCATCAAAATATTTAATTATATCGGGGAAAAACTGTTTTATTTAAAATATATATTCTAATTTATAAATGTTTAATTTACGGGAGGGTCCTAAATTTTATTAAATAATAAATCAAAAAAATTACTAGAAGTACATGCATATGGTATAAATAAAATATTGGAGAGTTACAAGTAAAATTCGACAAAATCATCCCAATTAAGCATGTTTTTATAAAGTAAAATAAATAATCCATTAGTGTGAACAAACAAGAGAGAGAACTAAAAAAAGTCTAAATATGCTACTTGACCATTCATTAACGAAAGTATATTTATTTATGAAGCAATGCTTAGGTGGCGTGAAGAATATAATACAACTCCAGGTAGGCGTACACAACTAACAAGATTTCATCGTAACGTTTTATTAATATAAAGAAAATTAAAAATTCCTCCTAACTAAAGTACTTTCAAATCTTTGATATCTTAATTTTTTTGCACTTATATTATTTTGTGCTAATTGGACATATTCTATGCACAACTAAGGAGCTATTTGGAGACCCTAGTTATCTTATTTGGAGAAACTATTAGGAATTAGAGTTATGAGGTTGAGTGTCCTTTCTATTAGGATTAGACGACCACATCATTTTGTTGTTCTGTGTAGTGCAGTTATGATTAAAATGACTATATATGACATGCACAAGTTGTGCGTAGTATTGCACCTTATATGTATTACTATGACCGTTGACTGACAATCGGGAGAGTAAGGTCAACCTCCACATAGACATAGACAAATCATCCACGCTCTAACTTTGAAGTATTGTTGTCCACTTTTAATGAGAATCAAATTCAAATGATTGTACGTTCAATTTTGCCAATGAAACGCATTCCAACGTCTAATGATACACCGCAATACATCGATTAATTAAAATCATCCATGAACTATCATAAATAAATTTGTACGTCTATATCGTCTGGTTGATCAAAGTTAACCATATAGAATCGATTATCATTATTCATGATATGTTGAATTCACCTTGTAGTTTCCAAATTTTCTACACACATATACATTGTGTTGTATCCTATATTTTTCCCCATATAATTTACCTTATTATAATTCACGTATCATATGCCTGCATGATTGTGTCGAATTATAGCTAGTGGAAACTCCCAAACAATATATATAAATGCTATGACTTGATTTAGCGCATATCAAAGTAATATTTAACCTAATATAGAAGAAGGGATCTTAAAATAAAAATACACACTTTAATTTCACAAAATACTAGGTATAGTAGTAAAGATATATACAATATTTATAATGCACAAGAAAATTGTGAAAGGGAACCGCATAAAGAAGAAAAAATAAAGTAAAGGGTAGGGAAGGCAGAATATTCTTATGGCTGATAAGATTAGTCTCAAGGTTCTCAATCTATAGAGTATGAAGGTAAGTAAGTATTCTTATTCCAAAATGGAACAAATCTAAAGTCCAAGCAGAGACGGAAAGTTGTGAGCTCTATTATTTAGCAATGAAAAATCCAAGAGCTAGGAGGAATAATAATTTTCTCTACCCTAGCTAGTTTTCTTTGCTAATTTAACTTTTTAGTATAGGGATTATTACTACACTTTATCGACCATATATAATTGAACTATTGAAGTTTTTATTAAGTACCATTTGTGACATATTTTTACTTGGTAGTTTTATATATATGATTATCAACAACAATAGTTTTTGTTAGCTTTTTTAAAAAAACGAAATTTTATAATTTTAATTTTTAGTTTTTTTAATACAAAAAGAAATTCTTCATTTATTTTGTTATGGCTCATAAATCAATCCATTTTATTTTTTTGGTCTACTAAATCAATCCATTTAACCACAAACTAATGCATATTATAGACTTCATATAAAAAAATATGCATATAATAGACTTAATTAAACCAATACATCACAATTTATTATTTTTTGCAGATATGGGATATACGGATCATGTGAGGGCCAATGTCAATGTTTCAAAATATGAAATTTCGAAGCCTTTAATAATTATTAGTTGTTGGGTTGGGTTTTGTTTGCAATGTGCAATGCTTCCTACGCAACAACTTGTTTCATGGCCCCTACTTTATTTCCCATCTTGATATAAATGTATCAAAGAACCAACAATTAAAAACAAACAACTGGTAAGATAGAAAGACGCGAATATGTATATTGTATATATACTCTTTTGGAGGTAGTGATTTTAATTCCTTGTGGATGGATGATCATATTTTGATCTTATAGGTATTAGATATGTGTTGTGAATATAGTTTTTCTTTTTAGTTTCCGCAGGACTTAAGAGATTGCTAGAACTAGTCATGACTATTTGGAGGTCCGATTTAAATATTAAAAATGAACATTTAATAAAAAATTAAAAGAAATTATTCTCTATTTAAATTATTTTTTTTATTTGATTGAATTTTTTTCCCAAATATATGATATTTTATGAATATTGGTAATATTTAACTATTATTATAAGATCTCAAAATTAATCTATCGAATACGTATAATATTTTATAAAAACTAACAATATATAATTATTATTATAGGACCTTAAAATTTTGAATTGAGACCTCCAAAATTTTGAGGCTCGATGTCGTCGCACTTGCTGCACCCCCACGGGGCCGGCCCCGGAGATTGATTTAATTGTGCATATACTCGATTTAGACCCAAAAATTAAATTACACATGAGATGATCCAACGCAAAAATAAAATTACACGACGGTCCATTCCTTCTAATATATGAACTATCAAATTATAATTTTTGTGAGAATAACTTAGTTGGTACTATTTTTTTGAACGAAATATATATTATTATTAAAACGCATGTCTTTGCATAAGACGGACATAAACTTCTGATCTCGAATAAAAAATGATCGGCTTGTCAAAATCCAAAAAACAATTTCTTGAATCAAAAGTTGATAAGAATATTATTTTTTATATGTAAGAGTAAAGATTTGAACCTCTAAGCACTCTACTTATTCTCTTTTAAAAAGGTAGATTTTAGGCTTTTAGTCACTAACTACAACAATTTCTTTTTTACCATTTTGATATGTGCCACAATCTTATTTCCATTTATATAAAATAAAGAAGAAAGATGAATCCTTGTCCTGACCATGTCTCATTCAAACTCAAATCGCATTAGGTTCTGTACACAAAACTAGCAATTAATGAATGGACCAAACATTGCCATGCTATGCTAATGAATTGATACTGTATCTATATAGTTTTTCCATTTTCCACTAACCAGCAGTTATGATAAGGACTTCGACTTGGACATTTTCACACCCCATTTGTCCTTGTGCCCAAATTTGTATATATTGAGAGACAAACTCACACATGTGTTATTATAAATTTTCCTTGTTTGTGGATCTTTCATTTAATTTCGAATTAAATATTAATTCAACAAAGCAAATTCAGATATATAAATATATGTGTCAGGTTGACTTTAATGCATTGAGTTTATGGTGTGAGAACATATAGCATATATAGTTCATGGCTAGGACATCTTATGTTCAAACCAATATAGGACATGTCATGTGTGAAACGGATTTGGATTCTCTTCAATTTTTTTTTTAATGTTTTTTTTTAATGTGATCTTAACCATTTATTTGCTTATTTTGTCTCTCTTCTTAAGTATTATTTTATTCTTTAAAGTTTAACAATCATTGAATTAAAAAAAGGAGAGAAAACATTGGAGAGAAAATTGGAGAGGATCCAAATCCGTGTGAAACCATGCATTTTTGTTGCCAAAATATTATATTTATGTGTGTTTGATGATCAACACGTCTTTTATGTGGCCCCGTTTAATTTCTTCAACTTTTGAACTTAAACCAATTAAAAAAATTATATTAACTGGTATTTCTAAAATAGTGAGATAATTTTGAATTTTGTATTTTATCTTTTTAAAATATAAAAAAATATTTTTCAATATAGATTTTACCTTTTTAAATTTTTTTATTAGAGCATCAGAGTCCAGTTATAATGATCCCTCTATTAATCATTCTTTAAAATTGTTTTTACACTGACAGTGAATCATAACCATTCGATGTTCACAAACATTTGACTTGATTGAAAACTACCTATAAAGTAGTGGGCATGAATGGTTATGATGTGCTGATGGTGTAATATATTTTACACTGTCAGTGCACCACAATTAAACTCTTAAAATTATATGTGTGAACATTTCCAAACCCAATTATTAATCGCCCTACCCCCTAATTAAATTTTTTTTAATAATAAAAATTCAAGTGTGGAACCCAGTTTAATTAATTTAATAATTCTATAAATATAAACCAATTTACAAATAGTCCTTCCAAATTATATATTCACAAAAAGAGGGACCATTACCAACATCTGTCACAAGAATAATAATTGTGGGACTAATCAATGTATGTGATTTTATAATCGTAAAGATTTATACTTTTTAAATGGCTAAGAATACAAAATGAGTTTCACATTTTTTTTTTCTTACTCAAAATGAGTGTTTCTTTCTTTTTTTAATTCAAAGAGCCTAGCTAGCAGCAAGAAAAAATGTATGCCTTGGTTTGGAATTTCTTTGGTTCTTTTCAATGGGGAGTTGTTCCTCATATTACTCAATTTAGCGGCTCTTATAATTTGGTTTAATTTCTAATTTTATTTGGATTGTGTGTTGTTGGTTCATTTGAAAATCTCGTAATTACTACTTATTTAAGAATAAGGACAAAATTTACATATATTATTATATGTGCATTTCTTACTGTTCCTCTCACAAAGAGGTAGTTTCTTAATTGAAAAACATTTTTCTTTTATTTATTTTTAATTAAAAACACAAAAAAATCACCTCTTTGTAAGTGGAAAAGTAAGAAATGCACCTATAAGTACAAGAAAAATTCAAATGGTGGACCATTCATGAAAAACCCTATAACGAGTACGAATTTTACAAAATCCACCGTTGGATTGAAAGTTTATATCATATAGATCATCTATAGAAAATTTTAGAAAAATTGAAAATCATTTGATATGTTATTGAGATCCATCAAGATTAACGGTTTATTAAATACTGTAAATCTTTATAAATCCCAATAAAATATCAAATGATTTTCAATTTTTTTAAAATTTTTTATGGATGCTCTATATGATATAAACTTTCAATCTATCAATAAATTTTGTAAAATTTATATTCGGTAGATCACTTGTCCACGGTGGACCACTTATGAAGGTGGTCCACCGCAATGCATGTAAGTTTTGTCAAAATTGTTTCTATTGAATAAAACTGTTCTACTTTTATCAAATATTTCATTAAAATTTTGTATTCAAATATTTATGAAGTTTTTCAGTTATTGATTTTTCATGTTTAATTGTTTATGAGGTGAATATTTTTTTTATTTTTTATTTTTGACAAAATGAAGTGAATAGTTTTAAAATTGATATTATTGTAATATTACAAGGATATAAAGGTAAATTAATTTTGAAATCTCTCTCCTCCCCTTGCGAACCAAATATATATTTAATCAAAATATCTTCTCTTCCCTTTTTTAAACCAAATACATAGGTAATTAAAATCTCTCCTCTCCTTTTCCCTTCCCCTTCCCTCTCCTCTATTAAAATCACTCATCTTCCCTCTGTTGAATCAAACAAACCCTAAAACTAAGAATTATTAGAAATAAAGTAGTTTCTCTCACTTTATTTAAAGTGAATCAATTAATATTAGGGTAACAAAGTGTTACGCGATTAACCGATCGTTAGTTGGTTCAGTGGTGATTGACATTGAACTTGGTAGAGAGAACCACAGTTCAATCCCCCACAACTACAAATTGGAGGGGGTTGAAACCACTCGATGTCAGAACTGACCTCCGAACCAATCTATTAGACAATTACGCGTACAACTAGTTCTTCTATTAATTGGACTTTCATTTTTTATGCCAAGACTCCGTTTGAATTGATAAAATATAATGAAATGGAGCGGAGCGGAGCAGAATAAAGTATAGTGAAATGGGATGAAGCGGAATGGAATAAGTATTTTGTTCCATTGTTTGGATATTTTTAAAAGGAGAAGAACAAAATTGATAGTAAGTGGTGGTATAATATGAAATTCATTACATCTTATTCAGTTATTATTTTTTAAATCCAAACAATGGAACATTTTTTTTTAAGAAAACAATGAAACATTATTATATTACATTTCGCTCCACTCTATTCCGTCATATTTCATCAATTCAAACGGAGTCTTAATTAAAAAAAGGGTTAAATAGTGGTTACCCCCTGCAAAGTATGTCGGTTTTGGAATACCCCCTGTAAGTTTTTTTTTTTAAATCCCCCCCTTTCATTGTAGAGATTCTTTGGATTTCCCCCTTGGAGTACCATCTGGGCAAAGAATCTCCACGTTTCACCTACGTGGCGCCTCCACGTGAATTTTTTTTAATTTTTAATTATTTTTTTGCCACGTGGCAATAAAAAATTAAAAAAAAAAACACAATGAAAAAAAAAAATTTAAAAAACTTATTAGTATTTACTAAAAATTTTAAAAAATAGAAAAATAAAAGAAAAACAATCAAAACATAATTAATTTATTTTATAAAAATTCTAAGAATCAAAGAACTTAAAAGAAAAAAATTAAAGAAGTTAAAAAATCAAAGAAGCTAAAAAAAATTCTAAAAATTAAATTAAAGAAGGTGTAAATTTAAAAGAAAATCAAAGAAATTAAAAATTTAAAAAGTTAAAAAATCAAAGGTGTTGAAATTACTTCCATCTTCTTTCTTTTTACAATTTTCTTTCTCTTCTCAAACAAACCAACCCAACAAATAGAAACTTTGTTCATCATTCTTCATGGGAGAATTTTTCTTTATTATCACACTCAACCAAAAGGAACCCAGCAAGGGTACCACGCCCAGCACACCCACCGAAAGGCCAAAAAAGAGAAAGACTAAGAGCAAGAAACACATAATCCACCCAATTCATACTTTTGAATCACCCATGCCTTACCCAGAAGAACAGCAACAACACTCACAATTCATACTTGCTTCAATTCCATACTTCATAATCAATTCCCTATTCAAAGTAAAACTCAAAATCAATTTCCTTCACATATCTCAAAGTCATCTTCCTCGGTTTTGCCGCTTTTCTCCTCCTCGTCGGCACCCTCCGTCGTCTTCAATCTCCCTCCTACGCTTTCCTCCCTCACGAAATCAACAACCCCTAATTTTTGTGTCAAAGAATCTGTACCCGGACCCGATTCACGTTGTGCCGTTTGATTGGACGGTATTCTAATTTTTGTGCAGAAAATAACAAATATGAATAGAGAAAGAGAGAGTGAAATCTTTCATAGCTTTGTTGTTTATCCTTATCATTTGATTTGTTGTTCTTGTGTCGTTGATTTTGAGTTTCTGGACTTTATTGTTGTTCATCCTTATCATTTCATAGTTTTGTTGTTCAACAATTCTAGTTTTTGATTTTATCAAAAGAACAGATCTTAATTTGTTGCAGATTTTTCCTTTTTAATTTGATTTACTTATTGTTGATTTATTTACTTTTAATTTTTTATTTTATTTTTTGGATTTATTTTCCCTTTTTGGACTAATTGCAGATCTTTATTTACTCTAGTTTTTGATGATGATGTTCTTCCTGATCTTATTCTTAGTAGCAGATATTTTTTTGTAATATTTTTTAAAATATTTATTTCATTATGATTTTTTATTTTTATACACTTGTTAATTAATAAAAAATACAAGTGGAATTAAAATAAATGAAAAAAAAATAAAAAAGCCAATTTAACATGCCACATAATCATTTTTGTCCGGTCAGCATCTAAATATACATGCCACGTCATAAAAAACATAGATTCCACGCCCAGTTGGCCACTTAGGGGGTAGTGCAAAGAATCTTTAGTATGCAAGGGGGGGATTTTAAAAAAAAAACTTACAGAGGGTATTCCAAAACCGACCTACTTTGCAGGGGGTAACAACTATTTAACCCTTAAAAAAATTAATATTAGTATAACATAATAAGCTTTCATAAAAATTAAATAACAAGGTATATTCTAAAACAAATTCACTATTTTCTTTTATTAATCTGTCTGTTCTGCAAATTTATTTTTAAAAGGTTCAAATTAAAGTTGAAGGTCCATTAGTGATTAAGGAAAAAAATAAGTAAAGAGAGTAAAAAGAAATTACCTCTTGACCAAAAAAAATTACCCTCCTCACAACAGAAAATTGAGAACACGCATATGCAATCACATTTTACTTTCCTAGTTTCACTCTCTCAACATGGATATAAATAATTTTTATGTTATTAATGTTATTTACAATTTAAATTAGAATTAGTCTTTTAAAATTTTGGGTTTTTGTTAAGCATCTATTTTCAACAATTAGGATCAGACCTTCAAATAATCGGAATATTTTTGAAGAGAGACACTATAGTTGTGATTTAGTTAGGAATGATAACATATGACAGAGATTGAACAGATGATATTTTCTTTTTCTCTTTCCCGCCATATAATTTTTTTTGTCATCTCCATCCATATTCCCTACTTCGGAGAGAATTCTTTCCTCATCACCATCCCTGTGGATCTTCACAGTTCTCGTGGAAATCCATCAATATTAAAATCAAATTTCAATTATTTTCATCAAACTTGTAAAAAATATTAAAGTTTAATCCTAAAACAAATAAAAAAATTATGAGATTATTGCGAGTCTTGTGACAATAGTACATATCACATATAAACAAAATTTATACATATATTATATGAAAATATATAAATAAAAATAATATATAATTTACTTGAATATACATATATAAATGTTATTTAATAAACTATTTGGAGATAAAATCTTCGCAAGACGGATGATAAAATTTTGTCTCCATCGCTATGCCTTTTAGAGAAATTTTTTCTCCATTTTCAACCTCACGAGTCTCCAAAGTCCAAACGGAACAATCTCCATGAAAATCCCACATACTGGGATACAATTGATATTCCCAGATTTAGTAACACCTTAGAAAATTTTATAAGAACACTTTATCAAATTAAATTAAACTATATAAAAATAAAATATAAATTAAACTCATAATTGATCAAACGGATTAATTATATTTTATAATTTTTGACAAATTGGATTAATTTATATAACAATTTATCATCATGCCTTACGTTATGTACCACCACGTGATTATTGTGTGTACGCTTTAATAATTGATTAAATAGTGCTTTTTTTAGGGCAAGTAAAAGTATTAATATCATCGTACATAATCATTTACACTTAAAACTAACTTTTTTTGTATATTAGTTAGAGTATCACTTCTACTCCTTTTATCTATATAGCTGATTAATTAAAAAAAAGAAAAATGAATATGTATCAATAATATAAAATAATTTCACATAGTCAATTTACTAATAATCATGTATTCCACCATGTTATTTTACGTACTTCATCATATTTTCTTGATACAACATGACAATATAATTTTGAATCATTCTTATTAGTTATCAGTATAGAATTAATTAAAAAATATTAAATAATTATATATAAATTAAAGAAATATCTGAACAATAAAGATGAAAATACGGAATAGGGACGTATTGAAAGTAACAAGTAACATATAATACAAATTTTAATTAACATAAGACAGCTGCGTCTAATGATCTGATGTAACCATGTAGGTCACACCATTGACATGATCATTTATGTATATTATTATTTTTATTATTTTTTTCTTTTTTCCTTCATGAAGGAGAAGATCAATTATGTAAGTTAAAAGGAAGAAAAAATAATATAAGTATATGGTGATTGACAAAAGAAACGATTGTGATGTATATGTAGTCCATACACTTCTCCATTCATGTTTGTGTAATAACAACAAAGTTTTATTTTTAATTTTGTCAAGTAGTTTAGTGTGGCTAGAATTTCACCTTTTAAAAGTGAATAAGTTGATGTATCAGATTCGAACCAAGATCCATGCATTTTACGTGTAAATGTCCTATCAACTAAACTATGCTCACGGGACATTTTTAATTTTCTTGTTATAGACTATTTAAATATTAAATGGATGTCATTAGTTGGAAAACGACCGATAATTCATTGTAAATAGTGTGGCAGTGGCACTCTTTTGTGTGTAGCTTGTGGATGATGTATATACGTTTTAAAATTAGGTTATTTTGTGTGTGATTCTGTTTATTTTTAAACTGAATATATTTTAAAGTAAATTGAAATTTATTTTTATTTTAAATAGATTTGTTTCAGATTTTAAGCTATGTATTTCTTTATATATAGGGTAAGTTAAACATACTCAATCTTTATTTGTATTAACACGTCGTTGACTTGAAAATTTCACAAGGTAAAATTGATTCTTCCATTAATTTTTTATGGCCAAAACTTAAAAATGAAATTTGTGATTGCAAATGTATGTATACTAAAAATCGTGCACCAGAAAAATTCTCATAAAAGAGAAGTTGTGTCACATTGAACACACTTAAGTATCAAGTTTCCTTACTATAATCTTTCTAAAACAACACTTTTACAATACCACACTTCTTTTATAAATGCAGAAGATCAAACATACAACCACAAAGCATATACTAAGAAAACTTATTCCTAGATTGAACCAAAAAAAAGTTACGTTATTAGTCTTTGAAAAAAAATCAACATAGAGAAAATAAAATAACACAATCAAAAAATAAAAATATAACGTAAAAATCTAAAACTAGAAAAATAAAATAGAATCGTAATCTATTGACAATTAAAAAATAATAGTATATATGTAAAAATTGTACAATAAATAGACTATTATAGTATTATCTCAAATACTTCATAGCATCCGATACATCCAAACTCCCAAAACAAATTACCTAACAACATATCACACCACTTTCCGAAAGAAAAAAAAAAAAAAACTCACCACTTTAAATTTAAAAGTAGTTGATATATTGTTTTCTTAACATAAATTCAATTTAAAGAGCTATAAAATAAAGTGATGTTTTCCAATAAAAAAATCAATTGATGTTTACACTTTTCTGTCCTATGAATTTTCATAAACAAAGTAGTGGATATGGTTTTTTGGTAAACTAAAAGTATCATCCGCACGCAACTGCGGAAATTAATCTATCGAGATAATTGAAATTCATTTAAAAGGTTGACCTCTCCCAATAAATGATTTTTCATACGCATCGACTAGAAATCGAACCAGGACCAAATAGTTAATGGGCCGTAGTGAAGATAGATTTATTTAGCAATATTTATGACATGGTTAGTGGGCAACATGTTACTCCATAATTAAAATTAGACTTTTCCACCAAAAATGTTTAATCAAACTAAATCAATGAGAAGACCCCTTTGATGTGAGGACATGAGACGATTATTGCCATGAAGCATGAACATAGCCTTTATATGATGATAACCACACCCTTAAGCACTAATAATTGCACTCTATTCCTTATCCTGACAATCATAGAAACATTGCATTACTTGTAATAAGAGAATTAATTAAAAGAAATATTGCATTACTAGTAATAAATTATACTTCCTATTTCGTTTTTTTAGAAATATTCACTGTAGCTTGTACCAAAATATATATATATATATATTCACTGTAGCATTTTATTACTAATCTAAGTAATAATCAGTGACAAGTCATCCTTAACATGACATTTTAGTTACATGCGATAAAAATTAAACAGTTTTAATGATTTGATGTTTATGATTGACTGATATTGTAAATCATTTTTAAATTATTGATGCATATAAAATTATAAATTGAATCCACTCCTCACATAGTCACATTTCACTTGCATGGTGCATGCAGTATTGAATGGTTGTGGTCAAACTTTTTACGGGTTAATAATAATGTTAATGGATTCACTTATTTTTAAACTTACATAAAATAATTTAGGTAAAAAAATAAATTTTCATGTTAATTTATAAGTTTTTACTAACGAAAGTTATATATTTATAAGTTATTTTTTATAAACTATCTTCACAAGTTTTATAATAATATAAATTTTTTTTACAAAAATTGTTTCGTGTAAGCTCAAAAATAAGTCAATTAAAACGAAATCCGATCTAAAACCATTTCACTTAAATTAACAAAGCAAAAAAACAAAAGACCATTCATACAAAAAAATTCAACTTCAAGATATCCCTCTTAAAATAAAATAAAAAATATCTCCTAAAATTCAATTTTGGTGTTACAATCATGTCCAAAAATCACTGTGCCACGTCCTTATAACGTGAAATTCAATTGGGAGATCACATGGGAAATAATATTCTCATATCAATCTCAAAAAATCAACAACAAAATTTGGAGCTTTAAGGAATTTAGGGAGAACTTTTCAGTGTATTCATAAAAAAAAAAAAACAAAAAAAAAAGTACCAGAATTATACATCCGGAAAAATATGCCATTCAAAAATACACTTTCAGAAATGTGCATTATTTTTAGAAACGTCGAGTGAAAAGCATGAAAAAAAAGTGATTACTCTTCTCTCCCTCGTGTTGCTCACACAGATATCATACACTACGAGAAGATATCGTCTATGTATGGTGGGATTCAGAACAATGCAAGGAGAAAAAAGAGCAATTACCAAGAAAAGAGTACAAAAATACTAGTACTTAAGGGGAGATATCTTACTTAGACCTCTTTTTGTAAATAATAATTCCTTAAGGAAAATCATATTCTTATTGCTGTGTCAACCTCAAACAATACCTTCCATTAAAGAACACATGTGTATTGCAAGTAATGAATAGATTATGCTATTTTATATGCTTATAGCCATAAGCAAATGGTCCATAGTAGAGTAACAAGTTTTGAGAATCTTTGGTATGAGGTCTTTGTCTCTTAAAACTTTCAATATGAATTGATTACAATTGTTCATGTGAGTTCAATACCAACCTTTAAGTTAGTGAATATAGTTGAAGTACTTAAGTCCCACACACCACCAAACTCATAATGATCATATGAATATGTATGATTCACATGTCAAAGGTAAATATTTTCATTTAGAACAAAAAATCATTTTAACCTTTTACTGCTCAGTTTATCACATCAGCATTTTTATTATTATTTACAGAGAGCTTTGAATCGGGGAACCATTTACAATTTACCTGTCCCCGACCAACATCGATATTAAAACCATCCGGGGATGAGTATAAGAGTGAGTATCAGTGTATTAGGCAGCAGAAATCGCCACCATTTCAGTTCCTCAATGCAGCGCAAGACAAAAACTGCTGTTCCTATGAGACTTGGTTCCGCGCGATCAATGGGACAAAAAACTCCCAATGACATATGTAGTATGGTACAAACATATAAATCTAAATCTGATCATGCTTTTGACTATAACATTACTTCTTGTGTTCTATGATCTTCAATAGATTCTTCCTCGAGTTCTTTAATTAGCCTCTCAATCTGTTTTCTATATATCGGCATGAAGTGATCACTGATCATGGTCTGTGAAAGTCTGAGTTTACTATATAGAGACCTTGAAGTTAGGAAAATCCCAATCTTAGTCTCAATTGGTTCGCTATCGTCCGAACTTGAGGAAGAGGTTCGGCTGCCATCACTTTCAATCTCGGTAGAATCGGAGTGGAGTGTAACAATGTGCATTATCTTTCCTGGAGGGAAAAATCTGTGAACTTCATTAATTTCTGGTGCAGACCTGTTACGGGTTTGCCCTATTACCTCGGTTGTGGCTGCTTCCTCTTCTTCCCTTATCTCCTTCGCCACGTCAGTCTCCTCACCTTCAGGTCTGTCATACAACTCATGCTCAAGTTGTTGCCACAACTCGACTTCACTCATCTGATCTTCATATCTTTCATGGTCCATCATGTTCTCACTGAGATGGAGATCATCGTCGACCTCAGCATCTACGTTACTTTCATTCTCACATTCAATTTCAGTTGACCACTCATCTACAGATGAAGATACAGGAAGGTTCATGCTCTTGGCATTTATTCCCTTCCTTGGCGAAAAAATAAGTGGATCAGAACATTCTGCATTGTCAGAGGCTGAAGATAAAGGGGAATTTCCATCTTCTTTGGAGTTGGAATGAGCTGTGGCTCGGCGACGGGGTCCAATACATGACCAAGAGGTCAGGTTAAGGTTTGGACGTGTCCATGCTGCCTGAGCCATACTCTTGGCCCTTTTCATCACAACCTGCAGTTTTTCAAAATTCAAACAATATAGAGTAAAACAAAACTGTATATGGTTATCGAATAAATGTGTAGTAGTAACACTTTCTGTATAACAAGATTGAACACATCAACCCCTAACTTAAGAAGAGAGTAAACAATACTATTAACAATTCTTGCATGTTGCTATGTCAATGATCAAATGCATTAAAAAAAGTACTTTTTTGACAACTGGATTGCAAAACTAATATATTTTGTTCAACGAATAAAAAGGAGGCCAATTTTTCCCAACAGTGCATGGTTAATTTTCGATGACTACTTATGGAGACAAGAGGGGATTTGATTTTATATAACAGAAGAAAGAGTACCTGGGTGCCATTAGAAACTGGCTGCAACATAGCCCCAGCACCGGCAACTTTTGCTCTAGCACTTGCAATAGATGGGAGGCGAGAACCAAGTGCTGAGGCAGAACGATAGACAGTACTGAGTATTCTTGTTTGCTCAATTTGATTCCTCAAGTCATTTATCCATGCTGATGCTGTCACCTGAAAGTTGAATAAATAATCAATCTCTGAATTAGTATCTCTATCAATGTGATACAGAACACAGACTAAGCACAACCAGTACAACAAAGACGACACAAATGCCGTGAAGACAAATTCATATTTTTCAATCTTACTCATTTAGTGCAATATTACTTGATTTTTCTCATTTTACAAAGGATGCAAAAGACGTTAAATCAATCAGTCATTTTCTTTCAATTTTTCCATTTAACGAAATAAGATCACAAAAACATTTTCCAATACAAGATGCATGTCTGATTGTAGGCAAGAATCACAACCTCAGTACGCAAGTCATCTACAGATGCAGCAGAAAATGTAGGCACCAAATCAGCTCCATTTATAATAGAAGTAATAAAACTAGTGCCTGACTCTGCCAACTCCCATGTCATACAAGCAGCTGCATGATTGACAAGATGTCATTTTCAAGAGAATCACTGTGTAAACTGTAAACTAATATTCGACAAAAAGAAGTCTAGGATACTACCAAATATCCTTTCAATTTGCAAATAAATGAAGAATTATTTAAACAAGAAAATATATCTTCTGCAGTAGGAAACTGACCTGGAGCAAATGTAACGCATGTAGTTACAGACAGTTCCTTTTGCTCTCTTAATACGTATGTTAGAATTGCTGCTGTGCCTCCGCCCAAAGAGTGTCCTACAATCTGCAGAAAACCAGAGAAATATTGTAGCAACAATTTATAAAAAGGAAACAATTCAATCTTCTTTCTATATGAACAAGAAAAGGGCGTGAGAGATCCTTATGGGAATGGGATTAACAAAAATGTGGAAGAAAAACAAGATGACTACGAGAAAATATTACCTTAACTTCATAGTCTGGGTATTTACTAAGTGCATCAAGGAGACAAGGAGTTGCAAGCTTTGCAATCCAACGTGCAGCAGCAACCATTCCACAATGCGCATAGCCTAAAACCAAATCACTAACACCCCCCTCGTGAACTACAGTGTGATGAAATGGTACCACATTTCCTGTAACCGCTGTTAGAGTATCCTTGATACTATGTGTGCCACGAATCAACAATAACAAACGCCTCATCTTGTGATCAACTATGATTGTAAAAGCTGGTTTCAAAATCTGCATGACAAATGAACAAGCAAGTTTACACATATATTGCTTTTTAGAAAACGAAATACAGCTACTGATACGCCAGAAAGTATTAAAACACACAAAAAGGAAAGAAAAAAAAAGAACTCCTCTGTCTAAAATAAAATTGAATTCCACCCTTCGTTATGAAACAGTATGTAAATAATTATCAATTCCATAGTCAGCATAGGAATGCAGATAATGAATATTATAGTTATCCCAAAAATTCAAATAAGACTTACGCCAGCTTTCGCTTCCCGAAGAAGAACATTCTCATCGGTGTAACCAGTTTCTTCTAGAAACGAGGGAAAGGGCTTCTTTGAAAAATGCCAACACAAAGTCAGCAAGTTTAACAGATGCTTAAGTTCAGCAGTAATCTCGGACCCTTTCAGCTGTACACTGTCCTTACCACCAAATACACTGTCAACGTGATAGTTCCCCTGAAGATGTAGAAAAAGAGAAAGCATCAAAATCACATACTCCAAACCAATTTTACATGTCAAAGCTAATGTTCTCTGGATATTAATAGTCTAGTAACTTAAGGTTTCATCTAGATTAGACTATAAAAATACTGATTTATAATTTTAAATTTGTTGGGGTATTATAGTATAATGACTTTTGAAGTATAATTGTTGGGATACGTTTGATAAGTTTCAAGTTCAAATAGTCAAATTTAAATTTTTATTCTTGCTTGTAGGGTCTTTCTGGAAAATCCCAATATTCTTCACCACAGAAGCTACGACTGTGTTACTTTCATAAGAATTCATTCTTATTAGGAATAAATTCCACAATCATACCAATTTTGGAATAGTTGGATTATTTTGGAGGGCACAAAATCCAAACAATCAGATACCTGATTACTGCACTCAAACTGTGGCTTACGCCTCAATATGAAAAGTTTAAACTAGCGCAAAACCAAAATTTCAGAGCAACCTACATATATGTAAAGTTAAGCTGATGAGAGATTCAGCTGTCAGGATTCCAGGCAAATAAATGAATGCAACATTTCCAGGGATGTCATAAAATTAATCGATATTAAAATTTGATTGCCATTTGATTTAGATTAAGATCAATACACAATTCTCCATGACGGGCTATCTGTAAAAGGTCGTTGTTCAAGAGGGGACTCATTTTGTAGATAATTTTAAGCACATTAATTCCTTGATAGAGGAAATAGGAATTATTTCAAGTCATAAAATCCAACGATATATTATAGTATGACAATTACTCATCAAAATAATATTACTAAATACATAAATTAATAAATTATAAACTCAATCCATTGCTGTGATGTCGAGAAAGATTAAAAAAGACAACAGAAACACACAAAATTGTCAATTATTTTTGAGAATGCATTCAAAGGAAATGTTGGATTATTTCTTCAAAGGAGATAAGTTTTGTATTGAGTTGAGATGGCCACTGGTAAGCATTAAATTGAAATCCCAACCACTCACTCATCCATTAATGTTATTTACAGCTACAAAAGTTAACATAATTCACATAGCTTTGGTCAATCGTATACCATCCATTTCTCTTTATCTACCTCAATTGTATTCATCAATGCCAGTAATGTTCAGTTTTTATGCGAATTATGTGAGTAGGGACAATATGCGGGTTACCGCTATCATCAATAGCTCTACCTAAAAAACATGAACTGTATTTGTAATTCAATATCCTACTTAGCACTTAAGTTTTATATATATATCCTATGCTTCAAAAGTTATTAAGGTTAGTAGTTGCAAGCAAAAAACTCCAAAGTTTATCATTCCTTTTTCAGTTACTTCAAAACCAAGGCAACAGCAAAAACCAAAATATGCATTTGTCATTACCTGTCTCTTGAGAAGAAAGCTGATACCAAATGCCAAATCCCCAATAGGCCATTTACCAAGCGTCTCCGAATACGTAAACCTAAGAGTTTCAGATAATGTTGAAATTGTCTCCAACCATGTCGCAGGCGCTTGGATTAACCTATGAGTAACACGAAACCGCACGTCAGTTGGTGCTTCACTACCACTTTCATCACCATCTTCATCAATTGTGGTTTGAGTCTGCAATTTCCTATTCAATGTGTAGTACAATAGAGCTGCTGCACCTGCTGCAGTAGCCATTGTTGCAGTTGCCATGATTAACTTCTCCCTATATAAAAAAATCCCAGGATCAAAAAATTGAAAAATTAAAACTTTTTTAGAAAAACAGATAACAGTGAACAAATTCCAAATAAAATCCAACTTCAAAATTCAAAATCCTTCAATTTTAAATTTCAATTCAATTGTATATCATCAAATCAAACAAAACCCACCAGAAAAAGTTAATCTTTTCTGTGACCCTTTTGATCAATTAAGAAAAAAATTCAGAAAAACAGTGATGAAATTAATTGAGATGATGAACAAAATAAAAAAGGGAACCTGACGAACATGAAGAAACATCGAAACCTAAAACCCTAAAAGTCCAAAAAATTAGGGAAAAATAGAAAAAAAGACAGATAAATCTAATAGAGAAATGAAGGTACCTGATTGATGAATTGAAGTTGGAGGAAGTTGAAAATGGCAAAAATTAGCCTTAGCTTAAAACGGAACCAGAGATTATACCTCAAGCATATGGTTGTTTTTTATATTTTCTGTTACAAAATGTAATTATCTTATAGTAATGTCTGTTTTTTTATATATTATAGTTATAATAATAATTGGTCAAAAAAAAAATTTCAAATAAAGTTGCTCTTGGTCAAAAAAAAATAATTGGTCAAAAATAATTAATTATATTAACTTTTTTTGGTAGAAAAAAATAATTATAATAACTATTCTTTTTACAGTATTATAATATAATAATTTATATTTTGTAATAAGCTTTGCAAAGTTTTGTCAAAAAATAAAAAGAACTTTCTAAAGTTTTCTTTGAATTTAGATGTAGCAATAACATTAAATTAATTATTAAAACAATAAGTTTTTTTCTATATGATGCTTATTTATTATATAAAAAAAGTGTAACACCTTGAAGGACACGTGGGGAATTAAGAGGTATGAGATGAGATGAAATAGGGTGGTACCTTAGTCCTCAAGGTATCTTAGACTACAATTTGGTACCTTAAGATTTCCTTTTTGGGCAACTCTAAGATTTTATACTCCAAAAAAATAATATAATATTCACAAGTAAACACCTACTACATCCTTAGCAACTAAAGTAGGTGGTACACAAAGCAAAGACTAATAATTTGTTTAAAAAAATTCATTAATTACTTAAGTTTTAATTTAATAATTATACAATTTGATTAGTCAATCAATATTTTTATTATTATATTACCAATTGCAAAAGAAAAAAATTGAGATCTAACTAGATTTAATAATTGTAAACACTTTTCTTTTTGATACAATTGTAAACACTTTTTATGGGGAGTATCTCCTATTTGTTCAGTCCTATCAGCTATTTTAAAAATAAAAAAACAATAAAATTGTAGTTGTTTTTATCCAATCCTTTTTTAAGTAGATCATACACCTCTTAAAATAACTACATAAAAAGAATTGAATAAACAATATATAATAAAAAAAATGAACATTTTAATAATACTTAAAATTATCTTTAAAAATGGTAATAATAATACGAAACATACATGTTTTAAATAAATTTAAACTATATATATATTTAAATTATGCCACTAATGACACACTTCAATTATTTGATTCCACAACATTAATAAGCATACACAAAAATACGAAAAGCAAAGTTTACCCCACAATTTCCAAGTAGGAAAAATTGTGGAAACAACATTATTCAATAATACAACCAAAAGAAGGGGAAAAAACTTAGAAGGGAAAAAAACTTAGTACATGAAACTTCAACCATAACAATAACACATTGAATTCATTCGTGATCAACTATATCGGTGGTTCTTCGATAAATATTTTATTTGAAAAAGAACAGAAAGAAACTAAAATATTCAAATTTGGAATCTTCGCACTCCAATTTTGACCAAACAACCACCAATATTCAAGTTCTAAGACAACATAGAAAGACGATAATCAATCAATGAGTACGCTTGCATATAGTGAAACCGTCACCAATTGAAACAAGAGAAATTTCAACGCGAGAATCACTTGCAATTGCTTTGTTGAAAGCAAGTGCGTGTTGTCTTATTTTTCTCAAAGGACCTGGAACAAGCTCTTCAGACAATGCAACAATTCCACCCCAAAGAGTATTATCATAGATAATTAATCCACCAATCTTAATCAGATTAATAAGTCTCTCGTGATATTTCCAATAATTTTCTTTATCAGCATCAACAAAGGCAAAGTCGAAATTTCCATCATTTGAAGGTTGCACCATGTACATAGCAACATAAAATCACTAGTTATTAAAGATATATACTTAGCAGGATTTGAACTATGATACACTTATTTATTCGCTTTAAAAGGTGGTCTTCTAACCACTAAATTATCTGACAGAAAAAAAACTATATATGTACACAATTGACAGCTATAATAAAAACAAATAAAAATGATTAGTAAAAATGGTAAAATTACCAATATAAAATTGAACTTCATCTCTAATTCTTTTCTTTTTTTTTTGGTAAAATTTCATCTCCAATTCTATCATTGAGTAATATTTATTAAAGTCAGTAATATTAGAGATGAATTTTTTTATCTGTAATTTATTTTTTTATAAAAAAACTCAAAGTCATGATTTTAATTTGTGGTATGCAAACACAATTGCAGCCGTAATATAAAAAATTATGAAATATTAATAATTATATCGTAAACACAATTTTTTACAACATCAACCACATTTTGCCTCAATATAAAAATTTGAAGTCTAACAGCAATTGTAATTTAAAATCAAATTAACATAAACAAGTTTTAGGCAAAGAATCATGAATGCTCACATCTTCTAAGAGTTTTTCAAGAACAGGTAAAGCTTCAGACTCTATAAAGTCAATCTTGTGTTCTACACCAGCTTTTTTAATGAATGGAAGTCCAACTTCATAAGCCTTTCTGTCTGGACCCACAGCTATAATCTACAACAAAAAATACAATGAAATTAAATGTGTTAAAATTGGGCCAAATCTCACCTTGACATTGTGGATAAAAAATTTGGAAGAGTGAATTATTTTTAATTAATGTGAAACTAATGATCATTTTATAATTGTTTCTAAAATACTATATGTGATTTCGGTTTTTGAAATTATAAAATCAAACTCTTAACACTAAATTTGGACTTCGCACTTCAAAGGCATTGTCGTTGTAAAAGAAAATCATAGTACTAATAAAATGAATTAATTACAAAAATAAAATCCTCTGATTTTCAGGATAAGAGACTCTTGTACTTTTAAAGTTTAGCTTGAAAGTAAACAAAGTCCGATAACCAATTATTTCCACTAAAAATAAAAATTTAAATTCTTTCAAATAATTCGTCCATCTAAATCCTAACACTATCTGTAATTAAGTGTTAGCAAATATAAAATTATTTTACAAACATTTCCATCATCAGGAATAGCAAGTGCAGTGAGGAGAAGAGAATATCCAGTAAAAACTCCAACTTCAATTGTCTTCTTAGCTTTCAACAACTTCAAGAGTATGGCCATTAGCTGACCAACATCAGGTGCAGTGCTCATGAAACCCCCGAATATTTGACAATAACATTACAATAAAATTAATTGCATTATAATATTTGAGATGGTAACCACACAGTATGAAACGAAAGTTTCTCTCCCCGCCCCCTGTCGTTCGTTTTCACCCCCCAGAAATCCAATTTTACCCTCGAAAAATTCGGTAAATGCATACCAAAGTTTGTCGATATTGAAAAACAGGGGTTTTACATCGTTAAAAACTTCGGTACGCGTTTACCGAAGTTTTTTTTCAAGGTTAAAAATGAAAACCCAGGGGGTGAAAAAGAAAGACGGAGGGTGGGGAGAGAAACCTTCGTATGAAACACTATGTAAAATGAAATGCATAGCCTACCCTAGATCCAAAAAAACCCAATGCTCTAGGGTTAAAACTTAGGAAAAAGGCCTTCAAATAAAACCAAAAAAAGAAGAAATCAATAATTTATAGATTTACAATTTGACTTCGTGTATGTTTGGTTCTGCAGTGAGTAGAATTGATTTTGACATAATTTATTATGTAAAATTGATTCTGATCCAAATTGATTTATGTTTGGATATATTCATGTAAAAGTGAGTTGGACAAAAAAATTGAGTGTAAAAATCAATTCTAGAATCAGAAGCTACGATTTATAGCTTTAAGTAGAATCAATTCTGGAAGCAGAATCAATTATGTTTTTCATAAACCAAACAAGCCCGGATCAATTCTACACGTTTAGAATCAATTCTGGCAACTCCAGAATTGAAACCAAGCACACACTTCTTCTTTTTGCGCCTCTAGAGATGCAAAAATACTCTCCAGGCCCGGCCTTGAGGGTAGGCAATGGGTGCGACGGCCTGAGGCCAAATATTTTAAGGGGCCCAAATTTTTTTATATACCTACATACTAATTCAAAAAAAAAAAATAATAATACTTAAAAGAAAAAAAAATATGATTAGACCAAGGAAATATGTGTAGGATTACTAAAGAAAATATAATCAAGGGGCCCAATTGGTAGAAAATATGATTAGGTATAATTAGTAGGATTATTAAAGACTAATTAGGCGGGAGTTTGATTAATGCACTAGAAAGTTTTGAATTTTTGCTTGGTATGATTATTTGGTACGCCATTTTATTTGCTATTCATATGGTCAGTAAAAAGTTGCAATCTAAGTCTATGTGCATTGATGCCACTTGAGATCATCAATGTCACAAGAAAGATTGAACGGTTTGGCAACTTTGTCAATTGAGAAAGATATGTTAGCGAACATTTATGTTGATGGGCTTATAAATGATTTTGCATATCAAAATGCTCGAAGAAATCACTTCTTATGAATTTTTAAATACTTTTTTTATATATATATTTTGTAAAATTTATTATGTATTAATGCTATATATATTGAATGAAAGAGTTTTTTTTTTTATGTTTGGCCTAAGGCCCATAAAATGTCAGGAACGGGACTGATACTTTCCTTGCTACTTAAGTAGTGAAACCAAAGAGCACATAAGATGAGACGTAATTTATCCCTTCAAAATTCGGAGCATTTACATATACAACATTAAATGGTTATAAAGTGAGATGTAATTTATCCCTTCAAAATTCGGAGTATTTACATATCAACCGATGAAATTAAGTCATATAAATAGATTTACAAGTGATACCTTTCATTTATTGATGTGTAAATGCCTTCAAATTATAAAAATATAGTTTAAAAAAATAAAAAATAAAAACACACTTACACACACATATATATATATATATATATATATATATATATATATATATATATTACGTACATAGGGTGACTTGAAGTGACATTTCTTATCTCTTTGAGAGTTTCATGTTCTCGTGGATAAATGTTGCTTTCCAATATATACTGACAAAAAAATTTGGTTAATTTAACAATTTCTAAAATTGAAGCTAAATAAGAAAAATATATGACAAAAAAAGGACCCCACGAACCTTGGTCAAATTCTCACTCTGCAATATACTTGGCAGGTTTAACTTGGGTAAGTTTTCCATTTCTCTCAATATTTTAGACTTACAAAACTTGGCTAGCTTCAACCATTTTAAAGAGAGTTTATTAACAGTGAAACTTCCACATGCTGCAACCTACTAGTCTCCTCCTATCTATCTACTAATATAAGAAAGGTAGATGCTATATACTGTATAACAAAAGAGTAGGGACTTTTCACAAAAGGGGTTTTAATGGTTAATTATTGGTTGCCATTAAATTTAGAGATTATTTTATACAGATTTAATTTTGAAGAAAATCTAAACCTATTTTTATTTGTTTACAATTATAAAATTCTATTTCCTTCCGTTAACTTTAGTTTTCACATGGTCTGTGATTTTCTAAAAAAGAATAATAATGTTTTTTTTCCTGTAAAATTGGTGAATTTAGGTTTTAATCTCTGTAAAAAAAAATTCTTCCGTTTTGCCCTTGTAATTTCAAATTGCTTAGGTATTTTAGTCTTTAATATATATGACCATGTTAATTATACAAATTACTTAGGTTTGGTTCATGTAATTTGTACGAATTTTAGTTTACATCCCTGTGATTTTTGTAAAATTTGGTTTTCGTTCCTGTAATTTGTGTGAATTGCATTTGTTTTAGCTTTTTAAAAATGAATTTTTATAGTGTATTGTATGTTTTAAAAAAAATTTAACAAATATTTTTTTTATAAAAGCTTCAAATAAAAAATTGGTTTGAATAGCTTTTTTTAAAATGTCGTTTTAAGTATTTCATTATAAAAAATTTTTGGATCATAAAATTTCAAAAAAATCTCTAAAAAAAATATTTCAAATTGCTTTTCATAAAAATAATTTTTTAGAGATAGATTTTTTTAAAAAATAAAATAAAATGTTGAATGAATGATAGAATTTAGAAAAGTGTTAGAAATAATATAAAACCATTGATGTGCCAAATCCTAACAACTTAAAATTTTGGGATAATTGGTTAATTGACAAGCTATCATAGCTTCTATAACTAAGTGGTCTAGGGTTCGATTCCCGCTCCCCTCACTTTCTAATTAAAAGTTTTCTAATTAAAAGTGAAATTTAAGTATATGGTAGGTGGGTCTATACATTATCCACGCTTCAAGCCCAAGTGGACTCTTGCGTGAGGGGGCGTGTTAGAAATAATATAAAAGATGTGCCAAATCCTAACATCTTAAACTTTTGGGATAATTGGTTAATTGACAAAAAGTATAGATTTTATTTTTATTTTTTTAAAACACAGTGTAGATTTTTAAATATATAATCAATGGCCTTTAGATAAATGGCTGTTTATTTATAAGGACATGTTGCATCAAAGTCATGCAACTCCATGCAAGAAGTGTTCTTTAAATCTTAAAGGACAAACACCAATCTATAAGATACTGTCGTTGTAATTGCTCTACAGTCTACACAATTGTTGCAAAGTCAAACACGACTTGCTACGAATACATTTAGACAGTGTCTGTATATAAAGTTTATATTTATAAAATAAATTAAGAGCATGATATTAATAAGAATAGTGTTATTTGAACATAAAAAAAATTGTTTCATATAGACAATTTTTTTTTTATTTGCACAAAAATCGAAGCAGCCAAAAAGTAAATAAAAAATAGCAAAAAGGTGGTGGATCCCATATTTTGTTGTTGTCGAACAACTATTTAGTTGTCAAAAATAATATTAATGTATTGGATAAATAGTATTTGGGATACTTATTAAGTATAGAGAAATGTTATATATACAATTTATTTTTTACAACTTACAACTTTTAATAACTGTTCATATATACATACATGAATTTATTTTTGTTTTTCATTTCCTTTTATCTTTCCTTTACCTTCTCTTCTTCGATGCACCAAGCCACCAACAGTCACCATCTCTCTCACCGGCACCCACCAGCAGTCATCACCTCCATCGTTGAACCCGCGACCATCGTTATCCTCCATCACCGACCACCACTTCTACCACCGTCAACGTCCAAGATATGTGTTGTCGCCTACTCTCTTCCCCGGCACTCCCTCATTGTTTCAACAACGTAGATACGGCGCCGTCGGCGTGAATCTAATTCAAACGGTGACGGCGACAATGTGGTGACGATAAATGTTGATAATGATGCGACGACGATCAACATTGTTGTGTAATTAGTTTTTCGGTGAGGATAAGGATGACACAGTGAGAGAGCAGCTTGCGTAGCAGAATGAAGAAGATGGAAAAGTGGGAGGAGGTTCTGCAACTTGCGTGACTGTGGTGAGAGAAAGATTTTTTTCTTTTTTTGATTTTTTATGAGGTGCAATGACAAAATTACTCCCCTAGTTGTAATATTTTGTATAGAAATATTTGTATGAATAACATTTTTGATGAATATAAAATAGTATTTATACAAAGTTGTATGTATTGTTGTAAAGAAAAGTTTGTATATATAACATTTCTGTTAAGTATATCAAAAAATAAAATAAAAGTAAAAAAAAAAGTTTTATATTGAGAAGACAATTTTCTCATTTTTAAAGTACTAAATACATACATTTTGAGACAAATTTTTCATATTAGTTATATATTTAATATTCCAAAAATACTGTTTAACATTTTTCTAAAGGAAAATGCTTGATGTTACGATAAGATCAAAACAAGAAACACACGAACAATCTGGTCCTTTTATTTTAAGCAAGGCATGGCCATGATTTCCTTATTTTACGGAGTTGATAGATCACATGACCACCACATACCCTTCTTGCATTTCTTGGTCTGATTTATTCGTAAAGAATAGCAATGCTGTTTTCTAAATTAAACCAAAATCAAATTTAACAGTTAAGCTCAATTCGTAAGTTATCGTGCAATCAGTCTTTCGTACTAATAATGTTATTTTCATTGCTCTTGGAGGGACATGATCGAGTGACTTTATTGCACAAACATCCAACTACATGTGGTCCAATGAAATTAATTTCTTAAAATTAAAGTGAATATCCTACTTAATATAAGTGACTAAATTAATAAGTCACAAAAGAAAATGTGACTAATTAATAGTACTTCTTATGGCAAGAGAGTTAGTGCTCATCCGATATATGTCAAATTGAGTGGATTATACAGTGGACATGTTCTAAATGATACACGATTAAGTATAAATGGTTAATGAATTTTGCTAGGATAAATTCGAGTTCGATTTATAATAAAAATAATTTTTTATTAAACTTACCCCTGAATCTGAACTTTGTATTATTGGATTGGATCCCTTTACCTTAAAAATAATAGCAAAAATTTAGACACAATTATCACTTGCTAGAACACATGGACTGTCATAGGGATGGTGAAAAAACTCAAACCCGATAGACTCACCCGAATTCAAACTCAAATCAACGGACGAAACCCGAGTTGACTGAGTTTGAGTTCGGATGACACCCGAATATATAGGTGTGGGTTTGGGTTCAAGTGCCCAAAGTTTTAGTTTCTTCAAATCCTTATTTTCCAAACCATGTATAACCACTCTCATTTTCAACATCTACTAATTTTATTGTGAAAGCATATGTAGATATCTCTACCTCCTTCATAACGGAACCACCAACAAATCAAAATCAACCACACGTAACAATTTTATCATTCAGATCTCATGTTTAAAGATTGTCTATATTCATCAAACAAATATCTTTACTCATAAAAAAAGTGACTAATTCATCAACAATTTTTCTAACCCTATTATATCAAAAAATCATACCAACCGCCAAGAGTCTCACATTGGATATATCAAAAGACTCAATTAGTACTTAAGCCATGGGGCTCTTTCACTTATTAGACTAATTTTTTAGGTTGGATTCTCATCATGTCGTGTCAGAATTGTATTTTTTGATGGATTGGAACCATGGTTTGAAATAGTATTTTCTTGTAGAAGGGATGAAATGGAGATGGGGCTACAAATGTGTTGTTTATGGATGATGGGAAAAATGAAGGAGTGTAGTTGAAATAATCCATGCAAGAGTTTGATATTCAAAAATGAAAGCATCAATTAATAAAATTTAAGCATATGAGACGACCTCAACCCAAAAGACTAATTCAATATATGAAAGAGTAGTAAAATCATAGAGGTTGATTTAGTTAATATTTAGCGGGCCTTTTTGTCTTTGAATTGTTTAATTTTACTTTATTGATTTTAAGCCATTTTATCCTACAATGCTTATATAATACACGTAAATCTTTGGTCACATTTAGAGAAAATCAATAAAAAATATTTATCATCTATCTCATTTTTAATAACTTTAATATTTTTTTTTTAGTTTTCCACAGTTGTTTGGGTTTTAGCTTTCGAAGCTTATCAATAATATAATGTTATTAATAAACTTCGAATGCACATATATTCAACAAACTCAAATTAATTAAAATAAAAAACAGAGAAATTATCTCAAATATTTATATTTTAATCCAAAAACAAATATTTATTCCTAACTTTATATAGCACACTAGGTTGGTGGTCTCAAAATTGATTTAATGGGTCGTTAAGTGTGTGATATTGTGGTGGTTTGGGATTTTGTTGTGGACCATTAGTGGATTCTATTCTATCATATCTCAGTAGCCTTGGTTTCCGGCAACTCCCATTGAGCATCACCTTTTATGGAACAATTTAAAAACCTTTACTTATTTTACCCAACAACCAGAATCTCCAAGAAATGTAGAGTTGGTTCAACTCATGAAATATTCCTGCATCGCATCTACTTAAAAGGTGAGTAAATTTTAATTAAAATCTCTATAGATTAACATTTGACAGGTATTTTATACCTTTAAAATGTCCTTCATAGTAAATTCACTCTCGCGGAAATTTTACTTTTCACCTCTGTAATATTACGGTTGATATATCATAATCATGTGATTTACTGTAATTTTATAAAAATTCTAGAGTGTAGTTTTTGTAAAATTACAGTGAGAATTCAATATAAACTATAGAAATAGATTTTTTAGGTCTCATATATAAATAAAAATTGATCTTTTAAGTTACTGAAAAAAAAAATGAGATGTCTACTCTAAATACATGCATTATTCTCATATTTGATGCAAATAATCTTTTTTGCCCTGTTTTGTACTGTAAAAGTAAGAAAATATTATTTAGTAAGAAAATTGTATTGGGAGATAGAAAAAAATTATATGTGATGACATTTAACACTTATAAATTATAATCATTCTATCTCTCATATATGGTTAATTAGTTTTTAAAATTGGTCAAATTCTCTAATTTTTTGGATTATTTTCTTTCGAGTCAGGATCCGTTGACACCAATTAGTTTGACACTAAATGTTACACCTTTCAATAACGTGTTAACCGATATAAATTTTATAAAATCCACCATTGGATTGAAAGTTTATATCATATAGATCATTTGTGTAAACTTTCAGACAAATTCAAAATCATTTTATATGTTATTGAGACGCATAAAGATTAACGGCATTAAAAAAAAACGCTCAAACCGTTAATTTTGAGTATCTCAATAACATATCAAATGATTTTAGATTTATCTGACAATTCACACAAATGATCTATATGATATAAACTTTCAATCCAACGGTGGATTTTATAAAATTTATATCAGTTAAAACGTTATTGAGAGGTGTAACATTTGATGTCAAACTAATTGATGTCAACAGATCCTGACTCTTTTCTTTCTTATGTACTAAATAACAATGCTCATAAAAGTATTATATATTGTTCACCTTCTCATATCTATATGCCCTTTGTTCCCTATTTGAAATATCATTATATATCTTGTTCAATTTTCACCTCTCATTTTGCATTGTGACTAAGTCAAAGTTAATAATGAATTGGAATAAAAGTAAAGCATATAAATGAGATAAGGCACGTAGATGGTTGAAACCTGGAGGCACGTCTTGCTGCTCTGAAATTCTTAAACAAATGGGTGATTCCTTAATTGTCTGTAGGAGAGAGCAACTATAAGAGAAAAACCATTGTGAAGTGTAAGTTAGCATGAGGGTGTAAGTTATTCCATTTAAAATTACGAAAATGAAAGCTAGCAGCTTACACATTTTTTATTATTTAGACAAATAAAAAAAAGTCCACTTTCCCTTTTTTGTTGTTGCTAATAACAACGTTAGGTTAATTGGATTAATTATGAGCTCACAAGGATGAGACAAACCTCAAGGCATAAAGGTCACTATTGTAGAGCATGAGTTAATTCTTAGGTTAATAGCTTATTACCCTTTGCTAAGTGGACGTGTTTTGCGTTACTCTATATTTAAAATTCTTTGAAAATTCCCCCTTGTAAAGTAAAATTCTTTTGTTTCCCCTTTGGGTGGATTTTTTACATCAGTTGTTTTGTTCAACGGATTTAAAAAGATGTTTTTTAAATCAGTTATTTTGTTCAACCGACTTAAAAGTTCAAATTTCTTGCACCCAGGAGAGGAAAAGGGGGAAAATCAAATTATTTTTTTTTGCAAAGGGACAATATTCAAGAAATTTTTAGCAGGGGGTAATGCAAAATACGTTCACTTAGCAGGAAGTAACAACCTATTATCCCATAATTCTTTATCAATGAGCCAACTTTATTTCTTATATATAATTAAAAAAATTATTATAATTTATTTTTCTTTTTGCTAATTACATTGTTATCCCTTTAGATTAAGATTCTATCTCTTCACCTCTTTCGCACTTTCTCAAACTCCTATTTAAACATGACAATAGAATTTTTATTTGTGGGGGCTCGCGCAGACCCACCCCAACTTTAATGAAAAAAACTTGAGTTTATTGGATTTGAGTTCGAATTTAATTTTTTCCGATTTCAAAATACGAAGATGTGGAGGATAATGAAAATATTGGTAGGCACCTTGAACCCATCACTTCTAAAAATATGCAGAATTTCCCGTGGAAAATAATCCTCGGGTATTCGCAGATTTTGCTAATAAAAGCAATTTCATGTGGATTTTGTTGTTTTATAAAATTCCACGGTAAGCATAATCATGTGTTTTCCTCTCTCTTTGTTGTGCCGGCCCTAGTTTCTATTCTTCTTGAGTTTTCTTCTTCATTTTCTATTGGTGAGGGGTGATTTTAGGTCACCTCTCTGCATCTTTTTTTTTTTTTTTTTTTTTTTTTCTGCTTTTATTTTAAATAAGTGATTTTTCATATAGGTTGAGTTTTTTAGTTGTTTTCTTTTGTATTTGTGTTGTCGTCGTCAGAGTGCGGCGTTGTGTTAGTCGTCGTCTTGGTACGACATTGTTGATTTCCCTTCTTATTGCGGTGTTCGTTCAATTCATATTGAAAGATCAACTTCAATCAATTGCAGATTTCATCACTGATTTGGACATCAACGTTGCAGATCCGGAAGCATGAACATTCTGGTGACTTTAATTTTATCATAATATTTGTAGGCATTTCGCCGTTGTATGCTATTAACTTGGATGTTGTGAGTTTGTTCGCAAATTCATACTTTTTATTTTTAGCTATGTTGAATTTATATTTGCATCTGATGTATTATATCGATTATTGAAATGAATGAATATCATTTTTTGTTTTTGTCAAAAAAAAATAAAATTCCACGGTATTGCTAATAAGGTTTTTCCTGTGGATTTTTGAACCTATGGTACTGTTCTGGTAAAAATAATAGGGGGGTGGTCCAAGTATACTAATGAGTAATAATGATACTTAGGATCTTTATTTGCCAAAAAGTTGACCCTTTTACAATGAGTTTTTCTTCTCTATTTATAGAGGAAAGAACGATCGGAAAATATCTAAAACCACCCCACTCCTCACTAATGGAGGTCGTGGGTGGTTTTCCACCGTGTCCACCGTGTCTCAAGGGTGGTTATGGACGGTTGCTCCTCTCCTCCGCACTCATGTAGTGGTAGTGGGCGGTTATCCGCTGCTGGGCGACGTAGTCATAACCGGAGGGCGTCGCCCCCAATCTCTGGATCTCGCCCTCGCCTTGTCTTTCCCGCCAAGTTATCCATTTGAATTGTTTGGGCCAATTGTTGGATCATTGAGTTATTGGGCCTATAATATTTTGTCCAGTACATAGCCCCCCAAGCACGAGGTTCAAAGAGGCGAAGTGCTGATAATGGCCGGACGTGGTGTGGTAACTGCCCACTTCTCCTGATCACGTTCTCTGTCCTCGGACTATAAATATGAGTTCCGCGACACGCAATTTAATTCACTTCTCTTTCTCTGTATCTCTTGCTTTTTGTGACCATGTCTTCTCCTACCACTATTCCGGAGTCGCCTGCCATGCCGGTGTTGTTCCAACTAAGGAACATGCTGTGCTACGATACTGATGATTTGCTGGATCAGATGGAGGACTTTGCTGATATGGTGAAGGAGTTGCATGATTACTCATGGAGGTTGACGGATGGACAAAAGGAATTCTTGGCAGTGGTGCAGGAACTAAACATACGATTCTTGGATGACGGTGCTTTCATTGAAACCACTGAGACTGTTGATCATTGTCAAAAAGAGCTTTCTGATGCTTTGGAGAGAAGGATAGAGATGGTGAAAGAACACATAACATCTCAAGAGAAGGTGATGGCGCTTTCCTTGTTAGCCGAGGAGGCCATAGATAACCGAATTGATGAATTAGAGAACCAACTCAAACCCCTTGTGAAGAGGAAAAAGAACTTGCAGATGGATATCCAGTATGACGTCGCCAAGTTAATTCGAACTCGCTCACACTTGTGTCGTCTTCAAGAGAAAGATGATGCTCTTAATGATGATATGAGGAAGACTGCCCAAGATTCTGATGCGGCGAAGAAATTGAGGGGCTTGATGGAGGATTGACATGCTCGTGCCGTCGAGGCTGCTTACAAAGCCTTTAAGTAGTTTTTCTATGTTTTCCTTCATTGTGTGTTGTTTTTCTTGTATTTCCTTCAAATGGCGTTGAGCATGCTCCGCCTATCTTTGTAATTGTCAAATTCTCTTGAATGAAATGACGTTTCTTTCCTTTAATGCATGAATTTCTTTTCCGCCATGTATTTCTGATTAATTCTGAATATATACTTGTTCTCGCCCATTGGCGAGGTCGTCGAATTTCAAACGTTTGGCCTTCTCGCCCGCCTTGGGATACGTGTCCATGCGTACGCGTAATGCTGACACGCGTAGTGATACCTTCTTTTACCCGTTGGGTATTAGGACGTTTCGTTCACCTTCCAACTTTCCTATAAAACAGGGACTTCAAACTATTTTCATCAATTCTTCCCTTTGTTTGTTCCGTTTCTCAGCGTTTTCCCCAAATTTCAAACCCACTTGGCGCGGTTTACTAATCAGCGAACTTCCCTTCGCACGATCTCCACCACGTCCTTACTTCATTTATTTAAGGTAACTTCTATTCCTTCTTTCGTAACTGCCTTTACTCCTTTTTAGTGTTCCCATTTCGATTTCTAGGGTTTGGAGTAGGAAAAAATGGTTATTTTGCGTAGCTTGAGTGACGATGAAGAGGGGGGTTTTACCAAAATTCCTCCTCGTGGTTCTGTCTTGGAGACTCAAATACGTAACCATCATACAAGGGCCGATGGTTCTCTTGATTATGATGGTTACTTCAATTCCTTAATGAATGTTGAAATTAGCCCTAGCGATACTGAGAGTAGTGATAGTGACTGTGTGAGAATCTCGCCTTCGTCTTTCACAGGAAAACGAAGGGACACCACTCTTGCAATTTTTGTCGCCCCAACTCTTCCCGAGACCATGGACGTAGCTTCGAAGTACTTAGACTGGGAATCCGTGGTGGCGTATAGGCGGAAAACCGTCTTGTCTGGTTCTGATGATGAGAATGACATTATCACCGAGCCCGTGGGTGAGGGCGAGATCGTTACTGACACTAACACCAAAACACCCCACTATTTTTATATGTACACTTCTATAATTGATTCCTTCAATGTCTGGTTTCCCTTTACCCCCTTCAAGGTTCAAATGTTTAGGACCTTGAATGTCGCCCCTTGTCAACTGAGTCCTAACAGTTGGGGTTATATGAAAGCCTTTCAATTGGCCTGTTTAGGTCTGGAAATTGAGAAACCCTCTGTCGCTGTTTTCTTTTCTTTCTACACCATTAAAAGCGTCTCGCCTGACTCTCAGGTTTATCTTTCGAGTCAGCCAGGCCGAAAACGTTTCCAGTTGTATACCTCTAATTTCAAGAACTTCAAAAACACTTTTCTTCGTGTCCGCGGCAGAGAGTCTTTCCCTGACATGATGTTTGAGGGAATCAAGAACCCTTGTTTCCCTTTTATTGGACCCCGAATCCCAGTGTTATCAAAGGGACTCGTTATGAATCTCTGGACAAGTTTGAGAGAGAATGCGTCGCCTATATTGAGACGTTGTGTATTTTGAGTGTGGGCGACCTTCTTAAGGCTGATGGTTGTATAGAAGAGTTGGTGGAGTATATGGGTGAGTTCCTTTATTGTCTTCTTGTCTCGCCTTTGCTTATTTTTCTTTTCCAGAGAAAAACCTTTTTCCTTTATTTTTGCAGATAGGATGAAGTCGGTCTCACAGGAGAAGAGGATGGAATTCTTGCTGAGGGCTAGGGCCAAAAAAAGAAAAAGATGCCGCCCTTGCCGCTTCTGGGGAAACCGTTGCTGTGGTTGACCCTTTAACTCAACTGGTTGTGGCTGACAATGACGCCACCAATGGCAGGAACAAAAGAAAGAATGAGGGAAGGATTTCCGTTGCCATTCCTGCCAAAAACCTTGAGTTAAGCGGGAGTTCAAAAGGTGAACAGCCTATCTCCAAGAAGCTGAGGTCGTCTAGTTCTGGGGCCACCTCTAGTGTGGAAGTTGTTCCTCTACAGGGAGAGGATCCTGAGAAGACTCCTTCTCCACGCCCTTCTGCTGCTGTTAATGTGACCTCGCCTTCTCCTTCTGCTCCTTCAAACAACACGGCGCCAACTCCTTGGGATCCTCTTTTAAATCCCGAGGTTTTTATTGAGAAAGCTATGGATTTGTCCGGCGGGGGAGCTCGCTTTGATTCCACTTCCACTGAAGAATTGACCAGACTCTCCATGGGTTATGAGCTGAAGGGGATCTTGCTTAATTATGCTTTGGCGTCTCGCCAAAAGCTTGCTATCTCGTCTGCTGAGGAAAGGATGAAGGTTATTCGCCAGGAGTTGAATGCTATGGAGGAGAAGGTTAAGGCTGCCCAGAATAAATTTGTGGCTGACATGGAGGCTGCTAAGGCTGAAAGTAAGAAAGCCTTGGACGATTTGGAGGAGAAACAGGAGGCCGCCTTGAAGAAGCTGAAGGACTACCACGCCGCCGAGATTAAAGTGTTGAAAGATGCATCTGCTGATAAGGATGATCAGATTAAGTGGCTGTCTGAGGATCGAGACGCCCTGCTTAAGGAGAAGGCGAGCTGGTCTGAGGAGAAGGCGGTCCTGGAGGAAAGCATTGGAGCCCAATTTGATGATGGCTTTAACTTCGCCGTGGAGCAAGTTAAAGTCTTGTTCCCTGACATCGATGCTGAGCATTTGGGCGAGGCCATTGTTTTGATGGTCATTAAGGATGGCCAGTTGGTTCCTTACACTCCTCCTACGGATTCTGCTCCATGATACCCAGTTAACCATTGTACTTTTCTCTTTTGATCTTGTATGCCCTTTGTGGCTATTTTGATGATTTTTGTATGCCCAGTTGTGGCTTTTCTAATGAATTTCTGTACGCCCTGCTGTGGCGAAATGACAATGTTTCTTGCCCTTCGTGGCCTTTGTTATAATATCTCTTCATTTATTTGCTTCCGTCTTCTTTCTATTGCCTTGTTGTATTTTGAAAATACTTATTTGTATGAGACTTTACGATATTTGCCTGTATAACCTTCTCGCCAATATGTCCGAGGCGACGTGAGTAATTGGGCGTTGATGTCATCGGGCTATGGCGTCGTCTGTGAACCGTTTTCCGAGAATTTCTCGCGAATACCAGTGTAGTCAGCGTAACTGTTTTATTCTTTCGCCGTTTTCTATGCAGTCAAATGTGGGAATTTGCAACCGTTTGACCACACTTATTGCTCACCGTCCAAAATTTTCCTTATAAATAGCCTCTTTCATCTTCATTTTTCTTCACATCCACTCTCGCTTGTCCCGTTTTTCTTTCATTCTCTGATTCTTTTCGTTCTTCTTCATTCTTGCTTTCATTGATCCCTCCATGGATCACAAAAATAAACCCAAAAAGAAGAGTGTGGCCTTTAAATCAAAATCTCAGAAAAAGAAACGTAGGATAGAGATCTCTGTCTCTAAATTTAGGCGAGATAAGCCTTATTCTAATATCAAAATGGAGACTTTTGCCATTTCGTCAGATTCTTCCGGCTCTGCTGATGAAGATTTCATTGAATACCTGAGGACTTGTGCTTCTCGGGAGTCTTCCCCTGATGTTGAATCTTCTGGTAAAGAAGAAGGATCCCGGATCATTGTGGGGGCTGAGGAGAAGCCACGGAGGATATCACGTACGGCCTCAGGGAAAACTCCAGGGTAGTTCTGCTCTGATGAGTTGTTCCTTCTCCTGATGGCAGCCTCTTGGCGAGGGGTTGCGGTCTCGCCCCCAGGTTTTCCCTCTACCATTAAAGACTCGGGAGTCTTCCACCGGATTTTTTCCTCTTGTGGGGGATTGAGATCTTGGGGAGTTGAGGAACTATTGAGGCTGCCTCCAGTTTTTTCTTCTCTTCCTTGAAGGAGCTGGATCCTTTGTTAGATCTAGGATTTCTTTTTCTTTGAATTTGCATCTTGATTTCATTGTAATTTTCTTTACCTTTGTCTTTGAATTTGTATCTTGATTTCATTGTAATCTCTCTTATCAATGAAAAGATGAATGTTTCTAATATCGTCTCTTTTTCTGCATTGTTGTGTTATATAATATTGTAAAGAATAATAAAATAATGACATGCATTATACCTTTAATTTCTTTTGGCGTTTTTTTGGACTTCGCCTTTAACATTATTGTTTCTGACGTCGCCTACGCTCTGCGCCTTTTATTTTACCGTCGTATCCTACTCGTAAGATTTAGGGATAACGCCGTTTCTATTTTTGATATGTCCAACTCGTAAGATTTACAGATCATACCATGGTGTTTCAACGCATTTCCGTCGTACCCAGCTCTTAGGGCTTTAAGGGTATCGCCGTTTCTTTTTTAGACGTGTCCAACTCGTAAGATTTAGGGCTCACGCCTTGGTGTTTCAACGCTTTTCCGTCGTACCCGGCTCTTAAGGCCTTTGGGGGTATCGCCGTTTCTATTTTAGACATGTTCAACTCGTAAGATTTACAAATCATGCTATGGTGTTTCAACACTTTTCCGTCGTACCCAGCTCTTAGGGCTTTAAGGGTATCGCCGTTTCTTTTTTAGACGTGTCCAACTCGTAAGATTTAGGGATCACGCCTTGGTGTTTCAACGCGTTTCCGTCGTACCCAGCTCTTAGGGCCTTTGGGGGTATCGCCGTTTCTATTTTAGACATGTTCAACTCGTAAGATTTACAAATCATGCCATGGTGTTTCAACACTTTTCCGTCGTACCCGGCTCTTAAGGCCTTTGGGGGTATCGCCGTTTCTATTTTAGACATGTTCAACTCGTAAGATTTACAAATCATGCCATGGTGTTTCAACACTTTTCCGTCGTACCCGGCTCTTAAGGCCTTTGGGGGTATCGCCGTTTCTATTTTAGACGAATCCAACTCGTAAGGTTTACAGATGACGTCATGGTGTTTCAACACTTTTTCACCTTCGTTGTCTTCATGTATACGATTGAGATAATGATAAACCATCTGCAAACATTGGAACAATGACTCTTTTTTTATTAAAGAAATATTTTTTGAATTTTGGATGATGAGTCTCGTTAAAAACTCCTGCTTTCACCGGAGAAAAGAGTTTCTCATCATTTAGATCATTAATACATCCATATGCATTTTCTTTTTTGAAAATAAAAACAAGAAATGAAAGTAAAAATATGAAATATCTTTGGGGTGGCGTGGCGAGGTTTGACGATGTTCTTTGGGATGCGTCTCGCCTGTTAGGCGTTGTTGGCCTAACTGTAGTAAAATCTGAGATTCGAGATATTCCACGTCCTGTGCAGGACCTCGCCCTCCATGGTTTCCAACCTGTATGCTCCACCTTCAAAGACTTCATTGATTCTGAATGGGCCTTCCCAATTTGCTGCCAATTTTCCACCTTTATCTTTTCCTATTGGTCTCTTCAGGACTAGGTCGCCTTCTTTGAATTTTCTTGGGATTACCCTTGTGTTGTATTTTCTTCCCACTCTTTGTTCAGTGGCGAATTCCCTGAAATGCGCTTTATCCCTTACTTCTTGTATTAAGTCAAGGTTCTCCTGCAATGCTTCGCTGTTCTCTTGAGTTGTCGAGGTTTCACGTCGCCAACTTGGGGGATTTATTTCTGCAGGAATCATGGCATCTGCGCCATAGACCATGGTGAAGGGTGCCTCTCCTGTTGACGATTGTGGAGTTGTATGATATGACCACAATATGGCGGTGAGGTGAGCTACCCAAGCTTGTCCTTTGCTTGATAGTCTCCTTTTCAGGGCCTTCAATATAACTTTGTTGGCCGACTCGGCCTGCCCATTGTCTTGAGGGTGCTCAACTGATATGAAAGTGTTTTGGATTCCTTTCTCTTTGCAAAATGAGATTACCTTCTCACTTGCGAACTGTGTGCCGTTATCTGATACAATGTATTTAGGAAGGCCGAATCTGCATATGATATTCCTCCAGTAAAACTTTTTCACTTGCTCTGCTAAGATGTTTGATAAAGGTTGCGCCTCAACCCATTTGGTGAAGTAATCTACAGCCACTATGATCCATCTAGTTTGTTTCCATGAGGTAGGGAAATGACCCAATATATCCACTCCCCACATGAAGAAAGGCCAAGGCGAAAGGACTGACTTGAGGGGTTCGCCCGGGGGGTAGTGCAGGTTTGAGAATCTTTGGCATTTATCACATGCTCTCACATACCTTCCAGCGTCACTGTGCAGTTCTGGCCAAAAGAATCCTGCTCTAAGGATCTTACCTGCCAATGATCTTGCTCCTATGTGGCTCCCACATGATCCTTCGTGAACTTCTTCTAAAATTACCTTAGCTTCTTCCTTGCTTACACACAACAATAAGGGGGGTCGAGAATCGCCTTTTGTATAACTTATCTCCCATCATGGTGTACCATGACGCCATCCTTCTAACTTTATATGCCTCTTCTCTTGGTCTGGGGAGTTCGTCCCTCTGTAAATACTTGATAATGGGAGTTCGCCAGTCTTCTTCCTCTATGATCATGTGAACCTCCTCTTCGTTGATGCTTGGGTTTGCAATGGTTTCTTGGATGAAGGTCTTGTTGCTCCCAGGTTTCTTGGTGCTGGCGAGTTTGGATAACAAGTCTGCCCTAGCGTTTTGCTCTCTAGGTACATAAATCAACTTAAACGAGTTGAAACATTTCGCCAACTTGTTTACCTTTTCCAGATATTTGATTAACTGGGGATCTTTCGTTTGGAATTCTCCTGACACTTGGTTGGTTACCAATTGTGAGTCACTTTTTACTCTGAGGTCCGTGACCTCCATTTCTTTTGCTAGCTTCATTCCTGCTAGAAGGGCTTCGTATTCAGCCTGGTTGTTGCTTGCTTTGAAGGCGAACCTCAAAGATTGTTCTATGAGTACTCCGTCCGGTCCTTCTAGAACTACTCCTGCTCCACTTCCCTTTAGGTTAGACGCACCATCTACTGACAGTGTCCAAGGTTCCTCGCTGTTCTCTTTATGCGGGGTTGATAATTCCAGTATAAAATCCGCCAGAATTTGCGATTTTATTGCGCCTCTAGGGGAGAAGGTTATGTCAAACTCCGACAATTCCACTGCCCATGCTACCATTCTTCCTGCTAGGTCTGGCTTCCTTAGGACTTTCTTTATAGGATAGTCCGTCTTAACCACTACCTTGTGACTCTGAAAGTACTGCCTTAACTTTCTCGCAGTGATGACGATGGCCAAGGACAGTTTTTCTATCTTTTGGTATTTTGCTTCAGCACCTTTGAATGTTCTGCTCACAAAATATATCGACTTTTCTTCGCCTTTGACTTCTTGCACCAATGTTGAACTAAGGGCGTTGTCTGATACTGCCAGGTATAAGTACAAGATGTTACCTTTCTGAGGGCGAGTTAATATTGGAGGTGATGCTAAAAAACTTTTAAGCTTTAGAAAAGCTTCTTCGCACTGAGGAGTCCATATGAATCTTTCGCTCTTTCTCAAGGTTGAGAAAAAGTGAAATGTTTTTTCTCCAGAGCAAGATAAAAATCTCGACAAGGCTGCGATTCTTCCTGCTAGCTGTTGGACTTCCTTTAATGTAGTTGGGCTTCTCATGTCAATTATGGCTTGGCATTTGTCCGGGTTAGCTTCTATCCCTCTGTTTGTGAGCATGAAGCCCAAAAATTTCCCTGACTGAACTCCAAAAGAACACTTCGCTGGGTTCAATTTCATATTGTACTTTCTCACCGAGGCGAGGATATCACCTAGATCTTTGTCATGTTCGCCATCTTCCGTTGTCTTGACTACCATGTCGTCTATGTACACTTCTACATTCTTGCCTATTTGCTCTGAGAATACCCTGTCCATTAGCCTCTGGTATGTGGCACCTGCGTTTTTCAGACCAAACGGCATAACATTGTAAAAGTAATTGCAGGTGTTAGTCATGAATGCGGTGTGAGGCGCGTCTGCAGGATTCATCTTTATTTGGTTGTATCCTGAATATGCATCCATAAAGCTTAACATTTTGTATCCGGAGGCTCCGTCAATAAGCCTGTCTATGTTAGGCAAGGGATATGGATCTTTTGGGCAAACCTTGTTTAAGTCTGTAAAATCCACGCACATCCTCCACTTGCCGTTTGCCTTCTTTACCATTACTACGTTCGCCAGCCATGACGGATACTTTATTTCTTCGATGAACCCTGCTGCTTTCAGTTTTTCCACTTCTTCATTTACCGATGTCCTCCTTTCTTCTCCAATCTTCCTCTTTCTTTGTGAGACAGGTTTGACGTTGGGCGCGATAGATAACTTGTGCGTTATCACGCTTTCGTCTATTCCGGGCATATCAGATGGTTTCCATGCAAATAGGTCTATGTTCTTTTTTAACATAGATACGACCTTTTCTCTTTCCTCTGGTTTCAAAGTGGTTCCGATGTTGGTTACTTGGTGTGGCATATCGCCAATTTGGACTTGTTCTAATTCTTCAACGGGGCTCATTCTTCTTTTTGTGAAATCTTCCCATGGATCAAGGTCTAGGGGCAAGATCATGTTGACTCCGCCTCCTTTTTTGGGTGACGCCATTGATTCCGCCTTGGGGTTTTGTCTGTGTCTGATTTTCAGGCTAGATTCGTAGCATCTCCTCGCCAGCTTTTGGTCTCCTCTGATGGTTCCTACCCTTCCGTTGTCCAAAGGATATTTGATGGACAAATAGAGGGTTTGAAATTCTGGTGGCAAGTGTCAGATGTGTAGCACGATGTGTACACTTTAGGAATCGTACGATGTGTAGCCTAATGTGTCAACATCGTGAACAACTGAACTTGATGAACAAGTAAACAATATAAAGTGCAGGAAACAAAAGAACACGTGAGTTTGTTAACCCAGTTCGGCACTTATAACAAGCCCTATTCTGGAGGATACCAATCCAGGGATGAATCCACTATGGTAGTATCAATTCAAAGCTAAACTCCCCCGTTTACAACTTCTCACTTAATCACTACCCGTGCTAATTCTACCTAGGAACTCCTAGATATGAGAACCTCTGCTCACTCCCCCTCAACCTTACCCAGTAAGGATTTAATAACAAACTCAGTTGGAGACACACTCCTAGACAAGCAAAGCACTCGTACCTAAAGGCTTAGAGTGTTGCACAATCTAACTCCTTGCTTCAAAGCTTTGGAGAAAGACAACTAGAGATTACAACTCTATAAACTCAGTCCTTACTGGTATCAAAACTATGATCCAAGTGAAGGCTCACAAAAAACAAAGAACAACTAAAGAACTAAAACCCTAAGACTCAATTTGTAGACTTAGCTTCTTGATTTCAGTTGATGAATAATTGGTCTTCAGTCTTCCTTTATATAGAACAAGCTTCATTGGCTTTGACGAGTTGGCCTTGATAAATTTTGCCTTGAGATTTATTTGATCATAATCTTTTAATTGTTTGTTTCAAATCTTTTTGATCAAAGTCGGCCAATAAAATAAAACAGAACCATGAAAGATTATCTTGTTCCTTGGCGCGAAAGCTGGCACGATTTAATTTGAAAAACAAATCTTTTTCAAAAGATCGCGTTTAAATAAATAAAAGCGCGTCCAGTAGGGCGTCCAGATGTGAACCCTGATGTGCCACACATCATGCTCCACATCATGGAATCAGGCTTATTTTACCAAATGAAGCCAACACCCTAAAAGGTCTCAACAATCTCCCCCTTTGGCAAATTTTGGGCTAAAATAATCTTTGAGTCACCCAACTAAACTTGGAGAGATGTGTAGACACATCAGAGGCATACAGCAGCGGATCAGAGCCTCGCAAATAAAGAGAGAAATAAACTCTCACAAGATAGGAAAATAAATTCCCAAAGACTGAGAAAAATAAATTCTCAGACACATACAAGCATGAGATTCCATGCACACATAAGGGAGGGTAGCAAACCCAGTAATAGTCTACTCCCCTTTGAACTAGAGCACTTTCCATGTACTCCCCCTAAATCTCATATTCCCTATAGGCTTCTTCAGAATGCATGACCTAGAGAGATATAGAGAAGTTTTAAACTTGGCTTCTTAAGAATGCATGACCAAGTTAAAACTCACAGATGTGTCAAACATCACACAAAATAACTTCTACAGGCTTCTTAAGAATGCATCACCATGTAGAAATTAGATAACATCTTCAATTGGACTTCTTAAGAATGCATCACCCAGTTGAAAATGTACAGAAGAGGTCTTCAGAAGAACATGCTTTAGAAAACTAATTCTTCAAAAATTTGTTGATAAAATATTTGAAGAAAAATAAGCATGTATACCAGATGTGTAGTCAGATGTGCCACACATCAGAAGTTCAGAAGTTGGAGAAGCTTCAGAAGCTGAGCAGAGCTTCAGAAGTTATAGAGCTTCAGAAGCTGAGCAGAGCTTCAGAAGTTGTAGTGCTTCAGAAGCTGAGCAGAGCTTCAGAAGTTGTAGTGCTTCAGAAGCTGAGCAGAGCTTCAGAAGTTGTAGTGCTTCAGAAGCTGAGCAGAGCTTCAGAAGTTGTAATGCTTCAGAAGCTGAGCAGAGCTTCAGAAGTTGTAGTGCTTCAGAAGCTGAGCAGAGCCTCAGAAGTTGCAGAGCTTCAGAAGTTGAGAAAGTTTCAGAAGTTCAGAAGTTCAGAAGTTGCCCCATGTGGATGAATAGAATTTAACTCTTTTTCTTAATTCTCGTCTCAATTCTCTCGTTCTATTCTCTCTAATTTCTCCCAAAATTATCACATTGTCCCAACACATCACAATTTGCTGCAGTTAAGACTTCAAAGTTGTTCATTTTAATTTTTACTCCCCCTTTTTAGCCATAAATTATGACAAACATACTGAGAGTAAGTAACACACCATAGAATGCAGATAGCATGAGATGTAGAGATGATGGTGCATGAACAGAAAGAGGCACTCAGGCCGTTAATAGTGCAGCAAGTACAGAACAGGCACGCAAAGGTGCATCAGAAATCCAGGGCATAGCCCACAAAATACAAGCAAAAACAAGGAAATACTGAGTACAGGGAAATATTAATGAATTACAATAATTCAAATATCCTGGCTCCCATCAGTTTCCTCAGCTTCAGAGTCATTGGGCTCCTCCTCCTCCAATTTCTCATCCTCAGCCATTGTTTGCTCATCCTCAAGCTCCAGTCCAGCAATGACTGCCTCCAGCTTGGCCTTCTTCTCATCCAGAGCCTTGCAAGTCTCCTTTAAAGCAGCAATCATGTCTGTCCTAGACATAGCATTGTTTGAGCTGGATGTGCCCACATCAGGAGTCACATCAGACTGCTTGAGACTAAAAGAAATAGCAGACTCTCTTCTGCAAGACAAATCATCCTTGCCCAGAACATCAGGTCTCTGGCTCAATATGATTCCACACAGTAGGGAAGGAAAGGCAATGGGTAGTTTGACAGCTAGGGTTTTGGCATGTTTGATAGTCTGATCAAAAATATAAGTACCAAAATCAAAGTTAATTTTGTTACCTACAGTATAGATGAACCTTGCCAAACCTGTAGCCACATCACAGTTGTGTGTGGTAGGCACCCAGTTAGCAGCAGCAATCCTGTTCAGGATGTTGTAGATTGGAGTGAGCTTGCTTGCTTGCAATTTTCCCTTCTTAGGCCAAGTCTTGACCTTTCCAGCTGTGATGGCCTTGATTATGTAGTTGTCATTTGCCTCCATCTCAGCAAAGGGCTCCTCACTTCTGCCCAGATACTTGTTGATAACAGTGGGAGAGAAGTGAATTTCTTTACCTCTCACAAAAACAGTTTGGTATTCCTTGTCCAAAGGATTGTCACAACCAGCAGGGATGTTTACCAAAAATTCTTTGACTACCTTCTCATAGCAGTCACCTAGTCCAGTAACAGTCTTCATCAAGCCAGCACGCTTGATCAACCTCATAACTTCCTTGCACTGCAAGGCTTCAGCACTGAGCTCCCTCTCCAAAGCTAACCTTCTATGAGCAATGTACTTCCATTTTCCAGCATGTGCAGGGTTGTGGAAGGAAATCAAATCAACTGGGATGTCAGGAATTCCCTGAGGAATTTTCTTCTTCCCATAGCTCTTCTTCACAGCAGACTCAATGTGAATCACATCAAGCTCCATATTGCGTTCCTCAGCAGATTCTTCCTCAGACTCACTGATGTGAGCTACATCCTGCTCCACATCGTACTCTAAGTCACTTGTAGGTGGCTCTTTTCTTTTCTGAGTCTTCTTCTTTGCAGGTGGAACCACAGCTTTACTAAATCCCTTCTTGGGACCATACATGACTTGCCTCTTAACAGGCTTCTTCTTCTCCTTAGTAGCAGCAGGAGAAATCTCAACAACAGCAGGACCTTTACCACTTCTAGTCCTTCTTGCAATACTATCCTCAGTAAGCTTCTTCAAGGGGATGTCAGAATTGTAGCCTTCTACATCCACAACAACCTTGTCAGACTGGGTATTATCTTCCGGTTTCTCAACCTCAGCAGGTTGATCTTCTTCAACAAATTCCTGTTCAGGAGAATCAGGAATGACAGCAGGTTTTTCAGCAGCAGCAGTCTCTTCTTCAGCAGGAGACTCTTCTTCGCCTTGTGGCAATGATGTGCCAACATCTGCCGCAACATTAGGTTCTTGCAGGGCTTGGAGCACAGAATCAATGATCTTCTGAGTCAAGGGATGTCTTTGACTCTCAGGGATCTTCACAGCAGCCTTCTCAGGGTTAGGGTTTGAAGAACATACACCCATAGATGCTTCAGCATTTGCATCACCAGATTTTGCAGGAAGAGGTTCAACATGCAGACTTTCCATGGTGTGAACCCTCTTTGCTGAGCCAATCTTTGGCTTCTTGCTTTTCTTCTTCTTCTTTTTGGATTTTTCTGTGGAAGTAGAAGGAACAACATCTTCCCCTGCAGCAATGGGGGTTGATTCCCTTCTTGATCGTTTAGACTTCTTCTTCTTTGATCCAGATGGCTTGATCATTGAGACAGGAGTGGCATCGATGATCATGTCACCTTGAATATCTTCTTGATGTGGGGAATTTGGTTTTGGTGATGATGGAGGAGTGTTTGTTTTTGTGGAAGGAGATGTTTTGGTTGCAGTAGACATGATGATGATGATGATTTTGTATGAAGATTTCAAAGAAAATTGCAGAGAGATGAACAGAGGTTTTGAGAGAGATCAAGACAAGTTCTTGGTCGTTTGAGTGTTAGAGAGATGAATGTAGTGATCAATGTGGTAGGCAATAAGAGAAAATCTTGAATAGACGGATTTCTTGAAGTTTTGATCGTGAAATAGCCGTTGAAATTTTTTTTTTTTTTTGTAATGATTGCCTTTGGATTGCGTGCAACTATGGATGGAGGGAAAGAACAGGTAACCGTTGCACGTCTAAATAGCTATTATGGCTATTGATCCTCAAAGAGGCAAATACCAAGTTTGCCCCTTAACACCTCAAACCTATTTGCATCTAAAGCCTTAGTGAAAATATCTGCCAGTTGATTTTCTGTGGCAACATGCTCTAGAGTCACAATATTGTCTTCAACAAGATCTCTAATGAAATGGTGACGTATATCAATGTGCTTTGTCCTACTATGTTGGATAGGATTTTTGGAAATATTTATAGCACTTAGATTGTCACAGTATAATGTGAGCACATCTTGCTGCACATTGTACTCACCCAACATCTGCTTCATCCAAAGTAGCTGAGAGCAACTACTTCCTGCTGCAATATACTCAGCCTCAGCTGTAGAAAGAGAAACACAATTTTGTTTCTTGCTGAACCATGATATAAGGTTGCTTCCCAAAAAGAAACATCCACCAGAAGTGCTTTTCCTATCATCTGCACTTCCTGCCCAGTCAGCATCACAATAACCTAACAATCTTGTGTCTTCACCATGAGAGTAGAGAATTCCATAATCACTTGTACCACTGACATACTTGAGAATCCTTTTAACTTGATTTAGATGACTCATCTTAGGCTCAGCTTGGTACCTTGCACACACACCAACAGCAAAGCTAATATCAGGTCTACTTGCAGTGAGATAAAGTAGACTGCCAATCATGCTTCTGTATAGACTTTGATCAACACTGACACCATGCTCATCTTTAGAAAGTTTGAGATGGGTTGCTGCAGGAGTTCTTTTGTGATTTGCATTCTCCATTCCAAATTTCTTCACAATGTTCTTGGCATACTTGCTTTGAGAGATGAAAATTGTATCTTCCATCTGTTTGACTTGCAGACCAAGAAAGTAGGTAAGTTCACCTACAAGGCTCATCTCAAATTCAGACTGCATCTGATTCACAAACATCTTGACCATTGGATCAGACATTCCTCCAAACACAATGTCATCTACATAGATTTGTGCAATCATGAACTTGCCCTTTTCTTCTCTGACAAACAAGGTTTTGTCTGTTTCTCCTTTTCTATAACCTTGCTGCACAAGAAATTTGGTTAGCCTCTCATACCATGCCCTAGGAGCTTGCTTTAATCCATATAATGCCTTCTTCAATCTGTAGACATGATCTGGATAATTTGGATCAACAAATCCCTTGGGCTGCTCCACATAAACTTCCTCATTCAAGTAGCCATTGAGGAAAGCACTCTTCACATCCATCTGGAATAGCTTGAATTTCAAGATACATGCTACTCCCAGAAGTAACCTTATGGACTCAAGACGTGCCACAGGAGCAAATGTTTCATCAAAGTCTACTCCTTCAATCTGAGAGTAACCTTGAGCCACAAGCCTAGCCTTGTTTCTAGTCACAACACCACTTTCATCAGATTTATTCCTATAAACCCATTTAGTACCAATGATGTTGACTCCTTCAGGTCTAGGAACTAAATCCCACACTTCATTCCTCTTGAACTGGTTCAGCTCCTCTTGCATAGCTTCAATCCAAAACTCATCTGTCAAGGCTTCTTTCACATTTTTTGGTTCTACCTTTGACACAAAACAAGCATTGGATACAACCTCTCTTGACCTTGTCATAACCCCTGACTCAGGATTCCCTATTATGAGTTCTTTTGGATGATTCTTTTGAACTCTAACAGAGGGACCCTTGTTTACTGGAGTCACATTTTCTTGCTGATCAGTCTTCTCAGGAATCTCTATAACTTCAGAGTCTTCAGGCAGGGGGTGAGATGTGTCCACATCAGGATCAACATCAGGTTCATTATCTAAACAGTCATCTATAACAACATTGATGGATTCCATCATAGTTCTTGTTCTGTTGTTGAAGACTCTATAGGCTCTGCTGGTTATGGAATAGCCTAGAAAGATTCCTTCATCACTCTTGGGATCCATCTTCCTCCTTTGCTCTCTGTCAGCTAAGATATAGCACTTGCTACCAAAGACATGGAAGTGTTTGACAGTTGGTTTTCTTCCTTTCCATATCTCATACAGTGTGGTTGAGGTACCTTTTCTCAGAGTCACCCTGTTGTGTATATAGCATGCAGTACTCATGGCCTCTGCCCAAAAGTAGTAAGGTAGCTTCTTGGCATGTAGCATAACTCTTGCAGCCTCTTGCAAGGTTCTGTTCTTCCTCTCAACTACACCATTTTGTTGGGGTGTGATTGGTGAGGAGAACTCATGCCCAATTCCTTCATCAGCACAAAACTCAGAGAATCTTGAATTTTCAAACTCTTTCCCATGATCACTTCTGATTCTAACAATGCCACTATCCTTCTCTCTTTGTAGTCTAAGGCATAATTCTTTGAATGCATCAAAAGTGTCAGACTTCTCTCTGATGAAGCTAACCCAAGTGAACCTTGAGAAATCGTCTACCACCACAAAAGCATATCTTTTGCCACCAATACTCTCTACCTGCATTGGTCCCATCAAGTCCATATGTAGCAGTTCAAGAACTCTGGATGTCACCTGATGTTGTAACATTGGGTGTGACATCTGAACCTGCTTTCCAACTTGACATTCACCACATATATTGCCTTCAACAATCTTAAGCTTTGGTAGACCTCTAATAGCTTCCTTGGACACAATCTTCTTCATTCCCTTCAGATTCAAATGGCCAAGTCTTTGGTGCCAAAGCTTTACTTCTTCTTCCTGACTTATCAAACATGTAGTGGAGTGAGCTGTTTCATCAGGAATCCATAGATAGCAGTTGTCCCTTGACCTAGATCCTCTCATCAACAATTCTCCTTTGTTAGAAGTGATAAGACACTCATTCTTTGTGAAGTTGACCTTAAGACCTTGATCACATAGTTGGCTTATGCTGATAAGATTAGCCTTCAAGCCTTTAACAAGTAACACATCATCTAGGTCAGGTAAGCTTTTGCTGCTGAGTTTACCACTGCCCTTGATTTCACCTTTTGCTCCATCACCAAAGGTTACAAAACTTGTTGTATGAGGCTTGATATTAGTGAGAAATTTCTCAACACCAGTCATATGCCTAGAACAACCACTATCAAAATACCAATCATTACTAGAAGATGCTCTAAGAGAAGTGTGAGCAATATGTGCAGTTTCAGAAGCTTTAGGCTTCCACATCTTCTTAGGAGTGACCCTTGCTGTTTTGGCTTGCACCTGAGGCTTTTTCTTGGGATACCCATAGAGTTTGTAACAGAAGGGCTTGATGTGACCATTCTTCCCACAGTAGTGGCATCTCCAAGCATTAAACTTCTCTTTGCCAGCAGGTCTCTGATGTGGAGTGTGATGTGTCCACATTCTGCTAGGGTCAGGTTTCTTCTGAGCAGGAACAAACTTAGTATTTGTCTTCTTGCTGTGATGTTTGTTCTTAAATCCTACACCAGATGAGTCACCAGCATGCTTTCCTACTTTCAAAATTTCATCAAGCATGTTGGTTCCAGGGTTGAGCATCTTTACAGACTTGGTCATATTTTTCAAGTTGGTTGACAGTAACTTGACTTCACTTTCAAGACTAGCAACTTGACTCTGTAGTTGACCCTTCTCTGTCTCCAGTTGACTGATGATTTCCTTCTGCTCTTCATTGACCTTGTACAGTTCCTCATTCTTGATAAATAGCTTTTTATGGACTGAGGCTAGTTCATCAAAGGTGAGTTCTTCATCATCAGATTCAACATCAGAATTATCCACCCCAGTTATGGCACTAACAAGATTAGCAGCAACATTCTCTGAGTCAGTGTCAGAGTCTTCATCAGACCATGATACAGTTAGGCCTTTCTTCTGCTTCTTCAGATATGTGCCACATTCTGATCTTATATGACCAAAGCCTTCACATTCATGACATTGAACACCCTTGTTCTGAGTTGACTTATCATCAGTTTTGGTTTTTGTTGAAGTGTTACCTAGTTTACTGATGTCAGTCTGGATGTTCCTCACATTCCTCCTCGGTCTTCTGTCCACCCTCCTTTGAAGCTTGTTGAATTGTCTTCCCAACATGGCTAAGTCATTTGAGAGGTCATCATCTGATTCATCAGCTTCTTCCTCTTCACCAGCACAAGATACAAAAGCTATGCCTTTTCCTTTCTTCTCAGTTTGCTCACCTAAGTTCATCTCAAAAGTTTGAAGAGAGCTCACAAGTTCTTCAAGTTTCATACTTGGGATATCTTGAGCTTCTTCAATGGCTGTGATTTTCATGTTAAATCTCTTAGGTAAGGATCTAAGCATCTTTCTCACCAGCTTTTCTTCAGACAATTTTTCACCTAGAGCCTCAAAGGAATTGTCTACCTCAAGCAAATTCATGTGAAACTCATGAATTGATTCTTCTTCTTTCATTCTGAGGTTTTCAAACTTAGTGTTGAGAAGTTGGATTCTTGAGCTTTTTACCTTGGCATTGCCTTCATGAGTGGTTCTGAGTACCTCCCAAGCATTCTTTGCAACAGTACACTGCTTGATCAATCTGAACATATTTTTGTCCACTCCATTGAATAAAGCATTCAAAGCTTTGGAGTTTCCAAGTGATGCAGTGTCTTCTGCAGCTGACCAATCTTCCTCTGGCTTGAGTACACCAGTGTCAACACCATTAGCATCCAAGATTTTGGGATGCTCCCAGCCTTTGAGCACAGCTTTCCAAGTTCTGCTGTCAAGTGACTTTAGGAAGGCAATCATCCTTGGCTTCCAGTAGTCATAGTTGGTTCCATCCAGGAGGGGTGGTTTGTTGACCGTTGTTCCATCCTTGTCCATGTTTCCAGAAAGTAACTTCCCTGGAGCTCACCCTTAAACAGGCAGGGTGCCTGCTCTGATACCAATTGAAATTCTGGTGGCAAGTGTCAGATGTGTAGCACGATGTGTACACTTTAGGAATCGTACGATGTGTAGCCTAATGTGTCAACATCGTGAACAACTGAACTTGATGAACAAGTAAACAATATAAAGTGCAGGAAACAAAAGAACACGTGAGTTTGTTAACCCAGTTCGGCACTTATAACAAGCCCTATTCTGGAGGATACCAATCCAGGGATGAATCCACTATGGTAGTATCAATTCAAAGCTAAACTCCCCCGTTTACAACTTCTCACTTAATCACTACCCGTGCTAATTCTACCTAGGAACTCCTAGATATGAGAACCTCTGCTCACTCCCCCTCAACCTTACCCAGTAAGGATTTAATAACAAACTCAGTTGGAGACACACTCCTAGACAAGCAAAGCACTCGTACCTAAAGGCTTAGAGTGTTGCACAATCTAACTCCTTGCTTCAAAGCTTTGGAGAAAGACAACTAGAGATTACAACTCTATAAACTCAGTCCTTACTGGTATCAAAACTATGATCCAAGTGAAGGCTCACAAAAAACAAAGAACAACTAAAGAACTAAAACCCTAAGACTCAATTTGTAGACTTAGCTTCTTGATTTCAGTTGATGAATAATTGGTCTTCAGTCTTCCTTTATATAGAACAAGCTTCATTGGCTTTGACGAGTTGGCCTTGATAAATTTTGCCTTGAGATTTATTTGATCATAATCTTTTAATTGTTTGTTTCAAATCTTTTTGATCAAAGTCGGCCAATAAAATAAAACAGAACCATGAAAGATTATCTTGTTCCTTGGCGCGAAAGCTGGCACGATTTAATTTGAAAAACAAATCTTTTTCAAAAGATCGCGTTTAAATAAATAAAAGCGCGTCCAGTAGGGCGTCCAGATGTGAACCCTGATGTGCCACACATCATGCTCCACATCATGGAATCAGGCTTATTTTACCAAATGAAGCCAACACCCTAAAAGGTCTCAACAGGGTTGACAGTGCCGCCTCTAATGTGTTGAAAGCTGGTCTTCCAATGATGATGTTGTACGAAGTGAATGGGGTTTTGACTACCAAATATCTTACTTTGATAGTCTTGGCGTTCTCCTCTTCTCCAAACGTGGTTAAGAGGGTAGTGTAGCCCATAACTTCCACTTGCTCGCCGGCGAAGCCTACCAACGTGCCGTTGTAGGGTAATAGATATTCATCTGACAATTGCATTGCCTTAAAGGCTTCCTAGTACATTATATCCGCTGAACTTCCTGAGTCTATCAGCACTCTTTTGACATCACAGTTTAATATCTGCACTTGTATCACAAGAGGGTCGTCATCATGTGGCATGACTTCCCTTTTGTCTTCTTTAGTGAATGAGAGATCAGGGATGGGCGTCACCTCTGTGTGACCTATGAATTTCTCATTTTGCTCCATCCTCCTAACATAACGCCTTCTCGCACTTGAGGATTCTCCTCCTCCTGCAAATCCGCCCGCAATGGTGTTGACGGAGATTCTCTTTCCTTTTCCTGGATCATCTCCTTCAGAACGGTCATTTGTTTGATTATGTTGTACCTTTGGGACAACCACCTTCCCAGCCGCGGCGTCCTCTATGAACTTCCTTAGGTGACCGCTCTTTATCAGTTCTTCGATTAAATCCCTTAGCCTGAAACATTTCTCAGTGTCGTGACCTCTGCATCTGTGGTAAGCGCACCAGGCGTTGGGGTTTAATCCCATAGTGTGTTCCTTGTTCCTTGGTGGGGATAGTCGCCCTAATCCTGTTTGTAGGATTTCTTCCATGATGTAGACTCGGGCACGGTTTAGTGGTGTGTATTCCTTCCTTTCTTCTTGAAAGTGTCTTTGTGGTTGATAAGGTTTCCTATGACGGTCAATTTCGTGGTGATTAGGGACCGGGCGTCTGTGATGATGATAAAATTCGCCTTGTTCGTTACTTTTGTTAACCGGGCCTCTTTCTCTGGCGTCTCTCATTCTTTTTTCGGCGTTACTCTCTTCGCCTTTTATGTATCCTTCCGCTCTTCTTGTGACTTCATGCATGGATGTGGCCGGCTTTTGTGCCAGGGATTCATTAAAATGTCCCGCCTTGAGGCCGTGATGGAAGGCGGAGACGAACATTTCCTGGTTTGGATTGCTCACTTTGCTTGTGGATTCGCAGAATCTCGCCAAGTATTCCCTCAGAGATTCGTTGTAGTTTTGTCTTAATGAGAACAGACTTGTCGCCGTCACCTTTATGTGCTTGGAGCCGGCGAATTGTTGTGTGAATTTTTGCTGAAAATCTGCCCAACTTTGAATGGAATTCTTGGGCAGGTTCATATACCATCTTAGGGCCGCTTCTTTCAGCGTGCCTAAGATGAGTTTGCACTTCAAATGATCCGCTGCGCCGATGATGGTGGTTTTAGTTCCTACCGCCATCAGGTGTTCTGTGGGATCTGTTTTCCCGTCAAAGTCTGGGAGATGGGGTGTTCTGAAGTTATCCGGTACTCTCGCATCCCAGAGGTTTTGGGCAAGTGGTTGGGAGTTGGTGATGTTGGTTTCTTCTGTTTCATCAACTCTGTTTGCTTTTTCCTGATCGATCTTTTGAACCTCGGCTTGCAGGCGACGTAATTGTGCCACTGCATCTGTCAAGGTTATGTTGTTGTTTTGATTGTTTTTGTTGTCATTTGCTGGTTGTCCTCCTGCCATTTTTTTTTAGGAAGACTTCGGATTTCGTCTGGTTTTAGTGGTAGGCTGGGAATCGTTTTACCGCAGCCCCACGGTGGGCGCCAAAATGTTCTGGTAAAAATAATAGGGGGTGGTCCAAGTATATTAATGAGTAATAATGATACTTAGGATCTTTATTTATCAAAAAGTTGACCCTTGTACAATGAGTTTTTCTTCTCTATTTATAGAGGAAAGAATGATCGGAAAATATCTAAAACCACCCCACTCCTCACTAATGGAGGTCGTGGGTGGTTTTCCACCGTGTCCACCGTGTCTCAAGGGTGGTTATGGACGGTTGCTTCTCTCCTCCGCGCTCATGTGGTGGTAGTGGGCGGTTATCCACTGCTGGGCGACGTAGTCATAACCTGAGGGCGTTGCCCCCAATCTCCGGATCTCGCCATCGCCTTGTCTTTCCCGCCAAGTTATCCATTTGAATTGTTTGGGCCAATTGTTGGATCATTGAGTTATTGGGCCTATAATATTTTGTCCGGTACAGGTACTTTCCTAACGATTCTCCTATTTCAAGAAATTTTGCAGGTATTCCCAGGATTTTTCCTGCGAATTTTGACACCTCCAATGGTAATTAGTGTTGGACTTGATATGAAGAACTACAGTTCAATTCTTCGTAACTATAATTGAAAGGAGATTGAAATCACTTAATACAATAATTTGCCCTAAACTCTAGACTATTATAGCTAGGATTTCCTTTCCATAATAACCAGAGGATAAATAAAGAAATCTTGACAAAAAAAACAGTACATTCAATCATTGTCAATAGTAAATAAACACAAAAGTAATACAAAATTAAGCAAATTCGACGAAATGAAATAAACGGGTTATCCTTAGCTTATCTTTGAATAAAAGATTAGCACATGAATATGATTATGCCTGCCCTAATGGGGTTAGTAGGCCATTCTCTCAAATCTGAATTTCAATTAATTTAGTGTACGTATGCTTAATTATGGGAGAAAAAATAATTTTTTATCAAATTGATTCTAACTAAAATTGAACTGAAAGTAGCGATTATTGCTTATAAAGAAGTAGGTGAATATATTTGGATCAATTTATATAAACATTATTTGAATAATAAATTAGTATAAAAATTAATTCTAGAATTATAGCCTACAATTTCTATAGCTTCTGGTGAAATTAATTTTGCATAAAAAAAATAGTTGATATTAATAAAAAAATAAATTATCATGTTCACAAATTCTAGTTCAACCAACAAAAATATTGGAATTATTAAGTTGAATATTATGACCGGAGTTTGAATCTAATTCTCCGCATTGTGTATGCAAATCCTCAATTTTTTCAAGATTTCTTTTTGTATTCTCATAATATTAAATGCAATCTGCACTCAATTTACTCTCTTATGTTTTTCATAATCAATAACCAATAAAATTTATTTTTATAATTTCCCATACAACTATTTTCAAGAAAATACAAAGAAACATATTTCAAATTATTATGTTTTTGTTTTTCTTAATAAATGTGTTTTTTATTTTTTTTTCTTATAATTTGGGATAGAGAAAGTATGTAATAGTAGTGGAATCTTTTAAGAAAATTTTATTTTGCATAGTCATTATTTAAATTGTTTTTTTCAAAATTATAATCTTTTATATATTCACAAATTAACTACTCCACTAGTATTTAACATACACATTCATGCCATCAAAAACGAAAAACATACACGTTCATTATTGACTCTGTTCAGTGCACTTTGTAAAAGTGTTATGCTTTTAAAAAGCTTTGATGACATTTCATACTTTTAGAAGAAATAATCATCATTTATAGAATAATAGACAGCAGGTTTATTCAAGTCAACAGGCTTCCAATTGTATATGATTAATTGCAATACAGAAATACTCCTTCTATCTTTAATTTTAAGTAAAATATGTTCTAATATTAAAAAATGACATCCAAATATTGTTATGAGATAAAAAATCATAATAAAAGGCATGCTGCTCTTAGTCATGGCTGACCTTGTTACAACACTACTAATGATGTCTTTAGCTAGACTCTTTGGGAAACAATAAAAAAAATTAATTCATTTGATCTGTAATATGGAAGTATCGGATAGAACATTATATGACACTACAAAAAAGAGAAAGTCTAAAGTATTGAACAAACTTTTATCTTGTACCATATTAGGTGAATAAAAAGTTATTTTAGTATTTTAGATAACTTATGCAAATGACAAAAAGTTATCTTGTGTTCAATAGATGAATGAGAGACAAAAATGTTAGTCTTTCTTCAATTTTATTGACCCTTTGTCCAATTTCAATAATAATTTTGAAATCAAACACAGTATACCTAACATTGTTTTATTCAATCTATTCCTTTTTAGCAGATCAAATACAAATTGTCCCAAACTCTCATCATTATGGTAGTACGTATGTTCAAATATCAAACCACTGCAATTCTTTGTTGTTTTTGTCTCCTATCTTAGTGTTCATAACAATTTTTTATGAAGTTATGAACGTTATTTAGATATTGAATTTCCTTCGACAAAAGACATATGACACTCTTTATGAATTGAATTTGATTAATCTCTCGTGATCTTCCTAATCTTTTTTTTTGAATGACATTTTGGCTGGATTTTGATTTGTTTCTTCTCAAAAGTTTCTCCTTTACATATCGGATTTGGATTCTCTACAATTTTCTCTCTCATGTTTGGTCATGTGCAATCATCTTAGTCATTTCTTTCTCTCTCCACTTAAATGTTTTCTTGCTCTTAATGAATTACTAACCATTAGATCAAAAAAGGAAAGAGAACGTGAGAAGAAAAAAAAACGGAGAAGATCAAAATCCATACACTTCCTCCATTTATAAACGAGTGTCATTTTTACAAGTTTGTTTCAAAATAAATGTCGCTTATAGTTTTTAAGATAAGTTAAAAAAAAAAAAAATCCTTCCAATTATATCTTCTAACTTAATGAATATTATGTACATTACTTCAAAAATATATTTTTTCCAATTTGACCATTAATTAATAATGTTATTTTAATAAAAACATCACATTTTTTATAACATCGTTGCATTTTTCAAACTTTATAAAAAGTTAAACAACACTCATTTTAAAATAGATCATACTAACATAAGATATTTAAATAAAAGAAACTTTGTATTAATCATTAAAAAATTACTCCCTCCGTTCTTTGTTAACTGTCTGCTTTTGTCGGATTTAACATTTCTATTTAACTATCTGTTTAATATTTTAAGAGTACGATTTGTCAATTGTATCATTTGTCAATTACTCTTATTTTTTACGATAAAACTAATTAATGCTATATATTTGAAAAACTAAAGATTATTATTTTTTAAATATTTTTTTTGTAGTACATACATATTAAATTTTGTTTTTTTTTTGTACATAATATATCAAATTTATTGAAAAGAAAAAGTGTGGGTAAAAAAAATATGAATTTATTTGTAAATTAAAATTAGAATATAATAAGAAAATAAGATGCAAAAATCAACTTTCTTAATTTGATGTTACTATTCAAAATAGACATTTAACATGCAACATATGGGAGTAATATTTAAAAAGTTAATTACATTTTTTTTTTCTTGACTCATTTAACATAAAAAAATCATGTTAAAAAAAGTGTAATAATTGAATAAAATATTAAAATGAATTTCGCTTTCATATCCTATCCAATCAGATTCTGACAGAATTAATACGAAAAAAAAATAACGACTACGAAAAAATTGAAGTTACTTCTTCATCTTCTCGCTCCTTTTTCACTCTTCTCAATTCTCATCTTTCTTCTTCCATTCATCTTCTTCAAAACCTTAATGCCACTTCTCAAACTCTCAACAAACAACAAAACTCTTTCTCTCTAATCTCTCACAATTTTCATTTCATTTAATCTCCGGTGAATCACCGATGGCCGGACAATTTTCCAGCTCCGTCGAATTCGGCCTAAACCTTTCTAAACGAATTCATCACATTAAAGGATCGGCTCCGGTGCCGTTACCGGAGATGACGAGATCTTCGTCGGAGGAATTTGTACCGACGGCGCCGATGTGTTATGCGGTTATACCTGATCCGCAGATAGTAGATAATCCGGATATTAGAAGTTATCAACCTTATGTGTACGGAATTTGTAATCCTCCGGCGTTGATACCGCTTCAGCTTCATGGAATTGAAATGGAAGTTGATTGTTGTTTGGATACGGCGTTTGTGACAGTTACAGGACGGTGGCGCGTGCACTGTGTAACCGGAAGTAGTTTGTGTGATTGTCAAGTTGCTATTCCAATCGGAGAACAGGTACATATATTTTTATTTTTAAATTACTTTTTTTTTTATCAACGTTTTAATTCCTCAAAATCTATTTTTTATATAATATTTATACAAAAAAAATGTTAAACAGCGCTCCAAAACACTAATTAAAAAAGTTAAGTATAGTAAAACAAATTTAAAACTTCTATAATTAACTTTTAAAAAATATAAAAAGTACTTTTTCTCAATATGATTTTTTTTTTTGTTTCTTACGTACTAGTTTCTCAAGAACGCCGGATAGCAAAACTCATACAAAACTTATATGCATAATAAATTAGTAATAATAATAAGGAGAATGTTAACATGTTAAGAAGATAAATGTGAAAAATATTTATTAAAGTATGTACTACTATTTAATTATCTAAACATTAAATTTTTTGTATCATTAAATGCTACATTTTTATTTTTAGGTAGTTTATCATGTGCCCTTAGTGCACAAGTTAACACGACCCTAATAATAATAATAATAATAATCAATTCAATCTATATTAAATATTAAACTCATAAATACAAAGTAAGTTATTAAAAGTTAAAACAACACTCTTTTTTGGAAAAGAAGTTAAAAACAACAACTTTATAATTATAAGGATAAGGATTATAATTATCGATTGTGGTTGACATAAATGGTAGATCATATTTTGTGACCTTGAGTTTTAGTTCGAAATATAAATATTTTATGAATCATGCTAAACGGTGTTTTTGGGGCACTTGTTAAGCATACTATAAATAGAAATAAAAGATAAAATTAATATTAATAAAACAACTTTTTATATTTTTGATGCATTGAATATGCACAAGTTCCGAGACAGAATTACTATATTTATATGCTTAACTAATTTCCCGGGATACTGTTTATCATTTTCCATATTTTATTGTATATTTTAATGAGGTAGTTCTCTTTGAGTCTACTTCGCTATGCATTAGACGTGCTTTTCATAAATTGGATAATTTTTTTTATAATCTTGAATTGAATAATTTTTTATTATTAAGTAGTCTAGTTAGTAGTTAAAAATCCACCTTGTGAAGTGAATAAGTCAAAAATATTGACTTCAAATTCTAATTTTTCTATATATGTATAATGTGATGTTTTTGCCAAATAAATTATTAATTGAGCTAAAATTTTATGATGAAGAAGAAATATTAGCTAGCTACAATATCTTTTAAAATTAAAATCAGTTTTGATTATAACATATTTTTATATCATTTGTATTTGACATTTTTGTCTTCTTAATTATAACATACTTTCATACCATTCAAAATGTTATGAATATAAGTATTATGAATGTTGTATTTAAGAGAATTAATTTTGTCATTTAAAAAGAATTAACGGCGCAGTTTGTTGCATGTTTATCTTTTACTAAAATTAATTATCTTATATATAATTGAAAGATGTCTTTTAAATTATCTTAAATTAATTTGTTAGAAAAAATGTTTTAAATTAAAGAACGACAAAAAAGAAACATGGCAGCTTCTTTGTCAAAAGGAAAAAACTTGGCGTGAGTCTCGTGGCTAAGTCAAACACAAATTTCTAATTAAACACTGAAAATCACTTCTTACAACCCAAAAATAAAAAATCACTTCTCGATTTCTCTCTTGCAAAGTTGGAGCAAAACTTCATACTTATTTGCAATTATTTATTTTGCCTAAAAAAGTATATATTTTATACGTGTTCATTCTTTTGGTCCGATAGTAATAAACTAAAAATATACTAGTATGAAATATAGTTTATAAGTTATAGTTCCACGGGTAAAAAAGGTGAAAAAAAATTGTTAAGTGTTGAATCTCAAGTTTTTCACTTATATATGTGAATTTATGATGACTTTATAATTTCATCGATCTAAGTAAAAAAATATATGAAATGATTTTTATTTTTTTTCATTCTATCTGCTTGTTTTTTTTTTGTCATTTTCTTCTGGCATTCTATGTGTTTGATTTTTTCTTTCAGAGATTCGATAAATTTGACTAATGTATAAAAGAAATGTAAATGATTGATAATTGGAATCAAGCCTAATTTGGCTTTTTGTTGGATAGTAACAACAGTTGAAAGCTGTCCAATAAGTTCTAGCTCAACTGGTAAAAATTTGTCGAAATTGCAAGGCATGGACGTTATGATCGGGATTCGAATCCCGGCTCTCTCACTTGTGTGAGAATTTCTTATATTTACTTTGTCAATTCTTCTATGTATCAAAAGAAAAGAAAAAAAAAAACAACAGTTGAAAGCTTGAATGATTTGTCGGGGAATTTGTCGTTTACAGGATTATAAAATTATTACATGTGTTCTGTTTTTTGAGGTCAATTTATATTTCTGTTTTTGGTGTACAATAATACTCCTTTTTTGACGATAATAATACTCCTAATAATGTGTTCTTTTATTTATTTATTTTAAAATATTACTAGCACTTTTTTTATCATATAAAATATTATGTGTTCTTTATAAACAAATGAAGTAATGCTACAGTATGTCGTAAAAATAGTTTAGTAGTTTTTAAGAGTATTATTAAAAGAATTGAAATTCGAACTTAAATTCTCTACATTTATAATATATAATTAGACCATGATAAATAAAATAAAATAAAATAATATTATATATTTATGCACAAAAATAAAAGTGAAACAGTCAAGCAGTTAGTTTGGTTATGTAGGGTAAGAAGATATTCTTTTTGTTTTTTCTAGTAATGTTTTTTTAACTAGTAAGTTATTATTTTGTTTCTTGTTTATAAAAAATCTTTGAAATAGATAAATATCTTCATCATCCTCTTTACGGGAATTGTAAATTAAAAGGATGTTTGAATGATTTTCTACCATTACTTTTTATTGATGCATTTGTAACAATTCAAGTGCTATAATTCTGTTTGTATCCAAACAAAAAAAAAGTTGCTATCATTCTGTTTTCCAAATGCATGAAAGAAAGTTATCATCATAATCATAATATAAAGGGAAAAGCAAACACTTAAGGAGGAGAATAAAATAAAATAAAAACCAATAAATGTTTTTGTAAATGTCTTTCCATACAAAAGTATAAGGGGCCACAACTAGGTTGGGATGGCAACATCATGTTAAAAACTTTTGACTTTTGAGTCCATATCTTTTTTCACATTGGTACTAGTCCTTTTGCTTAATGATCACATACAAGAGAACATGCATGGTTTTTGCATTTGATATTTTTAGTTGAAAATTTAAGACAAGAAATCTTAGTAGGTGAGGTGTAGTACAAAGTAAATGGTAAGTAATAACTTTATTAACTGATACCTAAAATCATAACATAGATATGAAATTTTGGAAACATACCATAACTTAATACCAATAAGTCATTTAACATTCAAAGGTGATGAATAAAAGGAGGAATTCTTTTGGTGTAATTTGTGCTAGAAAACAACTACTCAAACATAAAAGAAAAATTTATGGTACAGTTACTATTGAGAATTATGGAATCATAGGGATTCATAAGCAAGATAGAGAGCATAAGAGTATTCATGAGGAAGATACTCATAGAAATTCACATTGAATGAATATAGATCGATAAAAGAATGAATAAAATGTACAATGAAGTGTCTTATTTATAGGGCTACTTGGAGTAACTAACTTTCTAACCATCTAACCAACTTGGTAACCTATCAACTAACTCTTAGTTTATTAACTAACTATCTATATTCTTAACAGTTACAACTTATAAGAAATGCAATGTTTTATGTGACCACACTATGGAGTGTATTCCTGTTTCTTAGTTTTGTGATTTTACTTCATGATGAAATTGTATACTAATTTTGTTTCAACTGTTGCAGACTTGAATTTTGTTTCATATGTGTGTAATTCTCAAGTTAAATATGATGTGGCTAACAGGGTTCACTTCTAGGTGTCGAGGTTGATGATTCTGGAAGATCCTATCATACTGAATTGGTTTCTCTGAAAGATGAAAAAGATAAGCAGAAAATGGCCAAAGCTAAAGATGGATACTTTTTGAAAAACCAAATATACATTGTTAAGATTCCACAGGTTATTATTTTTACATTACATACATATCAAAACAGATTAATGCCACTTAATTATTATTTATTATAGTTATTAACATGTAACATATAAAATTTCATTCTGTCTTGCAGTTTAAGGGAGGCTCCATCTTTTCAGTTAAGATGAAATGGTCCCAGAAAATATTATTTCGTGATGGTGAATTCGGTCTTACCGTCCCTTTCTGTTTTCCTTCATATGTCAACCCTGTTGGAAGAAAAACTTCCAAGAAAGAGAAGATATTTTTGAAATTGAATTCTGGTACTGCAAATGAAGTGTTATGCAAAGTTACTAGTCATCCTCTTAAGGTAAAATCAATCGCCTATTGTGCGATGTTACAAATTTACAATGTTCTGTTTGGCTTCTGTTAGACTTGAATTAAAAACCAGTTTTCTTACTTTCCAGGGACTAATGAGCCAAGCTGGAAAATTAAGTTTATCATATGAAGCAGAAGTACCAGCTTGGTCAAGTACAGACTTCAGTTTCTTGTATACGGTAAGAACTAGAAGCGCAACATTTTTATTAATTTGTTTGGAAAATGCACTGTTACAAAACAATCAGCATAAGGTATTGAGAGACATTCAGAATGGTATATCAGAATTAGCTTAATTTGCTGATGCTTTTACAGGTTTCTTCAAGTGACATATTTGGTGGTGTTCTCTTACAATCCCCTTTCCTGCGCGATTTTGATGAAAGAGAGATATTTTGCCTGTATCTTTACCCTGGAAATTGCCAGGATAGAAAGGTCTGTTGCAAACTTGCAATATTATATACTATGTCGTTTTATTTTCTTTTCAAAGCTACTAGAAGAATAATTGTGTGAAAATAGAAACATGCCTTTAGTTATGAAACTGATTAGAAACATATGGAATTAGCCAAACAAATTGTCTAGGAGCAAATTAGGAGGATAGTAATATTATTGTCAACATTAGATATGTGCTTGTTTGTTTCAAACTTATACAAATTCATTGTCTATTGATAGGTTTTTAAAAGGGATGTGGTGTTCGTAGTAGATATAAGTGCAAGCATGAAGGGAAGTCCTCTTGAAAACGCAAAGAATGCGCTACTAGCATCACTCTCTCAATTAAACCTGCAAGATACTTTTAACATTATAGCTTTCAATGGTGAGTCCTATTTATTCTCGCCATCGATGGTAACAGCTACAAACGAAGCAATTTTAAAGGCTTCCACGTGGGTTGACACTACTTTTATAGCAAATGGTGGTACTAATATCATGCATCCCTTAACTCAGGTAATTCTTATTTATTGAATTTTTTAATATGATGTGCCATCTTCACTTACTTCATGACTTGTTAGTTAAAGCTTCTCTTATCACTTTGGTTTCTTCATTCAACTGTATAAATGAAAATATTGTTAGATTGAAAAAGAGATGATGAAAAGGCCAAGTTTACAATTTTTGTTATCTTAGATCTTTGATTTCATTAAGCTGCAAATTCTATGTTGTGTTTAATAAATTGTATCCTTTGCAGAATTGTTGGATGTCAAATCCTTGATATATACATATTATCATAGGAATGAATATATTTGATCTCCTATTTTGCTCTATCTTAGGCAATGAACTTACTTCGAAAATCAAGTGACTCAGTCCCTCTTATTTTTCTTGTTACTGATGGGGCTGTTGAGGATGAGAGAGAGATATGTGAATTTGTGAAAAGCTATGTAACAAGTGGGCAATCGGTTCGCACACCGCGCATATGCACGTTTGGCATAGGCAAGAGTTCTTGCTTCCTCTTCCCTTACTGGTCATCAGAAAATAGATTATCTGATACAATTAACAGTGTTTGATCTGTTTATTTGTTTGTTGCAATACTTTTAGTAATTTTTCTGTTTTATAATTTGAAATTTCAGGTTTATATTGTAATCACTACTTCCTGCAAATGCTAGCACAAATCGGGAGGGGTCACTATGATGCCGTTTATGATTTAGGTCAGCATGTTTGCTTTTCCAGCATCTTCGTAATTTGTCATTAAGTCAAAATAAGTGCTAATCATATATTTTGTTAATCTATCTCTGTCTCTCTTAATCATATCCAGATACAATTGACTTCCGAATGCAACGGCTATTTAGTACTGCTTCATCAGTTATAGTTGCTGATATCACCATCAAAAGTTTAGAAGGTCTTGATTCTCAGGAGGTACATGCATATCCAATAATGTTTTGTCTTCAATTAAACATTATATTTACATGTTACATCTATTTGAATTTGATGTTTAACTATAGTACGATTAATGCAGCTGTTCCCAAGTCATATTCCTGACCTATCATTTGGAAGTCCATTGATCATATCAGGCAGATACAATGGAACTTTTCCAGAACTAGTTAAGGTTACTGGTACATTTGCAGATAAGACCAGCTTCGTAGTGGACCTTAAAGTGAAAAGAGAAAAGGATATGAAACTCACTAATGTAATATCTAATCCCTAAAGCTTAATTATCACTTGTTCCTCATATCTTATTGAGATTCTAAAATTTATATTATCTTAGTGTGTATTTAAATATAGTGATTACTTAATGCATACTCAACTATGCTCTAAAATGCATCTTGATATAAATTTTGATATTGACTCCAGGTCTTTTCAAAGAGACATATAGACCTAGTCACTGCTCATGCTTGGTTATTAGAAAGTGAAGAGCTGGAGGAGAAGGTTTGTTTTTATATTGTACTTCTATGTATGTTAGATTTCTTTCTTAAAAAGAAAAAGAAAACTAAGAAAGGTTTAAATGGAAAATATGTGGAGATCAGTTTATATTCAAACATTTATGTCAAACAAATGCGTAATAGCAGAAATAGTTATAACTTATAAGTATGGACAGATCAATTAAACTAAACTGTTACTGTATGTGAGTTGTATTTCTCCACTACTTATTTATAAACAAATGCTAAACTGCTCTCTAATAGGTTTCTAAAATGAGCATTCAAAATAACGTCCCGTCAGAGTATACCGGCTTGGAGATGATTCTTGTCAAGAAAGATGATTATGTCAAGAAGGCACCGGACAACTTTCTGTTACAAAAGGTAGACCTTTGCCTTAGTGTTTAGCAAAATAGTTGCAAATTTTATTAACCCTCCATAAAATATTAGAGTAGTTCCATTCCATTACTTTTTCCTTTGTACATTGCACAGCATGTATGATCCAGACAATTTAGATTAAATTTGTTTCAAATGTTCGATCCAAACACGACATTGATATGTACAGTTAGGTTCAATCGGTTCTACTTTCTTAAATTATTATTTGCGTCTTTGTGTCAATGTCAAGTCTAGTATCCGTATCCATGTTTGATAGTGTATGATTACATACGTCCCTTCAAAACAGGCATACAGCCAACTTAGCTTCAAGGGATTGGAAGTTGACATCCCGAAGTTATTTCTTGGAGGATTGAGTCATGGATTTGGTGACTCGAAAGCAACTGCTGAGAACATTCCACCAACAACAAAAGAAGAAAAACAAGGACTATTGGAGATGGCAGCTTCTACCTGTTGCAGTAAGGTTGCTGACACATGTTGTTGCATGTGTATGCTAAAGGCTTGCTCTTTTGTGAATGATGGATGCACCATAGTTTGCACTCAACTTTGTGCAGCATTGGCTTGTTTTGAGTTAATTAAATGTTGTATTGAGCTATGTGACTGTGATTGTTTGTAATGAAATTATATGCTCAGTTGAACATAAGAATATAAGATTATCTGTTTAGTACTAAAACTTGCTGAACAGTGCATGTACTATGTAAGTTATTGTATAATAGTGTCTGCAATTAATAACATGATTGGATAGCTTATCCTATCCTATCTGCTTTTTCTGACCACCAAATGGTAATGGACAAAGCATTTAATTTAGAGGTATGGTAAAATGTACATATTGAGCAGAAACTGATTGCATGGTTTTTGTTCCTTGATTGATGGTCTTGTGTTTTCTTCAAATGTCAAGACTTAAATTTATAAATTTTAAATTTCTAGCTGTGATTTTTTATTTTTGTTTTATGATTTTTTAAAAAATAGTTATGTGATGGACTAAATTTGAATAGTAATATTTTAGAAATGGAAATTCTAAAATTGAAAGAAAAAAAGAAGGTAATAAACATGACATATTGGAAAGTAAACAATCAGAGTGTTAGCTAGTAGTCATATTTAGCATCCAGGATCTTCTTAAGATCAACTGGGACATAGGAAGAGAACTCGGGAAAATGTGAGTTCTAAGTTCTAACACAGGAAAAAATAATGAGAGAATCTATTACTTACATTTTAACATTTTAACGGTGGTCGAAATTTAATTGGGTCTGCTTTCGTCATGATTGATGAGACTAGAGCTCGCATCAAAGTATTTTCTCAAGCAACTACCTTTTATTTTTCTTCTTTTCTCTTCAGTTGCATTCATTATTGCACTTCCACTTGATACCTATCGTTAATGAAAAAGGGTTTATCTTGCCATGTCCTTCTCTTAAATTCTTAATACTTCTCTTGCTCTGTTCCCGTACGGGTAGTGAACCCATTAGATGCTTTCAACAGCTATCTGATCTGCACTTGGCTACCCAATGTTTACCGTTGGCACAATAAGTGACATATCAAAGGTGTGCAGGAACATGCTATTCGCTACTTTTGCAATGAATTTAAAAATGCAAAATTTGATTATATATAGAACCAGAGGGAGTACATAATTTAACCACGATCAGCTTGCTGGTAAGCTCTTTTTGAAGTGCTAGGGTTTCAACTTCAAAGTTCCTTAATATTGATTAAGCTTTAGGACCGTTTGGAATGACTTATTTGAATTTTTCTATTGGCAATTAATATGCACTCATGAGGCTATTTGAAAGAGCTTATAAAAACAACTTATGACATGTCCATAAACTATTTCTGCTTATTTCCACTAACTCTCTAGGATAGCTTATTTCCACAATTTATAACTTGTATGAAAAAATTTTGACTTTATATTTTCTTTTGTTATAGAAATAACTTATACATAGAACTTGTAACCTAGCATCTTTTGCTTTATTGGTTGTTTAAATTTTAATTTATAATTCTGAATAATTGAATGATTCTTGCCTTGCCATTTTCCCCTTATCTTGTATGATGATACCGAATGAAGAATAAAATTTGCTTCTTTATGTCATTCCATGCATGCTAACCTTTTAATTTTAATATATGCAAATTTTAGTATCTTATATATGTTAGTTGACAAAGTTTTAGTTAAAAGTTTCCTTCCGTGATATGGGCTGCGAAAAAGTGGTTTTTTAAGTTGCCGAAACTGTAACATGACCGCGATTAAGGCCGCATTTGATTGCGATTTTCTGAAATATCAAGTATATTCCTGACTCAAATGCAAAATAATTTTAAATTCTGTTAGTAGTCACTCGTCAGGGTTTGAATCCCCGGACCTCCTCTCAATCTCTTTCTATCTAGTGTCGTAGTTCATCGACTTGAACTATGCCTTTGGGATGTATGCTACCCTATTTACTTGTACATATAAGTTTATTTCGATTTTTTCATCCCTTCCCTTTTTGTTTTCTAAACCATTCCATGTGATAAAAAGTTCCTCGATTATTGCAAATATGCCTAGCATAGCAAGTTTCTGTGTAACATATTTTCTTTCTATTTCATTTCATTTGGCAATTGAAAAGCCCTACCAAGGCTGTGTGAGTTGAGTTGAGTCTATCCAAGAAAATTAAGAAAGAATTATGTTCACAATTATGTCTCAAGTACAAACTTATATGATATAGAATAAGGAATAGCTCACTTTTTTTTCACTTCTGTTTCAAATCAGGGAAAATAGCTGTTATTGGAGGGTGCCACGAATATACAGGTGCGCCATATTTTGCTGCTATTTCAGCCTTAAAAATTGTTAGTACCTGTAATCTTTCTTTTTACTCTTTTTCAAAGTTTTCTTGAATGAAATAATTTTCATACTATTATTTTTTCCATTCATGCAGGGTGCAGATTTGTCCCATGTATTCTGTACAAAAGATGCTGCTCCTGTCATCAAAAGCTACAGTCCTGAGTTGATTGTGCACCCAGTTTTGGAAGAATCGTATAGTGTCAGGTACTACTTCGATTCATCTTCCGAACTGCACATTTCAAAAAAATACCTAGTGAATGTTGTTTTTAGTGAGTGACTGATTTCAGGGAGGAGGACAAGAAAATCATAGCAAGCAAACTTCTTGCTGAAGTTGACAAATGGTTAGAAAGATTTGACTGTCTAGTCATTGCTCCAGGCCTTGGAAGAGATCTGTTTCTTCTCGTATGCTATCTCTTCATAAGCTTCGCTTGAATCACTCGATCCCAGTTTTATTATACACTTGCAAATAGCTTACTTATCTAACATGTGCACGATGTTATCAGAACTGCGTGAGTGAAATCATGAGACATGCAAGAAAGTCAAACATCCCAATTGTGATAGATGGGGTATGTATGTCGAGGTTTGGACATCTTATTTGACTAACATGTGTCTGTTGCTTTCTGTTTCGGCATATTTCAGGATGAGCTTTTTCTTGTTACAAATCATGTTGAACTTGTTAGTGGCTATGCCTTAGCTGTTCTAACCCCAAATGTCAACGAAGATAAGCGACTTGTACAGAAAGTACTGAGTTCTGAAGTAAATAACGAAGATGCTACTCAGCAAGTGCTATCTCTTGCCAAACAGTAAGTTCCCCATTTTAGATCACTGGTTTTTATGCCAGAATGTTTTACTGAACCAATCATTTTCTACTTGTTGTCTGCTATTTCTGTGGTGTGTTTAGTGTTTCTGATCAGGATAGTCGGTTCTTTACTGTAACCACGTGTTTTTATCAGCATCCTAACTTGTGTAAATCCAAAAAAGCATGCTATTTATATGGATATTGAGATTTAAACAAGTTTTTCTTCCGCTGCATTCAATATTATGAAATATAATTGGCTAATGCTAACTTCATCTAATCAGCATTGTAATGTAGTGCTCACTCCGGCTAATTGACAATTTTCAAGGGCTAAGCTGGCCAATGAGTCATATTATAAATGTTATATTTTTGTGTGATACTTTAATTTCATGTTTGCATATGGACCATGAAATTCTTGAAAAAAAAATACTTTAGTGATAAGTGGTTGATTGCATTTCTCAATTGGTAGCTCTACTATTTTCTCAATTGATACCATCTTAGAATTAAGTTTTGGGCCTAACTCATCCTTACAAGACCGGCTTGTAAGGTGAGGATTGTCTCTACTTTATAAACACATATTCAGGCCTTCACTTAAGCGATATGGGACTTCTTAACAATGACATATTTAGTGTGAAGGCAGATTATGATCCTTTGATTTCTTGCTAAAAGAAAATTGAAACTAGAGCATGATAAGTTGTTTGATTGGATTACATACGTTTGAGTGATTTCTCATTATTATCTGGTACTAGTACAGAAGTGTAATGACAATTGTGAACTGCTTTTTGCAGAATCGGTGGTGTTACTATCCTAAGGAAAGGAAAAATCTGATCTAATAAGCGACGGTGACACAGGTAGATCTTTGATAAATATAAAAATCTCGGTTTATCACAAAGTCAAAATCCAAGCTTGAAATTCATGCATCTTTGAAAGAGAAGTTATAGCTGAGGTGGCTCATGCAGCTGGATCTGATCTCTCACCATCTCTCCAGAACTTTCTACGCTGGTGGGGCTGTGCTAGCAGCTATATTTGGAGCTGTTATTGGTGTTTCCAACTTTGATCCGGTTAAGAGAGCTTAATTATGTCTTGAAAAGGTTTTAAACTTTGTCCTTTTAATTTGATTTTTGTGTAATATGTTGATGCAACTGGTTGCATTATATGTTTGTTTAATAAACATTAAATTCCAGGTGCTGCTTATCTTTTGTTCTCCTTAATTCTGAGTATAGATTAGCGGCGCGGCTTGTTGCTCGTTTACCTTTTATTCAAGTGTAATTATCTTTTATTGAGTATAGATATATCTCATCATAATTTAATTTACAGTACTAACAAATCTGTCATGAGTTCAATACTTTAACACACAAAATGAATCTAACTTAGACATATTGAACCAAATTGATGAAACAATCCTAAAACTAGTGATTAAAATCACATGAAAAGCTGAAATAAGCTATTCCAAACAACTTAAGCTTGTGTCCCTGTGTTACTTTTGAAGTGAGATCTAGACTTTGTGCAAGAATTCATGTTCAACCTATGGCTCGAAATTTGAAACTTCAGAGACGATATGCCACGCCATGATGTCGAGGAATGAATCTAGCATTTTCTTCAGTGCACACATGAGTTTCATTATGAAGCCTGAAACAAATATGATTTTAGTGCGAATGTTGATATCATAATCAGAGTTCTTCATTGAGATGTGAATTGCAAGAAGAAATGTTCATAAGATTGCGAAAGAGTCTTGTTCATGGTGGTAGATGAGTGGAACCAGTTCCCAATTAGATAGAGCAATTCACCATTTATTCTTTCAAGCATAATATAAAAAAATATCCATGACACAAGCAATTTTTTCTTCTTATTTTGATTACCATAAGGTCCATAACCAATCCCCAAGTATCCGCAAAAGAAGGTACATGAGTTGTGTATGCCATCACATCTGCAAAGTAACAAGCACAAGAACAAATGTTTGAGTAAAACCATACATAACAAAATATCCATGTTTGAATCCAATTGCTTAAATTAATTAAATAGTCTTACATTTGAAGACTTGTTTGATTGTGTTATATATACAAGTGAAGACTTCCTTGTGTGTCAAGATACATCCGGTCCAGCCTGTGCATAAAACATAAACATTTCTTTTACTAGTACTCCTCTCTAGTCCTTGATATACGAAAAAATTTACTTTTTAAATTCATTGAAAAATTGATGTATCTAGTTAGGAATCAGAGGAGTAGGGGACATAAATGAGAATTCAAACAAACCTGAATGATAAAAATGCAATTCTCATTGAGCTTGGGCTTGAGGGTATTTTCATAGAAAGATTTTGTATAAAGTTGATAGCAAGGTCCACCTTCAACTGGGTCTGCCAAGTCCCCAACAATGATATCAAATTTCTCTTTTCTTTTCTCTAATTTCACCCTACAATGCAAATTTTGTCTTTAAACTTTAGCTTAAGTAATAAGTACTTATTTAGAACTAGCAGAATCAAAATGACGATAATTTACTCAATAATATCAATGTTATAACTCGTAAGATCTTTTCAGGTGCTCTCCTTTTTCTACTCAGGCGCCACTCTTGGCAACCCTAATTTCTCTTTTGTTTTTTTTCTTGGTTCATCCATTAGAAAGGGTAATTTAGGATCAATTTTGATCCATAATCACCCCTCTTGGTTGTTTTTTTATTTCTTTTTCAATTCAACAAGTGATTTACACATAACACATAATTTTAGGTTTTATTTGAGTTTTTTCCTTTGTGACTTCTTCATCCGGTTGTTTTATTCCCGTCTTAGTGCGGAGTTGTTTGTTATCCCGTCTTCGTACGGTGCTTGTACGTCTCGTCTTTGTACGGTGTTTGTTTTGTTTAAATTTGCAAATTTGTTTAAATTCAAATTTAGTGCAGATTGTATTATATCAATTGCAAATTTTCTCCCTTCTATATTTGGATATGGAACAAAAACACGGCCATCAAATCGCCCGGTGAGAGGAAGTGGCTATAGTTGGGTTGGGTTATGAAAGTGAATTCCACTAATTTTTACTCCTATTTTGACATACTATGTTTTGTTTTTTAGCTAATAGTAATCCAAATACGGTTTCTGCGTCAAGATTTGATGGGATGAGATGTTAAAACATCTACTGGTTTGGTTTAACCTTGGGATTTCATTTGATGGTGGATTTTTAATTGGTTTAAAAAACCTAATCGATGTGGCAATTGCAACCCAAAATCATAGGTTAAAAAACATATTGCTTCTGTGCATTCCAATTTTGTTTCGTATTTTATTTTATCCGATCAACTCCCCCAACTCCCCCTAAAGAAGTTGTTGCCGGAGAGGCTGTAATTTCTTTCTTCTCATTCAGCGGAGGTGAATATGAAGAGACCGGTTGCGAAAAGATAAAAAATGTTTTTGCTGCGGCAAAAAAAATGTCATCTTTGTATTTTTTATGACATTGATTTAGTTGGAAGAAATGAAAAGGTAAAGTACACATTGCTTCTTAAGCTTGAAGAATTCAAACAATACAAGGAAACAACTTTAATTTTGATTGGAGCAACTAACCGGCTGGATTTATCTATTAAACATAATTTTAGGTTTTATTTGAGTTTTTTCCTTTGTGATTTCTTCATCCGGTTGTTTTATTCTCGTCTTAGTGCGGAGTTGTTTATTATCCCGTCTTCGTCCAGTGTTTGTCCCGTCTTTGTACGGTGTTTGTTTTGTTTAAATTTGCAAATTTGTTTAAATTCAAATTTAGTGCAGATTGTATTATATCAATTGCAAATTTTCTCCCTTCTATATTTGGATACGGAACAAAAACACGGCGATCAAATCGCCCAGTGACAGGAAGTGGTTGTAGTTGGGTCGAGTTAGGAATGTGAATTCCACTAATTTTTACTCATATGACATACTCTTTTTTGTTTTTTAGCTAATAGTAATCCAAATACGGTTTCTGCGTCAAGATTTGATGGGATGTGATGTTAAAACATCTACTGGTTTGGTTTAACCTTGGGATTTTATTTGATGGTCATTTTTAATTGGTTTAAAAAACCTAATCGAGGTGGCAATTGCAACCCAAAATCATAGGTTAAAAAACATATTGCTTATGTGCATTCCGATTTTTTCGTATTTTATTTTGTCCGATCAACTCCCCCAACTCCCCTAAGAAGTCGTTGCCGGGGAGGCTGGAGTTTCTTTCTTCGCATTCAGCAGAGGTGAATATGAAGAGACCGGTTGCGAAAAGATAAAAAGTGTTTTTGCTGCGGCAACAAAAATGTCATCTTGTGTTATATTTTTTATGACATTGATTTAGTTGGAAGAAATGAAAAGGTAAAGCACACATTGCTTCTTAAGCTTGAAGAATTCAAACAATACAAGGAAACAACTTTAATTCTGATTGGAGCAACTAACCGGCTGGATTTATCTATTAAACATAATTTTAGGTTTTATTTGAGTTTTTTCCTTTGTTATTTCTTCATCTTGTTGTTTTATTCTCGTCTTAGTGCGGAGTTGTTTGTTTTTTCGCCTTCGTACGGTGTTTGTCCCGTGAAAATTGCTAATAAAAAAATTGTTTTGTTTAAATTTGCAGATTTGTTTCAATCCAAATTTAGTCAGATTGTAATATATCAATTGTAGGCTTTGTCATATTTGTAGATTTAATATAATACAATCTGATATAATACAATATGCACCAAATTTGGATTTAAACAAATCTGCAAATTTAAACAAAACAAACACCGTACAAAGACGGGACAAACACCGTATGAAGACGGGATAACAAACAACTCCGCACTAAGACGAGAATAAAACAACCGGATGAAGAAATCACAAAGGAAAAAAACTCAAATAAAACCTAAAATTATGTGTTATGATCTGCTTTAGGGATTAGATATTACATTAGTGAATTTCATATCCTTTTCTCTTTTCACTTTAAGGTCCGGATTAGATATTACATTAGTGAATTTCATATCCTTTTCTCTTTTCACTTTAAGGTCCACTACGAAGCTGGTCTTATCTGCAAATGTACCAGTAACCTTAACTAATTCAGGAAAAGTTCCATTGTATCTGTCTGATATGATCAATGGAGTTCCAAATGATAGGTCGGGAATATGAGTCGGGAACAGCTGCATTAATCGTACTATAGTTAAAACATCAAATAGATGTAACATGTAAATAAAATGTTTAATGGATCAAGTCATAGTGTGTCCGGCCTGTGGTAATTCCACTCTTTTCTTTTACTTATGTTAATTTATGCAACTAAGTTGATGGCTTAATTTTGGCTTGTTAAAAAAAAGTTGATGGCTTAATTTGCTTTTCTTTTTCTTTTTTGGGCAGGCACTACTAGTTGCTCCTACTCTTCAAGCACCAATTAAGCATTTTACAAACCTGCTTAAGGTTTTATACGGGTAGTTTATTCCTTTTCTAGCACATTGATCTTATAACTAACATAATTGTGGACAAATATTAGCTAGCGAACTGAATTAATTTTCTCATAAAATAGACTGATCATTTTGGATTGTTAAAATTATCATTCACAAAACAATATATAGGAGAGGAAACTATAGTCAGCTAGTGTGGTGTAGAGTGACATTATTATTTTTTGTATTTTAATTGAAGCTAGTTAGTTTATAGTGGTAAAAAATGTATTATTCTAATGTATAGTCACTTATGAGTGTTGACTAGTCAATTGTTGAAAAACAAATAAGGGTGCGTTTGTTATAGATTTTTTTAAAATAGATTTTTATAGTGTAATATAATTTCGTGTAAAAAAATTTTACAAAGAAACTTTTTATAAAAGTTTTAAATGAAAATTTGGTTTGAATAGTTATTCTTAAAATGTCATTTTAGATATTTCATCATTTAATTGAAAAAAAAATTTGGATATCAAAATTTCAAAAAAAGTGATTTTTTTGAAGCTATTTCAAATAGATTTTCATAAAAATCATTTTTAAAATACAACTTTTTGTAAAATTGAGATTTTGACTATGTTTTGATCTTCAATAATGTACGTTTATGTTATATAATTTCAAAATTAGTGTTTGAATTTAGAAAAAATAATATATAAAAACTTATAATATTTTGAAAAACGATTTTATAAAATCTATTTTAAAAAATACAAAGAAAAATCTATTTTTTTTAAAGCTAAAACAAACGCATCCTAAGGCGGCTTTTTTTTTATTGCTCATTTCGTCTTGAGTTCTTTCTTAGTATATAATGTTATGTTATGGACAGATTTTGTCTTCATCATGTGATTTTCAAGAGATGGCTGCATTCTTCTTTTTCTTACAATATCGCTGCATTCTTCTAATAAGTACTTATTTCTTTGGGTAAGGCGTAAGCGGATTAAAAAAATTCAATTAAATCGATGATTCAAATCAATTGAAATTGAAAAAAAATTGATTTTAATAATTCGGATCAAAAACCGAACTAAACCTATTAAAAATCGAAGTGGTTTGGTTCGGTTCTCGGATCCAATTTTCATATTCAATGGACAAATCGAACAAAACCAAAATATAGTATATACAGTATATGTTAAATTTTTTTTTGGCAGCCCATATCTATAAAAAACTACAACTTACCCAACTACTTCTAAAAAATAAAATAAAATTTGCCTCATTTAAAAGCGCAAACATAAAAACACTCACAGTCGCAAACGCAAACTCAGAAACGTTGCTTTCATTTCACCTCACCCTTATCCTCAAGATGCTCTCATCTCAAATTACTTGATTCTCAAGCTGCTCTCAACGCTACACAAACAACACTCTTACATCACATCACGCTGCTGTTCTCATCTCAAACCCTCATAGTGATAACTTCTCTAGCGTTATTTTATTTTTTTATTTTATTTTTTTCGATTTAAGTGGGAATAGACTTGAAGTTTTATTTTTATTGCATTTTATTATTTGAAAAATATATGAACTTAATTTCAAGATGGTTGTATTTTGTATTTGATAAACTTAATTTTAATATGGTTATATTATGTATTTGATGAACATAAGCGAAAAAAATTGTATTTTGTATTTGTTTTCAATATGGTTGTATTATATATATGTATTTGATGAATTTATGGAAAAAGAATTGTATTTTGTTTTCGATGAGCTTATGGAAAAAAAATTATCAGAAAAAAAAAAGAGCATGGAATACATCGGAGAAAACCGATTAAAGTATTCGAACCAAACTAACGAGTTTGGTTTAGATTCATTTTTGAAAAACGCTAAAAACCAAACCGAACTAATCAAAGATTCATTGGTTCGGACATCCGGTTCACTCAAATTCAATCCAAACCAGTCCAATTACACCCCTATTGAGTGTGCATGATTGGATATTTTTATAAATCAAATCATATTCAAACAAAAACTTAAATAAATTTGGATTAATAACTATAACCACATTTTGCTACAAATTGGTGATATAAGTAGTATAAATCTGATTATGATCACATAATCGGTTATTTTTATAAAACTGATTTAAATTTGGTTATTTTCTTAAATTCAGTTCATAATCCGTTTTTTTATAAATACAAATAGACTTATAAACTTAATTTTATTTTTAAAGTGATTTAAATGGGAATAGACTTGAAGTTTTATTTTTATTGCATTTTATTATTTGAAGAATTTATGAACTTAATTTCAATATGGTTGTATTTTGTATTTGATAAACTTATAAACTTAATTTTAATATGGTTATATAAGTATTTGATGAACATAAGCGAAAAAAAATTATATTTTGTATTTGTTTTCAATATGGTTGTATTATGTATATGTATTTGATGAATTTATGGAAAAAGAATTGTATTTTGTTTTTTATGAGCTTATGGAAAAAAATATATCAGGAAAAAAATAAGAGCATGGAATACATCGGAAAAAACCGATTAAAGTATCCGAACCAAACCGATGAGTTTGGTTAGATTCATTTTTGGAAAACGCTAAAAACTCAATCAAACCGAACTAATAAAAAATTCATTGGTTCGGACATCCGATTCACTCAAATCTAATCTAAACCGGTCCAATTACACCCCTATGAGTGTGCAAGATTGGATATTTTTATAAATCAAATCATATTCAAACAAAAACTACTTAAATAAATTTGGATTAATAACTATAATCACATTTTGCTACAAATTGGTTATATAAGTAGTTATAAATCTGATTATGATCATATAGTCGGTTATTTTTATAATACTGATTTAAATTTGGTTATTTTCTTAAATTCAGTTTATAATCAGTTTTTTTATAAATACAAATTTAAAACTAGTTATATTTTTTATTCAAAAACTAATTATTTCTTAAAATTGGATATTTCTCTTTCAAAATTAATTTTTAAAACCAAATTTTATAAAAAAAAATAAACTCAAACTTTGAATTAAAAATATGATTAAATTTAAAACTAAAAAATAAGGAACATTTTTTAATTATGGTTGTTTCCAAGGTTCCTCATCAATCCTCATATATGTATGATCTGCTGCCTCATGTATGATTCTTTTTGCATCACTGTATCAAGTGATAAATATTATGAATATAAAAAACTGCTCCAGCCAACATGGATATAAGCGGAGCATGTTTATACCAAATGCTCCAAAATGTAATTATTATTATTTTTAGAGAGAGAATTTGCAACTAGACAATTTTTATGATCCAACATAATTTCACAATATGATTATGAACTTAGACATTAAAAAAAAAATGATCTTATAAAAATGAATGACCAACCATTTTATTATAGACTGATTTATTTTTGTTTGCAAATAACTGATTAATTAGTTAGATATGGTTTTGGATTTGGACGTTGTTTTATCCATGCGACTTAATATTTTGCTCACCCCTAGCTAGTAGTCATATTTAGCATTGGGGATCTTCTTAAGATGAACTGGGACAGAGGAAGAGAACTTGGGGAAATGTGAGTTCTAAAGGTGAAGGTTAGGAAACATGAGGAAACACAAAAGAAAATAATAATTACGAGTCTATTATTTACATTTTAATGGTGGTCGAGATTCAATTAGGTCTGCTTTCATCATGATTAATGAGACTAGAGCGCGCATCAAAATATTTTCTTATGCAACGATTGACCTTTTATTTTTTTTCTTTTCTCCTCAGCTGCATATATTATTGCACTTCCACTTTTTTTTTTTTTTTTAACAATTTATTGCACTTTCGCTTGATACCTATCGTTAATGAAAAACGGTTTATCTTGCCATGTCCATCTCGTTGGTACAATAAGTTAGCACAATGTTGTGAAAATTAGACCGGACCGATTGGTTCAACTAATTAAATCAGAAATCAGACCTATATTTGATCTGAATTGACCACAAAATCAACCCACGTGCGTGAATCGATTATTAAACCGAAAAACCGGCCGTGAACCAGTAAAAATGGGTAAAAGTCATGAAGGGTGATAAAAATATGAGAAATAGCTTTTTGTTGAAAAAATAAAAATGGGATATATCAAATCAAAATCTTAAAACAATCTACTATTTTAAGTTACTTCAAATTATGACTTAATATTTTCCGTGTTCTTTGGACTTTTGGTCGGAGCAAGTCATTGTCAGTCTTAACCAGTTGCGTTGCTTACTTACTCAGACCACAGATTGTCACTCCTTCCTTTCACACGTGCGAGGTATCTCTCTGTCTGAAAGTTCAGAAATTCAACTACAACAATTTTATTACTTTTTGACCAATTTTTAGTGTGGTTATTTAATTGTTGAATTTATATGAATTTTAATTTTTGTGAATTATTGTTGGTTCCTGCAGTTTGGTTCATCAAATGAAACCCCCTTTTGTTGGATTCATCAGAATACTTGGCTTTCTTGTTTTTGTCTCAGCTTCCTGGTAAGCTTATTTTGAAGTGCTAGGGTTTCAATTTCAAAGTTACTTAATTAAGGTTTAGGACCGTTTGGATTGACTTATTTGAGTTTTTCTACTGGCAATTAATATGCACTCGTGAGACTATTTGAAAGAGTTTATAAAAACAACTTATGACATGTCCATAAACTATTTCTGCTTATTTCCACTAGCTCTCTAGGATAGCTTATTTCCACAATTTATAACTTGTATGAAAAAAATTTGACTTTATTTTTTCTTTTGTTATAGAAATAACTTTTATATAGAACTTGTAACTAAACATCTTTTGCTTTATTGGTTGTTTAAATTTTAATTTATAATTCTGAATAATTGAATGGTTCTTGCTTTGCCATTTTCCCCTTATCTTGTATTATCTGATAGCTTCCACAAGTTTTAACTAGTAAAAGAAAAGATTTAGGATAAAATATATCATCTTACATACCAACAATGAATTGGTGCAAGTGGTAAGAGACTTGGACCCCTTAAGCAGGTGGTTAGAGGTTCGATCTCTGGCTCTTGCCTATGGAAAATATTTTTTTGGGAGGGGAAAACCGACCTTATGTGTTCCACAAGTTTCCCGATGGAGATTAAGTCACCGTTAAATGGCGGTGGAAACTTTTTGCCTATAAAGTATCTTACATGCATCAGGTTGATAACACTTGAGTAGGAATTATTAGAGCAATGGTAATTGATCTTGATAATTGATCAAGATTTCAATACTTTATTTGTTCATTGCACAAAACAACTGTTTCTAGATTCACAAGTTGTGTGCAAGGTTTTATATTGCAGTCACATTGTGATCCTTTATATTGAGGAGATTCGCAGTCAAATGCTTTGGTTGTAGAGACGCAGACCATTTTTAAACCTCGATGTTGTGTGTGTGTGTAATGTCAAATTGATGTGCTTAAAAGTTGCAGGTCTTCTGATGAAAGTATGAAAACGCAGAAAACTTTAGCGATCATAAAGCCGGATGGATTGCTTGGTAACTACACAGACGATATCAAGAGAACAATTTTAGAATATGGTTTCAACATTGTGAAGGAAAAGATTGTTCAACTTGATGACGCCACTGTGAAAAGATTTTATGCAGAACACTCTTCAAAAAGCTTCTTTTCCAGCCTAGTTAAATACATGACAAGGTATCCTATGATCACCTCAACTCTTGATGCATGATGGTGGTATATACTATTTTTTTCTTATACTGTGGTTGCAGTAAGCCACAATATAAAAAATGTTGTCGCATTTGTGATACCGTTGCGGTGACCTCTAAAACTGTTGTATTGCAGATGCAAACTACAATTTAGAACTATTTCCGTAACTGTTTCGAAAACCTCATTATGTTGACTGTTTGTTGTGTTGGATTGCATGATTGCTAGACCAACATTTACTTAGTTTTAATTGCTTGGTAATGATAAAATAACTTTGAATTCCTTGCTTCACGTAGTTGGTCAAGAATAAGGCCAAACTCAGCTGAGCTGAGTTTCAATATTATAGTGTTCTGAGGCGGATCTCAGACGCTCAAGTCAGTGAGAGATTGAGGCGAGTGAGAAGTAGGGAGAATGATCCGTACCTTTCCCATGAGTGTAAAGGTCCTTATATAGTGGAACCTTTTAGAAGTTTTTGAGGGAAACCTTGTTGAGTGATTACCGTCTTGATTCGTGGATAACATCCTGATCTTCATCAGACGGTGATTACTCTATGAAGTGTGATGCGCATAAGCTGATGGACTTTGAGTGTAAAGTCACTTTTGGAGAGACCTTGGCCTAGCCCGGAACATTTTAATCATTCAAGATATTTAGATCTCTTCCTGCATGTTTTCAAGTCTTTAATCATCAATCATCATTAATCTTCTCTTTTGCTTCTCCATTACTATAATCAGTGGACCAGTGTTGATCATGATTTTGGAAAAAAATGATGCTATCGCTGATTGGCGTGCTTTAATGGGACCTACCGATGCAAGCAAGGCTAAGATTACTCATCCTCACAGGTCATACTTGTTTACTAATCAAGCAAACTAATTGTTCTTAGTTTGTTAAGTATATATTTGTTTAAACAAGTTCTCTATGCTTAATTAGTTTACTAATCTGAACAGCATTAGAGCAAAATGTGGATTGGATACTGAAAAAAACTGTGTTCACGGTTCAGACTCTCCAAAATCCGCACAAAGAGAGATACTATTTTTCTTCGAAGAGATCTCCGCAGGTGAATAATTTTACTTCTATTTTAAAGAAAAATTGGATATAGAATATTCACTCTCTAAGCACTAGCATTTGCTCCAATTCTCTCAAAATGTATGTTAACTTCTCAAATACTTCTTCATTCTTACTTATTCTCGCCTCGCCGTTATTTTGCAGATGTAATTACAGAACATGATGAATTGTAGCTGGTGAAAGTTAGAAGCAGAAACACAACCTTTATTTACCATATAATTAATCTTATACTTTCAGTTGAGAATACGATTATAGCAAGAACAATGAATTATTAATGATAAGAACATAATTTATGAATGATAACCAACAAAAATACAGTTGCTTATATCTTAGCTACGGCATCCTATTCTTGGTCTAGTCTAGTCGTTGTCTTTTTTATTTGATTTCTCTTTGTATCGAGAACTCTTTGATTAATAAAATGAGTTAAATTTATTATTGTCAAAATAAATACATACAACATTCACTCTGAAAGGAAAGAACCAAGGTGGTTTGAGAACGTAAAGCTCTCTGGAATCATCTTGATTCATCAAGGCATTAATGTTTACATTTTACGACTCCATTTTGTTGAGGAGTTGCAATGCATCGATGTTGATGAATAATGCTATGATTTTTGAGTCCATGTTTGATGTAGTTGTACCTCCACCCTCAATATATTCCTTCCGTATTTCTTCTGAAAACCCATCAACAGCCCTTCAATTATTCTTGTTACCTCTTTTCTGGCATTAAACAGTTATGGTTAATTGAATAGAGCAGTAACAATGGCACTTTGTGCACACAAAAAAAAAAAAAAAAAAAAAGCTTTGTTGATTGGCACTTGAATAGAGCAGTAACAATGGCACTTTATTACATTTGTCCCTAATTATACGGCTCTTTTGAGTTTTAGTATTGTCCAATTTAATAAGACTCTTTTCGGCTTTATTATCGAATTTAATAAGACTCTTTTGGAATACCCCTTTGCAATTTGTAATATATGTTTTGTAAAAGCATTAACTAATTATCTCTCGTGAAGAGTAAACTTGTAAAAATAATACTAATTGTTAACAAATTTAATATATCAACTTCTTTAATTTTTGTAATTTATTCAAAAAATAATATATATTTAGAGACAGAGGTAATAATACTTTGCGATTAAATACAAGGTAGACCATGCACTTTTTTGTTGATAAAATAGACTATGGCCCTTTTGTTTTGATTAAAAGCAAAATTAGTTTTTAGAGACATTAAGTATAAATTAATGGATTACTTTGCCAAATAAAATGTGAGATCATAAATTTCAATAAATTGGTCTAGTGATAAAAAGACATATCTTAAATTTGAAAGTCTCACATTCCAGCTACGTTAGTGTCTTTAGAAAGAGATAAATGTAAATATATTTAACTTGTAAGTGTTTTTTGAGTTATATTGTCTTCTTAGGTTTAGACTGTGGCACAAAACTACCTTGTAGATTAAGTTATTTCGTTCTATATCAGTCAATCACGTCCTCCGTCACCCTATTCTAATAGGAATAAGTCTTTATCATCATGCACATTATGGACTTAGTCAACTAAAATCTTACTCATTAGATTAAGAGAAAAATTGTATTTGTACGGATGACTACTCCTCAATAGCTCCACTTCCTTTGAAAAACTCAAGTGGATATTTGACCATATTTTTGTTATTCAAACTTACCTTTGTCAATTTTATATTTTCTCTCTTTGTAACCACTTTCTTTTTTGGTTTTCACCATCAGTTTAATCTAGTTCGAGGATCAGTTATGACATCAAGTAATTTCAGCCTCATTCCGATCGCATTGTAACCACTTCCTTTGTCATGTCCCATATGTAAAAAGTTAATTATATATATGATCTTTAACTTTGTCAAATTTACATTGTATTAGTTCAACTAAAGATTGTCACATTTAACTGTTAGCCAACAACTAATTAAGTCGTTAGTCGATTTTACATTTATTGATTTCAATATTAACTGATTGCAGCTAATAGTCAAATACGTCCAATAAGACTTATAACAACATTCAAGTCTATTTAGACTTGGTGACCATCATATTCGGCTGTCAGGCAATTCACCAGCTGAATTTGCATCAGTTAATTTCAACATCAATTGATTGTAATGTGAAACCTGATAGACAACACATTATTTGACTACTTATTTTTTTTGGTGTAAATAAGTCCCACTATATTAAGTATTTCTTCCCAAAGTCTAAATTAAAACTTTTTTTTTTGTCAAAAAAATTAGAAGAGTTTTTTTATACAAAGATTCGAAAAAAGAAAACAAAATACTATTACAAATCCTAAAGTAATAATAAATGTAATAGAAATGTTAATGCATTGCCAAACAAAGTCCTAATTAAAGGCCATGTATGGAGGATCTTTTGTCTTCCAAAGATAGGCTTACAAGGGTCACAATTTGATTACTTTCATGCTCCCAAAATTCACTATTTGTAAGGTTTCAAGCTTCGAGGGACCTTTATTTGGAAGATAGAAGAGGCATTTTGCTTAACGTTGGACAATTATGTACCATGAAAGTGTAATTATAAATATTAGTATTAACAAATACTATATACCATGAATGAAAGTGATTAGTCAAACAATAATGATCACTAATCCTAGACTAATACATGTCCACGACATCATTTCATAATTCTTTAATTTTCAATTCATAGAATGAAGTGCATAGATTCCATAAATGGAATGTCATGTGTGGTTCTCTACATTTGGTATCTATTGCCAATTTTCATGCTTCTAGTATATTCAATGTACCCCACATGGCTTTCTTATAGTACAAGGTGCTACTAGTTCTTTTGGTTATTAATTAAAGTAAAGTTGTATCTTAGTTAAAGTGATTTTATATGCATGCTTGGTTATATGGTGATTGTTATAAGCCTTAATTCTACACATCTCGAGGACTTCTACAACTTACTCAAATTATTTTAAGTGAATACTATACGTAATTGATGACATGATCATAATCTTTTATAATGTTTATTCAAAGAATGTGTATGTTTGTTAAAAGTTACACGTTAGTTAGATCAGAGATATATATGGTATGAGTTTATATCAGTGAGAAACATCATTCATTTTTGTTAGAACGATGATCATTAGCCACTTACAAAATGGAAAAGAAACCATAGTTGCAAACAATGGACAAATAAAATTTGGACTTTGGTAACAAAGTTTGGCCAAATTGTATATTGTTGAAATTAACAGAAAAGTCATGAATCGTAAGTTATATTATAATTATTTTATAATATTATATCAATAGATTGAATATGAACGGTGTATCTTTTAGGATTAAAAATGATGAAAATGAAGACTATCCTCATTATAAAGAGTGTTTAAGAAATATTATCACATGTTAATTGTTTGATGAGATAACAATTATATGTACAAATAGCTGGGGGCAGAAATATCTTATTGGCTTAACTAAATTGTTCAATTGTATCACGATATCATTCATCAATAAGTGCATAATTAAAACAATAGATCATATTTATATTAATAATAATTAATTATTATCAATCCATAATTAATTAATTAATTAATCCAACATCCACATGTTTAGTCATGAGCATGATAAAGTATATTTCGATATTCAATTTATCTTTTTTTGTTCATACTTTCTTATACACATATGATAATATAGATAAATTTTTATGTAAGACACAAAATTATTTTTCGTTAATTTTTTTTTTATTTTACTAAGATATCTACCAAAAAATTCAAGATTCACATATGACCTAATTTAAAAAAGTTTTATACACGTGTATAGTAGGGTCCACCATTATATTATGGTATGTAAAGTAGTCAACTTGACCCCCATGACACACGTGTTGATCCGACATAAGATGATGGGAATAACATTGTCGTTACTATAAGATGATGGGTATCGGTTGCATGTATATGTCCTTCGCTTTCTAATCCAAAAACTAAACAAGTAAACTGTACTAAGGAAAAGGAAAATCCCAAAAAGAAATTAAACATCTAATAGATGTAATACATTTAACCCCTCAAACGAAATTAAACATCTAATACATTTAAAAATTGATAAAAATTTCTTATAAAAAAGATCAAAATTATTTTCACTTTTGTTTCTTATAAAAAGAACACGAGTGAGTATATATTTTTTGAAACCTTTCTCTCACACCCTCGACACTCTCACTTCAATTGCAAACTCTCCGCCAATATCTCACTTTGATTGCAACCTCGCATTGTATCTCTCACTTTGATTTCAATCTCGTGCCACATCGCACTTTATTACCATATCACAACCTTGCAGAGCCTCTCACATTGTCACCCATCGAAACCCTAGAGCGCCTCCATCTAACTTCATGCTATTCAAGGATCCTAACCTACTCTCGTCAAATGGTAATCGTAAACAATCGCCAACTTGCTTGAACGAGAGATCGAAGAGCCTCGTATTGCCTCCGCGAGAGACAGTGACCACAACTTCATCGTCGTCGTCCTCCACCTCGTCGCCTAGTCAATCTAGTGAAGTTGTCGTTTGAGAATACCTCTACCTCCAGTTACTCTTTGAAGAAATTCAATAATCAAGCCATCAATACCTTTTGATCGGCATACCTCTTATTTCATGGATTTTACGAACGTTCGAGAGAATTTGAATTTGATTATATTATTAAACACAATTTTTTATCATACTTTATTTACATCTCAGTCGAAGTCTCTAAGCAGTATAATGTCAAATTGTACTAAAAATAGAAATTGAAATAATTCAGTTGGTTGTGTTGTTATGACTTATGAGAGGACATGTTATCTATCTACATAACTTCAAATCTTATCAAGAGTTAAGGATAACATGTACTTTGCAAATAATTATGCTAAAACATACAAATTGTATTTTGCATTAAAGCAAGTTGTGAATAATTCAAAGATTAAAACAAAAAGAAAAAACTGAAATTAGAAACAGTATTACATATAGCTGGCAAATTGAAGTAGTTGATAGCTTGATATTGTGTGAAGGAAATATTATAGTACTCTTAACACATTTGTCACACACACACATGTCATGTGTTAATTTGGAATGATCGATCTTGTATAGTAGTAGTACATTATTGTTCAATGAACTAAACCTTAAAGCAATAGTACGTGGGTTCTATCACAATTTAATTGGAGCAGGTGAATTTTGGTAATTGGTCTGGTAAGTGTGAGACATTCCCATGCTAAGTGTGTGTGCTCTTCCACATTTTCTCACTTGTTTTTCTTGCTTGCCCATAGAATGTGGCTATGATTTCTACACTTCTATTTCATCAAGGAAACTAAATTAGTCTTTTTCCTTTTGTTTTTTTAGTTGAAAAGTAAACTAGTGGTCAATATCCAACGAAAAATGTATATATGGTTAATTTTTATACACCTATTTTCAAATAAGATAGGCCTTCCAAGTTCCAAGACACATGCCCTTTATTTACATATTTAGCAAAATTAATGTATCTATATACGTGGGAAAAATATAAACACAAATTTTACCATATTGTATGGTTGGTGGTACATTTAATTTGTGATATGCCAGTAATGCAACTAGATGGACATGTCCCAAACTATTACCGAAATTATAGCTTCATGATACAAAAATTGAGAAATTTTAGAATAAAAACATAGAAAATGCTACACACGGCCATGAGACAGGTGAATTCTTCGCTCCATATTTTATTTAATATGTACCGATATATTTGTTGACATTGAAAAGGGAAGGAAACTACAGTTTTGATCAAATTATAATGAAATAACTTGTCAAATCAAATTATATATGTACACACCTAGTCTCTTTTTTATGAAGGTGTACTTTAATTAGCAACATGATCTTAAGGTGTATTTAATTAATTACATTTTAATTATCATTTGGTAACACATATTTTCTAAAAAATAAGTGGATGTATTATAACAAATTACTATAGGAAATGCTAATAAACGTACATTATTTATTTTTTAGAAGTGTTTTACCAACATGCACCTCAAGGTGTATTTATCTATTTTTTAGCTATAACTTACTAACACACACCTTCTAAAAAAAATTTGTGTATATTAGCAAATCTCGATAAATGGGCTAAAAATACTATATTATAAAAGTTAAGGGGCTAATTTTATAAGATTGTGAAAATTAGGAGGTTAAAAGTGTAAAAAAATTAATAAATTAAAAAGTTTAACCTACAAATTAATTTTATAAGATTGTGTAAAAAAAATTTAACCTACAAATTAATAAGAAATTAAAAAGTGGTTGTATAAAAAATAGTCCCATAGAAATCTTACGAATTTTCCTATGAGGAAATCTTAGGAATCATAATTCGTAATTAAATAATGCACAACATCAAATTATTGTATAGAATCTCACTCCAATCCTTAAAGATTAGCATATATGGGATCTAATGGTTAAAATGGTGACACAATACTCCCATTTAAATTAATACCCGGCAAAAAATATTTTCACCCATGTGTTGTTTGGTGAAAGAATATAGAACTAAAAGCAAATTACGAAGCAACAGTAACTATATTAATAGAGAATGTCTTTCATGGCATACATACATTCACATTGATCACATAGTGTACATGCATGGGTGTAAAATAATCAATATTGTGCAAAGAAATCAATATTAAATGTGTCTACGTGGGTGTTTAATTCAACAGTGTATATCATTTTTAATTTACTCTCTTTGACTTTAAATATTAAAAAACAACTATAATTTACTTTTTATAACTTATCAAATAGCTGATATATTTAATCTATGATTTATACTATATGGATCCGACTCTTTTATTTAAAGTGAGTGATTCACTTTAGAGCATAAAATGAATAATATCAATTGTTCATTAATAAATCAAAGATAGATATTTTAGGTACATTATAACAAATCATAAGGTTGCTACAACCAAAATAATTGATTTTCTCACTTTACACTTTACTCGGTTTGGAGGATCTAAATTTTAATAATATCTTTAATCCTTAATCTTTAATATAATAAAACGAGAGTAACTGGGGCACCCTAAACTCTAACCCTAATATGAATGGTCTAGATTTTAACGCGTGAAAAAAAAATTATATCAACGGGGTTGTCTAACATGTACAATATTCAGATGTTAAAACAACTAAAAGCAGTAACTTTTTATCGAAAAATAACAATTATTCATTAAAAAGTAATATATTTAATATAAAATACACAAATTTTAATATAAACTTACTATTTTAAATTTTTTAACATGTGCAAATTTATACATGATAGAAAATATTTAAGCCTAAAATTAATAAGGAAAATGTTAACTTGTGGGCACAAGTTAAGAAGATAAATGTGGAAAAAATTTATTGAACTTGTGGTGTATTACATTCTCTAAGCATTAAATTTTTTGTATCATTAAATGTTATATTTTTATTTTTAGATAGCTTAACATGTGCCCTTAGGGCACAAGTTAACATGACCCAATTAATAATTGTAGAATTAAAAACTACAAATTATATCTAACTTCAAGTTAAAATTAATTATAAAAATATTATGAACAATTTAACACAATTAAAAATAATTTTAACTTTTCCGAAAATAATATTACCTCCGATTTTTATTATAATTTTTTTTACTTTTAAGTTCATCAAATGTTTAATATATCTAAACTACTATAATATATATATTATATATACATCAAATATTTTATGAACTTAAAAATAAATTTCTTATAATAAAGACTAAAAGAATATACACTAATTTTATTTTTATTTTTGGTAGATACACTAATTTTATTTTGTTAATGAAATGAGCAATTGAGGGAAAATATTTGGTAAGATACAGATGTACATATTGGGAAGAAGGGTAAGATGGGCCACTAGACCGTGTGTGTGGGGACTTGATACAAGATAAAAAAATCAAGCTACACTAATGATCAATTAGGCCATGAAATTCATCAAACTTTCAACCTAGTTTTATATTCCCAAAGCTAAACTCTAATTGGCTTTAAAGATCTGATCTCACGGAACTTCACTAATTACTAGTAGAAAAGTACCTCATTACCCTTTTATTACTTGACACATGGCTAATTCCCTCACAGTATCCAACCACAGTTATAATCTATTATTTTCATTTATTTAGGTGTCATTCATTGACGACTAAGGGTATTCGTAGGTTGAATTGAGCTAATTTTAACTGAATTTGTTACTCAATTCGATCAAAGTTAATTGATAGAAAGATGTAAAATTTGTATCGTTTATGTTAAGCTTGAACCGATTCTACTCAATGGTGAGTGGATTGGATGAATGAGTCATTTCTATTTATTTAGGTGTCATTCATGACGACTAAGGGTATTTGTGGGTTGAATTGAGCTAGTTTTAGCTAAATTTGTTACTCAATTCGATTAAAGTTAATTGATAGAAAGATGTAAAATTTGTATTGTTTAAGTTAAGCTTGAACCGATTCTACTCGATGGTGAGTGGGTTGGATGAATGAGTCATTACATCTAATACTTTTTACAAAATTTTAAAAATAATAATAATAATAATAATAATAATTAAATGAACGTCAAATTTAAAGATTTAAACTAAATTATATGCTCTCTCCGTCCCAAAACGTAAGTAATTTGTGCATAATTTTTTGTCTTTTTCTTAGATTAAATTTTATGGAAAAATAGAAAAAAAAATTCATTAATTATTGTTTATGGAGAAAATGCGAGAAACAAATTATAAATGATTAACATTTAATTTTATAGGAATAAGTAAAAGCAATTTTTTTGCTATTTAAAATGAAACTCTATATTTAGTCCAAAAAAAATGAAACTCTATAAATTCCTTGTGTATAAAAGATTGCTTGAACTTACAGTAAAGACTATATATATCACAGCTAACCTTAATACCTCTTATATTCGGTACCTATTGACTTAATCGTCATAGTGTGTGCATGTACCACTCTTTTTTCAATGAGGTTCATTGTTCAATAGTCCAAATTCAACGACCCAAAATAGCCCTACCATCCAAATTTTAGGTTTGAAAAGGAGCAATATCTAATTGAGTTTGATAGAAGTATGACGATGTTATCTCCATCAGAGAAACTTAACATAACAAAGTGAATAACATAAAAATTGCAAAAATTGTTTAAATAAAATACGATATTATCATTAATATTTTGTTGCACTATAGCTAAACATCTTATCACTTTAGAGTTCGCGCGAGTTATGTAAAATCTAACAAAAATTATCTGTTTTAAAAGTTACTTCATTTCAAAATATCTGTTTTAAAAGTTACCTCATTTCCCACTCGATTCTAATATTTTGTTTTGATTTTTAAATAATACAATTGTTTATTTATAGGCTTCTAAAATCATCCAACCAAGTTGTCTAATCCCAAAGCTCTACCCTCTTTTATCGGCTTATAAAATCCACCCTCAAATGAAATTTACTTACTACTAGTACTATTGTATGCTAGTATATAGTCGATATAAAACAAACACTAGTTCACAAATTCTTACATATTTGACATCTGGCTCCCTACCTCACTATTACTATCATCCAAATATCATTGTCCCCTTTTCCTATCACTTTATATATTTATTGCTACCTAGTTAGTTCTTTCAAATTATTAGACACATTCATCCATCTTCCATATTCACACTCCTATCATTAGTCCTTCCAAAATGAAGGTAATTTAATAGTCTTTTCACTTTGCTTTCTTTGTGTGTGTGTGTGTGTGTGAGATTATGTTAATCTAATTTGTTATATGAAACTTATGATATGATTGATATGTTTTATGTTACTTGTAGTTCTTTAGCTGGATGCAAAATAAACTTGGTGGGAAACAAGAGAATAAAAAATCAAACACATCTACATCTACTACATGTAAGTCCTTATTACTTTTAGATAATTTTAATGTAGTTTTTCCCAATAAGATGCAAGATTACTCATTGTTTCATACATAGAAAAACATATACTTCAAAATGAAGGAAGCATAACATGAAATTAAAGCAGTTAAAGACAAGGAGTAAACATGTGTTTACATGTTTGTGTTTTCTTCTTTTCTAAAGAATGTCTTCTTTTCCTTCAAAATGTTTTGTTATATTTTACTTTATCCCTCTCTTCTAATTTTCTCCGCATATACGGTTTTATACCAAAACAAAAAGACTACGTGTCAATTTAGATTGTTTTATTTGAACTTATGTATTAACATAACAGTCGTGAGATTATTTAAGAGAGCTTACAGAAATAACTTATGACATGTCCATAAGGTTTTTTAAGCTTATTATTACAAATCATCTAGGATAGATTATAGCTTACATGAACTTGACTTTATTTTATCTTTTTATATAAAAAACTTATACATAACTACATAAGCACTTACAATATAAGCGTTTATTTAAACTGTTTATCCAAACATGGCCTAAATGAAACATAAACTTTTGCTTATACAAGTTATATTAAAGATGTCTTTGATATAATGATATGAAGAAATTAAATTGGTATGCATGTTAATTTGTTTAGTAAAAATCATAGATTAATATTTTCTTTGGATTTTGAACAGATCATGCAAAACAAGAGCCTAGAGAAGAATTCAGTGATTGGCCTCATAGTTTACTAGCAATTGGAACATTTGGAAACAACAATGAAATCACACAAAACATAGATAACAAAAACACACAACAAGAGGATCCAACCTCATCAGCAGAGGAAATACTAGATTTCACTCCTGAAGAAATTGGGAAACTACAAAAGGAATTAACTAAACTTCTTAGGAAAAAACCGAATGTCGAAAAAGAGATTTCTGAGCTTCCTCTTGATAGATTTCTTAACTGTCCATCAAGTTTAGAGGTTGATAGGAGAATCAGCAATGCACTTTGTAGTGAATCAGGTGGTGACAAAGATGAAGATATTGAGAAAACACTTAGTGTCATACTTGATAAATGCAAAGATATTTGTGCAGAAAAAAGCAAGAAATCAATTGGAAAGAAATCTATTTCTTTTCTTCTCAAGAAGATGTTTGTTTGTAGAAGTGGTTTTGCTCCAACACCTAGCCTTAGAGATACTCTTCAAGAGTCAAGAATGGAAAAGGTACCTATTTGTTTTGAGATATAATCCGCTTATTTCATGAGTCATAACCTTCTTATTTGCGTATTCGGATTGCATGGATTCATCAATTTCACGCATTCATGTAGTTAGCATATTAACGAATGTTGGGTCGAGATCAGACAATTCATATAAAATAATGAACTTGAAATCTAGATCATCTGATCTCGATCCAACAACTAATAATGATATGCTCACCGCGTGAACGCATGAGATGGCTGAATGGAGACAATCATTTGCATGTACGGTAAAGTAGTAAGCAAAACAATTATAGGTTTTTTTAATATCTCGCGATTGTAATTGTGGCTACATCGTAATTAAATTTTTGCAATATCAAGGATCGCGGCATGAATTTTATTTCATATTTTTTTACTTACTGTGTTGAAATCTACAGCTTTTAAGGACAATGCTTCACAAGAAACTATACACACAAAATTCTTCTCGGTCATTAGTGGTAAAGAAGTGCATAGAGGACAAGAAGAGTAATAGAAAAAGGAATGAAGATGAAGCAGAGGAGAGAATTGATGAAGGAAGTAAATGGGTCAAAACTGATTCTGAATGTAAGTAAATTCATTTTCACATTTTCATATTCATAATAACTTTAACATCCTTAATTATAAACATCATTGTTCATAGACTAATAAGATATTTTTTTTTCTTCTTCTTGCAGATATTGTTCTAGAGATATAATTATGCCTCTATTTTTAGTACCTTTTATTAGTTCATGTTAAGGTAAGCTATTTAAGATTGTGAATTAAAGCATAAAGTGCTTGTTATGTTCTACATTAATCTTGTAAATAATTTTGACATTCAATAATTTACTTTATTTTTATTTTTTGCAATTTTTTAAAAAATAAAAATTATTTTGTGTTTGTCTACCGTAATAAAAATGAGTTTAACCGAGGTAGATAGACCGATGAAATGGAGGGGAGGGTTATTGCATATGATTATTGATTATACTAATTAGCCTCACTCGAACAATGATAGCTTGACACACAAATCAAACACGGTATACATGACACCATATAAAATACATCGAGATTGTGCATTGGTCCGATTCGAAAGAGGGACAAAAACTTATTAAAAAATCGGAAATAGTCATATGTAGTGTTAAAAAACATTTTTGACCGTAGTAGCATAATCAAAATGAATATCAACATGGTGAAACACCGAAACATAAGTGATATATATATATATATCCGAGTGTGAGTTTCTTGATAAGTTGATCTTAATTTACTCGAATGATTACTCTCAACAATTAGATGCAGACACATTTTTTAAAAAACATATATTCAATCAAATTACATGTAATAACATGTCCCTAATATTCTTCTTCTTATTTTACATCTCAGATTCAAGAAAGAAGTCAAAGACATATAATGTATGTACAAGATTGTGGGGAGAGTATGAATGAAGTGGGGAACACATTTTTCTAAATGAAGTTTTTATGTGATATCTTTATTTTGTTAACGGTGCTACCCGTTAATTTTTTCATGTGGTTATGTCTACAAATGTAGAACAACTCATGTTATGGAAAATCACAAAATGGATTTCTGATTTGTACTAGCATGGCATGGCATAGCTAGATTTTCATTACACACAAATTTCTCATCTTTTTTTTTACTCCACTTTGTTGTTACTTACTCTCCTTGTAAACTTGTTGGAAATATTGATATTTTTTTTTCCTACTACACTTTGTTGCTTTTTGTGGAATGAATTATAATTGCATTTGTTAGCTTTTCATAATCAATGATTTTTAGAAAAAGATGTTTCAATTGACATCAATTTTCAAGTGTGACCTACTTTTGATTAAGCAAATCTTTGCAGAGTAGTGTCATGTGTCATTTGAATTAGGAGAAATAGTTGAAGCAATAATCTAGTCTAATAATTGATACTGTTTTTGTCAATTTAATCGCTGTGATCTTTTGTAAAGTTGGACAAAGACAAACTCCTGTATTTGCAAAACATGCTTTATCAATTTTATCTTCTTTTTTAATAGCAAACGATTTTATAGATAAAAGGAGAAAGTACAATAAGTACTCTATCCATAGCGACAAGAGAAGTACATGTTGAGGATTTTAGGGTGTTGGCTTCATTTGCTAAAATAAGCCTAAGTTCATGATGTGGAGCATGATGTGTGCACATCAGGATCCACACCTGGACGCCCTAAACACACGCTTTTCTGTTATTATTTTGCATGTAGTCTTCTGAAAGATTTGATTAAAAGATAATATCGCATCTACTTGCGCGCCAAGAAACGTGGGTTTCTAGAATCTACAGAAGAAGGTTGATGTATTACTTGTTCCTAAAGATTTGGTTTAAGAAATATATTTTGTGAAGATTGCTTCAAAAATATAAAAGATTTGGTTCAAGTATATCTTCGCGCTTCAAGGAGTTTGTTACAGCAAATATATTTATGGAAGGAATATTTGGTGCAAATATATTTTGTGGAAAATATATTTTGCTTTAAAAAGATTTGTTTTATTTCAAACAAATATTTTATCCATATCTTTGGAAAAGATTTGTTTGTTATATAAAGATTTGTTTGTTTCAAGAAAAACAAAAACAAATCTGAAGTCAATCTTTTGTGAAGCCTTTGAAGATTATCTCAAGACTATTTTCCTATATAAAGGGGTTTGATCTCAACAACAAAGTAATCAAGAAATACATTGAAGATCTTTAGAGTTCTTGAGTCTTTTTATTGTTCGTTGTTATTGTTCATTGTGAGCCTTCACTTGAATCATAATTTTGATACAAGTAAGGACTGAGTTTGATAGAGTTGTAATCTCTAGTGTTCTTTCTCCAAAGCTTTGAAGCAAGGAGTTAGAGTGTGGAACACTCAAAGCCTTTAGGTACGAGTGCACAGTTTTCTAGGAGTGTGTCTCCAAACTGAGTTTGTTATTAAATCCTTACTGGGTAAGGTTGAGGGGGAGTGAGCAGAGGTTCTCATATCTAGGAGTTCCTAGGTAGAATTAGCACGGGTAGTGATTAAGTGAGAAGTTGTAAACGGGGGAGTTTAGCTTTGAATTGATACTACCATAGTGGATTCATCCCTGGATTGGTATCCTCCAGATTAGGGCTTGTTCAAGCGCCGAACTGGGTTAACAAACTCACTGTGTTTTATTGTTTCCTGCACTTTAAATTGTTTACTTGTTCATCAAGTTCAGCATGTTCACGATGTTGACACATTAGGTTACACATCGTACGATTCCTAAAGTGTACACATCGTGCTACACATCTGACACTTGCCACCAGAATTTCAATTGGCATCAGAGCAGGCACCCTGCCTGTCTTAGGGTGAGCTCCAGGGAAGATACTTTCTGGTACTATGGAACAAGGAGGAGGATTTGTAAACAGACCACCTCTTTTGGATGGCACCAATTATGATTATTGGAAGTCGCGTATGGTGGCTTTCCTAAAATCTATGGATAGCGAAACCTGGAAAGCAGTTATCAAAGGTTGGGAACACCCTGTGTGGAGGGGCACAAACGAATTGAAGCCAGAAGAGAACTGGACTAAGAAAGAAGATGAACTGGCTCTTGCAAACTCCAAAGCATTAAATGCCTTATTCAACGGGGTTGACAAGAATATGTTCAGACTGATCAAACAGTGCATAGTTGCAAAGAAAGCTTGGGAGATACTCAAGACAACTCATGAAGGCACTGCCAAGGTAAAAAGCTCAAGACTCCAACTTCTCACCACAAAATTTGAAAATCTCAGAATGAAGGAAGAAGAGTCAATCTATGACTTTCACATGAACTTGCTTGAAATAGACAACTCCTTTGAGGCTTTAGGAGAAAAACTATCTGAAGAAAAGCTTGTGAGAAAGATGCTTAGGTCTCTGCCTAAGAGGTTTAATATGAAAGTCACAGCAATTGAAGAAGCCCAAGACATTGCCAGTATGAAACTTGAAGAACTTGTGGGCTCTCTCCAAACTTTTGAGATGAACTTAAGTGAACAGTCTGAGAAAAAGGGAAAAGGTATAGCCTTTGTATCCAGTGTTGATCAAGAAGAGGAAGATATTGAATCAGACGAGGATCTCTCAAATGATATTGTCCTGCTAAAAGAACAATTTAATAAGCTCTTGAGAATGGTGGATAGAAGACCAAGGAGGAATGTGAGGAACATCCAGACTGACATCAGTAAACAAGGTAACACTTCAACAAAAATCAAAACTGATGATAAGTCAACTCAGAACAAGGGTGTTCAATGTTATGAATGTGAAGGTTACGGTCACACAAGAACTGAATGTGGTACTTATCTGAAGAAGCAGAAAAAGGGTCTGACTGTATCATGGTTTGATGAAGACTCTAACAATGAGTTAGAGAATGTAGCAGCAAATCATGTTAGTGCCATGACCGGTTTGTGTGGTTCAGATAGTGATTCTGATGATGAAGAACTCACTTTTGATGAACTAGCCTCAGGTTATAAAAAACTATGTATCAAAAGTGCGGAATTGTGCAGAACCAATGAAGAGCAGAAGGTGATTATCAGTCAACTTAAGATAGAAAAGGAACAGCTGCAGGCCAAAGTAACTAGTCTTGAAAGTGAAGTCAAGTTACTATCAACCAATTTGGGCCATATGACCAAGTCTGTTAAGATGCTTAACACTGGAACAGACATGCTTGACGAGATTCTAAAAGTTGGAAAGCATGCTGGTGATTCATCTGGTATAGGATACAAGAACAAACATCAAAGCAAAAATCCAGATACAAAGTTTGTTCCTACTCAGAAGAAACCTGACCCTAGCAGAATGTGGATTCATCCCTGGATTGGTATCCTCCAGATTAGGGCTTGTTCAAGCGCCGAACTGGGTTAACAAACTCACTGTGTTTTATTGTTTCCTGCACTTTAAATTGTTTACTTGTTCATCAAGTTCAGCATGTTCACGATGTTGACACATTAGGTTACACATCGTACGATTCCTAAAGTGTACACATCGTGCTACACATCTGACACTTGCCACCAGAATTTCAATTGGCATCAGAGCAGGCACCCTGCCTGTCTTAGGGTGAGCTCCAGGGAAGATACTTTCTGGTACTATGGAACAAGGAGGAGGATTTGTAAACAGACCACCTCTTTTGGATGGCACCAATTATGATTATTGGAAGTCGCGTATGGTGGCTTTCCTAAAATCTATGGATAGCGAAACCTGGAAAGCAGTTATCAAAGGTTGGGAACACCCTGTGTGGAGGGGCACAAACGAATTGAAGCCAGAAGAGAACTGGACTAAGAAAGAAGATGAACTGGCTCTTGCAAACTCCAAAGCATTAAATGCCTTATTCAACGGGGTTGACAAGAATATGTTCAGACTGATCAAACAGTGCATAGTTGCAAAGAAAGCTTGGGAGATACTCAAGACAACTCATGAAGGCACTGCCAAGGTAAAAAGCTCAAGACTCCAACTTCTCACCACAAAATTTGAAAATCTCAGAATGAAGGAAGAAGAGTCAATCTATGACTTTCACATGAACTTGCTTGAAATAGACAACTCCTTTGAGGCTTTAGGAGAAAAACTATCTGAAGAAAAGCTTGTGAGAAAGATGCTTAGGTCTCTGCCTAAGAGGTTTAATATGAAAGTCACAGCAATTGAAGAAGCCCAAGACATTGCCAGTATGAAACTTGAAGAACTTGTGGGCTCTCTCCAAACTTTTGAGATGAACTTAAGTGAACAGTCTGAGAAAAAGGGAAAAGGTATAGCCTTTGTATCCAGTGTTGATCAAGAAGAGGAAGATATTGAATCAGACGAGGATCTCTCAAATGATATTGTCCTGCTAAAAGAACAATTTAATAAGCTCTTGAGAATGGTGGATAGAAGACCAAGGAGGAATGTGAGGAACATCCAGACTGACATCAGTAAACAAGGTAACACTTCAACAAAAATCAAAACTGATGATAAGTCAACTCAGAACAAGGGTGTTCAATGTTATGAATGTGAAGGTTACGGTCACACAAGAACTGAATGTGGTACTTATCTGAAGAAGCAGAAAAAGGGTCTGACTGTATCATGGTTTGATGAAGACTCTAACAATGAGTTAGAGAATGTAGCAGCAAATCATGTTAGTGCCATGACCGGTTTGTGTGGTTCAGATAGTGATTCTGATGATGAAGAACTCACTTTTGATGAACTAGCCTCAGGTTATAAAAAACTATGTATCAAAAGTGCGGAATTGTGCAGAACCAATGAAGAGCAGAAGGTGATTATCAGTCAACTTAAGATAGAAAAGGAACAGCTGCAGGCCAAAGTAACTAGTCTTGAAAGTGAAGTCAAGTTACTATCAACCAATTTGGGCCATATGACCAAGTCTGTTAAGATGCTTAACACTGGAACAGACATGCTTGACGAGATTCTAAAAGTTGGAAAGCATGCTGGTGATTCATCTGGTATAGGATACAAGAACAAACATCAAAGCAAAAATCCAGATACAAAGTTTGTTCCTACTCAGAAGAAACCTGACCCTAGCAGAATGTGGTCACATCACACCCCACATCAGAGACCTGCTGACAAAGGAAAGGTAAACGCTTGGAGGTGTCACTACTGTGGAAAGAATGGTCATATCAAACCCTTCTGCTATAAACTCTATGGATACCCAAAGAAGAAACCTCATGTCAAGCCACATCATGTGAAGACCAAACCCAAGAAGGAGTGGAAACCTAAGGATGTTGTTTCTAACCCTTTGTATTTCCCCACTAAAGTTGTTGTTGACTCTGATGTTGGTTCCCCCAAACAAACACTACCTGAGTCTGATGTTGTTTTAGATGTCCCAACATATGTTGACCAACCTGATCAATATGTTGAAACCATCCAAGAGTATGAGTCTGAATCAACCTCTAAAGATGAAAGATGTCAAAGCAAGAAGGTGATTGATAATGGTAAGGAGGAGAAGACTTTTTGTGATGAGAATAAAAATTCTGCATCTATTGATAGTAAGAAGTTTGCATCAGATGGTAAAGAACAAAAGTTGTCTGATGGTGGAAGAAGTGAGTGTGCTAGTGAAGAAGATAATGCCTTTAAAGATGGAAAACTTGTGTCTGAGAAGGATGAGTCAGGTTTGGGTAACTTTGTTTACACTATTGGAACCAAAACTAAATTTCATTTGGATTCCTATATCTCCTCCTACTTTTCATTATAAGCTATATGTCGAGACACATGTCTTAGACATTATGGTGTCCTCGGGAAAAGAAGCTGAAAATTCAACTTCAAGGGAGGTCATCACTACTGGACTAAAGGATACCTGCATAAAGAGTTAGAGATTTATAAAAGGATCTCAGACTATTTTGTGTATGTGCTACTTCAGGGGGAGTAATATGGTGTGTGCTTGATTAGTAATTATGCACAATTTATAGCCCTATGATCTATGGCCTTCTACTGGTACTATTTTGATTCTGCTATCTCTGTGGTGTTCTGCTACATGCATCTCTTTATTTGACTTTAGTTGTCAAAATTATGGCTAAAAAGGGGGAGTGTATCTCATGTATCTGGTGCAAAATGTTATGCCTGATGTGTGCCCATCTGTCTTCCTGTCTATGCATGCTTATCTTTTGAAGACATATCTCTGAAGGGTTGTTTTTCTGAAGATTTTCTGAAGACCTATTTTGTGTAATGGTTGATCCATTTGTATGATTTCTACATGGTGATGCATTCTTAAGAAGCCTGTAGAAATTGCTAATTTGTGTGATGTTTGATACATCTGTAAGGTTTTTATCTTGGTCATGCATTCTGAAGAAGCCAGGTTTAAAAACATTTGTACGTCTCTCTATTAGGTCATGCATTCTGAAGAAGCCTATAGAAGATGTGATATTTAGGGGGAGTACTTGGAAAGTGCTCTAGTTCAAGGGGAGTAAACAACTACATGTTTGCATGAATATATGCATAGCTGTGTTTGCTACCCTCCCTCATGTGTGCATGGAATCTCATGCTTGTATGTGTCTGAGAATTTATTTTTCTCAGTCTTTGGGAATTTATTTTTCCTATATTGTGAGAGTTTATTACTCTCTTTGTTTGTGAGGCTCATATCCGCTGCTGCAAGCCTCTGATGTGCCTACACATCTCTCCAAGTTTTGTTGGCTGACTCAAAGATTATTTTAGCCAAAAATTTGCCAAAGGGGGAGATTGTTGAGGATTTTAGGGTGTTGGCTTCATTTGCTAAAATAAGCCTAAGTTCATGATGTGGAGCATGATGTGTGCACATCAGGATCCACACCTGGACGCCCTAAACACACGCTTTTCTGTTATTATTTTGCATGTAGTCTTCTGAAAGATTTGATTAAAAGATAATATCGCATCTACTTGCGCGCCAAGAAACGTGGGTTTCTAGAATCTACAGAAGAAGGTTGATGTATTACTTGTTCCTAAAGATTTGGTTTAAGAAATATATTTTGTGAAGATTGCTTCAAAAATATAAAAGATTTGGTTCAAGTATATCTTCGCGCTTCAAGGAGTTTGTTACAGCAAATATATTTATGGAAGGAATATTTGGTGCAAATATATTTTGTGGAAAATATATTTTGCTTTAAAAAGATTTGTTTTATTTCAAACAAATATTTTATCCATATCTTTGGAAAAGATTTGTTTGTTATATAAAGATTTGTTTGTTTCAAGAAAAACAAAAACAAATCTGAAGTCAATCTTTTGTGAAGCCTTTGAAGATTATCTCAAGACTATTTTCCTATATAAAGGGGTTTGATCTCAACAACAAAGTAATCAAGAAATACATTGAAGATCTTTAGAGTTCTTGAGTCTTTTTATTGTTCGTTGTTATTGTTCATTGTGAGCCTTCACTTGAATCATAATTTTGATACAAGTAAGGACTGAGTTTGATAGAGTTGTAATCTCTAGTGTTCTTTCTCCAAAGCTTTGAAGCAAGGAGTTAGAGTGTGGAACACTCAAAGCCTTTAGGTACGAGTGCACAGTTTTCTAGGAGTGTGTCTCCAAACTAAGTTTGTTATTAAATCCTTACTGGGTAAGGTTGAGGGGGAGTGAGCAGAGGTTCTCATATCTAGGAGTTCCTAGGTAGAATTAGCACGGGTAGTGATTAAGTGAGAAGTTGTAAACGGGGGAGTTTAGCTTTGAATTGATACTACCATAGTGGATTCATCCCTGAATTGGTATCCTCCAGATTAGGGCTTGTTCAAGCGCCGAACTGGGTTAACAAACTCACTGTGTTTTATTGTTTCCTGCACTTTAAATTGTTTACTTGTTCATCAAGTTCAGCATGTTCACGATGTTGACACATTAGGTTACACATCGTACGATTCCTAAAGTGTACACATCGTGCTACACATCTGACACTTGCCACCAGAATTTCAGTACATATAGTACTCTATCTAACAAAAAATAACCAAATCAAAGACATTTCCTTTGATCGGTCAAATCAATAATGCCCATCCAAACTAGCGAATTGTACAATCAAAAGGGTCTACACACCACTTATAAAATAAATATGGAGAAGTAGTCTTCTTGAACAATAACAATTTCAAAGAAAATGCTTGAATCCTATCAAAAATCTCCTCCGGCTCGACAACTTTTCCCCTGAAAATCCTTTCAGTCCTAGTCTGCCAAAGTACCCAAATAACTGCATGCCGAATCATTTTTTATCTCTTCCACCCCATGTATGCGACATTGTGTTATGAGGAATTGTTCGTTTTGGACCGTGTGTGCATCTTTACAGTTGTTCAGTTTCGCCCTCAAGTATGCAGCATCATGTTCCGAGCTATTACGTGTTTTGGGCCGCGTGTGAGCCTTAGCAGTTTTGTCCTTTGAAGGCGTCAATGTATGTTATGTTCCACTCTCAAGTAGGGTTGGTCCCTACTATTTAGAAGCCCAACCTTAAATATTAATAATGGATCGTTTAATTAAAAAAAAATGCAAACAATTTAAAAAAAAATCTTTATAATCATTTTTTGTTCATTTTTTTTTCTTTCTAAAATATGAATGGACTTGGTCACTTTGAATTGGACCTTTTAAAATGTATTTTTAACCAAAAACAAATTTAAAAATAAACACGTAAAACTTTTTATTTTATTTTTTAAAATCAATCTTTTTTTTAAGAAAATTTCTAGCATATAATTTTTGTTAGGCCTCAAAAAGTTAAGGACAAACACGATAGAACACTTTGAACAAGTGCAAGGCCAACCCTGCTTTCAAATACGCCACACTATGTTTCAAAATATTGTCCATTTTAGATATGTGTGAGCACTTACAATTTTATCATTTATAAAATGCATCTCAATGAATTAAGAAATGTAAAATTATATACTCCCTCTGTTCCTTTTTACTTGTCTTTTAGGGCTAGATTTAGTGTTTCTATTTAATTGTCCTTTTGATATTTTACCGGCATGATTTGTCAATTATACCCTTTGTCAATTGCTCTTATCTTTTTAAATAAAACAAATTAATGTTATATATTTGGAAAACTAAATCTTTTTTATTTTTTTTGGAACATAACATATTAAATTTTGTTTTTTTTAACATAATATATTAAATTTATTGGAAAGAGAAAGTGTGTGAAAAAAAAATAATTTATTGGTGGATTAAAACGAGGGTATAATAAGAAGATAAAATGCAAATATACACTTCATTAATTTGGTATTACTATTCTAAAAAGATAAGTAAAAAGAAACAGAGGGAGTACAAATTACCATTGATCCTTATTCCTGAGCAATGCGGGGCTTGAAGATGTACTACAACAATTTTTTATAGAACTTTTTAGAATTATTTACAGCATATTATTTCTTTTTGTTTACAAGATACAGAGTTTCATTTGTTGGTAATAAACATTATATATATTCATACAATAAAACTATCTTTAATTATTATTATTTTTATCAAGTAATTTAGTATTTATAATTTTGCCTTTAAAATCGAAAGAGAACCGGAACCAACAAAACTTACCTCGAAGCAGATTAAAATGAGGTGAAAAAAAAAAAACAGTAAATTCAGTAACACTGTGTATCCAAAAAATAATCAGTAACATTGCGTCGTTGCGCTCCAAAACCCTCCGGAACTTCCAAAACCCTTCTTCTTCTTCTTCTCATTGCGTCATTGAGCTCTCTCGTTCGCTGAATATTCATGGCGAACGAAGCTTTGGCCAGTTGGAGCGATCTACTACACTCTTCCTCTAAGCTTCTCGAACAAGCTGCTCCTTCTGCTCAGTTCCCTCCTCTTCAGGTTCTTTCTTCTCTTTTCATCTTAATTATTACCATTCAATCCATTTCTAGGTTAACAACTATAAATCTATTTTCATTTTCAATTTCAACTATGCGTAGCTTCAATTCCAGTTAGTTAGGATTGTCACCGATTGAGAAAATTGAAATAATTGTTGATTTACTATGGTATTGGTTGGGATCCGTGGTTTTCAATTGATTTTTCTAAATTGTTTAGAGGAACTTGGATCAACTCGAAGCATTATCCAAGAAGCTTAAATCCAAGACTGTAAGAGCCGAGGCGCCTTCACAATCCATTGCTGCAACTAGGTACTCTTTGCTGGTTCTTAATGCCAAATTCCTGATAGCATATATGCAATTAGCATGATGATTTCTTTGTTATTTCTTTTGCATGTACATGTACATGTACAGGCTTCTTGCTCGCGAGGGTATAAATGCAGAGCAGCTTGCAAGGGATCTCAAGTCATTTGAGTTGAAGGTACACCTTGCAATCTTTATTACATTGAACACATTTGCTTTTTCTCTGCTTGTACTATTCTATTTATTTGCCTGTTACTTATATATTTTGTGCACAACATACCGACTTTCATTATTTTTTAGCAGCCATACTTTAAGTTGAACATACTTGCTTGTTTTCCTGATATACCTATTTGGAAGCAAAAATAATATGGTTGGAAGTTCATGTCAAAATACTTTCTTAGTTGCTTTTGCTGTGCTTGCTTAAAATGCCTCAACTCATATATTTTGCTAATGTTGTTCCCTTCATCTGTTTTTGTTGCATAAAGACAACTTTTGAGGATGTTTTTCCTGTTGAGGCAACAAGTGTTGAGGAGTATCTGCAGCAGGTAATTTCCACTTCAAATTACTTGTTATCCATCTTGGACTTACTATCAGTTTTAACTTTTAAATAATTATCTGAACTTAAATTGACACAATTTGGATAGTTTTTTTCAGTGTTATACATCATGCACTCTAATCTAAGTCTACCTTTTTGAGTATGCTTGCATATTTTTCACGCAAAAGTGTTCACAAAAATCTATGAGAAATATTTCTATCTTTGGATTCAAATATAATGTTGGAATTCTGAATCTGATCTAGTGTTATCGATGACAGATGGGGACCATGGCGTAAAGCTAAAAATCTGTCATGGCGCCGCCATCCTTCACATATTGGCCATGGCGGTTGTCAAAAAATACACCACCACAATCTGCCATGGCCAATATTTGACAACACTGATGTTTGATTTTTCATTAAATCACTTGCCAAAGTTTAAAGAGCTGTCCTTTGTTGATGACGATTATTGCTGGTTTTCATTTTTTTTCTTCACTTTACATTAGAACTGTGACAATATTGAATACTCTTTTTCGTTCGCAGGTTCATGAAATGGCAATGGTCTCTGCTGTCCAGGAAGCTCAGAAGGATAATCTCAGGAGTTTCAATGATTATATGATGAAAGTTTTGGAGGTTAGTGTTATCTTTCCTTTCATGGCACACCTGAGACTTTTTCTCTATCCTTTGCGTAATTAAGGGTTATCACTGGAGATATATTTTGTAATGCGTTTTGCTAAGGTATATTCATAAAACTATTTTGGAGTAAGTTTTAGTAAACCATTTTTTGCACACTCATTGTGTTTTATCTTTCTCTTGCATTGCTGAAAATAAGAAATCTTCATGGCTGTGCCTTTTATGTAGTTATATATTTTCTTTTCTTTATTTATATGACTGTAGTCAAATGCCTTAAATTTTCAAAAGGAAATACCAATCCTTATATTTTTTCGTGGATTTTGGAACAAGATTATGACAATGGAAATGGATTGACGGGATTTAAAATAGGTTTATTTGTACTTTGATATTATGGGGCTCACCTTCTTACTGCTCAATAGCATTTGATGTCTGACAGGAGGATTGGCAAAAAGAGAAGCGTGATTTCCTTCAGAGTTTGAACCGGATTTCCACATTACCAAGGACAAACATGATTGCTAACAGCAATGTGGGTACCCACCCTGGTCAGATTGTATCTATTTCTTCTACTCCACAAGTCTCTTCTGGTAGCATGGAGATTGTGCCCATGACTAGTAGACCCACCATGGAGAAAAAGGCATCTGTCTATGCTGAAGTTGTGAAAAATCTGAATAGAGCAAGGCAGTATGGGTTGCCATTTAAAGTATGTCCCCTACTTTCCCAATGTCGTAAATTTAAAATTTGAGTTCTATATATTAGATTAAAAACCTAGTAAATGGTGTAGCCTGTTCATAGTTTCAGCGATCAACATAGTGATTAGCATGGAATTCATGTACAGACTTTTAATTCAATACTGTTACCACATCACTTTGATTATAAGGTTTTGATATCTTTTGCTGTCTTATTTTCCCAAAAGCTCTTACTAGTATTCACCTTATGTATTTATATGGTTGTTAGCTTGCCACAGCTTTCAAGGGTGCATATGAAAGTTTGGGCATTGATGCTAGTGGCGGAAAATCAGTAACGATGCGAAAGATATGGCACCTTGTTCAGGTTGTACTTATTGTTGTATACTGTTAACAGACAAAAACAAAAAAAGAAACTCTGTCTTGCAACTTTATTTGTTCTACCTGTGATGAAATAAACATTTGTATTTATTTTCTAAACTTTGCTAATTGAAACAGATGCTGATGGATGAGGACTCAACCTTGCGACATGTTTCAAAAAAGATGTCATTGATTATTGGGGCAAGGCGCCACCTTGAGTGGGGACATGAGAAATACATCATGGATACTATACAAAATCATCCTGCACAGGTAATTTGTTATTCGGGATTTCAAGTGCTTTATTCATAAAAGATAGGGAGCATGCATTGATTTTTATTTGTTGTATCAACACTTAATTTCTGATTGCTTTTTTATCTAATGGTAGGCTTCTCTTGGTGGTGGTGTCGGAAATTTGCAAAGAATCCGCGCCTTCCTTCGGGTTCGTCTGAAATTGAAGAATATGGATTTGTAAACATCTTACCACATATTTAATCATTTAAAAAAATCTCTGATTTTAGTTATTGCTGTGCAGATTCGATTGAGGGATTATGGGGTACTGGATTTTGATGCCGGTGATGCTCGGCGGCAGCCTCCTGTTGATACCACATGGCAACAGGTCTTGAAACTTTATCTCACTATAAAATTATTAGGGACAAGACTTGAATTTGGATCCATTAGATGCCTACAAATTACTCACATTGAGTACGATATTTAGTCATCAAATGGGTAAGGGTCTAGGTATGGGTAATTATTCCAATAAAAAATTGCAAGCATGTGTATATGCTTATTATATTTTATCCAACCTTCCTCCTACCTGCACAATATGCTATCACTTCTTAACAGAGCTCAGTCCTATATCTAATTTCTTCGTTTCTTAAAATCAATATTAACAATGAGCTAAGCTTGCTCTTTTTCTGTGACAGATATATTTTTGTCTGAGGTCTGGTTATTATGATGAAGCAAGAAATGTTGCTCTATCTTCGCGTGCTTCACATCAATTTGCTCCTTTGGTAAATAGCGTGGCCACTTCTTGTTTTGTATTAAATTATAGTATATTATCATAATTTACTGCTTATGACAGCTTACAGAGTGGATTAATACTGGAGGAATGGTGCCAGAAGAGGTTGCAACCGCTGCATCCGAAGAATGTGAAAGAATGTTGAGAACCGGTGATCGGGTAGGCCGAACAGCATATGACAAGAAAAAATTGCTGCTGTATGCCATCATATCAGGTTCTCGAAGACATATTGATCGCCTGCTTCGAGATCAACCAACTCTTTTTAGTACGATAGAGGACTTCTTGTGGTTCAAATTGTCAGCTGTGCGGGACTGCCCCAGTGGATCTTCTTCTTCCATTGTTCTAAGTGATGGTCTG